>JAHEWH010000032.1:0-637702 GCA_020726485.1 Halenospora varia | reverse complement strand
AACCCTAACCCTAACCCTAACCCTAACCCTAACCCTAACCCTAACCCTAACCCTAACCCTAACCCTAACCTAACCCTAACCCTAACCCTAACCCTAACCCTAACCCTAACCCTAACCCTAACCCTAACCTTAATAACTGGCTGTGGTGCTAACCTATTTACTAGTAAATTGACTGTGGAATAATTATATTAGTGCGGGAACCCTTTAATATACTAATCTACCTACTTGCGGAGCTCAAGCTAGACCTGATGTTGCCTATATAAATGGTCAGATATAGCTGCCAGACATACTATATAACAACATTTCTTATTCAAACAAAGTAGTAGACCATAATGCTTGTTTAACATAATCAAATAACTTAATGTTTGGGGGATAGCTTCTGCCTAGATAGGTTGTTTGTCTACTATACTAGGTTATATGATTATTAATGGGTTTTGTAGGGTTTTATAGGGTTAGGGTTAATAGAACCAGTAGTTAATTCCAAAGTTCTACACTTATAGATATCACAATCACTATACTATACAAAAAAAACAGAATTAAAGGTCAGTTTTATGATTTTTATAAGGGATAATGTTAGGCGGTTTTATTTAAGAGGATAGGTTAAATGCTATATTTGTCCTTAGTTTAGCTTCTTATTACTTAGGAAGTTAGCCTCTTAATACTTTACCTAGCTTTAGATATAGGTTACTAAATTTATAAAGGAGAAGAACCTAAGCTATTATAACAATATAGGGATACTAGCTAAGTATAGCCAGGTACTTAGTAATGTCAGGTTGGTATTATAATAGAAGTATGACAGTCTGGTAGTTATTTACTTAAAAGTAAACTTGTTACTTAAATAGGTAAACAAAGCTTGTATTAAATAACTAAAGTAAGTTAAGCACAAAGCTCCTATATAGGGAAATGTTATAACTTATATAGGATCTTTAATTCTCCTTACTAGCTAACTAGCATCTCTAACTTATAAGTATATACTAACATTACTATCTTACTAGCCTTGCTTAGATTATATAACACTTGTCTTGTGATTCCTCTTATAACTAATAACCTAGGTTCTCTTATTAACTAATAACAGCTATCTAAGCCTAAGGTCCTATACTATTTATATGTTTATAATAGGTACACTTTAATAGGCCAGGCTATAGTAGTCAGGTTATATGCTAGCCTTTAATTCTAGTAGGCCTAGGGTAGTATATAGGTATAAGGCTCCTATACTAGACTATTATGCCCTATATAGGTACTCTACTATAAGCACTATATATTAAAAGACAGACAGAGTATTCTGCCTAAGACAATTTTACTTAATTAGTCTTATAAGGCAGGTTTATAAAGATGTTATATAATATCATATAATATAACTTAAATACTAGGACAGATAGTAAAGTAAGGCTTATACAGGCCTAAGGTCTTATAATAGGCCTAGAATGCCAAGACCTAGTTGTCTGCCACCCTTCTCCTTTATCTGGCCTATATTACCACTAGTCTAGCTCTAAATCCCTTAATTCTAGGTGTGTCTTATTACCTGTCTTATATATACCTGCCTATCACCCCCCTAGCAGGCAGATATAACCAAGGGCCGGGCTATAGTGGTCGGGTCACGTGCTGGCCTCTAATTCCAGTCACGTGCCGGCCTCTAATTCCCGTGGCCTGAGGTGGTGCACGGGCCCAGGATGCCAAGACCTGGTCGTCCTCCTCTCCAGCCCGCATCACCACCAGCCCGGCTCCAAATCCCTTCATTCCAGGCGCGTCGGATCGCCTGCCACCAGGGCTTGCCCCTGACCCCCCTTGCGGGCGGAGGCGATCGCCCCCGCCAAAGTTACGGTCGGGTCACGTGCCGGCCTCTAATTCCAGTGGCCTCTAATTCCACGCCGATAGGTGTTAGGAGAGGGAGTTCACGTCGAAACCAGCTTGAAGTGCTTGGTGCGTGGCGGCGAGGAAGAATTGCTTAAGGCTTGAGACGTCTTCTAGGGTCATAGTGTGCGGGAGACAGGTGTGCTAGTCGTATGGATCACTACTTGCACTGATAACTTTTTCATGCCATCCGCCAACCTAGAAATTATAGTTAACCAAAGAGCGTCACGAAGAGAACACCGAACCGTCCCACCTCTGCAATAGCGAGTGCTTTCCGGCTAGTCTATGGTGCAACGGTTGAAGCTTTCCCCCCAGCATGAGCCAACTGGATAGCAATATGCTGATTTTGACTGTGTGCAAACTCCACAATCTTTCTCAAAGGCCCGATTTGGCTGTCTTTCCAAAGACCGAAATCTTCGAGGGTGATTCTACCTTCAAGAGTGACTGCTGTCGCTTTCACAATCGTTAGTCCTGGTCCGCGCTGCATGATGCCGCCGAGATGAGCGAAGTGCCATGCTGTGTGATGTCCATCTTCGGCCGAGTATTGACACATGGGTGAAACAAAGATTCCATTCTGAAGAGTTATGCCCTGCAGTGTCAGGGGTTCGAAGAGCTTGCTTGTGGGTGCTTCGTTGGGGCGGTATATTGCGGTTCCCGATGGAATGACTTGTTCTGGTGTGAAGTATGAGATCTGGGAATTATCTCAACGACATGACCATTATAACGATGGTGGGGAAATACTACCTGTGGTGCGGGTCGATTTCTCAATGGATTCTCTGTGACACCGTTCGGGGCGGAATGTGCTGTTGAAGTGGAAGTGTTCGTCATGATGGAGGGGATTTTATACTCTGCAAGTTTTGAATTCGAAGTTTGAAGGTCAAGGGGATGGTGCTGGGAAGAGAGAAAGCCTTGTTTCGAGGAGTGGTATATATAGGAGGGAGTCTGAAAGCGTACTTGATATTCCGAATACATCCGACTGTTCCTGTACAAGTCTAAAACTCGATTCATCGCAGAGCAACGTCTAGCGGCCCTTACTGTAAGTAGAAGGCGATATGTTCCGAAGCACTCACCAATTATTGCCTTGACCAATTCCATGTCGAGTTTCGCTAATTTTACATACAAAATACGTTGGTGCGTCTGAATCTGCCAAGGAAGAGTGCGAAAATGCGATCTTCCACCGTTTTTATATACCTCCTCTATAGGTAAAAATACTAATAAGTTTCAAGCTTACTTTAAAACTATACTTAGTGATTTATCATAGTTTACACTTACTAGAAGGTGAAAAGTACATGTTTTAATGATTTAGCATGTTGATGTAAGAAGGGTGTTTGATTTTATTTATAGGTAAGTTGAAAGCCTATATTTACACTCGACAAGGTGCATGTATACTAAAATTAAAGCTAGATGGCTTATTTGTGTTTTCCTATCTTGTTATTGTCTAAATAAATTCGTTGATGAAGTTGTGTTGAAGTGTCATTTCTATTGGCGAAACCTATAATTGGTGAGTGCCTCGGAACAGATAGCTCCTGTGAATTGTTGAAATCTCAGGCACTTGTGTTGTAATCTCAGGAAAGTCGGGTCAAATGAGTGTATTCCATTAAGGAGAAAGTGACCGTTAATTTACAGGTGGGCTCCCAGAGCTCATAATATGGGGTGTGGCACTAGGCCAAAGCGTACCCTTGAAACAGGTCCCAGACCCAATTGCAACATGAACGACGAGCAGACGAATCACGTGCAGCTCGCCGAGATCTCGGCGAGGGACAGGGGTGGGCGGCGAGTTCGCCGCCTTGGCTCTCCATATCTGGGGCACTCAGTCAGCAAATCGTCATTTTAAGTCCACGATATTTGTTCAAAGAGCACTCAATTGGAACTTCAATTTCCAATCTGTCTGCCGCTGATAAATCACGCCTGTATGGGAGCCAAAGACGCGAAGAACAACAGTATAAAGAGAGGTTGGTGGCCCAGCAACTGAATAACATCAACTCCAGACAGTTTCAAATCCAATCAATCAAAATCCAATCATACTTTGCAATCACCAACGGTCCATTTATTTAATACATCATCAACAACACGTCATACATTATGCCGTCCTCCCCAAGAGTTTTCGTGACGGGTGTCTCCGGCTACGTCGGAGGCCACATGATGGGAAGACTTCTTGAGAAGCACCCAGAATGGCACGTTGCTGTTCTGGTCCGAGATGAAAAGCAGAAAAAGGTCGTTCTTGGCAGGTGGCCTCAACTTGAGGTGGTCATCGGTGACCTTGACGATAGTGCTTTGATGATCAAGGAAGGATCGAAAGCAGACGTCGTTCTTCGTGAGTCCTTTGGAACAACCTCGAATCTCACTTTCTAATTGTTTTGGCAGAAACTGCATCCGCAGACCATATTCAGGGTGTGGTTTCTCTTATCCAGGGCTTGAAACAGAGGAAGCCAGCTCCTGGTTATTTGATCCACATTGGTGGCACTGGAATTCTTCACGATACTCCGAACGGATTCGGTGAGCTACCAAATTGATGGAAAAAATGGAGGAGAGAGTGCTAACATAATGCAGGCCAACCATCTAACAAGGTTTATCATGATACCACCGACTTGGCAGAAATCACCTCTTTCCCAGTCGAAGGACACGTGCATCGCGATGTCGATATGGCGATTCTCGATGCTCAGAAGAAACTGCATGTTCCCACTGCCATTTTATCACCACCGCTGGTACATGGTGTAGGAAATGGCCCGCTCAAGACGAGGAGTATACAGATTCCTGCCTTGGCTGAGGCCATCCTCAAGCGAGGCACGGGTTTCCAAGTCCTCGAGGGTCAAAACATTTGGGATCGTAAGTACTAATTGAGGAATATCCGAAGACGTAGCGCTAACGATTTTAGATGTGCATGTTGACGATCTTTCTGACGCGTTCATTCTGCTTGTGGAAGAAGCCTTGAAGCCCAATGGAGGAAATGCATCGTGGGGGACGAAGGGTACTATTTTGCGGAAGCAGGGGAATTCGTGAGTTTTTCACCACGGTAGATATTTACGATCCAACAAAACTAACAATACATCAGAAATGGGGAGAAGTCTCAGCGGCAATCTCGAAGATCATGGCTGATCAAGGACTCGTCAAGACAGCGGAGGTGGATAAGCTCTCGGTCACTGATGCCGCTGCCTTACATCCCTGGGCCCCTCTCATCTGGGGTGGCAACGCCAGGAGCCGGTCCGACAGATTCCATAAACTTGGATGGAAGCCTCAAGGGCCTAGCTTGTTTGAGAGCTTGCCGTCAATGATCAATGAAGAGGCCAATACTTTGGGGACTCAATCGTCGAAGCTGACTTTCGACAAATGAGTTGACAGCCGTTAGGAAAGGTTCTAGAATATTGAGGGGATAGAGCAACTGTACCTACATAGACTGAAATGAAGAGCTTGGTCTTTTGTTTGAAAATCTGTGTGTTGTATGGACCCGGGGTGCTGCTATTGGCCCGCATCTTGAGAAGTTCCCATTCCAGCGCTGCTCTGTCAGCTTGCTGCATCGCGACAAACAGATCCTCAATCCATCAAGAGAATCACGAAAACCATGACTATTGACAAGTCGGCGGTTCACCGACATGGCCTCACTGAATACCAGCGATGATATCCATACTTCAACACTTGCCAAACCATGCATATCTTGTCGCAAAAGAAAGGTAAAATGCAGCAAAACGCGACCGTGTTCCAATTGCTTTCGCGCCAAACAGCTCTGTCTGTACGATGGCGATGAGCCCGAACCTCATATTGCGAGACAGGGCATCGAAAGGTATTCTTCCACGGATGGAGAGGTTCGAGAGAGGCTGGCAAGGCTGGAAAAATTGATGGAGATGATGGTTGTGAGGGAGAACGGAGAAGTCACGACGAGACGGAGCCCTGAGATTGCAGGCGCGCCTAGCGTCGCCGCCGCTCAAGACACGCTCTCACACGTCACCCACAGACCTTCCTTTTCTCCTTCTCTATCACAATCCTCTCATACAAAGACAACTCCACCCTTCGAGACATCAAGTGCACTCGTGGGGCAGATCCTGTTCCAAGAACTCCATTCTGCGTATTTTGATTCGGATTTCTGGGCTGGCTTGGTCACCGAGGTAGGCCCACGACAGACTTTCCTCCTCTGCAAGCCTCACTGACGTGATCACCCAGATAGAAGATCTGAGACGACTCTTCGATCCTCCCCTAAACCAAAGTTCTCCATCATGGGTGTCTCTTTCCACTCTAGGGATGTCCCCTCCTCCTTCCACGGACTTGAGTTCCGGCCACCCCACCCTTGAGGAGAGCAATCTGTTGTGCAAGCTCTTCTTCAAGACCGTCAACCCGTTCGTTCGGGTTCTGCACGAAGCCCATTTTGGTAAAGAGTTGGATCGATACCGCCGTGGACGTCTAGACTTGCCTCGCGAATTTGAAGCTCTGCTCTCAGCCATCTATCTTCTGACCATCAACAGCCTTCGCCCCGAAATTGTTCAAAGGGCCTTTTCGACCTCAAAAAGTACCCTAGTTGTCCAGTATCAATACGCTTGCCAATCTGCCTTGGCCAAGGTTGACTTCTATAAGACTGACAAAGTCCATACCTTCCAAGCACTCATTCATTATTTGGTAAACTTGCTTTATTGAAACCAAGGACCTCTGACTGATGTTGTCTCTGATGCAGACATTTTTATTTCAGCAAAACCTTTATCAAGATGCAAAAGCCTTCCTTGGCGTAGCATCACGACTAGCTCAAAACATGGGCCATCACCGTGATCCAAGTTATTTCCCTTACTCGCCTTGGGTCTGCGAGATAAGGAGGAGGATTTGGAACCACTTATGCTGCCTTGATGCAATGGCACTAAGTTTCTACGGAGCTGAATCATGTCTCCCAGCAACATCAGATGCACAGCCACCTCAAAACGCAAACGAGATCGACTGGCGTACGAGTCGCTTTGCTACCCCCTCGACAGTCCCCTCCAGCTCTGGATTCACGGATATGACATTTACACTTGCCCATCGAGCCATTGCAGATACAACTCGTAGTTTGGCACGTGTTCATCCACTTGACTTCGAAAGGAAGGAGGCTATCCTGCGTGAGATAGAAGCTGACCTCCATAATAACTATCTCCTTGACACTGGCAATCCATCATACCGGGTAGCCGCTGCATTTGCTGAGGTCAGGATCGCGAGCCTACGACTCTCCAACCGTCATCGTCAAACACAAAAGGCAACACCCCAGCCCCTAGATCTGGGAAGACATCAGTGAGTCTTCTCCCTGTCAGGCCAACCCCATGCAGCCGCTGATATTCAAACAGAGTCTTCATAGCAGCCATCGAGCTCCTCGAAGCCTTCGAATACCACTCCAAAACCTTCGCCTCCAACAACTGGGAGTGGATATTTTCAACCATCATCCCATGGCTCGCACTCGCCATCGTGTTGACTTCACTTCCTCGCGCGACTCAGCAATCAGACATCGACCGGGCCCAATGGCAAATCAACGTCAACTTCCAGCGCTTTTCAGACCCTAAGATGCCGGTTTCTGGTACTCCTATGTGGAAGCTTTTGGTGCAGTTGAGAGAGAACATCCAAGGGTCGCCTGCCCAATCACTAGAAAGTCAAGGAAATATAACAGTGGCAAGCACCCAGCCACCACAAAATGTAGCAGCAATGGCTTTCACAGGTGACTTGATGTTGGAATCTGACCTGTATCCTATTGGCAGTGAGTCGTTTGTGTATGAGGACCAGTTTATGCAGGATCTACCCTGGTAAATATCGAGTTTTGCTTCAGTTGAATGAGGAACTGACCAAGACTCTAGGCTGAATACCCAAATGCCTTACTGAGTCGAATTTCAGCAGTGTATCCAATAGCTGAACTAGTTGAATATTAGTAATATTTACGGAATAAAATTATACTATAATATAAGGTTCTTATATTATTTTATTATATTTAAGAAATATAATTTCTTTATATTATATAGGTGAAATATAAAAATCTTTATATTATACTAATATTATAATAATACGGGGCACGGGCCACCAACATCGGTTTTCTGTCAGAAAACCTGCAGGAATCATAGTAGTAGTAGCGTCTTTGTGTATGCATCTACACCGATAACGACCAAAAAATGCATTAATGGGGAGTCGTACATGGTGATCTTGCTCATATCCTACATAACAATCAACATACAAAATCGCATTAACTCTGTTGTTAATTCTTGGTCCCTCTCTTCCTCCTCTATAAACTCATCTTCTGGTAGATTGTTTTATAACATAACCCAGATCTTGTGGATGCTCTCTAACTGCACTTCTGTAAAATGGACGCCGGTCTTGCTCTTATCTCCCCACTCCACTAGCGCCGTTTGCATCTAATAATATAAACCTTGCTGCCAAATCCCACTATACTTGGTTATAGTCTTTACATTTTGTGGTAACTTGAACAGATGCCGGTGGGCCACTTTGTTTTTTAGTGATTTCCACCATTTTAACATATCCTTGTGATCGGACGCCACTAATGTATCTAAACACCACTCCAAAATCCGTCTTTATGCCCTAGCAACGTGGGCTAATTTGGGCTTGTTAGGGTCTACTTTGCGGGTAAAACGGTGGGTCTTGATTATGTTATGTTTAGACCGACTTAAAACCTTGTTCTATTATATATATTATAACCACAAATCGGCTTTAATGGCAGGCGCTCTCTTTAATATTGTCAACTACTGTTCTTTAAATTAACCCTTTTATGCTTTAATCTCTTATATAATCTAATCATTAATTACTTCTTAATTATTATCTCTACCGCCACCGCTATTATAATTATTATAATTATCCCTGTCATCATTATGGCCCTTATCTGCTTGGCTGGCCTAGCTCGCACATGACTGTCACTACCAGGTGGTTGGCTGCTAACTCTCATCTATAACCTAATACCGCTCCTTCCCTTCCTTAAACCATAACTATAACCTGACAGGATAAAATAAATCTTCGTCTAGAACCCTTTTCTTGTTGTGAATCTTGTTTTTATACTGTTTTAATGCCTTCCGGCTCTGCGTTCGAAATCGGCTTGATGGCTGAACCAGGTAATGGTTACACTCTAATCTATCTACAACCTTAATAACTAGCTGTGGTTCTGATTCATCTACCGGTAAATTAACTGTGGAATAATCGTATTAGTGCAGGAAACCTTTAACATACTAATCCACCCTACTTACGGAGCTTAAGCTGGACCTGATATTGTCTGGGTGAATGGTCGGATATGGCTGCCGGCTGTACTATATAACGACATTTCTCATTTAAACAAAGCAGTACACTATAACGCTCGTTTAACGCGATTAAACGACTTAATGTTTAGGGAACAGCTTCCGCCTAGATAGGCTACTGGTTTGACATGCTAGTTGTATAATTATTAATGGGTTTAGTTGGGTTTTATAGGGTTAGGGTTAATAGAAGCGGCGGTCAATTCTAAAGTTCTGCACTCGCAGACATCACAATCACCGTACCATACAAAAAACAAACGGAATTGACGGTCAGTTCTATGATTTTTACGAGGGATAATGTTAGGCTTTAGGGAGATCAATATTGAGTCACGTGATCTTATGTGACATTACGTTTGTGTTGAAGTGTGCCACGTGATCTAAGGCACGGACAGTTGCCTTGGCACTTGGCTGGCGCCGTTTCAAGCACGTCTCACTTGCAGACCATATATATGGCCTGAATGCCCTCGTAGTTTATTCTGTACAGTTGACAATCTTACTTGATTTACCCTATTAAGTTCTGTTTACGATTCCTGTGACTGTAGTGATACTGCATACCCAACTGGCCCAGAGTGTGCCACAGTTCAACAGTTTGTAAGGGATGCCAGAACCGGTATATGGCCAGAATAAAGAAGGAGAGTTAAGGCGCAGCCCTATGGATGCGGGTACTAAGTGATGTGTAGAAATTTCTTCTTCTTACTAGACTATATTTGATAGAATTAGCGACCCGTTCTCTAAAGGAGGAGTTCGGGCTTATAGGGGATTGCCCGGCAGATGATTAGAGTTTAGGAAGTCGGTTAGAAACGCCTAATTAGGCATAGCTCATGGCTACTTTATTCTGTAGCTTAAGAAAGCTCTTCCCCTCCTTCTTTCCTTTCGATCTTTAAATATCAGCTGGTTGATCAAATGCTACTATATTCCGCCCTAAAACAGCTCCAACTGCCAAGGAAACCGCATGCATAAGGAACACACCCCCCTCTTCGCCTTAAGCATTAACGATATCCTCCTTCCTTCCTGGAGATAATAAACAATGAAAGCCTACCAATTCGAAGATTCCACAACGGGTCTCCAGCTTCGCGACATCCCAATACCTCCACTCCGGGCTGGAGAAGTTCTCCTAACAGTGGAAGCCGCAGGGTTGTGTCACACAGACTGCCATATCATCAATGGTCATGTGAACGAATGGATAAGAAAGCGACCCATCACTCTCGGTCACGAGGTGGCAGGGACAGTCTGTATCATCGGACCAGGAGTAACAAACTTCAAAGTAGGAGATAGGGTCGCAGTCAGCCTACCAGGTCATTCAACAGAGGAACCAGATTGGGACAATGCTGTTGGAATGGGTTTTGACGGGGGGTATGCGGAGAAGATCGCGGTTCCAGTTAGGTTTATCATGCCTATACCCGAGAATGTGAGCTTTGCTCAAGCAGCTGTGGCGGGTGATTCTATCTTGACGGCGTATCATGCTGTTGTGGCAGAAGCGGAGGCAGATGCCACCAAAAATGTGGGAATTATTGGACTTGGAGGAGTTGGGTTGAATGGCGCTAGAGTAGCCGCCCTTCAAGGAGCTGCGGTTTACGGAGTTGACATTGATAAGACAAAGTTTGACGAAGCAATGAGGCAAGGGGTTACGGGGTGCTTTACAAGCCTCTCTGATGCTGCTCATATAAGATTTGATGTGATAGTGGACTTTGCAGGTGTTGGCACTACTACTGCAGAAGCTGTGAAAGCAGTAAAAGCTGGAGGCCGTGTTGTACTCGTTGGTATGGGTGCACCGGCCATGGAGTTATCAACTCTGGCGATCGTAACTCGCAGGATTCAAATCCATGGTTCACTCGGTGCTAGTATGGAGGAGTTTGGTCAAGTTCTTGAGCTGATCTCAAGAGGCTTGATTGTACCTGTACTTGAGGAGATACCATTCATGGATGTAGTTAAGGGCTTGAAGCGGGTGGAAAGGAGCGAAGTCAGCGGCAGATTGTTTACTCGGCCAAACAAGTGAATGCACTTTGATGAACTCGATCATTTGTCTGTAGGTAGTTCGCAAAACATAAGACAATAGAGAGCAGAGAGATGTAGACCAAAGAGCATTGAATTACTCCTCTCAAGCTTATTTTTAATACCATCACACTAGAGCAAAAGTTGATCACCTTCGTTCTCTTTAGTCGAAATAATAGTATAGTGAATCGAGATGATGCTTTCGAAACCTTGGACATAGTTCTAACTTCATGCTAGCCAAATCGATCAGCTGTGATCTGGGGTCTTGGTGGATGTGGGTGGGTACGCAACAATATCTGTCTTTTTCTTATAGTAATTTAAATTCTTCTGCTAGTAAGATTCAGACAACCTAAGTGTCGTGCTAGTGCTTTGTGGGGTTACGGTCTGTCAGCCTAGGGTCAGTGCAAGGCAATATCATGTCAATAATAGGACTGTCCGTAGAGCTTACAAAATAAGTTTATCTTTCCCCGTATACAAATCCGGCTTCTTGAGTTGCAGGGCCTTCAGCCGCTTTGTAGAACGCACGCACATTCTGGCACGCTGGCTGTTCGTTGGGCTGACAACCTGTCAGCATGTGCAAAAGCTATATCAAAAGTTTTAAAGATTGACCCTCCCATATACGAGCTATCCTTGTGGAAATTTCAATCCTTAACACGATCTTTGAAACTTTGAAACTGCTTATAACCGCAGGCTGCGGCTTTTCAACAGTCCTTGGACAGCTCGGTAATGCAGATGGTCCAGTGGAGCAATGTAAACAAGGTATCTCCGAGCTGGAGAGGCTGCTTGGTGAAGGCAAGGGGGCCAAGCAAGGAAGAGGGAAGAAAAACTACTTGTCGTTGACAAGACTAGCATGGCCACTGAAAGAAGACAAGGCCCGCCAATTGCTCAAGAATATCCGGGGATATAGGAAGACAATTTCGTTGATACTGACTACTGAATCAATGTAAGTTATAGCTACAATGACACTACGTCTTTTCATCGTCGATAGCGCTTTTTTGTGTTCATAAGTTTACTTCGTCAAAGGATCCGCACTCAGCCCTGTCAAATGCAGAGATGACTGACCCAATGCTGTTCCATTTAGGAATGACATACAGCAAATCAAAAGTGACACACAGTCGACCAGAAAAGAGTTGAGTGGTATTCCAAATAGCCCTCTGTTCTAAACAGCCACGGATCTAACTCTTTTGCTTTAAGATATTGAATTTCAAACCATCCTAAGGTGGCTAGTCTCAGTTAACTCGTCTTAAAAGCACAATGACGAATGTGTGTTACATGAGGAACACACTGGTAGATGGATGACTTGCTCCCCGGAGTGGAAAGATTGGCTGAATACTACACACTGTTTCCTTTGGATCCATGGGATCCCTGGAGCAGGCAAGACGGTTCTTTTGTCATACCTGATCCAACAAGCCAAAGAGTCCTGCGGCAAGGTCTTAGAGACCAGAAATGGTTGGTGCTACTACTATTGTTACCATGGGAGAGCCCATGATGAGACAACCCATCTTTTAAGGTGGATCTTAAACCAGCTGTGCCGGCAGGTCGACTATATTCCCGACAAAATCTATGACCTTTATCAAGAAGCTAGTGATCCTACCCAATCCCCTCTTATGAATGCTCTGGGGGAACTATTGAAGCACTTTCAAGTGGTGTTTCTATTGGTAGATGTATTGGACGAATCTAAATCACGCGAAAATCTCCATGATACTCTTTTGAAAGTATGTTCGGACGCACGATTCCAAAAAGATACAACTACTAGCAACGAGCCGCAAGGAGGTTGATATTGAGAATAAGCTTGCTGGTGTATTGGTACCCATGTCAATGTCGAATGCTTACGTAGATGAAGACATTCGACGATATATTCATGCTACTTTACATATACATCCAAAGTTCAAGAGCTGGAGAAACGAGAAATTGTGCACGAAGGTGGAAAGTGCACTAACAAAAGGTGCCAGGGGAATATAAGAACTTGTTCCTTTCTGGAGACCCTACTACCCAACGTCTGATGTGTTTCTAATAGGTTTCGATGGGTTTCCTGCCAACTTGACCTTCTAAAACTGCTACCAAACATAAAGGAAGTTAGGGAAGCGCTTCAGAAGTTACCAAAGACACTAGATGAAACATATAAAGGATTGTCCTAGCATACCAGAGGAAACTTGTCAACTTGCGTCCCACGCCTTATCACTTTTATGCACAGAGGGTCTGCATTCCCAGATATAAACCGCTGAAGTTCTTCTTGGGGCAGTTCCCTACTCAAGGCGGGAAATTCTATCCACCAACAGCAGTCAGATTTTTAGTATCGACAGATTGCGGGAAATATGCTGTTGCCTGATCTCAGTCGCCGAAGAACCAACACATCCGGGCGGTTCTCACAGAGTCACTCTTGCCCACTACACAGTCAAGGAATCCCTTTTTCGGAGAGAATTAATGAGGAGCCAACCAAAATTTTCTATACTTCAGGAAACGCTTCCAATAAGCTATTTCTCACAACAGTCTTTTCGGCAATGCTTGCTCGTCACGACCCATACACTCATACTCCACGTATGAGTCATCCATCTACAAAAACGAATGCCGACTTTTGGCACCTTTGTCACAGGGTGTTCTTTTGGAATATATTAACGAATGACGAAATCCTTTTTGAAGATCCAGACGTACTCGGACTAATATTCCAATTATTTGACCCTCGAAAGCCGCACTACCCCAGATTACGACGATGGTTCGAAGAAAATTCAGGATTTTACAAACTGCAGCACTGGGAGAAATTTCCAGAAAACCCAAAGGCCGCAATTCCTGCCAACGTGGTGATTGTGCACTTGCCAGGTGTCGATGAGCAGGTGCTAAATCAACAGGAAGGCCTCGCATCAATCCTAACTGCCTAAATCTATATTGAGCGGGAATCTTTTGGAAATCGCTGCATCCTTGCGTTCTTCGGATTTTCTACTCTATCTTGTTAACAATGGTGCCCGATGCAATGATAACAGCAAGATACTTCTATTATTCTGTCGCTGCGATATCATAGGCCATGTTAAAGATTTTAGAGACAATGGAATAAAAGCGTTACTTGATGCGGGCGCAAATCCGAAACACAATGACTTTCAGATAACGCCTCTCCAGGCGGCAATGGAATTTGGGTATTTGTACACTGACCATATACGGTTTCTACTGGAGGCGGGTGCGGATCCTAACGCTGTATGAGACTGTTGGGATTTTCAGTGATGATCCATTTCTACAGTGAGAAGTGTGCTATATATATAGGGGTCGTAGGCCCTGAACCTCTTGAATCACATGCTAGAATAGGCCTATATTCCCTGAGCAGCTGATCCTTCAGAGCCTCCGAATACCCTGAATAGTTGAGTATTTGGGGCTTCCGAGTGCCCTAAATAGCTGAGCCTTTCGGGGCCTCTGACGCTAATCCTTCCAGTGCTAAGTGCCTTATAATTGCCTGCAACTATAGGCCTTCAGCCCCTATATCCAACAGAGATCCCACTTAGAAAATACCACCTGGAATTAATTTGATTTTTCGAAATATGAGTCCACTCGCGATTTTAAAAATGCAGTAGCACAACTCTAATAAGGTAAAAGAAGTAAAGGAGTTTCTTATTCGGCACGGGGCGCAAGAGTTCCTTGTTAAAGAAGGTAAGAAAATATCAACTAGCGCGCTTTAAACTAACTAATGTTTAGTAAGATAGTAAATAAATACTTTATAGAATTGGCCTTACTATAGATAGAAGAGGATAAGATAAGACAGTTAACAGATAGGATTCCTTAGTATCGAGAATTGATACAAAGGAGCTAGCTTACTTATAATTCCTAGACGTATAATGTCACCATAGCAGAGTTCTTATTCGTATACTAGCTATTACACCTTTTGATGTAGCTAATAACCCTTATTCCAACATTAAACTTTTACAGTTACCCTGTTTAAAAGCCTCTCCGTACATAATACCGTGGATATACCCGTCTCCGATAAGCGTCCCATATCCTCTAATCCGTTTTCTTATAATTAGTGGGACATTTGATCCTTTAAGTAGCCAAATCTCATCACCCCGCCTTATATCTCCAGAAGCCAAGCCAATATATCTCCTTCGCTCCGTCCTGATCATACGTCTAAACATTATGTAGTGTAATCGCCCATGGAAGCTCGCACGTGGTTATTTATGTATCAAGAACGTCAGGAGTAGCGTGAATGCTATGAAGAGAATCTGCAAGAAGCCTAATCCAAGTTTCTCAAGGATCCGATTTGACTTTCTAGCTTTATGCCACTTGATATATTCATTTCTGAGGCACCTTTTGTACTCTTCCTCTTTCTCTTGCTCTGAAAGATTCCCAGTAGCTAATGTTTGCCAGAAGGTGTCTTCAATTGTCTCGCCACTATCATATTTGTCGGTTCGTGTACAAAGCTCTGCCACGTTTTCCCAAGTCGATAAAGTATACTGCATCCTGAAAATGCTTCTGATGCAGTCGCTGATGGATCTAAGACCTTTGTCCCTCGGCATATAGGGTCCCTCGTACATGTCGCCGACAGCTGCGACGGTATCGACGATGTGGCCTCGCGTTGCTAAAACGGTCGGCTGATGTGGCGTAAGGAAACCAGAATCATAGAAAGTGCCGTTTGTAGCGCAAAATGGTTTCGATATCCTATGTCCTGCCTCCTCTCCGTTGGCCAATGAACTCGTTTCGCTTCCAGGTCTCTGTCGAAGTTCTTCGACTTGATCTTGTGTTGGTACGCTCCAGTCTGGCACCTATGATGGCAAGTCTTCAATTTTTGACCCGAATTTCAATGCTGGTAAACTGAGAATGTCCAGGTTCTCATCATGCATAATTATAGTCCGCGTAACGTCAGTGTATATGGTCCGAAGATCTTGCCTGTAGTCCACTTCGACTTCAGCCTGTGGCTTTACTGTCTTCTCTGTCAAACCTAAGAACGCGTAGACTTTATCTTTTGGATCCGTGGCTCCACAACGACAATGGCGGAGGAGCACGCCAAGAAGAGTACATCCTCTTGCGCGGTAGGTGGCAGCCTCATCCGCCACGGGTATATGATAGCTAACCGCCGGATGTGATGTAAATGCAAGGTTTGTCTTGAACGCAAAGTCCATCCCCTGTATGAGATCAGCCCAATCCGCACTGCAGGTCCCCAAAAAGAGTGTGGCTTTCTTCGCGACTGCAACCTCTTGGACGATCCAGGCACGCTTGAACCATTCGGCCTCCAGCAGCGACAGCAACGATACGTAATCGAACCTCAACAGCGATGGCAAGCCGTACTTCGCGAGATCATGGCTGCTGAAGATGTTTATCTTAGGGATGCTTGGTCCCGCGATTGTCGCTGCATTTTTCAGCTTGCTTATTAGTGAGATTGCAGCCTCAGAATTGCCGTCCTCAAGTCTCTCCCCTAGCCAAATGAGAACGCCACTGCACCCTTCGTACACCCGACGCATAAGAAGAACCTGTACATTACTTTCCTCCACGTTAGTTTGGTCAATACATATGGCGTCAATCCACAACTTCCTGGCCTCCTCCTTACGACAAAAAACACGTAAGGCAGCGTGCAAGTTCGGCCTCACGGCGAAGGTATCGTTTCGCGAACATCCTTCCTCGTGGATAGATATCTCTATTTTAGCTTCTTGCTTACCCCAACAATAGGAGAGTGCCTCATATGTTTTGTTATCGGATATTGCTTCAAGCTTCCTCGTGCCAAGTTCGCATTGGATCCCATCGGTCTCTCTTCCAGGAAGCAGCGTAAGGATTCGGATAGTGCCTTCTCCGACTGGTAGTGGGTTATATTGAAAAGCCTCCATATTGCCGGGTAAAGAAAAACATTCCACATCGGATAGGTTGAGACTTTGCCTTAAATCTTAGAACAGACGGCCTTTATCAATTGGTGTGGGGTTAGAGTGAGGGTCTCCATCCATTGGCCAACCATGTGAGCGACCTTATGGCAATTCAACATGTCATCGAGAACCTAATAGTGTCGCTACAAAGGCTGGCCGGGCTGCGCTTGGTAACCACTTTCCGATGGTACTCAGCCCTCAAAGGTTGTCATCATGATCCGCTGTTTTATCAGGCGGTAGCGAATCAAAGTATATCTCTTAAGCCATATTTCAGGCAGCTATGCTTAACTTCAGTACGCAGTTGCTCTTCAGCATAAGGTCTAAATCGTCCCATACTTTTTCTCTGAACGTTCGGAACCAATGCTCTACCAAAATACGCCAGGGCTATGTTCTAGCGCAATGAATTTCTGATATAGCATGTGACAGCTTGTGATAGCATGTGATATTTAGAAGGTGATGGAAGTTCCCACTGTGGCTCAAATAAGAGTAGGAGTGAGCTCAACTTACTTCGTATTAGTTTTTAGTTCCACTCCGGGGCGAGTCAGTCCCAATGATACCAGTATTTCCATTGGCAGTAGATATCTGAGGAGTAGAAGTTTCGAAGCCACCGTTAACGATTGCAGGTGTCAAATGAGCAGTACAGGCAGGTGCAGCGCTGGTACTTGTCTTGCCAACAGTATCTGTTGTTGTAGCAGTAAATGCAGTTGTGATAGATAATGTCTGAGGGTCTCCTGCGGGTAGTTCCACAAGGTGATGCTTCCTCTCAGGTAGTTCTACAGCTTGTTCCCTCGTCTCCAGCTGATGCAGCTCATAGAAGGCACCACTACTCAGCTCAACCAACTTTCTACTTCCATCTTGCTCTTCTGTTTCTAATGTCCCCATATTTCGTTTTCGTAAACATGGAGATGATATATGAGCGGTTACGATGAAAAATATGCCAGCTGCCAAAACAAAAATACCAACCTTAACTTCAGCAGCTGTCGAGAATTTTTTTGGCTTTGAAACCGTGGATGTGGATGTGGCTGCATGGGCTGTGCTACTTGCTGTTTGATTTGTCTTTTTTGATGGGGCCGTGATGTTGTATGGATTCAACGCACTAGGAAGGTTAGTATCGTGATAATCTACGGTGTGGAGGATACCAAAACGTACTCATCAATAACATGAAAGACACCATTAACCATTAGGTCATCCCTCTCGAGGACCTTAGCATTGTTGATATAAACCTCCCCTTTAAGCACAGTAGCCACTACGGGAACACCCGCATCTGTCATCAGCAATTCCCCCATCGACAAAGTCTGTGGAGAACACGAGCTTAGAACAGTGCGTATACTGCCCCATGTAACCCAGCAGAGTCGCATTCGCGAATGTTGAGCTGCTCAGTATGTTTGCAAGTGCTTTTGCGGAGTTTGGAAGGAACGATGTCTTGTCAGGCTCAGTAAGGAGACTGTTGATGAGAGGCCGGTCGGCGACACTCAAGAAGTTGCCCTGGCTGGTGATTTCAATGAAATAGCTTAAATTCATGAGAGCTGCGGTCATGACGCCCCCAGTTGGGACTTGGAGCACGGCATCGATTGTGTGTACAAGAACTCAGGGGTTTTGGGATCTTCATGCCCAAGTTAGTAGGCTGTGACAAGGCTTACGAGCAGCGGGCCAGCTCCTCCAGCCACGGGACGGGATAACGGCCGACCCCAGGGGTTCGGAGTGTGCGAGTCAATCAGGACGCAGGCGACTCGAATCGACCTCGAGTTCATTCAACTCTTCGCATTAGGCGTTTCCGACGTTACTACCCCGCTAATTACCCCGCTAATTTGGATTTGTCGTAGCTTAAGACCTATACTCGTCCATTCAATGAAAAAGACCGCGAGATGTCAGACAACGCTTTCACGGTGTACTTAAGCATTGACTACGGAGAGACGACGACGGCCTATACAGAGATAGCCCTGATAGATCATCTTCAGGGGACAAAGAGATCTTTGAAGGCAGTTACTTCGCGAATGCGGCGGGAGAATGTCTCATCACCGACGCGTGACTCTGGAACTGTCCAGAATATACATGAGGAATCACGAAATGCAGAATTAAAAAGGGATCGGGTAGAACTGTAAGAGAAGGTCTTTTGTTTCTTATCTGTTGTCCTCGCTAAATTCTCGCTACCCCTTTCCTACGCCCAAGAAGTTCTTCGTCTCAAGAGCGCGTGCAGAGTTGCATTCTCTCTAGAGGTTAACATTCATGTAATTTTTGTACCAATGGACACTTTCTTGCAAAGGATCAAACCCTGACTCCCTCAAGCTTTCATTTCTTTGGGCTCTCGATTTTCGCGACCTCCTGTTTTTTAATTCGTCGTTTTAGAACCGTAGTAACCCGTATGATTGGTAGTACGGCTTCTAATAGCAGGTTCCATCAAGGCCTTGCCTCGCGGAGCAGATTCTTGGTCATGATATTCCACATCAGTCTCTTCAGACCTTTGCCCGACGATACTGCCGTTACAGATTCTGATGTTCCGGTTCTTCTCAGTCGGTGTCTTGAGCTTCCGCCCTAGATATGATGTAGCGTCGCTTGGGCAGATCATGTCTCCCTTCAAAATTTCGAGCTATAAATCCGTTTGACTTTTCCACCCAAACCATAATCAGGGTCTGGCGTGCCCTCGCCTTGTCCACCACCTTGCATCCGGCCCTGACTTCCTCCACTTGTTCTGCAGCGACTTCCTCGACATCGCTGGAGAGGTTTGGTGTCACAAAAGGAGAGTGTTTATTCGTGTCAATAATAAGTGTGCTGAAAGGCTGACGACAGACGCTCTGATTGCTTGAGTGGCGGATTCTGCTGAAATTTGTCTTGATTCTTTCCGCTGCTCGGCCCTGTTTCCCATTCATCGTTCGTAATGTTCTGCTGTATCATCGAGCTGTTGTCTGGAACGTTTACCATATTTCCCATACGGTCGAAATTCGGTTCAAGGACATGTGGATAACAGGCAGTCTGTTCTCGGGAAGGCGAATGTGGAGGGAACTCCGCTGATTGAGGAGTTTCCAGTGGAATGTGGGCACCTGGGGAATGCGTTGGAAGCGATTGTCGCACAAATCCAGGAGGGGCATTCATTTCGAGGCTACCAAATAAGGGATTTTCGTTTGTGAATTGCTCATTTGATGCTATAGATGGTGGGGCTCGGTACGATTCCTCAGACTCTATGCGAAGCTGTTTTTCTTGGGTACCTGAATTGTTAGTATAGTCAGTTGCCCAGGTATGGATGGAACTTACCGCTAAGTGGTATCTCATTTGCCCCTATGAATTGCTGCCATCTCTCTAATTCCTCTGGTCTCTTGAGTGGGTATTCTCTCCATTCTGCCATTCTTCCATGCTTATTTGTATTCAGCTCACGAAACGTGAGGCCATGGACTCGTAAGTCGCCCGAGCCAGAGAAGTTGACTCTGGTTTTGAGAGCAGTCAATTCGGTAAGAGCTCTATACAGCGCTTCTTCGGTTTCACTCAGTCGCTGTTCCAGCAATCCCAAATACCCAGTAGGTATTCCTCTTTTGTTCGGTTAGCATTACCAAATCCCGGGGACAGTCATCGAACCTTTTATTGCTTTCGGCATATCTGCAAACTGATCGAGATGTCTCACATTGACTACAAGAAGGCCTGCGAACGGATCAGTAAATCTGTGACGAGACCTTTGATGCTGGGAAGTTCGCCTACAATTTGCGATCGCACTGCAGCAAAAATATCAGTAAATGGAATATTCTGTCAGGAAAAGAAGATATACTTTACACTTCTTCCTTTTACAGGCCTCACAAGAGCCTCCTGGGTTTTCCGTCATAGCTATACAAGGCTCCTAGTCCGTCGTCCAATATACTTAGTCAGCAAGAAAAAACGAAATCCCAGCCCGCAGCACATGCTATTATCACCACGACGTCCGGAGATTGCCAAGTATTCGAATGAGGAAAGATATTTCGGCCGCCGGAGTATGCTCTTGGGAAACGATTCTCCTGGTGACAACTGTGCATTTAGCCTTAGAAAGCAGCTCCTGGTCCTAAATATCCACAGCGGGCTGTGGCTGGGTCCTGGCAAATGAGCTGATTTGGGTTCGTGTGTGGACGGGTCCACGCAACGGACAAACGTTCAAAATTCGTCTCGGTGCCACGGAGAAACGTTGATGAGTCAGCAACAGCAACCTTCTCTCGTGACTCTCTCGCTAATAGAAAGGCAAAACGATTCTCCGGTCAGGGGCGGATTTGGATCTGGATGCGGAAGCCAGATGTGTCAAGTTTCTAGGTACCGCTGAATATGGCCTCGGTAGCATTACGACCAGTTTCATCATGTACAAACGGTTGCGTCCGGAACGACGATACACCTCGTTTCTCGGTATTATAAAGCCAGCCAGAAGAATCGTAATGAATTCTTTTGGTGGTATCGCGTTCTGAATTTACCAAAGATTTTCTCCCGTGATCATGGCACCTGCAAGTATCCACGATGAGCTGTATGACCTTGTGCCCCCTCCCACTAGCGAGACGAACAACCTCACTTCCCTAGAAATTATTAAAATAGGCATCAACGGCTGGGGTAGAATTGGTTAGCACTTGAATAAATTTTCTTGTCCCCTCTTCTAATTTACGTGAAGGCCGAATTGTTTTCAAAAACTCTCTCTTCAGGAAAAATATTCGGGTTGTGGCAATCAATCACACTTGCGCATCGATAGACGATATAATACACCAAATACTATTCGACTCTACTCATGGGCCCCTCAGTAGAAGCACCATTTCGCCAGGCGACATCTTCGCCGTGGATGCGGTAAGCCTATCAGTGTGCGGACATCTGGTCCATTTGACTTCGCAAAGAGATCCGAAGCTGCTCAATTGGAATACCTCTGGCGCAGAATACGTCATCGAGAGCACCGGCAAGTTCACAACAACATCACTTGCCCAACAGCACATCGACCATGCTGGCGCGAAACGAGTTTTGATATCCGCACCGAGTAAAGATGCCGCAACATTCGTTTGCGGGGTCAACACGGGCGAATATCCCCTCAAGAGTCCTCCAACGGTCGTCTCATGCGCAAGTTGTACCACAAACTGTCTTGCACCTCTGGTAAAAGTTCTCAATGGCAAGTATGGAATTGTGCAAGGTCTTATGACGACAGTGTATGCGTCCACTCGATCGCAGCAAGTTCTCGACGGGTACAGCAAGCGAGATCGCCGAGCTGGAAGAGCTGTTCTTGGAAATGTCATTCCTACAACAGCTGGCACTGCCAAAGCAGTATTGAAGGTTTTACCCGAGCTGACTGGGAAGTTGACTGGGATTTCTTTACGTGTGCCAACGTAAGTTAAAGAATTCCTCTTCTATTGAGATCTCACTAATTATTCGCAGTAATAATGTTTCACTTGTTGACTTGACAATAAGCCTCGAAAGAGACGCTTCCTTGCAAGAGATTCTTTCCACCTTAAAAGGAGTCATCTTGAGGTATACTAAAGGGTGTTTTGGCAGTTGAACGTGATGAGCTTGTCAGCTGTGATTTTCAAGGAAACCCGCATAGCTGCGTCGTTGATGCACTGGCATCAGTTGAATTGAATCCAAAGGTGAGTTTCTTCAACCTACCCGTAATCTCTTTGCTGATTAATAGTTCTTCAAAATTCTTGCTTGGTATGACAACGAATGGGGATACTCATCGAGGCTGTTGGACTTGGTGACATTGATGGCGAAATTGATAGACAATGACACTTGGATAATCCTGTACCTTTATCTTGGATTTAGAAATATGAATTTATACATCAAATAAATTCATTGCTTGGTCAATAATGTCTCACGTTCTGCGCCAGAGGTTCCGGGAAGTCCCTAAGCATAATTGCTGCCAGGCCTTTCCCGACCACCGTACAAGTAGACAGACCAATTTCTTTTTTCGTGGCTTGTGCGGCACCACAACTCTTCATCGCTTCAACCTCATCTTCTCACCGACTGCCTTCAATGCATCCCCGCTCAGTGTGAAGATGACATTTAATCCATGTCTATCAATATGAATCCAGCATCGCCACAAGGCAGCGAGCCGAGACGAAAGCGTCGGAGGCAATCCAACGCTTCCGCATTAAGGGGCAGCGAAGCAGCGAGCTCACCCCAAGAACAGGGTCACATGCGACCAAGCCTAACGCAAGGCTCATCTAGTTTTGTGGGAAGCGGAAGTGGAATATATTTTGTTCGAACTGTTCAATCGGCATTTTCCCGGAAGAACAGTCTTGGCAATGAGAATACCATTGCTGGTGAGCTCATACCTGGTGAAGACGATCAACTGCGTGCAGGAAATTCTCCTGTTTCTCTTTGGAACCCCGACGAAGTAATCTCAGTCCAAGGGAATGCACCAAATACAACAAGTTTCGACGACTTAGTCCGCTGGAGTAATCCCTACTTCAACAATTGGCATCCTCCATTCCCATTTCTTCACGCACCCAGCGTCCTTGAACTCTTGGAAAAGCTATCTCTGAGCAGCATTCAAAGCCTAAACAATGTGGAAACAATGGTAGTACGTTCTATATTGTCCATCTCAGTGGCAGATCGGAGGCAGACACCACCCGATGGGCAGCAACCAGTTCCTTCAAATCTCATTTTCAGCAACATCGACGAAGCAATAGCATCCCTTACGCCTATTTTGTTACAGCCATCCACACTTTCAGGCCTCCAAGCCGTAGTTGCAATTCAAGTATTCTTGGTCTCTATGCTGAGGCTTAATGCAGCCTCGAGAATTGGTGGACTCATCACTCGAATCGCTTTCCATCTTGGACTTCACAGGTGCCCCTCAAAATACAAGCAATTTACTGCCCCAGAAGCAGACATGCGTCGTAGGATTTTCTGGGCTATCTATAGCCTCGAAAGATTTCTGTCACAATCTCTCGGACTTCCACTTGACATCAAAGACGATGATATTGATGTCTGCTATCCAGACAGGGAGCTTCATGTGGAAGGCCAAAGACAAGTCACGTTTAACCAAAATCCTCGTGGTTAGCTTGACCCCAGTCTTTCATTGTAATCTCTAATATGATTTAGCTGATCCACGCCTACTTTTATTACCGGCATTTCTTGCACGGCATGGGTATATCAAAGGTCTAATCCTTGAGTTGCGAAACAAAGCCCTCGAGCATCGAACAGCGGATTCTATTGAAGTTGCCCATGTCGACTCAGAAATTTCAAAATGGTGGAACGAGGCGCAGGATCTTCTTGATCCACACTACATGGAAAGTGAACCAGACAAAGACGTGAATGGCCATAGTGGAAATCTTTTGAAGGAGTCCCATAAACTTCTACTAATAGTCCAGAAACACGAGTCGACAATATTGTTGAATCGACCTGTCATCACTTCAGCAGAAGACAGCTCACTATTTGCCGCTGCAATGCAAAAGTGCATTGGCGCTTCTAAGCAGATAGTGTCAAATGTGTATCGGCATTTACACGCAGGAATGAATGAATCAGGTTCTCGTGAAGGACGTATCCAAAATCCACTTTTCTGGCCTGGTTTTACATGGTGTATTTGGATGAGGTGAGGTCAATCGCAGATTCGTACAATTTATGCTGACCTGCTGTTTCCTAGTGGACTAATATTGATCTATGCTGCGTCAGAAGGACACTATCCCGTCACAATCGCCCAGAAGTGAGATATACAGCCCTGCCTAACTGGCATGCAACTAACATCCTGAAGGGAAGCCGAAAGATGTATCAAGATCCTGGAGTCTCTTTCTCTGAGAGGGAACTTCTGGCCAGGGGCTTGTGCCGCGGCTCTCAGGGATCTACAGAAAGCGCTAGCAAATAAAGTCGTTGAGGGCTCCCAGGAGCATGCGAACGACTCGCGTTCATTCGGGATGTACCGGCCCGGAACTTCGGCAAGCGCAAACAAGAACCCGCAATATACAGAACAGAGGCGCACAACTTCAAATGATTACGATACCCGAACGGAAGTGGTTTCGCAAGCTAACGGTGCAACATCTGCCTCTCCGGCTGCATCAGATACTAACTTCCAAACCGCCGACTGTAGAGGGACATATATGGCAAATAACCACCTCAGAATGAATAGCACCCCCAGACCACCAACCTCTGTCTCGCAAGGGAGCCAATCTACGTTCTTCCCACCACACGAGGCGAACTTCTGGCACGAGGACTGGTCTAACGCTAATTTTGGTCCTGTCTCGGGTATGGCCAAGCCAGTCCACCAATTTGATGGAGTTGGGGATATCTTTCAACTCATGGATGCTTCTTATCAGCTGAGTGAACAGATGTTTTGAGTATATGTCACTATCAATATCAAGCATGTCTTGGACCCAGACACCAATTTGGATTCGCTCATCATCGAAATTCCATACACTTCCTACAAGGGCCGTGGAATTTAACTAATATATACTGTACACTGCCTGAGTGGAAACAAGCGGGAATCAATAAAACCAAAATCTTCAATCTATGCCGCAACACTCTTTGGCTTGCTGAGCTTCGCCTCAATTTCTTCACACACAGCATTTGTTACTTCGATAGTTGTGGCTGATCCACCGAGATCTGCTGTCATGATTCCCTTCTCACACACATTCTCAACCACGGTCAAAAGCTGCTCAGACGCTTCCTTCTCTCCTAGCCAACTCAACATCTCACAAGCCGTCCAGAATGTCGCAACAGGGTTTGCTGGATTATGTCAGTTGATTATTTCTAATATTAGAGAGTAGAGAGGATTCTCACCGATTCCTTTGCCTGTGATGTCGAATGCAGAGCCGTGAATAGGTTCAAACATTGAAGGGTTCTCACGTGTGGGGTCGAGATTGCTCGTTGGCGCAATGCCGATTGAGCCAGCAAGGGCAGCCGCGAGATCTGACAGAATATCCGCATGCTATTCTAGGTTAACTCATGGATCTGGTTCGTTTCTATGCCACTACTCACCAAATTTGTTGCGACAATCGTGTCGAGCGTTTCTGGCTTCAATACCATTCTCGTCGTCATCGCATCCACCAACATTTTGTCAACTTCAACCTCAGGGAAGTCCTTCGCAACAGCTGCTGCAACCTCATCCCACATCACCATACCATTTCTCTGCGCATTGCTCTTCGTCACGACTGTGATGTGCTTCTTAGGTCTACCTTTGGCAACCTCAAAAGCAAATCGCATAATTCTCTCGACGCCATGGCGTGTGAAGATGGAGACCTCTGTGGCAGTCTCCCATGCTTGTCCCGAATGCGATCGTCCTCCGTGGCCTGCATACTCTCCTTCACTGTTCTCCCGGATGATGACCCAGTCCAGTTGACCGGTCTTGCAATTTCTCAGAGGAGATTCTGTACCTCGGAAGACTTTTGTTGGACGAACATTGGCGTATTGTTGAAGTGGCTGACAGATTGCTAGTCGGAGTTGCCATAGTGAGATGTGGTCAGGGACATCTGTAACAAAGTCTCAATCAATAGATCATGTATAGTGTGGCGCAAATACGTACCTGGAGCGCCAACTGCGCCAAAGAGGATCGCGTCAAATTTCTTGAGGGTCGTCAGAGCGTCATCGGGCATGTATTTCCCGGTCTTCTTGTAAGTGTCGCTACTCCAATCAAAGTTGGTGAAATCAAGATCAAAAGTCTTCAAAGTACTAGCGAGCTTCTTCAACACCGTAATTCCAGCTTCGATAACCTCTGGACCAATTCCATCAGCGGGAATGGAGGCAATCTTGTAGCTTGGGCGCTCTTGGAGAATTGATGGACTCATGGTGACGTTGATCTAAGGATAATTGATTTGGAGGAAGAACTGTGGATGGTAAACAATTTATCTGGCCAATTTGGAGGAGACAACTCGATGTGATTTATATCGTGGAAGATTGTCAAGCTGCAGCGAAACGATAACAAAAGTCAGAGACCTATCTTAACCTAGGGTCGTGGAGGGGTCGAGGTGGCGTAGTGGGTCTCCGGCCCCGGAGTCCGGGGATCGTTTCTCCGGGTGGATCTGCTCTCGGTCCAAACCGACGGAGAAACGTTTTGGGACCATGACTTCCAGACAGGCATGAGTTGTGCCATGGGAAATTGTTTCTCAAAGATCCGGCCTCCACAAAATTTTCGATAGTCCACAGCTACACCACTTGAGCAAGTGCATGGGATTCGTTGCCTGGACCTATACATCACTTCTAGCCCAAATAGTGGGAATTGTCGACAGTATCGAACAGACAGTGTTCTGAATATTGTTCTACCGTGTATTCGAACCCATGTTGAAGAAAACCTTCGCACTGAGTCTCAAAGTCCATTTGTATTGGGAGTCATAGGTCTCCAAGGTAAGTGTTTTCTTCTGTGGATATCAAATCCTACACTAGTCCCTCTATGCTCGTGAAGATCCCATTTGGTAGCACCCCTTGTCTACTTCGAGAAGGGTATCATTACAATGCCATTGAAGTCTCCCTGGACGATTTCTACCTAAGCCACAACCAAAGAGAACTTCTACAACAGGAAACTCCCAGAAACCTATTACTGGAAGCAAGAGGGCAACCCGGAACCCACAATTTGCAGCTTGCAAAAGAGTTCTTCAGTTCGCGCTACCGAAAGAGGAAATTTGGGTTCTGCCCTTCGACAAAAGTCTTTTCTACGGCGGTGGAGATCATCTGCCTCGAGAAGAATGGAAGAAGGTGAGCGGAGAAAGGCCGGTGGATGTCATCACAGTCGAGGGGTGGTGCTTGGCGGTTCAACCATTATCCAAAATTTAGGTAGAAGAGAAACGTGAGGAAACACGAATTTGGCATTCTTGCTACCCTAAGTCAAAAGTGAGCGAGTGTCAAATTCTCAACAACCACACTCGCAGATCACAAACTTGACCACTTGTTATGGGTCAATGTAAAGCTAGGGTGTTACTGCTTGGAATTTATGGCCCCGAAACACTTTGACTTCATGGTACATTTGGATACAGTTGACCTTGTTAACGTATGCAAGTGGAGGGTGGAGCAGGAGCATGCCTTGTGGGAAGACAAAAACAGTGGAATGACTGACGAAGAGGTTATTCAATTCGGTATGCGTCATCCCTTCTACCCACGCCCTTCTAGTCTAGGCGTAGCTAAAATACTGCGTAAAATTTCAGTCCAAGTGTATATGCCGGCATATGAATAGTATCTTGATGAGTTAGGGACATGACTCTTTCCAGATTTAGATGAGGTCAATGGAAGTAGAAGGCACCTACGCATCATGATGGATGTTGACAGAAAGTTTGTGAGCCCAAACGTTATCTAGATACATTGAAAATACCTCAAAGTAAGAGTAAAATTATGACACGATATTGATCATAACGGTCGAAACCCCGAATCGGCTACTTGCTTCACCACTCTGAGACTCAGTTGTCAATTCCCGGGATAGATGTTCAAAATTAACATCTCTGTTATTAAATGCCAAGGTGAGATGAAGTCATTTGCGGAAATAGCGGCATTCCCCTTGACTCATGCAAGCGAAAGCCACATGGCACTACTGCGGCTACATTCTCTGGGTTCGCCCAGAAAGTTCTGGTTCCCCACTAACAATTTTGACATCTTTGACTTTCCCCAGATGAGCTACCCCGCTAACCCGGGATTCGTTTCCCCGGATTTCCAGCTCCATGGCTTCAACACGGGACAAGCCTTTTGAAGGAGTTTCCTTTACCGAAATTGTAGGAATCTCGTCTCCGCAGATCCAAGACATGGGGAACGAAAGCTGTGGGGTATTGGGGAACTTTATTGTCTCATCTCTATAAAGATTCCATGAAGGTGTGCATCTGATCTCACCATCCAACAAGATCTTCATCTCTCTTCATCCTCCTCTTCCATTCTCAACTCAGCAGGGAATCTCTCAATACAACCTTTCAACATGGATGTGAAAACAACCAACGACGAGAAGACGATCATGGCTCAACATAATGAAGATCCTGAGATTGCGAGCAAGGAGACTCAAGGGCAGATCGGCGACTATGCAGGTGCGACTGCCAAGAGCGACCCGGTTGAGATCGCCCTCGTCAGAAAACTGGATATCAGAATTATGCCCACACTTTGGGCAATGTACTTTATGAATTACCTTGATCGAAATGCCATTGCAAATGCTCGATTGGATGGTCTTGAGAAGGATTTGGGTCTGCATGGCTCTCAGTAAGAACATCGCAATACCCATTCAAACAATTACTTACAAAATGCAGGTACAACACTTGTATTTCCATTCTGTTTGTTGGATATCTACTTATGCAGGTTCCATCAAACATGTTGATGTCTTCAAGCAAGATTCGTCCATCAATCTACATGGCTATTTGCATGGCAGCTTGGGCCATAATTTCAGCCCTGACTGCCGTAGTAAAGAACTACACTAGTCTTGTGATAGTTCGATTCTTCCTTGGTGTTGCTGAAGCCCCATTCTGTGAGTGTAGATCAGCATCTCGAAAATGTCCAAAAAGCTAATTACCCCTAGATCCTGGTGCACTATATCTTCTGGGTATTTTTTACACCCGCAAGGAAGTTGCAACAAGAATCGCCATTTTGTACTCTGGAAACATTTTTGCTACCTCCTTTGCTGGTTTGATTGCCGCTGCAACCTTCAGCAGTATTGATGGTGCGCAAGGGTTGAAGGGATGGCAATGGTAAGAGACATTTCCCTGGGATATGCCGAATATCTACTCACAATCATTGAAGGTTATTCATTATTGAAGGCGTCGTTACTTTTGCTGTCGCTGGAGCTGCCGCAATCCTTCTTCCAGACCATCCCAAGAACACCAAGTGGCTCACTCCAGAAGAGCGAATCCTTGCTGATGAGAGAATTAAGCGCGACACTGTCGGTCTGGCACCTAGCAAGGGAGCCAAAGCAGGATTCATGCAAGCAATCCGCGATCCTCGATTGTATCTCCTCTGCTTCATCCAAAATATGCACTTGTCTGCATGCTCATTCAACAACTTCTTTCCAACAGTTGTGGGCTCTCTCGGATTCGACAGGACTATCACGTTGGTCCTCACCTGCCCTCCATACCTCGTCTCTGGTTTCGTCGGATACCTTGTCGGTCTTACCTCTGGAAAAACGAATGAGCGAACCTGGCACATCACCATCAGCATGGGTGTAGCTCTTGGAGGATTCATCATCTCTTGCGTCACGATGAATACCGCCGCTCGATATGTCGCATGCTTCATGTTTGCATCAGGTGCGTACGCTGTCAACTCCGTCATTCTAGGTTGGGTATCTGCAACTTTGGGTCAAACTACGGAGAAGAAAGCAACATCACTTGGAATAGTAAACGTTGTTGCAAATGCTTCCTACATTTACACCGCCTACTTATACCCGAAGAGTGACGGACCGAAGTATTTGACTGGAATGGGTGCGAACGCTGGATTTGCTTTTGCGACAATTGCTGGAAGCTGGGTCTTTAGAATCTGGCTTCAGAGAACCAACAAGAAGATTAGACAAGCTGGTGGCGATAACCAAGTCTTTTATGCTTACTAGGGCAAATGAGATAAATTTGGAAGAGAGGATGGAGGAGGGCTTGAAATTAGTACAGTATGGAACAGTTCTGACCACATGTATATAGAACCTTGGGATATCTACAATTTGAAACTTTCTATATACTAGACTCTTTAGCTTTATGGTGCATTTCGTAGCCCCATGTTACGATGAAGTCGATGTGGATCAAAGATTTCGCTAGCTCCTCGCTACCCCTTTCCTATTTAGGGCCGGTCTGTTAGCTCCTTCTTCAACTACGAGACCTGTTGAGACAGAAGGCGAGTTCTTTTGCAAAATCGATAAAGAAAGGTGCATTGATGCCAGCAAGCACTCTCTTTGCACTTGCCTTTTCTTCGCGTCAAAGCTCGGGAGATCACAAGCACCTTCTCATTTCGATCACAACAGAAGAGTTGCCGGCATTGGTTTCCTTTGAGATTTTATTTCTCATATTTCATCACTATTACTGTATTCGCTTGCACCATGCTTGTCACGACCTTTCCGGCAACCCATGGCTCCCATCCATTTCTACGAAGGAGCCTCTTTCCTCTCAGTATCGGACCCGCACACAAACCACAAGAACTCTTTCGTGAGGCATGCCCTAATATCGGATTGACTAAGTACCTTTAATCTTCATTCTCGGAGATATTTCTTGCGAGATTCGATCAAACAGACAACATCCATCCTGCGCCAAATAGCTTCCTGTATTCCTGCATTACCGCATATTTCGATCACTATCACTTGACGATCCGGCCCGAAGATGTCTGACTCACCATTCTTGCCCAGCTGAATATGTACACTCATGCCAATGCGGAAAAACCTCGCTCAAACTTCGTTAAGCATCAGGGATAAAGGAGCTGGAGATAATGAACCGCGGTTCCACCAATAACAAGCCAAGCCCATTGCAATTCGCAAATTTCGTCCAGGACATAACAGAATTGATGCAGATTCACATCACCGACAAGGACTTGACAGGATGTGTTATTCCTGATTTCACGACTACGACAGAAAACGGCAAAATCGTCGCGAGGATTGTCTTCATGGGCGCAATGTCCAAATATTTCTCGTCCGGTGGCAGAACTAGTTGTGGTTTGCCTTTTGTTACTTTGCTGTAAGTAAAGTGCAGGCCAGAAACTCGTAGGGATTGTCACTTACTTTTTTGCAGTGGAAAGAAGTCAGATTGGGAGACCATTTTACGTAAGGTCGACAAGATCTCTACACTTGGTGAAAAGGCGGCCAAGTGGCACGAGCTTCTTGTCCCTGTCCTGAAGCCCTTCGTCAAGACTTTCGAGTATCCAAGTACGCAAGAGACCAAAGATTTCTGGCAGAATATTTTACACCACCACCAGGTTTGTCAGACTCAGCAGGTATTTTATTAAGATTCTAAGCAGTTCTTTAGGGTGGCTCTGGTCAGCCCCGTCATTACTCCGGTTGGCTTACAGCTTTCTTGTTTTGGACCGAATAAAGGGAAGTGCTTGGATGGACCTCTTGATTCCTCAAAAGCACGATCCAAAATGCCAAGAGAGGAAAGGTATGGCCGGCTGAAGATTGATGGCGTCGAGTTTCACCGACGTCGTTCTGGGTTACATTGGTGTCGATATTTGAATCAATGATCGTGCAGCGGGTGAAGTTCTTTACATGACCACCATGATCGCAGGAAGTGTTGGCATCAAATTTGAGGCAAGTGGAGCACATGCAGATTCATACGATTCCGTCACCCCAGTCAGTGGCTGGTTTGTTTATGAGAAGCCCGGTAATACGTCATGTAAGAAGAATAACTTAGAAAAGTATTCCAGTTTAGGGGCGAAGTTTGTTGATCCTCAGGACGAACGCGAGAAAGCTTGGATGGGCATGATGGAAGAAGAAAGGTTTACCGAGATTGATGCAGCGGTTTGATGTATAGTAAGGCACAATTATACTAAGGCTTTCCCAATGGCTGGAGGTCGGATAGACCTTTCAGGCAGAGAGAATGGACAAGAAAAGGGAGTCCGAGTCACGCTGGGGTACTAAAAGTCATAGCACGAATTTCAATTTTAAGAAGCGAATGAACTGAAACAAACTTAAAAGCCTTAGCTTATCCCAAACCGTCTAATATAATCCCATATCCAAATGCCCAATGTACTCCAATTCCATGCTATATCCCCCAATCATATCAATTGTTCCAAAAGAGCGTAAAGAAAAGACTCCAAGCCCATTTTCCATCCACTCAACCTCGCATCTCGATTCACTTGGAGCACTTGACAACTGCTACTGTCACTTCCTTGCCACCATTGAGCCTGATAGAGTTGGTCCCGAATCGGCCTCCAACCTTCTTGGTAGCAGCAGCGTCAGAGTAAGCTTGGCAAGTGATGCCAGTGTTGCCATTTAGGTTCTGAATAACGGCATCGGTAAACTTGCCTGCAGCAGCGCCGGCTTGACCATTGTTGGGGATTTCGCGCTGGATCTGGAGCTCGCTGAGGCCGGAAAGGGCAACTCGGACTGTGGCCTTTGCGGCGCGGGTCTCGAGCTCTGGGACGGCGATGGGCTCAGCGATCGGCTCGGCTTCGGCTTCAGGTTCAGCTTCACGTTCCTCAATCTCGACTTCGGCCTCGGCTTCCCGCTTTGTGGCTCCCTTGGCACACTTGACAACTGCTACTGTCACTTCCTTGCCACCATTGAGCCTGATAGAGTTGGTCCCGAATCGGCCTCCAACCTTCTTGGTAGCAGCGGCATCAGAGTAAGCTTGGCAAGTGATGCCAGTGTTGCCGTTTAGGTTCTGGATAACGGCATCGGTAAATTTTCCTGCGGCAGCGCCTGCTTGACCATTGCTGGGGATTTCTCGTTGAATTTGAAGCTCGCTCAAGCCAGAGAGAGCGACGCGGACCGTAGCCTTGACAGCACGCTCCTCAATTGAAGCTGCTGGTGCCGCAACGGCGAGGGAGAGGAGAGCAAAAGTGGCGGCGAGTGTAGCGAACTGCATTTTGATGGTTGTTGGTAGAGTTGATTGAAAGAGAAGTAATAGGAGTGAAGTAAAGTGAAGTGGTTGGTAAAGTGTTGATTGTTGTAGTAGTGTGTAGAAGATGTGATGATGCTTGAGTTGATGATGAGCAACTATTCAGGAGGAATTCACTTGTTATATACTATTCTTCCCTTCTTTCCTACCTCCTATTTTGGAATACCTTCTCACCGCAAATCTCTCTCGGCTACTGCAATATCCACTGACAACCTCCATGATCTTGGCAAACTCGCCTGCGCCGGCCCTCTTGTTGTCCATCCGTCGTCGAAATAGAAATGGGAAGTGTTGTCAGCTGATGAGAATTCTCTGAGTGACGAATTTGTATGTTTTACATTGACGTAGACAAACACAAATCCTTATTTGGGGATCGTTCATATCCGTTGGGCTCAGCTCCTCTTGGCATCATTCAGGCTGTCATCTCTTTACCGGTCTTCCTAATTACAACTGATCGCTTGACTGCCGAGACTGTGCCACGGAAGGTTGGGGATCCCGAAGAAGGCGTCTAGAAATGCGGGGGGCCAATGGAGATGGAGAGTGGTATGTTAGTAATAGGCAAATCCAAAAGTAAGCACCCTATGTCGGCCAATTAAGCGATGCTTCGCCATACGGTGTCGTCAAAAGATAAATATAAGTGTCAGCAGCCGCCACGTAGCCGACCTGCATGTGTGCCAAGAGCCGCAATAAACTCTGACATCTGAGGTAAGCTGATACCCACCACTCTTAAAGAACCTTCTCTGCATCTTCGGCGAATTTAGAACTTTTATGAACGCTACTCCGCCCCCTTTGGTGTGCACAACAAAAAGATATGAAACGCGGCGTGCACACCAACCACACGTGAGCTTCGTAAATTTTCTTCAATCAGTAATCCTTCTTGAAAACCTTAGAGACGATCGAATGGAGAGCACGACATGAACTGCAAATAAACGTCATCCTAACCACACTAAAGTAGAATTTCATTTATACATAACATACTGTCAGAACGATGCTCGAAGGCTTTCAACCTTAAGAAACTGTCTGCCTTGAGAGATGGTCACATTGCCAACCATCTCATGGAAGGATTTCGTTTTCCATGTTTTGAATGATTTGAAAATTGTGAATAATGATTTTCCAGGCTACGCATTAATGCTGAGAAGGAAATAAGCTCGAAATAAAGAATGCGCATAACTTTATGTTTCGGAAGTCACTTGCTTCTTCATAAGGGGGGATTGAAGCCACCTCCCAAGACCTCTTCCGGGACCGCCGGCAGGCTCCCACGCAACTTGTACGTCAGTGTCATCCTCAACTCTACCGCCAATGACTCGACCCTTGACTTGGGGATCCAGCCTGTCAAGTTTATAATTGCGCATCTGAAGTGAGAGGAATACGACTGGAGCACAAACACAAATTGCGATGATAGGAGGATATGAATGGACTCCCGATACGCCCGGTTGATGCCAATTCTCTCCGCAGATCCGACGGGGAAGTTGAAGGCATTGTTGATGCTGTTGTAAATTGATTGTGCTTGTTGTTTACTCCCAGGAGGAAGGTATTCGCGGAATTTGGAAGGAATATCATTTTCCCAGACGGCACCTGAGATGGCAGATCCTATGGCACCACCGAGCTCAACACACGTCAGATAGACGGCGATGGTGACGGCGATGTGTTGGTGATCAGTTAATGCCTGGACCCGAGTTGTGCTGGAATATTGAGCATCCCCTCCGATTCCGACGGCAATCTGTCTCCTCACAATCTGTCCAGTGGAAGCATCCTCAGTTCAATATCGAATCATCAACCCAATTCCCATGAGATAAGTGAGAGATCCGGCGGATATATACGGTTTGCAGTATTTTGTGTGCTTAATCATAAAAAATATGATGATTGAAGCAACGGTGCTCGTAAAGGAGATAGTCTACGTAACATTACCGGCTGCTGTGACGGATTGATTTTAAACGACGAGAAGGTAGGGGTAGAAATATGGTTGAATGGAAAGGTAGAATCTGTAAGCTCTTTGCCATTCTCAAGCACACTAACACTGACTGAATTAGAAGAAACCAACTCTACATACAGCACAAAATATCTTTGACTTGAGTAGGTGTAGAGGAATTAACGGCCTTGGAGCAAGAACCTTCCCGAGATTCCCACCCAAAGTGGGAACACTATTAGACAGACACCACCAAGTATAAGAATCACAATAATGCTTGCACTATCCCAGCCATTTGGCGACTTTGATGCGATCGTCAACGGAATTAGTAGGGGAGCAACTGCAGCACTCAGAAATACAATGCCATCAACAAAGAAACGATCGCCGTCTTGTGTGTGTGCCATATCTAGCATATGCTGCGATTAACCCCCATTCCGTCCGTGTCATGGGATATACCTCCAATGTTCTTGATCCCTGCTTGTGCTTCATCGTTTCTACCGACGATATTTTTGCTGCTGGTGGAATTTCCTTCCTCATCTTGTTTTGCTCGGAGGTTGTCAACCGGAATGTCCTTCATCTCATCCGCCTCAGCCTTTGCTTGTTCATGTGTGGTTGTGAGTCCGGTGCATCACGAATGGGCACGCTGCTCCTGGTAAGACAAGATCAGTCTTCTATCTCAGCCCGACATTCTTATATTTGCCACCTAGACCAGAGAGAAAATAATTTCAGAGTGATCATCTGATCAAGCGGATCTGCTAAAATCACATAATCAAGGGACCTTCATTTGTATTGTCCCCCTTGGCAAATCTGCTTGTTGAATTGTTAGCGTGAGATTTTTACTGTAGGGAAGGAGCCGCTGGCTGCCAACTACAGAGGGACAGAAAACGGATATTGGGGAAAGCGCAGACTAAGTGTGAAGCATCATCTCGGCATTCCCTCCTAGCTTTGTTTCCTCACATCCATCTGCGGACATCTAATAATAATTCGGTGTTTATTTCAGCCGTTCAAGTTTTGCAAATTGAAGCGCTGAAGAGTGGAAAGACCCGCGATCTTTTGTTCTGCTTCTGGCCTAAAGGTGTCGCCTCCAATTTCATATCTAGTCCATGACATTCGCCGTGTCCTCGTATATATCTTGGCGTGATAGATATCGCGCATCCGGGGGCATTTCATTTCCATTGCCTAAGAAGGTTCCATCTTTGGTGGCTTTCAAATTGATGTCAATATTACTCACCAACAGTTCCTCAGAGGTTTTTCCCAATTAGATATGCTTCCATCTCGTCCTTGCTTTGTTTAATCTGGCAGTTCACGAGGGATTCTGCGAGAATGTGACATATATCAGTAGGATCGGACGCATCCGAAAGCCTCATTCGTTATTGCAAATGTTCCCGTCCGACATCTAGATTGCTTCATTTCACTTCCGTTAACCTTAAGCGAGAGTGGCGCCGCATGCAAAAAGCGCGTCACTATCAGTTCTTATCAGCTAAGCCTTCCAATATTTGATGGCAAGTGCCGAACCCCGCAACATCGAAAGAGGGGTATTTGGATATTGAGCCGCCCTGTGTTTTATGTTCGCTCAAGAATGAGTAACCACCACGTAATGCGGAAAGAAGCATCATGACGGGCAAGTACATGTGGTATCACGCAGAGTAAGCGAAATCTGTGTCACAGTACCTGCATGGAAAAGAAGGGTTGTTTGTATGGTTCTTTTATTATTAGTTCGGCTTTTATGCCAATCACTATTTACTGCAAGTAAACCATGATCATCTCTGTCCTGTGAGTGCTCCCTCAGGTACTAGACAAATACAATCATGCGAGAAACGCCTTCCATCCATGTACGCCTCTACTTTACCACTCCCCCACCAATATTCCACCCAACACCGCTTTTCACTTCCAATTCCCCAAATTAGAACCCATGACGCGCCATCCAGTTATGAGCAACTCCAAAGCCTTGAGGAGCAGCATAGTGCAAGTGCCAGCAATGTCCAGCAGTCGCAACAATCGAGGCTTCGTAGCTGCTGGCGGCAGGGAACAGAGCCTTGGTGTCAGCAAGTAGGCCATTGGCGGTGCTCCCGCAGTCGGTGGAGGGGTTGCAGAAGATTTGGTCGTTTTGTCCTGTGATGACAAGAACTGGACCACGATAGTTTGACGCGGTAGTGAGTGCGAATGGAGTGGTGGCAAGCTCGCCAGCAGTCACGGTACCGCGGGTGTCGTAGTCGTGGTTGAAGATGTCTGTGTTATAGAAGGGAGAGTGGAAGAAGAAAGCTGCCTGCCCTGGGCGGGAGTTGAATTGGAGGTAGCCGGTTGGGAGGTTGCTGAATCGAGTTGGAGAGGCGAAAGCAGCCGGAATGATGTTATTGAGGACCTCGGGTGGAGCTGCGGGAATGACATAGTTGGAGTATCCCGTCAAGACCAAGCCGTCGACATCATTAGGGTATTTCGCAACGAGGTTATCACCAACAATGGAACCGAAGCTATGGCCTGCGTAGATGACCTTCTTGAAGGCGTATGGTAGAGGACTGTCATCTGAGCGGAAGAGCTTGATAAGTTCGTGGACAACTTCAACGTTCGCTGGGTATTGAGCTTCAGTGTTAGGATCTGGGTGGGAGGAGAACCCGTTTCCAAGACGGTCGATAGCGACAGTGTAGTAACCTTGACGGGATGCGTAGTCTGCCCAGCTGTAGAGGATATTTGCGAGTTGAGAACCAGTATCGGGAGCAAACCAGTCTATTTTAGAAGGTTAGTTTGGTCCAATTAAATTCAAGGCATCAACTTACAATCCTTTGTGTAGGTCAGGCCATGGACCAAGAATTGAAGGGTGTTGTCGCGGTCATCGTTGTTGAAAGCCGGCTCGCAGTATCGGATTGAGATATTGTATGTAGAAGTGACGGGAATGGTGTAAGGAACGACAAATCCAGGTGGGAGTGGTGCGCCAGGCGCTGGGAGCTTTGACAGATCGATGTTCTTAGCGTTAATCGTGACGAGAACGAATATATCCGTGCATTTTGGGCCGCCCGTTACAGTGGAAGGAACATGGAAAGACTCCGAAGAGTGGCCAAGGGTGAAGAAGAGGGAAACCAGCGCAATGGTCAGAGAGACGACTGAGTTCCGCATGGTGATGGTTTTCTCCGAATTCCGATGAAGGTTGTGATTGAATGTTGTGACACGACGTGGCAAGGAGTGTGAAGGTGGTGATGAAGACCAGAAGATAATTTTTCGAAGTTGAGGTGCATTAAATAGTTTTCCTGCAGCCTTCCGAGAATTTCGTCCAGTTTCCAGAGATCATGTGAGAGGTAATTGGCTCAGTGACTTGAAGTGAGGAAGTGAATATCATTCCTTAAGCGATGCTTGGCCGTATTTGTGAGGCGCATGCCTCGACAAGCAAGGAGAGAGCACAAAAGCCACTGCCAGTTGAGCAGTCAGCAACGAATCAAAGCGATGTATTCGTGTATTGGATAGTCCCTTTTTGCTTTCGTACGTCAGGAAGTCCACATGAAGTACCCGATGATGCGGTGTTCAGTTGGTTTTTGTGTCGGTCGGGAAAGATGAGAGCAATTGCAATTTTCGGATATGAGGCCGATTGACAGGCCGAAGAGGTGTCGGGAGCAGTTGGTGACAATATTGAAAGTTCTTTTTCATGTTTCATACATCCGCAATACCTCTATGAGTTGGAGGAACGGGAAAGCGGGGTGATGTTAGATATTTGCAGCTACTCTAGCCAGCCAGCTTACAATAGCTCTAATAGCCTCGTAGGGCTACACAACGAAGCATAATGGAGGCGAGACAATGACCGAGTATCGAATAGACATTGGAGTGGTCGTCTCGCAATCTTGATAAGCGCTGTTGAGTATATCTCTACAGCAAAATTTCGTTGGTGATTTCCAACGAAGTGGCACATCTGCAAGGTGTTGTTGGGAATAAGGCTGCCAACCTGGAGGTCATGATATCTGCATTGCGGCACATGTTGGTGGCGGACTAGGAAGATGACGAATTAAAGATATGGCAACAGATGACCTGTATACTGATTACAACTCTACTGGATAGACGGCGTGTGAAGGGTATGCAGGAGATCTAGCGGCAATGCCAACATCGAGGAATATGTGAGTAGAAATGAAAGGCAAGAAAACGACGTATCTTGATTCTTAGCGTCTCCAACAACCTGTTGTGCGATGACCAAATTATTTATAATCCCCAAACCCAGTACTGCCCAATCCAAGCCGTAGCCGGTATTCCTTGATACGCCGAACCATATGCATAATCCTCCTCCCATTGACCCTGAACTCCCCATATGCTCGTTGGAATATACAATAATGTACACCCGGAATTGATAAATACCGTCTATCGCTGGCTGGTTGCCGATGTTTTTCGTTGTGGTGGCATCTGTATGTTGAACCCGCTGGGTCTTCTTGACACACTGCCTGCCAATCCAGCACCAACTCCATGGTCCAGCTCCCCCTCAGCATCGCCATCCCCATCCACATGAATCGTGTCGCCATGTGACCGTTTCTTTGCACCATCTCCGACTACCTTGAATATGTTGACAGTAAAACCATTCGTGGCATTGTGAAGCTGCTCGTATAATCTTTGACGCATGTATTGCTTTTCGATGGGTATGTGGACTAAAGGTGGGACGACGGGTTGTGGGTTCCAATTCGAAAGACCGTGCATGACGGCCGTGAGTTCTTCATCGGAGTCGACAGGACCGTTCGCGGCTTCTTCGTCTTCAAGGGGTGCATTTGCATCGATTGCGGCTTCTGTATAGATTGTGAGCTCAATCTAAAAAGAAAAATGCGGGAGATATAGGAGTTTACTTTGTTGTTTTGCCTGATTCTTCTTTTGATAAGCTGTGAGCAACATATCGTACGGGAGTGATCGTCCCGGGACTGCTCTCTTGGCTCCCATAGAGTGACTCTTGCAGGTAAGAGATCGAGCACATGGTACTCCATCCTTCATGACTCCACACTGTCGTTCGACATCCACCGGACCTTTACGACGCTTTTGTTAGCCAACGGACTAGATTCATCGCAAAGGATAAATTCAGAAGAAGATATATCAGACTCAAAAAACAAGTCTGGGGAAGATTTCAAAATATATGGTGTACCTTTCGGCTTCGGTGCCTTCATCTTTGGCTCCTCCTTTTTCTTCTTGGTCTTGGGGCCTTTCTCGGCATCCCCATCTGCCTTACGCTTCTTGCCCTTCTTTGAGTCATCAAGCTCTACCTTCTTGCCTGCACTTTTCTTCGCGCTTTTGAGACCTTCTGGACCTTTCTTGTCTCCGTCGTCGTCATCATCGTCGTCCTCCATTTTATCACCATCTTCATCTTGCGGCAGCGGACCAAGGCCTTTCTTTTCCCTTTCGCGTGCTTCTTTCTGCTCCTTCTTTCTTTGTGCCTTTTCCTTTTTCGCCCTCAAGCAAGCAACCACGTGCGCCTTTATCGTTGTTTTCAGAATGCTCTTCTTGCAGTGTTTGCATTGTTGGATTTCGAGGTTGTCTTCGAGAGGTCTGCCGGTCGCAAATGTTTCTCGCGCACTCTCGTCTAGCTGGTTGACCACGGGTCCTGGAGAGGCCGGTACTGAGGTCGTAGAGGGGGTATCTGTTCCTTTCTTTCGATCCTCTACTTGTGATCAGCGATGCGCCCGGCCGTGGAGCAACCCCACCTACCATCAATAACACTTCCATCGCGCCAATTTCCAGGTTTATTGTGCTTCGGCGGAGGTTTCTTGAGTTTGATGCCAATTAATTTGTCCTTGATATCTTTCTTGGGCGCGACTTTGATGGTCGATTCATCGTCACTGGCGAGAGAGGCTACGATCTTCGTAAGCACAACGTATTCCTGATCAGGGAGTTCGCGAAACTACCTTTACCATGTGCTCCAGGCGCAGCCATAACCACTGAATTATGCTCGAGGAGTGAGGCGTGTGGTGGTCGGTGTCGCGATGTTGTGGTTGTGCTTGGATTTCGAGATGTCGTGAGACCCCTGTGACGTTTCCCCAGGTTCCGCCTTGCCTGATACAGCCTGGTGGGGTGAAATGAACCCTAAAGCCCGTCGCAACTGTTCCACACCCAAACGCTTTCTAACCTGTTTCCTCCTCCATTCCGCAAGGAACACTTCGATTTACTTTGCAATCCTTCTAGGCTGCGCAGTCAATGCCGCCATACTCATGCCCTAAATGGCGTCACAATATCTTTCCCCGAACCAAATTTGGAATTTGGAATACCACCCTCAGCGGGTTTGAATGCGACAAAACACCATGATTCCTGGCCTTCGGGACGTCTGAAGTTGTGCAAGCCATTCGCAGATATCGTTCAAGCACGCCTCTCCCATATTTATATCGTATTCCTCCGAACAGTCTTCGATCAGGGAGATTTAGAGAGCGAGCCACAACCAACGCATCGAAGCTCCTGGTGAGCGATTCACTCGTTTGATATCCCTACAAACCAAGTGGCAAGATACAGGATAGGAATATTAGCAACAACGGCTTTGGTACAGATGATGGGATAAACCGTGCTGGCAGAACTACAAAATCATTTAGTATTGAAGACGGCCAGGATAACGAGCAACGATCAGCGATTACTTCAATGTCTGAATTCAAACGCCATGTTACATCAAAGGGGTATCCCGTAACGACAGTCCCTACCCTACGGCCCTACCCAACCGAATACAACCTATGGTTCTGTTTTACCCATTGCTAGCTAGCATGCACTTTCCATCCTTACGCCTCATGTATATGTCTCCCGATCAACAATTCAATACTCCCCTTATGTACATCTCTGGCAATCTACACTCTCGTCTTGGAATATCTCATGAACTGGAGGGCAGTTCTTGGCCTTCTTCGCTGCTCTCGCTCTTCTGCTTGCCGCCTCTTGGAAGCAACAACCACAACGCGCCGATAGCTACTAGTAGAGTTAATATCACCGGTTGCAAGGTCTTGACACCCTTAGCTTGCGCAATAGCTCCGACTATGAAAGGGAAGATGGCTCCCCCAGAACCTCCGAATGCCGCCGCGAATCCTACACTTCCGACATGGAGATGTTTTGGCATCAATTTGGTTATCAGGACCATGGCAGTCGGAAACAAAGGTCCAAGGAAAGCTCCCAGGAGAGCAACGGCGACAGCGGAAACAACCAGTGATGGAACAAGCCAGAAGATTAGCTCGAGTGCGATGCAGACACAGATGTAGATTACGACGGCAAAGCGCTCTCCGATTCTTGCGGTCACGAGTGAAAGGACCAGTCTCCCGACAGCCATACCAGCCCAGAAGCCAGTTGCTGTTGCTCCAGATTGGAACGAGGACGCACTTCGGACCTTCGTCATGAAAACTATGATCCAACCTCCCAACGAAACTAATCACATCAGATGAATTCATGCAAGGAGCAATTGACTTGCCTTCAGCGCCCATGTATCCAAATATGAAGAGAGCAAATATCCATGTCAAGGGATTCCTCAATGCTTCTCTCGTTCTCCCAGACTTGGCAGTGTTCACGCTCGGATTCTCTTGTTGATACACCGCACCAGTTTGCTTCCAGAATGCCAAGGTCAACAGGATGAGCTCAATCCCGGACATACCAATCTAAGACGGTGTCAGCAGACGTGCCAACTTTAGCGAACGGTACTGACCATGACATAGTAATAGCTATACCAGGGTAAGCCTCCTTTGCTGAACATAGCTGTTGCAATCAATGGAGCCACAGTCGCTCCAACGGCATAGAATGAATGAAGAAACCCAGCAACTTGATTAGCATTCGCCATGTTTCCAAGCCATGCAGACCAAGCTGCATCCTGAACACCATTTCCAAATCCAACGAAGACAAACACAACAACAAGGACAGGATATGGAGGATGAACCGCGAGGATAATGTACGGAATGAAGTGGCATGCTGGACCGATGATTGCTATACCGCGTTGACCAAATTTGATATGGACTAAATTGTTCACCACAGCTGCCAGCGTATAGCCAACAAATGGGGACAAGAAGACCAATGACACCACGGTGTAAGTCAAATCGTAATATATCTCCAGCTACAGGAGTATCAGAAGCTTCCCTCTCGAGGATTGAAATTACTCACGTGGCCGATTAGAGCCTTCCAAAATCAGCAAATGTACCAAAATTCACAATGGATTATACTTACCCCATACGAGCCATCGTTCATGCCGATTACGAAAAAAGCCCAGAAAGTTGCCAAAACTCTCCAAGTATTAATTCTCGACTCGTTCCACTTAGGTCGAGCATCTACTGCCTCTGGTGGTGGTTCGACTTGTGCTCTCACATCCTCCGAGTCAAGTACTTGGATGACCTGCTGCTCATTCAAAGCCCCACTGTTGCCATTCTTGGAGAATGGTTGTAGCTCGATAGCTTCAATCGTCTGGGCGATTGTCTGTGTCGCCATCTTCTCCGGATCGTGGGGACAAGAATTTCAAAATGTTCGTTAAAGCACCTGGGGTTTGTACCTTATCTTCATCCTCCAGGATTTATACCCCGCCGCTGAGAATCTTCGCTGTTTCCCCTTGTGGGGATCACGGGGGTCGGGTGATTTTCGGATGAAATTCCTGCAGCAATGATTGGTGAGATGTTCGAGCTACTTGCCTGATGATACTCTGCTTACGAGCGAAGAGGTTCATTCGGTGTTGAGTCAGATGCTACAATGCATTTTCGAGGCACTCCACTCAAGTGCTGCTTACAAAACGACTTCTTTCTCGTAAAGGTGAGTCGAAAGTTGTTTTTCAGAAGAGCTTGTTGTGGTTTCGTCGCCGCGATAGTCGACAGTCCAATCCTCATCGAGAGACAGAAGGAGAGGATTCAACCGGCTTTAGATCAAGGCTGTGCCTCCTCACTTGTTGATCTTTGTGGAAAGTTCTACACAATTTCTCAGCAAGAGTCATATCTGAGAATTCAAACTCCCAAGCATTTCGACTCGCGCCGCCAAAGGAAAATGACTGAAACTGGACTGTACCAACAAAACTCCCTCTTCGCACCTCTTTGAGGAAATCGAGACACTGCGGCCAATATCTCATCTCTGATTTCTGCTTTCAGTCCTTCATAAAAATTCCATTTCCTTACACTCCAGAAAAAGTCCATCTAGATATCTCACCATGGCACACGAAACCACACGCCTCATTGTCCGCTTTAGTTTCAGTATCAATACCAGCCCTGTAATAATCTTCATCCAAGTTCTACAGATAATCATAATGGCTAACGTTCTCCCAGAAAGGTATGTCGCAGTTGAGACGAAAACGATCCCGCCCCCACCAACAACTTTGTCCCTGGTGATAGGAACTGATATTCAGCAAACTGAAAGTCTTCATACTAAATATATCTTCTTTCGACTTCCGCTCTTAAATTTTCCTCGGACGATGGCAATTCGTGGCATAAATGGCGAATATTGCAGTCCTTTGCAAGTCTGATCAACTTGAGTTCCGGCCACGAGATTCCCATGAAAAGCGAGCCAAGCAAAACAAGGAAAAAGAAAATGCAAGCAAGCGACAAAACAAGAGCCTCGATCTTCCACCAAGAAAAGGGAATTTTACGAAAGAGCGGCCATCAGCTTCACCTGAGAATTGTGGTCATCTTGGTATACCTTTGAGAATGTGAACCAGAATTTCCACACTAGTTCAATGCACACGCAGAAAGAGGGAATGGGATGAGAAAGGATGAAATATACAAGAACACGACAAAATAATTGGGTGACACCTACAATGGTTCCAGGAGAGAATTGATAAGAACAGGTAAGTCCTATCAATGCTCGAAAAGTGTTGTTCCGTCGTCCACGGAATTTTGAGCCTGCAGGATTTCGCTTCATAGCAGTCTTTCAGATCCCTTCCTCACGACCTTGACAGGAAATATCTTGTCATTTCATCGTCGTCATCGCGACCTGAACAAGCATTAAGAGCCGTTATCTGCCTCATTTCCCGAAACCCCCCATTCTCGGACCACTCCGAGATTTTGCCACGAAGTTCTCGGCGATGAAAGCTACGGTCCACTTGCTTTAGCTCCGAAGCTATCTCCATATTTTCTAGTCAGTTCTTAGCCATCTCCGAAAAGCAATTGATCCCACTCGATCGCTTTCGGTAGTTCGAATCTAAACCGATAACGATCAATTCTTCGGTTGAAGACTTTCGTATCTCGCCGGTGTCCATGATCAACGAAGCTATGAAAAATATGCTTTATCAAAAGCTCTTTTTGGAAGATTAGTTGATTTTCATGAGTGGGTGGTATATAAGAAGTTCGTGATGCCTGTGTAACAACTTCTCTTCTCTTACACTTCGTCAATTTATATACCGTTATGATGCAGTTCTTCAAGTTCATCAGTATTGCTCTTCCCTTTACGGGATTGGTCTCAGCATTGCCGATTGCGCCTCTAAATACGACTGATAAAAGATATGCAATCTTGGATAATGATTGGTCGACTGCTGGTTTCATCCCTTTTCTGATGGCTTTGGATGCTGGAATCGAAATTCTTGCTGTGACATCATGTGAGTTGAAAGCTTAACTTCTGATATACATCTTCTAATATCAATCCAGCAACGGCAAACTCGTGGCAAAAGCAATGTGCTTACCATGCCCTCGCTACTCTGGAAATCGGAAACTTGAGCTGTATCCCGGTCATTGAGGGTGCCACTTACCCACTCATCAATACATATGAGCGATTCCAAGCATGGGAGTCAATCCACGGTGTTCTCCCATGGCAAGGAGTGTATGCCCCTTACAACGCCACAGCCGAAGCAACTGGCTCTGACCCCACTGCTGGAACTGATCCAAACCGCATTGAAGCTTCCGCCTTTCTTGAGGGATACCCGAACACCACTACCGTGGCTGGTCAAACTGCTGCTGCATTCATGATTGAGCAAGTCCACAAGTATCCTGGTCAAGTTAGTATTTATGCTGGGGGTGCACTTACCAGTATTGCTTTGGCGGTGAGAACCGATGAGAACTTTGCGAGCTTGGCAAAGGAGTTGGTCATCATGGGTGGATATGTTGATGTGAATATGTACCGGGTGAGTCTCAAATCCAAATCTCTCTTCAAGCCATTTTTAACAAAATGTCCAGGCCACAGGCACAGTCAACCAGGCCGATATCAACTCCGACATCAATCTGATGATCGATCCCGAAGCCTCCAAGATAGCCTTGACAGCAGACTTCCCAAGCATCACCATCGCTGGAAACGTCGCCAACCAAGTTATCTCTACCCAAGAATTCTTAGATGATATATACGAGGTGAAGAACCCTTACTCTGAGTTGATGTATAAGTATTACGGTACTATTTTCCCATTCTGGGATGAGACTGCGATGGCGCTTTTGATTGATCCAAGTTTGGCTACGAATACTAGCACTGGTGAGTTGCTCGTTTTCATGTTTTGATAAGAATATTTTGACTAATCTCGAATAGTATATGTTGATGTGGATGTTGCGTATTCATCGCCAAGTTACGGAAACATTCATGTTTACCAGAAGGCGTTGATGCCTCCTAATATTCGAAATGTGACGTATGTCAACACGATCGATGGGGATAAGTTGAAAGCGATGATCAAGAGGTCGGTGCAATACCCAAAGAGCTGCGCAACGCTGTAAAATGTTTTACGAAATTATGAGTATATAATTCGCAGGGGTTTTTTCGAATACCTGGCTATGAAAAGCTTAATTGTTCATCTTTTACAAATTAGCCAAGTGCTTTTTACTTTGGCGAAGAATGTCACGAGTTGAGACTTGTCCGTAAGCCGCATCATGCAAGTTAAGTGTTCATGCAGGCAAATCTCGCAAGTAGTGGTATCTCCATCGGGAGTTGCAGCAGGTCGGGACACCCCGCACCACCAAGTGAGGATGGCAGGGATCATGAGGTGGCATTCCACTTCATCTTCCTCCAAGTCCGTCTTATGTGGGCATGCGTTTCTAAATATCTGGTCTCTGAGAGCCCATTTGACTTGTCTTTCATCCATGATTCATATATCTATATATTGATTCTGTCCTCTTTGTCATTCCGAGTGGATGTGGGGCAGGAACTCGGCATGTAACCTTCCAGAAAATGGGCATTCATATTTCTCCAAGGGTGTATATTACTGCATGTTCAGGGTCTCTCTTGGCTATTTTATGTTTTGTACTCCCGTGCTGGACTTTTCTTTTCTCGATTTACGCCAGAATTAAACCTTTATCGCGATGGCTCCATCAAGTGTCGAGTCTGCAAATGCACCACAGGTCATTCTGGAGGAAAAGCCTGGTTTGACACAAGCAGATGGTACTTCACTTGAAGATATGGAGAAGCAAACTCGCGAGACTAGTGAAGCGCGAGGAGGTAATATCGATCCCGCTGCTCAGTCCAAGCTGGTTCGGAAGCTTGACTTAAACATGGTGCCTTTGATGTTTTGCCTGTGTGAGTTCTCAGGTAACAAGAGCATTATGGTGTAGTAACAATGTGGTAGATATGTTAAGTTACCTGGATCGTTCCAATGTTGGGTAATTGTTTTCTCTCCCAAACCAAATCTCATCAAGGACTCACAATTTTCTACAGAAATGCAAAAATTGCCGGTCTCACCAAAGATCTCAAATTCTCTAAAAACGGTGACGACTACACCTGGCTGCTAACAATTTTCTACATCTCCTATATAATCTTCGAATGGTTTGCCTTAATGTGGAAGGTCGTCCCCGCACACATATGGGCGTCCTGCTGCGTTCTCGGTTGGGGCATTATCGCAACGCTACAGTCCTCAACCACATCGTGGTCCGGCATAATGGCTTTGCGATTCTTCCTTGGGATGTTCGAGGCAGGTTTTGGTCCTGGCTTGCCATTTTACTTGTCTTATTTCTACCTAAGACATGAGGTTGGCTTGAGGATTGGGATAATCACAGCGGCAGGACCATTGTCGACATGTTTTGCTGGTGCGTTAGCGTATGGAATTACCAGCGGGCATTCGAACTTTGCGAACTGGAGACTCCTGTTTTTGGTAGAAGGGTTGCCGACCATCTTGATTGCGGGTGTGGTTTGGTTCTTCTTCCCGGATTCTCCGGAGAAGGCAAGGTTTTTGAATGAGGATGATAAAGCTACTGCGAGGGCAAGGGGAGTCAGGCAGGTGGAACATGAGTCGGATAGAGTCGGCAGGATTGTGTGGTCTGATATTGGTGCTGCGTTGCTTGATGCCAAAGTAAGTTATTTGCATTGCCCTTCATTCGAATCGTAGGACTGACGAATGTAGAACTACATCACAGCAATGATGTACTTCTCTTGCAACGTTTCTTTCTCATCACTGCCAGTCTTCCTCCCCACCATAATCAATGAGATGGGCTTCACGGCCATCAACGCACAAGGACTCTCAGCACCACCATACTTCATCTCCTTCATCGTCGTCCTCGCTACCACTCACACAGCAGACCGGACTGGCCAAAGAGGTATCACAATTTGCATCCTCTCCCTCATAGGCGCAATCGGCTACATTCTCCTCGCCGCTACCTCCGCAGTCTCCACTCGCTATCTAGGAGTCTATTTCGCCACCATTGGTATTTATCCCGCCATTATCAACATTCTGCCCTGGGTTGTGAATAACCAAGGTAGTGACACGAAGAGAGGAGCTGGAATCGCAATTTTGAATTTGATCGGGCAATGTGGCCCTCTGCTTGGGACGAGGATATATCCTGCGATTGATGGACCTCATTATAGGTTGGGGATGTGGACTTGTGCTGCATTTTTGTTGTTCAATGGATTCTTGGCGATCGCGTTAAGGACACTCTTGGTGTGGGAAAACAAGAAGTTGGATGAGAGGTATGGAATTGTGGGTGAAGATGTTAGTGATGGGAAGGGGGTTGAGGTTGATGGGCCGAAATTTAGGTATGTGCTGTAAGTGTTGTGACACATGCGAAGGAATCTTACCTGGCTGCAAATTGATATGGATCACTTTGATATTTCACTGAAATCCTGGGTAAATCACTCCGATTGGGGACAGAACAAACCTAAGTATTCTTAATCAACTATGAGAACGCTTCTTAAATTTATACCCACATGCGGGACCATGATGACCTCGTCAGCTCCTTATACAAGTCCTCAACATTAATTTTGAGTTTAATCTACTCTCCTCGCCATGTCTCTCGTTGATGGTGTGATCTTTTGCTGTGATTCGGGCCCCCAGTCGGCCCTCAAATTTATGTTCAGGCTAAATGCGGCATTATGCAGTCATTGCAAGAAGATGAACAAATAAATACCAGTACATCGGAAGCTTTCAGGAGCGATGTCTGCTTCTGTCACTGCCTTTCGTCTGATCTTGCTCTTGGCCAGCATAACTTGGGCCCAATAGGGCTCCTATCATCTTAAAAATGACAAGAGTAGAAAGAAAGGTAAGCTCTTCGTTTTCAATTTACAAAGGAAAAATCGCGGAAAACCTATCCCAATTAGGAAGTTTACCGGGGAAAGCGAGGTGACCAGTAAAAGATTGGTAAATGCTGTCAGCACCGCTGTGGTATCCCAGTTCCGAGCAGAGGCCTCCGAACCAAAATTCGTTACACAAGCAAGGTTGATAAGGTTCCGTCCCATCATGACAAAAAGTTCACTTCAACGAAACAACTCCTCTTGTAAACCTCCACGACCACTTTTCGCGACAATAAAGGTTCAGGTTGTTTTTCTCACATTCATTTAATCTTTCGAGCCTCGCTTCCTCTGCACATTTCCACCTTCAATTAATCAGTAATAAAGTATGGCGAATCTACCTGGCGTGCCACCTTCGGAACAAAACCCAGAACAGAAAGAAGCGCACAAGTATATGGACAAGATCATAACACCATATACCAAGCCACTGTAAATATGAAAGGTAGCGATGATACGCTTCTCGGACCCTTTGGCCCATTACTGTATGATTCATCTTACTTCCGTGCCCCATTACTAGAGTTGCTAAGCAGTCTAGACACACTCCTACTATGGTAAAACCTTGGATTGAAATCAACCACGAAGTTTCAAAGCTGCTCTCAGCTCGAGACCGCGAACTTGCTATTCTAGCAGTCTTAGCATATGCGCCAGCAGACTATGGTTTATACGCCCACAGGAAAATCTCGAGGGCAGTTGGATTCACAGATGAGCAGATTAAAGATGCGGAAGAGGGACGGACACCAAAAGGCTTGAGTGAAAAGGAGATGGTGACGTATGATTTTGCTCAGGAACTTGTGAGGTTGAAGGATCCGATGGCGAAAGGATGCTTTGAGAAAGTGGAAAGCATTATAGGAAAGGAGGGAGTTGCAGCTGTAATTCATACGACGGGGCTGTTTCTGTATAGTTCAATGATACTGAATTCCGAGGCTGTTCAGGTACCAGAAGAAGAGAGTAGTTAGGTCATAATGAAAGGGATCTTTATGTGGACGAATATTTCAATTCTGAAATTATCTCTTGGCTGAAGCATTCATAGGCCCGTCCTTCGGAAAACGTTTGATGCTTCATCCACCCCTTCGCTAAATCTTGAACAATTCCAGCCAACAAATCAGGCTGACTCAGAAATGGACTGTGACTTGTATTCATTTTCCTCACATCCCAAACCGGTCCGCTACCATTCATGATGGAATCTTGTGCTACTGGAGGAACACAGTGATCTTGCTGGGTATAAATCCAAGCTAACTTTCTCTTGAATCCGTCGTTAAGCCAACCAGGATCCGTTGGTAAAGGAGTTGAAAACGCGTGCTCAGAAACTGGTAAGTGGTCTTCAATTGCGCGGGCCGCGAGAGATGGAGGAACGTCATGGTAGAATGTGTCAACTGCAAGGCTGGAATTTGGAATGGTATTTCCTACACTTGGTGTCTGTCGCCAACTTAGCAAGGGGTGTTCAGGTATGATGGGTCTATATACGAACATCGCGGAGCACAAAACTCCCCATATTTCGTCCCAGGGCACCCTCAAAGATCACCCCTTTCCTAGTCAGGAATGCAGCGATAAATATCAAATAAATTATTCCACCTTTTTCATCACGATTTTGTCGCTCAACCTTGCTCAACCTTGCTCAACCTGTTTGCTGCAGTACCAACCGGACCTCCGCCCAAGAATGAGAAAGCAGAATTACTTCCTTCTCTTAGTCTAAGAGAGACAGAAGAACTAGTCGGACGGAATTCACATCGTCGCTAACCATGATAGTCTCTGGATGAGTTGAACTGAGATCAGGCATCTGGATTAATACTGACGGAAATCCTAGTTTCTCGAGAGACCTTGAGAAGAGCAGAAAGTGTTTTGGAGTGTGCCATGCTCCCGGTACAATTACAATGGTTGGCAAGTGAGGCATCATTGCTGAAACTGTAATTGCCGGAAGAAGCGCAAACTTGATAAATGGTGAGAGAAACATGGCAAATTAAGTTGAATTTGGACATTATAAACAATATTTTGTTTGGCCTGCATGACATCTATATATGCTTTTGCACAATATTTCAAGAGCAAGGTATATAGGGGTGCACGACACCTTTTAGCGACAACCTGCACATATCGGCGCAATAAATGGCTGCTGATTGATAAGATGACATCTATCGGTGTGAGAAGTGGATGAAGGTAAATGTGGTAACATGGATAATTTAGTCGAGCATACAGAATTTACGGTTATTGTAACGTCAATTCCCCAATTCAGTATGTAAGATGTTGAGACTGTCTAGAGGATTGCTCCGCGGAGGTGTGGAGGTCCGAAGATTGCTTAAGGATGGGAAGAGTATCCGTCAGAGTATCTGTCGTTCCAATGACGAAGTTATTAAGGTATGTACAATTCCATTTGACGGGCAGAAAATATATACAGTATCATGAGGGCACCAAAGAACAACCACTATCAACTCCTTTTTCTACTCCGTTGCCAAACTCTGCTTCTACCCATTCCCAGTACTTCAAGTGAAGTGACTCAAGCATCAACACCTAGGGTGATGTACGCCACCATTCCCTTAGTCACATCCTCTCCATCAAGCGGAACAACCGACATGATTGGGTTGAATCCATTTACCGACTCTGCCGCATAGATTGTATCTGTTTCTAATTAGTTGCTTCCCTAAGCCACTTGAGAAATAAACTTACCAATGGCGTTAGTTGTTCGGTTAATTTGAGTGTGGCTGGCATATGGTTCTAATGCCATGATCTGCTCAGACAAATCCTCGGCGAAGAAAATCTGCCCGGTGGAGATAGTGTTGTCACTAACGACAGTTCCGTTGCTACCAACAACCCAGTTGGTGTGTACTTGAACATGAACGTGGATAGTTCGCTCGACATAGAATCCAGGGAAGACAGACTTCATTTCCATCATTCCATTGGCATCAGTAGGCCACATTCCACGGAGGAAAGTGGTGTCGCCAGTGTGCAAGTCAAGACCAGGACCAATAGTTTTGTTGAGCTGTTCAAGAAGAGTTTCGAATGGCGTATTTGGATCTAAAGCCTCAAATGAAGAGTACGATCCAGTGGAGTTGCAATGCCACAGATCGACTAGAACACCTTCGAGAGGCTCACAAGTGTTGACGTTCATGACCCCAATGTCGAAGTAGAGTGGGACACCTGCTTCATCCTCGCTCATGTCTTGGCGAAGAGTTTGAGATCTTGGCCAAATGTAAGGGCCTGATGTGACTTCAGGAACTAAGACGCAAGTATCGTTCTGGATGACATCGTAGTATGGAGCCTCAGTAGTGATAACGACTGAGGTGTTCGAGCGAGCGGCAAGAGATTTCTTCTCGTTGTGGCGAGTCCACCTCTTGGCATTCATTGCCGCCGCTTGAGGTTCGCATCTTTTAGATAACTTCGAGCGGCGAGTAAGTTCGCTGTAGCTGAGCGCTTCATGGTGACCTGGATGAGCGACGATCGCAGGAATGAGGGCTCCGAGGAGAAGAAGTGTCTGGAACTGCATAATGAGTAAGTGGTTAAGAGGGAAGAAAACTTAAAGAGTGGCTGTTGGATGCTCAACATAGAATGGACGCAACTTACATATAAATGCAATGTTGCTTGGGAACTACAATGTTTCCCATGATAGCCTCATCTTATTTTGGGACACAGTTCTGGAAAGGATCATCAGTGGGGTGATTAAAGTGGGCGAAGAAGACGAGTTCGTCCCTTCACTTGTCATCGAATTGTAGAAAACGTTGACTTTGATCTTGGCATGTCCACATACACTCGCTTGGGGAAGCAGGATCTGAGACTTACCCCGGAGTAGACCCACGAAACATTGTCAATGCGATTCAGTTGATTCGTTTACTGAAAATGTTTTGAGTCGTCCCCGGCATTAGTTTATTTTAGACCCGGCAGTCGTCCACCCAGAAATCTTGGCGCCACGTACCACACGCGCAATCTAGCCAAGGACGAGATCGGGGACCATTTGATATGCCTGACCAAGCCACATCTAGATTTTACTTGCAGTAAATCTTGAAATTCTCCGATGGCCGTTGAGTAATGTACGTTGAGCCTTTGCCTGATTCGTTGCCATGTTTAGCTTTTTCATGGATTGTCGATTGCATAAACACTTCCAAATCAGTCCACATCAAGCCCGTCGATTTCATTTTCTGTCTGCTCCCACAGAGATCGCGTTATTTATTCTTTATTTTAGGACACTCCATATGTTTATTACAATTGCTGTTCCTTTTATTGCGAAGTGTTTATGGTCTTGCTCTATTCAATTCAGCTCTGGCAAAATGGAAGAGCAATTGGGTCTATGTGCGCTTCCTAGAAATCATGCTTCTAGAGTACTATACAGCGTAAATTCTCGACTATCCTTTAGGTATTATCTATACCAGAACTTCTTAATCGTTTTACAAAGAGCACCAAGAATAAAGATCTGAATGCAGCCACATCTCTTGGCATGCTCAAGCCACAATACGGCAAACAAAGCAAGGGCACAGTCAGCGCTAAGCCTCAGACTTCACCTGCTTTCCCATGCCCACTCCACCATTTCCAACGTTTTGTTTACACATTCGTTCTGCATAATGCTATTGTCGCTACCGCGTTGTTTGCGCCGACTTACCTACGTCTACATATTCCTTGGCCCTTCCGTTGTGACGGCAACACTATCGCATTTCCCCCAGCATTCTCCTAATCCGGTCTTAGCTCTATCAACACATCGAACATGCTCGGAGAATGGCGCAGGTGATCTAGTAACCCTATTTGGCCACCATGCATCAAATGTCTTCGTGGAAAACATAGGAGCACCATATTTCTTTCCCTGGTCTTATGATCCGGTCTGCACACCGTATATACCCGAACTGAAGAGCGAGCTTTGTGTCTACACCAATTTTACCTTCAGTGCTGGCCGGGGAATATCGATCTTCACAACTCCTACCATAGCGGGGGAATTTTCTGCTTTGCCTCCTTTCCAAGACGCATCCGCCTTAGAAGGTGTCAATGAGCCTGCAAAATCATGGCGAACTCAAAAAGTGCCAGGAAAAGGAATTGGTGTGGTAGCTTCTCGAAACCTTGATTGGAAGGACAAAGTCATGTCAACGACGCCTCTGTTACTAGTCCACCCTCCACCTTCTGCTCTCAGCTCGGAATCCATTGAGATATTTTTGAGAATCGCAATTGAGCAGTTACCTTCCGTGTCACGTGATTGGTATTTGAGTCTTGCGACGATTTTCAGGTATGAGAATCTCAAGATACAGGATGTGCTTAAAGCGAATACATTTGAAGTGCAAGTGGGAGGTATGATGCATCTTGCTGTATTTCCTGAGCAATCAAGAATAAACCATGATTGTGGTCCGAAGTGAGTCTCCTACCATTCTATGAACGGGCTATAGAATAGCTAATGCGTGGTTCTTCAACCAGTGCCCAATACCACATTGATCATGACAGCCTCTCACATCGTGTTCACGCCGTACGAGAAATCGCGGAAGGGGAGGAAATCACAATTTCTTGTACGTATTACAGAAGTCATTCCTCTTTCCCCTTTTCTTTTTCTTCTCGAATCTCAAATGCCGACGCTTACAATTATTCCCAGATACGAACCCATTCCAAAAACACCTTGCACGACAGGAGTACCTTCAGAATGCCTTCCACTTCACATGCACCTGTCCACGCTGTACCTCCTCCAAGGCATCCGATAGAAATCTAAAAAGACTGGGCATTTCGGAGCGAATTCTCAGCTACTGGGATCACGAACCGCAATCAGAAGACGCTATGGGAGAGGTGAAAGCAGCTGAGAAATTAGTCGCAAACTATCTCGCCGAAAGGCTGCATGGGTTCATAGATCGGGCTTATTATTATGCTGCGGTGGCGTACCTTGCTGTGGGAGAAAGGGAGACTGCGGTTGCGTATGCACAGTTGGCCATGGACGCTAAGATTATGACTTATGGATCTGGAACAGATGTTGAGGTGCTCAAGGATATTATTGAGGACCCAAAGAAGCATCCTCGTTGGCGGAAGAGCTATCTGGAGAGGGGGGGTAGCAACATAGGAACCATCACCGCGTCCACTAGATCTTAGGGGTCTTAAAATTGCAATGTAATTGCTCACTGGATAAAGCACTTCAATCTCTATCTCTTTGAATTAGATGTATCCCTCTTCGCCTCAAGCCTCTTCTTACATGAAGCTTCTTCTACCTCCATAACTTCACTCCCTCAACTGCTTCCACTTCCCCATAACCCTCTCCACAAGCATCGACTCCTTCTCCTCCACCTTAACAAACCAATACCTCCTTTGAAACTCCCTCTCATTCTCAATTTTCCTTACCCTCTCTTCTCTATCCTTAATCCTCCTCTCGCTCCCCTCTTAGCACCATGCCTCAAATCCGTAATCTGCTTCCTTTTCTTTCCAGTCCAAATTCTAACTTTCTCTATCCAGCTGAGGAAGAATTCAGGGATAGCGAGGAGTCGGTCACAAATGTCTAGGTAGAAAGTGGTCCAGGGATGTTTTACCCATACTATGCGAGGACTTTCGTAATGAGTGTATCGGAAGAACTCTGATTATACGGTGAGGAGGCGGGCTTGTTTTAAGAAGGCTTCGCTGTATGTTGGGGTTGTGATTGTGCGACCCGGATCTGCTGGAGAATATGAAACCTCAGATGATGACCATTTATGGCAGGCGTGATTGCCGTTGTTGTATATTTGAGCTTAGTCGTGTTCTGGAAATATCTCGAGGCGTGCTCCCGACAGGATAGACAAAGCCTGGAGAGCGAGCATGTACAGGATCTTCATGATTGCTAGAGAGTGCATGTAAAGTCTCGGTTGAGTTGCCGTAAAGAGAAGAGAAATTATTGTAAGGATCCTGCATCCCCTCGTTTTTTAAGCGGATTTTGAAAATAGGGTACTTTCCAGTTTCTTCCATGACAACTAGCTTGCGATTTAAATATTCGTCAGTACTTGATGGCGATGTGTTGGCTTGACGCCGAACTGACAAGGCACGGGTACATCCACAATTAAAGTCTTGTTCCTCTCATCAAAACAAATTCGCAAAGTAAAACATCGGAACATCACAGGGTGAAAACAATTAAGCTTGTACAAAAGCTCCTTAGAGTGAAATGAAATGTCGTCTTGGGTCTCACTTTGCCTGTGAATTTGTGTCAGAAGATCATTCGCTCGTTCTGTTTGATATACACCAGGAGACCCCGTGATAAAAACGTTCTTTGCGGCACTATGCCCTCTAACTCGGCGCCTATCGCTGATACAACGCCAAAACCTTTCTCAGTCTGCTCTTGAAAACCTTTGCGTGCCATCCCTTTACATCCCATTCGTCCTCTTCAAAGTCGACCCATTCCGACCCATCGCTGCGCACGTCCCACCAGTCTTTGCCCTTATTCGTCGTCATATCCCGCAACATGTCCAGCTGCAACTGCTTGACGTCCTCCCAAAAGACCCATCTAGCAATCATGTGTTCCCTACTCGGCATTTCCATCCTAAGTCGCTTCTTTCCATGCTTCGTCCAAAATGTCTCTCCTCGTTGTCGGTATTCCTCTTCACTTTCGCTTCGACCTCTGCTACGAGGGAACTCTGGTCGTGAAAGCAGTAATTCCAGGAGTAGCCAAGAACATTCACGTGATTCGCGACATTTTAAGAGCTCAATCAGTTCCACTAGTCGTTCACCGTCTCCGTCATCTACAAAATCGGGGAATTCATTGAGCGATTCGTCTTCTTCGCCATGAACGTCGTCCCAAGAAAAGACAGGCTCATAAAGATGTTCGAAAACAAGCCAAAGGAGCACTCTTTCACCTTCTAATGTTGGAATTGACTTTGCGGGCACCCCCTTCGGACCCTTGAAGGCAACCTGCTCTTGGTAGACCGGATTTCCGTAGACTGCTTTTTCGGCATCAAGAGCATCGACCCACGGAACGTCGGTGTTTATAGCTGGGCTAAGTTGGCATGTCGGCGTGGCAGTGTGTTTTGTGTTTGGTGGGAGGGTTGTCGATATGACTGTGGTGCGGGAAGAGCAAACTGTCCCAGTTGTGGAGGTCTTTGAAGTGAGCGTAAGTGGCGAGTTGTGCTCGTGTGTAATTCTAAGAGCTCGTGCTGTTAGGAGGAAGATCAATATCACCGACAGACAAATTCTCGACATCTGTGCCATTGCGAGTGAGCCACCATGTCAAGTGACGGAAGGCGATGCAGAGTTCCAGAGATATCAATAGTTGCGGCAGCCGAAGGAGGTGTGCTGTAAGTCTACACGAGCCTAAGTATTTATACAATAGAAGGCATGGTCCAAGAACAATCTTAGCGTGTTGCCTTGCCAGCCTTGTTCATCGACTTTGTGTTAAGAGCAAGACGGACTGGAAGTGATTGAATTTGAAAGACCTCTGTGGAAGAAGACGGGATCGTAAATGTATTTCGAGACTCCAAAGGAATGTGGTCTAGTTTCTCTGGTGAATCGACTATGGCAAGTTGCGACCTCAGGGTGGTGCATTGAGGCAGAGGAGAAGAGGTGGCCACAAACTCGTAAGTTAGAGATTATTTGCAACATATTGTCAAAACATCAATGAGGCCGCCGATGACTCGTTCGGGAAGACCAACAATTGATGTCAATCTCCAACACCCGATTCCTCGCTTCGCAAATATTTGCATACTTATTCCGCTTCGCTTGAATAGCCTCAACCCTCTTGACAAAACCTCAACACTGCAACGGCAACACAGTTCCTTCCCACACCAGCACGCACAACACTACATGGTTGGTTGAATCGACTCAGTCTCGGTCCTCGTTGCTTCTTCTCTTTCGATTTTCACTTCCTTCTCATCCCTTGCGTGGAAACCAGAAAGTCGTTGTAGAGCTCCACGAGTGTGGTCGCTTGGGATCGATTGAAGGTTTCTCTAGGGCCAAAGGAGAGGCTTCCACAGTGACAGAGAGCGCACTGGGCGGGTGGATAGTCGCCGTCTTCAGGGAATCGATGTGCTCCAACTTCCCACATTTCCAAATAAACCATTTCTCACCCTAGTTCCAAAATCAAAGCTCATTCTTCCTCATCACCCCAAAACGCTGCTTCAAATCCTCCTTTTGTCCTAGAACCTCTGCCGTAATACTTGTCCCGGTGGCAGCGTCTTCGGCGGGCAAAGGCGATGAAACCCGTGACTGTCACTTTCTTCGTTACCGTTACTGTGCTTGGTATGTAAACGGGGTATCCGTGAGGTCGGGATTGTTGTGATGCGAGAGCCGAAGTGCATCCAGGAACAATTGATGTGTAGGCTGACAAGGCTCTGAAGGACATTATACCCGAAGTCGCTGATAGATGAGACGCTCAAGACACTCAGGCTTCTGCTTCCAGAGGTTGATAGAGACGTTGAGAAATGCTTTGAAAACCATCAAACCAAACTTCAGAAGCAGGGTAAGCTACCGCTGGATCCTCTTGCGAGAGAAGGTGGGCAGCTTAAATTGGAGGAGCGCCAAGTTGATAAATTTGAGTATTGGCACGATCGGCTCGTGATTCTGAAGCAGGCGTTCGATGAAGTCGAACCCAGCGACATGAAGCGGTGGCGGAGGGATCGTAGGAGAAGGGTGCAGTGGTATACATTCTAGGTGGTGATTGTTGTCCTGGGATTGACAATTCTCTTTGGATTGATTCGGAGTATTGAGGGAGGATTTCAGGTGTAGTTTGCTTTGAAGGCATCCAAGACCCCAGGATAAGGCACTAGATATGAGTGGCCTTCAAGCTGAAGATGTGATGTAATGAGATGTACTAGAAGTGATCAGGGTTTGAACAGGACAAACGGAAATAAAAATGGTAACACGTTTGTGGTGGAGGGGAAAAGAGCGATGCTACCAGTGTACCTACCCTATCGAGATGTGAAGCTTGCCTTGTTCAAAGAAGACCAAAAAAAAAAAAGAAAAAAGAGGAGAGAGGGGAAAGAAAAAGGTGAGCTTAGACCTGATATTCACCCGTGGCTTGGTTCAAAAAATGAATAATGTGCCACAATGACACAGAAATAAAGACAGCCTTTGCCCCTTCAAGCTATGTTTTCGTCTTATCCTCCCCCTTTCTTGACTACCTCATGTTGCATAGGATGTTCTTGAGATGTACAAGAAGTCCACATTTTTGTGTCCGCCGCGAGCCTTGGTTATCTGAATTGGCAGAGTCCATCTATGCTTGCAACTTTACTCAGGACGTCCACCCACTCCAAAATCATAACTCTTTCAAACACGATGTTGCTCATACGAAAACCGGCCTTCTTCCCACTTACAACGCATTTTGACTACGTTTGAGTTCGCTACAAATTTCTTCCGACGAAACACTCAAAAAGCAATCACATTAAATTGACTCGGAAAACAGCATACCAAAACCAGCTGTTCTCAGTTTGTCTTCCATTTGAACCGTTCGTAGATAATATGTACGATTCCGTCGTTCGCTGTCCAGAGGAGAAGTGCCTGCCGAACCCGCGGGGTCTGGGAATATCCCGAGACCCTAAATGAGCCTTTTTCTCACATGTCACCGACGAGCGAACGGAAAATGCTCAAAACGGACGATAATAACCACAGAAGGTCGACCTGCATCTCCTTGATGATCGAAAACCCATGAATTGCGAGACGGAGGTTTCTTAAGTCGTGATCTTCATGGCATTGCAAAGCCAACGCAAGAGGCCCCCACTCGGGACATCCCACCCCGCAAACGCAATCAAAGACACTCACGAACAATTATCAAGAAAAGGGGCGAGACTCCTCACCCTCGAATGTTCCTCAACCACTTGGCCGCTCCCTCAATCAATCACCAAAACACCACCAAAGACGTGCCACATTTCCTCGCAATCACACGACAAAACAAAGGGGAACCCGACCCCTTTAAATCCTTCCCCCCGAGTCTCCCAATTCGCGGTCATTCCTCACCCATCCCATGTGCGCCTCCCCAACCCCAGTCCATATTTAGCTCTGAATCAGGGGATCCAATTCACGGTGAGGCGTCCCTTTCATCCGTCCAATGAAGATGCTGGAAATACACACCGACGAGTCAAAAACGAGTCAAGTCCCGGGAGCCATGCACAAAGGGTCTTAGGGGTCTCGTCCAAATGCACGTATCAGCTTGCATCTCATTGGCATTTTTGGAGAAAAATCTCAACTGTTTTGGCATGTGAAGCTGAGGGGATTGATGCGCGACATGTAGCGGTCAGCATCGGCAGGCTGATATTCACTTTTGCTTGTGATAGTCATTTGACAGCTAATTGATGAATTCATTGACTCGCACATGTCAATTAGCGGCCAATTGGACGAGATGTAGACAGATCACCTCTAGAAAAGACGTTTCAGCGGTGCGTCTCATTTTTTTCTTCCCGAGTGCTTGCTGGGCTGGGCGTGGTACGTGCACGCAAAAGGGTTGAGGAAATTTATGGGCCCGTCGCCTGCTACCGGGAGATTTCGATACGGACTGAGCCCGCAAGCCTGCCATGCCACGGGTAGGGGACAAACCGTCCATGTCTGGTCCAGGATAGATAAAGGAATCGATGTCGACCTTTCCCGCGCGTTCTTCGTCCTCTTGACTTCTCCCAATTCCACCAAACACCACGAATTGATCTGCCACGACAACTGACAGTCATGGCTCCTCCAAAACCCACCCAAGACCTGGCCCAGGCAAACCAGGGCAAGCATCTCGACCTCAACGGAAACGAATTCGAATTGCCAACCTTTACCATGAAAGAAATCCACGATGCAATTCCAGCCCACTGCTTCAAGCCCTCCATCCTCCGCAGCATGGCCTACGTCGTGCGAGACTACTTCTACCTCAGCACCCTCATCTACCTTGCCGTAACCTACATCCCTCTCCTCCCTTCCCCATACCTGCGATTCGCAGCATGGACAGCATACACCACCGTCCAAGGATTCGTATTCACTGGTATCTGGATTTTGGCACACGAATGCGGCCATGGCGCCTTCTCGAAATCCAAGAAGTTGAATTGGACAATGGGTCTCATAATGCACTCTTTCCTCCTCGTTCCTTTCCACTCCTGGCGTCTATCGCACTCGCAGCACCACAAAGCAACCGGCAATATCGAAAAAGACACCGCGTTCGTCCCTCATTCCCGCGAGTCCTGGGTCCAACGCAATTTCGGAAAGAAGGCGCAGGTGAATATGATTGAGTTTGCGGAGTTGGCTGAGGATTCCCCGATTTCTGCGCTGTGGCATGATGTTGTGCATCAGCTTTTTGGATGGCCTGGATACCTCTTGTTCAACTTGACCGGACAGGAATATAACGGGGCCAAGGGAGCGAAAATCAGTCATTTCTATTTTGGAGAGGATTCGGTGTTTTACAAGAAGAACGAGCTTCCACTTATTCTTCTATCAGATATCGGTGTTGCGGTTATGATTGCGGCGTTGGTTGTTGCTGGACAGGTGTTTGGGAGCTGGAATGTTATTGTGCTTTGGGGTGTTCCGTGGTTGTGGGTTAACAACTGGATTGGTGAGCTCCTTCCCCTAATATTTTTTTTTTTTTTGTCAATAGGGGAATTGGACTAACGAAATCTTCGAATAGTGGCAATAACCTTCCTCCAACACACTGATGGCAGCATGCCCCACTACGACAACCGCACCTGGACCTTCGCCCGTGGCGCCACTGCAACCATCGACCGTGACCTCGGCTTCATCGACACCCACCTCTTCCACGATATCATCGGCACCCACGTCTGCCACCACCTGATCTCCACAATCCCCTTCTACCACGCTGGCGAAGCCTCAGTCCACATCAAGCGCGTTATGGGCAAACACTACAGGGCAGATGTTGATACTCCTTTCTGGACTGCGTTTTGGAAAAACCAGAGAGCGTGTAAGTTTGTCGAGGAGACCGAGGGCGCGGAGGGGAGCGGTGTGTACATGTATAGAAACCTTTTCAACCGAGGGGGGGAAACAAAGGCACAAAACTTGTGTGGCAACCAGACTGTGGGCGGGAAGAAGGTTGGTGTTGAAGAGGGGTTGAAGGCTGTTCTTCCTGTTGCGACGGCGATGAGCTCGGCGAGGAATTTGGATGCTAGGAGGAGATTGAGCCAGTCCGCTCAATTGCGTGGCAGTCTTCCTTTGATGGCTGAGGCCTAATCTTCTCCTCTTTCATCCCCTTCCAACTTCGACATCCCGCCTCAGCATCCGCAACTATCACCCCATTTCCGTCATTTTCGACTTCTCGTTCAGAAATTTCGACATAGACCAGGGTTGGAATAGAGCTACGGAGGATAGAAAAGAGGATAGATCTTGGGATAGACCTCCTAAATGGCGTTGGTGGATCTTTTCGTTTGCGTTTCCTTTTCGAATTTTCGATATGAAAGTATGCTGGGCATCGAGATACCTCATTCGTTCATGTGTTTGTTCGTTTGATAGATGGGATTTAGATACCACTGCGTTTTCTCAGACCATAGACAGAGAGGCTAGATTTAAGAATAAAAGTCTGTTCGTTTTCCACTTTTCCCACAAACGCGGTGATTCTCGTTTGTTGCTCGTATGTGGTGTGTTATGTAAATGGAAATGATCGATATGTGCAAGGAGCGTCGAGTCTCCTTCGATTGGCACTTCGTAAAACACTAAACTTCAAGACCTTCGATCCGTAGTGATTATGTAGAATTACAAAAGAGGAAGAGTAAGGAGGAAGTGAAAACAAGTGACGGGCAAATCTGAGGAGGGGTTAACGAACATATATATCCTCCCTTCCACTCACTCGCTCGTTTGACGGAACGGAACGACCTGCCTGCAGAAGCGGGGCAACCTCCGGGAACTTCGGACTCACCAATCACAAAGACCAATTATAAAGCAGGTTTCTGTTGCGGTGGCCCCTCCTGCGACCTTGACCACATGTACTCGCAAGGGGCTTGTTTTCTCCCACTTGTTTTCGGAGAGAGAGGGTGCGTGTGGATGTCTGTGTGGAAGGGAAAGGATGGCAAGGGCGCGTACATGTGCGGCTGTCTGTGTGGTGCAGATATACTTGTGCATGCCGGAGTACATTGGTAATGTCTCAGTGTGACGTTTGCGCTTTTGGTTGGCAGATCAGGTAAGACAGATGCATTAGTAGGATGAGGGCGCTGATCGCCCTATACCATTGCTTGACACTGAATACGTTAAGTTGAAAACGAGAATGAAATGTGCCCGGGGTGAGTCAGCTATACGTCTCTTTGAGGTGCCAAAGGTGGCTTCTCTGTTTGAAGTCCTTGCGAACTAATAGGGTAATATGTACATCTCAATCATACAGTCGTATCTACAGACTTCTTGTCTTTGGCATTTTAACCTCTTTGGGCTGCCGTTCTCTCTCTTTACTTTTCTTTATCTCTTACTTTTTTCATTACTGGAAACATCATCATCTCTTCTTGTTCAAGTCCCGGCGACCGTTGCGCTCGCTCCACCCGCTACATCTGGCGCCTTACTATCCCCTTTTTGCTCTCCACCAGCAACAGCCGGAGTCTCAGGCCTTGGAGCATCAGGATTCATAAACCTCGCCGGTACACCCCTCGCCGCATACGTGCCCATCCCCATATAAGCCCCAACAAGTTTACTCCATTTATATTCTCCCCTCTTCAATTTCTGTATCTCCTTATAGGCGAAAGAATTACAATATGCAAGGCCAGTGTTAGGATCGCGGTATTTGGCCGGGTAGGAGGTTATTGCACAGAGTTCGGTTTTGTGTTTTGATTCTAGGGAGCGAGTTAGTGGATGTTTGGGGAATGAGGAAGAAGGGGAGAGAGGGAGGACATACTAGCTGCTTTGGGGAATTTCCTGTTCATTAGGATTTGAGTTTGCACGTCTTTGTCTTTGATGGCTGTTTCGTCAAAGTTTTGGAGAATTACGTAGTTGACCGCTGCATGTTCTATAGCTGGCGGCGGAGGAGTGCTGGGTTCTTGTGGAGGGGGTGGAGGTTGGAAAGATCTATTTGGTACCATTGGGATATTTGGTGCCATGAAATTATATCCAAAGCCTGGAAGTGGTGTTGAGCCATCGAAGGCTGGTTGTATAGGAGGGGCGAGTTTGAAAGGAGGCGGAGGAGGTGGTGTGGCAGTCATTGGCGGAGGTGCAAGAACAGATGAAGGTCGTCCAGTCATATTTGGTGGAGGAGGATATGGTCCATGCATTGGAGGAGGGGCAAGTACCGAGGATGCTCTTGGGGGCTCTGGCGGAGGTATCTGAGCGGGCGGTGGAGGCGGCGTATTTATAGGAGGAGGGGCGAGAATTGGAGATGGTTTCGGCCCATTTTCCTGTATGATTGGAGGCGTAGGACCTGCTTCTGAAGTGACTGACGCTTTTCGTACATCTGAAGCTTCTCCCAGTTTTGGATCCGAATTTGGCACAGCTGGTCCTTGCGAATCCACCCGCGACTGTGTAGACTCCTCAGCTGGTAAGGAAGGCGGCCCAACTTCGTCAGCCTCCATTTCTGAAGCTTTCCTCTTCTTCGCCCTCTCTTTCGGCGCATCGATTGCCAGCTGTCCAACCTTCCGCAGCTTTCCTCCAACCCATTCGGCAATTCCACTCCACCATGTAATTACCGGCCCCTCCATCGTTCTGTTGTGCAAGGCTGCCAATCTCTCCCTTTGCTCCTCTTCCCTCTGTTGTTCTGCTTCCTCCCATCTATTCAAGCTTTTTGCATTCGCCTTTTCGATCTTGGCAGCTTCTCGTAATCGATCCGCTTGTGTCATTGGAGGTTTCTTCGCAGCCGCCTTTCTCGCCGCAGCCTTCTCCATATTCGCCAGTGTCTTTTGTCTCTTGATCTCCCGATCCACCATTTGCTCCATCAATTCTTCCTTTCTCTGCCTTGTTGTTTGTCTCGCAGATGCTCGTATTGGCGCATCTTCTGCAGTTGGTATCCACGATGCTCTTTCTGATTTCTTCTTCGGTCTTGGTGCTGGTGCTTGTGAAATTGTAGGATCTATCTTCACCCTCCGTTTGGGTATCTTCGGTATGCCATCATTAAGCTTGCGCTTTTTTCTTGCCTCTGCCTTCGCCTGCTTCTGTAACTCCTTCTCTCCCTCAAGGTCATCGCCAGCTTCAGGTCCCTGGTCATCATCATCAGAAGAGTCCATCTGCACATCCGACTGAGCTTCTTCATCCTCGAACACCTCATCCTCGGGCTCCTCCTTGTCGAATCCCTCGAACAATGCTTTGACAAGATCATCATCGTCCTCTTGTTGCAGCAGCGATTGCATACGATTCCCAGCGGTCGAACGCTTCTGCCGCGACGTGGCTAGCCATTCCACCTCCTGTTCCTGCTCCTCGCTGTCACTCCCGGATCCTGAAGACTCATCCTCGGAGCGCATCACAGTATCTTCGTCTGCCATTTCGTCCGAATCGCGTCACTGTTTCAGGAAGGGAGATTTGAGGCCTAAACGATGGAAGTTAATCCACCCATTCTATCGCATTTGCGCGTCGCAGCGACGGGTCTGATGTTGATTTGGACGGAGAAAAACGATGGCTGACGCGGGTGCAGCAAGGATCCATTACGAGATTAGCGAAACGCGGGATATCACATGATATTGAAGTCTCGGTATCAAGCCGTCTGTTCATCTGGAGACCGTGACCTCCATGGTGGACAGGGCTCCCCCTTTCTACTTTCTAGATACGAATTGAGCTCGTTGTTTCCAGTGGATTACGGCCACGTAGTTGAGGCTCTGCAACAACCTCCAGACCATTTGCTGGAAACGGATGAGATCAGCCCACCCGGAAGCTGAGCCGAATCAACGGCAAGACTTGCCATCTGCTGTCCTCACCTTGTCCAGGTCCCTCGTTTCAGAATGAGGGATCATTATCGACGCATCAATCACCATAACAGGATGCTCCCAGAGATGAAATGCACGCCTTCATATCCCCCTTCAATTGAACTCGTGCCAATCAACGCCTCAAATTGGTGCTTGAATGTGGAAGCAGGATGCATAAGACTGGATGAGGGCGAACTGTCTTCTTCTCCTGGGAGGTTTTTGATATCAGGGGTAAACATCTGTCGCCTGTACCAACATGCTTGCGTGAGAATATATGGGGACGGGCCTGCTCCACGTCAGACGCGCCTGGAGAATCAATGCAGAAACAGAAACTGGGCGAGCAGAATCTATCTGAATCAGCCTGCCTCCGTAAGGTGACACAACCTATCTTGGGATCACAGTCTCCTTTGCACAGCACAGTTGGCCTGTTCACGCAGCTGCCATCGCATGAATTAATGGTGGTTTTATGGCAAACAGCTCGAGTGCCACTTCGAGCAACCGATGCTGTGGTCAACTCATAGAGTTTGTACTGTGCATCTGCTGTGTCGAGGGATGAATATTCTGCCTCGTGATATATCCAAGTTAAGTGTTAAGATCCAAGGGAGACGTTTGTTCACAATGCTGTATCCCAGCCTTCATCCCAACAATGCCGTTTCCCCTCCACTTCTAGAAGGATGGCGTTATAAGATCTGTCGTATGAATTCGCTGGGGCTTTTGACTTTGGCTCAAACTCGAGGCTGAGTGACATGTTTGCAGTGGGACAGGTCGAGTGACAATTCGTCCGAAGTGGTCGCGATGTGCAGTGTGAGGAACAGAATCGGGAGCATCATGAAGCAAAGAGGATCGAAGAGTCAGGACAAGGTGGACAGGCACCTGGGATAAACGGGGGAGAACTGCCATGAGCCTTGAAAACCGCAGAGCAGCGAGGGCAGGGCGAGTGTGATGTGCGTGGGCTGGTGCTGGAGCTGGGTTTATTTTCAGAACCGCATGCGAATCCTTTCGCCTCGACTGCCAAGCAGAGTGGTCGCCTTCTCCATTGTTTCTGTGCTGCGATCTGCCACGGCTGCTATCCAGAGGCCTGTCTCATGTCGTCAGCTCGTAGTGCGCGTTGGGGATGCAGAGTTTATGCAGCGGCGTATTTATACGAGTGGATGAAGGAGAGGTGGAGGATAGCAGTCGGGATATGGGCTGGGGAATTGTGAGGGACTGAAGAGTGTGAAATGTGAATAAACCGATGAATTGACACCTTTGATACTGTGATCAACTCCCTAAACACGCAATTCCTGGGCATGTTTAGACGCTGCCAGGCCTGTCATATCACGCTGTAGCGCCAAACCTCCTGGTGTTAGGGAGGCTCTCGCCTGGGGCTCAGCGTCCCCATTCGCGCAAACCCCCCAGCTGGCCGCCCTCACGCCTTCGCCTCTCACGCTCGTTGGGACCATGCAGGGGCTGCGGTCCTGAAACGAGGGCTTCTGCCAGGCGCAACTCTGAGTGGGCTCTGTCCATGGCCTCCCCCAGCTCGCGAAGTCACCATCCTCGTCTGGTCTCCGATTCACCACGCAACGCTCCCGCACGACCAGCATTCACTTCGTCCTTATTCACCTCCATCAACCTCGCACTCGCCATCCCTTCCTTCTTCCCTCATCACGACTTCTCGTCTTCCGTCAGCCTCTCTCCCTCTTTTCCTTCACCCATCGACGACGGCATTCGTCTTTCCTCGATTCTGCTGTATTAATGAGGCCTGTACATTGAGCATCCCCTCCAGCGTCTTCCCCTTTTCTGCTCCCTGAGAAAACCACCGGAGAGCTTAATCCAAGCACCACCTGTCTCAGCAAACATCGCCCAGCAGCGTGCTTCACGGACGACCGATCCCTATCGGCACTCTACCTTCCTTCATCTAAAAGATATCTTCTGCGGCGTCATCGACCTGACCTGCGGATACACCCGGATTCTTTTTTTAATAGACCCAGATCTTTGTCACCTACCCGGCCTCACGACCACCAACAATTCGGTGCAGCCCAAAACGAAAATTCTTGGCGAATCTCGAAACACGCTCGAAGTCCGACGACGCTCTTCGACTCGATAGACTCGCACTCGAATTTTCTGCTCGCGGCGAACTTGGTGTCGCAATCACACTCAATTGTCATTTGCTTGACAATCGGCGATTGCGGATTGGTCCCGGACGATATATTCGAATACATCTCCTGCCATCTCTCGGCCAGCTACGAGGGAATTTGGTGGACGAATAATCTATAATGTCATCTGCAAGATCTGACCATCTTACGCTGGGCTATCTACCCACGCCATCTGCCACTCTGCCACGCTCCGGCTCGTCAACAGCCAACACCTCCCCAACTGAACCTACCAGCGGGAACGCTCTGCGATCACCATTTGGTTTACCAGGCGGATTGAATTCAGCAGGAAAGATGGCCGGCAACACGCGATCGGGGGCTGGTTCTCCATCGCATGACCTTGGTTCTGCGAGCAGATTGTTCTCCAAGAGGTACGATTTTCAACCTCGTATTCAATCCGCAGCTAACATAGGCAACAGCAGAGCTCGAGAAATCCAAGCACAAGAAGGTGTTCCAGTGAATGTCTGGGGCCCTCCTACCAGCGGCAACTCGACCCCCCTCCGCGAAAACATCCCAGAATCCCCAACTGATGGGTTTCCCGACTTTACACACCTTCCTACGCCTGAAAGTCTTCCACAAGTTAACAGACGTGCTCGAGCAGGCACAGTTCCATCTCGTTTCTCTCCAGGAGGTGTTTCGAATGGCCTAGGAGCTCTGCCATCTCTTGTAGCGAAGACCTCCCGACCAACCCCATCACCGAGTCCATTCAAGTCTCCTTCTCCAGCTCTTGGCGATATCACAGATAGTGCATCAAACAGCAACGCAGCACTTTTATCCCGTCTGCGAGCTGGGTCAATGCCACAACGAAGCCAATACGCCACATCTACATCTCCATTTGGACCATCTGTATTTTCATCGAACTGGGCATCAGGCCGTGAACGAACATCCACACTTGCCAGCATCGCGAGCTTAGGGTCAAACGGACCAAGCTCTCCAGCACAATCATCCTTCTCCCGTGAAGGAGCTGGTGACAACGAGATGAGAACATTGGATTATTTGGGATTGGCAGATACTCCACAACCACCTCGAGCACAATTAGCAAATCCTTTCTTGGCGAACATTGCAGATATGAGCAAGCAAGCAAACCGATTCCGTTCATACTCAGTGAACGCCAAGGAGAAATATGCGGAGGAGGAAGACGATGATTATGGAAGTGGCAGCATGACGCCATATGAAGCACAACAAGCCCAACTTCATATGCAACTTGCTGCTACAAATGCCGCCATCCAGCAGCACAATCTCGCTGTTCAGGCATTTGCCAATCAAGCATCATCAAACAGACCGAGAGCCAGAACTGCAGGTGTTTTGGAATCTCCAGCTTCTAGACTTCTTCGAAACTATTATCCTACCGCTTCAAGACTCGATAACAGCATCAATGCTTCGGATATGCACATGTCGGAATCACAAGAATATGACGGTCTTCCAGAGGCTGTGGCTGCTATGACCTTGGGACGCTCAAACAGCCGCAATGATGGCCATTTGAACCCAGATGATAACCTCGAGGGACCAACTAGAGCCTTGTGGTTGGGAAGCATTCCATCATCTACCACTGTTTCTACATTGATGGAGATGTTCAAGTCTCACGGACCCATCATTTCTGCTCGTGTACTCACCCACAAGAACTGCGGATTCGTCAATTTCGAACGTCTCGAGAGTGCCATTTCTGCCAAAGCGATGATGAATGGAAAGGAGATTTTCCCAGGAGCTGGACCAGTTCGAATTAACTTTGCCAAGCCTCCTTCGCCCTCAGGAACTCCAGGTCACGATGGCACTTTCCCATCACCAAGTCCAGATCCATTCATGAAGGGAGAGAACAACGCAAATGGCGCTGAAGCTACACCTGGTGTCATTTCTCGCCCAGGAACGGCTCCGTTAACTACACCTTCTCTTCGAGATCTCAAGTCGGAGATTCTCAGCATTGTTGGAGAATTCGGTGCTACCCCAGATGATAAGGTCAAGATCAATAAGAGCCTCGATCAAGCCATCATGTATGATGACTTCCAGGCTGAGATTCCCCCGATTCCAGAGCCATCACCAAACAGAATTCACGATGCACCAAAGCTCCGAGATATTCGAAAGCGAATTGACAACCAGAGCTGGTCTGCAGCGGAGATTGAGGGAATTGCAATGGATATGCTTCCAGAAATTGCCGAGCTCTCTCCTGATTATCTTGGCAACACCGTTGTCCAGAAACTATTTGAACACTGCTCGGATGACATGAGAGATGCTATGTTGGCTGAAATCGCTCCTCATATGTCCGAGATTGGTATCCACAAGAACGGTACATGGGCAGCTCAAAAAATCATCGACGTATGTAAAACGCCAAAGCAGATGAGCTTGATCTGCTCGAACCTCCACCCCTACACCGTTCCTTTGTTCCTCGACCAGTACGGAAACTATGTCTTGCAATGCTGCTTGAAGTTTGGATCTCCATTCAACGACTTCATCTTTGAGGCAATGCTTAGCCAGATGTGGAAGATTGCCGAAGGTAGATATGGTGCCAGAGCTATGCGAGCATGCCTCGAGAGTCACCACTCGACCAAGGAACAACAGAGAATGCTTGCTGCTGCCATTGCCCTTCACAGCGTTCAATTGGCCACCAACGCAAACGGTGCTCTTCTCTTGACTTGGTTCCTCGATACCTGCACATTCCCACAACGCCGAACCGTCCTTGCACCTCAATTGGTGCCACATCTCGTCCACCTCTGCACACACAAGGTTGCATACCTCACTGTTCTCAAGGTCATCAACCAGAAGGCGGAACCAAGTGCTAGAGATGCGATTTACAAGGCTTTGTTCTTCTCTCCCAATGACGAGACCCTCGAGGCTATCCTTTCCGACCATGCTTGCGGTGCTACTTTAATATTCAAGGTCTTGACTACACCATTCTTCGATGAGAGCATCAGACCTCAAGTTGTAGAAAATGTTAGAAACGTTCTTTTGCGGTTGAAGGCCCAGCCAGCTCAGGGATACAAGCGTCTTATGGATGAAGTTGGACTTTCAACTCGCAATGGAAGTGCCGGACCAAGCCGTGACCATCCTTCCAACCACTCTGCTGAGCGTACTCGACCAGGTTCTAACCACAGCCAAGTCAATGGCCATATCCCTCCTCAATACAACCAGCAGTTCTACCAAGGAATGCAGCAACCGCAATTTGATGGAAGTATGGGAATGCAACGAACAGACAGCATGGACTCAAACCTTGCTTCTTTCCCTTCATATGGTATTCAGAACCCAATGTTCAACCCAGGCAATGTTTTCGTTCCTCCTGTTACCATTCAGCAATACCAGCAATCTCTTCTAGCCCGTGCGACTCCTCCAATGAACAACTTCTACCCTAACATGCAATCCGGCTTTGCGGACCAATATGGAAACCAAGGACTACGCAATGCCAGCCCAATTCAACCTCCTCAGCCAAACATGAGCCCAAGTCCAATGCTAGGACAAAACCCATTCGCTCCTCCAGGATTTGGTAACATGGCAATGGGGGTTGGTGCTTACGGATATCCTGGCATGGGAATGCAGGGGGGGTACATGCAACAAGAACAACAGGTCAATGGACGAAGAGGACGGGTGCGTTAAACCCAGCTCTCAATATCAGCCAGAAGCTAATATTCCACAGAGATAAAAAGCTCAGCGTGATTCGAGTAGAGGCTGGCTCCAATGCGGATCGTTTATTGTATGAAACGTTGGTATGGAAAAACTGGAGTTTTGGGATGGATTTGCGGGATTCACTTCGACAAACACGTCAGCAAGCATCTGAGAAATATGTTCGTGTATACATTTGATTGATGGGAGGTTATATGTATGGACGGGTTGGTGTTCTCGACGCGACCTTGGAAAATCTTGGAGATTTGATGGGTTGGGAGAATGGTGGACACAGCCTCTGATGGAGAATTGCTTCTTTGAACAGATTCAGAGCAGATAGATACTGCAATGCAAATTACAAATGCCTTTTTGATATGTTTTGTTTTCATATGGTATGGACAAATGGTGAGAAGTCGTTTTCTTCGCCAAGTGACGATAGCTTGCACAAATCGGTATATTCATTGATTAGTTTAGATGGCCGGATCGAGGCCAGTAGTTTACAGTATGCCGATCATTGTCTTTGATCTCTCGAGGAGACGATCGATCCTCGTGCCATCCAGGTACAAGCCCAGACAAAGATAGTTTGTGCAACCACGTTCGTGCAACCACGGCTCGGCCCGCGATTCATGACGCCATGCTTTTTAGACGGCTTTTCTCGCTGGTGTTCTCATATCTCACCGTCCTAGTCGCTACTCTTGTTCTTCTATACATTATTGCTGAATACTTTCCTACCTGCTTCTTTCAATATATCCTGAATATGTTAAGCATCTGCCTATGACTCATTGACCGAACTAAAGCACTTGCTACTCAGATCAAATTATATATTCTCGCCACCACTCTACCACCATGCCCTCAACCAACAAGCTCATCAACACCCTCAAATCCCACCTGCCCCTCATGAACTCTCCCTCAGCAGAAGGCCCACCGCCAATCCTCCTCAAATTCCGCTCCTCAACCCCCCTAATCCTCAGCACCGTCGCCATCGCCCTATTCACAGACCTCTTCCTCTACGGCATAATCGTCCCAATCCTACCCTTTGTCCTCGAGGATCGGATTGGCATCCCACAGGAGGAAGTGCAAAAATACACTTCTATCCTACTTGCCGTCTACGCTGGAGCAAGCGTGTTGTTTTCGTTACCGGCGGGGATTATTGCGGATAAATTGAGCGCAAGACAAGTTCCGTTCTTGCTGGGCTTGGTAAGCCTGCTGGGTAGTACGGTGATGTTGAGTGTGGGGAGGAGTATTGCTTGGTTAGTCATGGCAAGGGTGTTGCAAGGGATAAGTGCAGCGACGGTATGGACGGTGGGATTAGCGCTGGTGTTGGATACGGTTGGGAGTGAGAAGCTGGGTGTTACGATCGGGAGTATATTCTCCTTTATCAGCGTCGGCGAACTACTTGCTCCAGTGTTGGGAGGGATAGTGTATGATAAAGCGGGTAATGGGGCGGTGTTTGGGATGGGGTTTGCGTTGTTGGGGGTGGATTTTTTGATGCGGGTGCTGCTTGTGGAGAAGAAGGTTGCGAGGAGGTATGGACTGAAAGACGAGGAGGATGAAGATACCAATTCAAATTCGTCAGATGTCGAAGATACGAATTTGGACTCCGAAAGCGAAAATTCTCCTCTCCTCAACAAGAAAGACGAAGATCTCTCCGCCTACGCATTCCCCTCCAACCCCTCCTGGCTAACAACCCACCTCCCCATCCTCTACACCCTCCGCCACCCGCGTCTCCTAACAGCAGAGCTCGTAGCCCTAACACAAGCAACCATCCTCGGTGTCTTCGACGCTACGATACCTATTGAAGCACAATCTCTATTCGGCTTCTCATCTCTGAAAGCCGGCCTGCTATTCATCCCGCTCGTCGCACCTTACTTGATCGCTGGACCAATTGCTGGAAAGGGGGTCGACAAATACGGTGCCCGCCCCTTCGCCACTTTTGGATTCTGGTTCTTATCCATTCCTTTATTCCTTCTCGGAATTCCTCACGCAGGTGGAACTGCTGAGATTGTGAAATTTTCCGCAATCCTAGTATTCGCAGGTTTAGGCACATGCGGTATCGCGAGTCCAAGTATCGTCGAAGCTTCAGCAGTGATGGAGAAATTCCAGAAACAGGATGAGAGGGAGGGAAAGGGGATGTTTGGGGAAGGAGGGGGGTATGCGCAGTTGTATGCTGTTAATAGTATGGTGTTTAGTGGGGGATTGACTTTGGGGCCGTTGGTAGCGGGGGCGTTGAAGGATAGTATTGGCTTTGGGGGAATGGGGGTTGTATTTGGGGTCGTTTGTGTGGTTGTGGGGGGTGTTTGCGGGGTGTTTCTTGGGGAGAGGGAGGAGAGGTGGAGGATCTGGAGGGGCTGAGGGAATGGTTTTAGGCGAGTGTTTAGCTTTAGAGAGTCGCTTCACTTTGAGATGGAAAAGAACTAGCGATAATGATCTTGTTGTATCAAAAGGAGTTAGGCTGCTTAAGCGAGGGAGAAGTACGTTAATTGTTACAAGGCCAAAAGTCCTGAGTTGGATATTGACGTCAAGTCGTGTTTTCCCCGATCGAGTGATCGGTAACTATATTTGTATTCTTAATCTTTGTCAAAGCTTATATCCCCTATTCTCCACGTTTGTGGCTACCCTAGTCCTGTTAGATGAGTGCGTTACACCGAGATAGACTATCACCGTGGCGCATTTACCTCCTTACACTCCTTTCAAATCTTAAACCACACTTAAAGTATCGCCACTCCTTCCAGCGCACCAAGGCCGCGAGAAATATAATTATAGGGCGATAGTTGGAAAAGTAAAATGAAGGGGAAATATGTAATATTTGCCTAAAGTAGACCGCGCGGGTGATAAAAGAAGGGTACTTGTTTATATCTGGATATAGACTTGCATCCTGGATAAACTGTTAAACTAACACAAATTTTGCAAAAGTCTTTCTAACAGCACTGTCCGGCGCGTTTCCCGTTTTGCACTTTATACCTATAACATAAATATTGTAGACTCCCCAGTGTCTCGAGTGTTCAACAACTCCTCCCATTTTCCAGTCTATATCCTAGTTTGATCTCGATCGACCTCTTTACCCAACGACTTTGGAAGACAGCACGATGCGTCTTGTCCCTACAGTGGTCGGCATAGCTACCGTAATTTCTTACCTAATATGCGGTGTGCTTGCACAGCAAAGGACGCTTAGCATTATGCCACTCGGCGATTCTATCACGGAGCTGGGTTGTTGGCGGGCGTACCTTTGGAGGCAGCTTGCAAGTGCTGGTATCCAAAACATAAAGTATGTAGGAAGCATGACAGATGACAAGACATGTGGTTCCGGGACGAGCTACGACCGACATCACGAAGGCCACGCCGGCCATCAGGCAATCGATATTGCCAATATAGTTGATTACCTTACCACATGGCTCAAACCATTCACACCGGACATTGTTACTATACACCTTGGGACTGTTGATATTGTTTTCGGCAAGGCACAGGAAGATACTCTCGCTGCTTTTGACAAGATAGTGGATATGTTTCGAGGAAAGAATCCGAATGTTACGTTTGTCGTTAGTTCTCCATTCAATCCAGTCTTACAACCTAAAGAACTAACTAGTTTCTTGGGCAGGTCGCGAAGATTATTCCTATTCCTTCTTCTCCAGCAAAAGTGGCATCCTTAAATAATGCACTTCCGGCATGGGCGTCTAAGAAGACAACTGTAGAATCGCCAATCAATCTAGTGGATCAGAATACAGGGTTCACGGTCTCAACGGATCTCAAGTCTGACGGTCTACATCCTACTGATGCTGGCGACAGGAAGATGACGACTGTCTGGTATCCGGCAGTGCTGAAGATTACTCAGGCCTTACAGAATAACACAGCGTTGTAATTAGCAATTCTATAGGTTGAAGGTAGCTAGAAAATAGATGGGCTTCGCTTGGTATTTTGAAGTCGCACGGAAACGTCCTAGCTTCAAAGACGCAACATAACCTAATGAGACATTTGACAATCGAAGAAAAAATCCGCAGATTTATCATGTTAAAGACTTATAATTTAGACTTGAAGGAGGTGAAAATGAGTGTTTACCCTATTATTAATCTAGATTACTATACTAACTATTCTATTATAATCATAAGGTTTCCTTATATATACCATCTTATTTTTGATCTTATCCTTAAGACCTTAGTAATAATATAGTGGGATCATATGACTTGTATGTGATACATATACCGGTATAACATTGTTGGAATTTTCTGTACAGACAGACATCACCATCTTCATAATAACATAACCAGAACACATTTATTTTATATACAGGTATAAGATGGCCTAGAGGACTTGTTTATTGTCCCTATCTAGGTCATCAAATTTATCATCATTAAATTTAGTATAAAGCCTAAGTTATAAGAGGAAGGTGCTAAGGTCAGAACAACTACTATTATAGGTTTTAGGCAGCTTGAGTTTAAGGCTCTTGACTATATTAACCTTAATCTTATTATATGTTAGGGCTTCTTATATCTTTATATCACTTCTACAGGAAGGTAAAGTTACTTTCTTCCTAAGAGTACTTAGGGTAGGGGTGGATGATGATCCTTATACAGACATAGTATTAACTATTAACTTTAAACAGAGTGCTTAAAGTATAATAAATACAGTTTAGCCTTTAATATAAAAGACTAAGATTATATTAGTTGGTATTATAACAGAAGTATAATAGTTAAGTTAGGTTGTTTACTTAGAAGTAAACGTATTACTTATATCAAGAGTAATAAAGTATATTATAGATAATAAACTAAGTTGAGCATAAAGCTCCTATCTAAGAAAATATAAAAACTTATATAGAACCTTTGTTCCTAAGAGCATGCTCTCCTAAGCCTATGGCTCCTGGGCCGTCATGGTTCCTGGGAGCCGTTTGTGACAGTTAGTTATATAAAAGTATATAACTTAAAGCAAAAGCTTATTTTGTTATAATATAAGACTTATATAAAACTAAATAACTTATATTGTGGGAGGGTTGGAATCAACCACACCAAGATCACAGGAACAAGAACAGGATCTGATGCGTAGAAAGAGAAGTTATAAAGGACACAAAAACCCGTATTATAAAGAGTCGTCAAAGGAATGTGTATTTATATTATAAAGATTTGTTGTAATAGAATAAGCTATAAGTGTTGTGTTGTTGAAAAAGATGGTGATGTGTGTCTGCACAGAAAATTCCAGCAATGTTATACCCGCATGCGCATCACGTGCAAGTCATGTGATCCCCACCACAATATAAGCACATGATACAAGGTCATATGTAATTAGTACTAAGAGCCTAATCCTAAATATTAGTTTAAATTATTATAAAAAGTAATATAATATTAAAACTTAGATAAATATATATTTAGCAAATACTAAGTAAGGACAAAATTTCAGAATTACAGGTATTTATTTAAAGTTGATGAGATTAATTATTAGCTACTAACATGGCAGGAATCTTCAGACCATTGACTATAGTATTACAGATGCGATCGAAGATCTTTATGAGCCTTGGCTAAGGTATCTCTCTTTGCCCATTCTTTAACAGTTTTTCTAAGGATCTTACCACTTGCAGCCCGAGGAATCTGATCTACGAAAAAGACCCCACCAGTAAGTCGTTTATGTTTTGCAACTCGTGATGCCATCCAGCTCGAAATTGACATTTCAGTCTGCTGTAACTTTGGAGCAAGCTTCAACATCACGTAAGCAACGGGTTTTTCAACATCGCTTGACAAGACCCCCACAACAGCAGCATCCGCAATGTCCTCATGTTCCATGAGAACAGCTTCGAGTTCCGCGGGAGCTACCTGAAAGCCGTTTACTTTGATTAATTCCTAATTCTTATATTAGCGTAGATATAATAGCGTTCAATGTGAGTACAAACCTTCTTGCGATCAACAATATGAAACCATCCTTTCTCATTGACCATGGCGATATCACCAGTCTTGAGCCATCCGTCATTATCAATAGTACTCCTTGTTTCGTTTTCGTTGCGCCAAAACCCTACGCAGACATTCGGACCTCTGATATAGATCTCCCCTGGAGTATTACACCCAACCTCAGCACCACTATCGTCGATCAACTTGCACTCACAGCATGGATCTAACATCCCGACACTCCCGGTGTTATCGCTAACACCATCAGGAACATGCATTGCCCCACAAGTTACCTCCGTCATTCCCCATCCCTGCTTTATCGAGACACCAAATTTGAAGCTGATCTCATTTTGTAACGATCTGCTCAGAGGAGCCGCTCCACAAATTATGTCCTTCAAGCTGCTTAAATCATATTGTGATGTCTCTGGTCTCTGAGACAGCATGGTCATGATTGGCGGTACTATTTGAAGGTGTGTAATTTTATATGTTTCGATTATTCGAAGAAAGGACTCATATTGGAAATTTGTCATGATGTATATCGGGACAGAGAGCTTGCAAGCCAGAAGGACTGTGTACATTTGTCCAAATGCATGATATAGAGGAAGGAATCCAACCCACCGTTCCATTGGCATGGAAGTTCCAGGACTATGAGGCAGGCAATTACCACGCATGATAATATGCTGCTCCACGTTGGCGATGAGGTTTCTATGGGATATGCAAACGCCTTTGGGAAGGCCAGTGGTTCTGTTCATAATCACTAAAGTTAGCCCCCATCATTCTATCAGACGGATTTCATACCCAGAAGAATAATTGATTGTTGCGATTCTTGACATTGCTTCTTGTCCCGTAAGCTGTTGCCAACGCCACAGGTCCGATCCTTCACGGATCAATGAGCGCCAGTCTTTTATACCCCAGATCGGAGGGTTATAGTCTCCCGATAATTGGAAAATCATTTCCTGTGGAAACCCAACTTTCAAAGCGGCAGCAATGGCTGTACGAAGAAGTGATGGATGAACCAGCATGACCTTTGCACCAGTATTCTGCAATTGGTATGCCATTTCTAAGCAATTTGTTAACCTTCATACCCCAAAAGGTTTCCCGAGTAGACTTACCATCTGCATTGTAAAGTGGGTTGCTTCCGCTAAAGATAAATCCTCCAGCAACACAACCGACAAATGCGACAGGCACGAATATATGATTTGGTGTGAAGATCATGCAAACATCACCTACTACCAGCCCGAGGCCTTGTAGGCTGTTTGCGAATCTTTTAGTCCATAACAACAATTCCTTCGGCGATAAAGACTTTGAAGGGTCTGATGAGTCAATCCATATCGGTTCTGATGAAACTTGCGCATCGCTGGGAAAGAGGTATGACAGCAAGTCAATATCAGGGATGATGACATCAGGAAACAAAGATTTGAAAGGCATCACGAGACGATGACAAGGAGTCCTCTCTGAAAACGAGCTGTTCACGGGAGATAATACAACTGTTTCCATAATCACAACAAGGCAAGAGTTCTTCAAGTTTCCTTTGTTGTGTCTTAGCTATGGCATTTCCGGTTGAATTTTTGCCGATTTGCCGAAGCGAGCCTTGAGGTAGTTTGATTTCATGTCACTCCCCACTTTGAAAACAACGGAAACTGCTGGTGACGCAATGAATTGATAGGAACTGGAGCTGCAAGAGGAAGGCCTGGATTTTGGAGCAGTCCAAGCCATTGCCTACCACTTGTGATTTTGCTGACATCATGTGAACGAAGCAATAGAGTTGCAAATTGGGAGACGGAAATATAAACATTATTCATACACCTCTGGGCAAAAACACTAACTCAAGCGAGTTCGACTATTGGCAGACAGGAGTCTTTGCTAACTTAGTTACAGAAGTCAAATATTATTTGATATCAAAAGCCTAACTATATTTATTCCTGCAAGTGTTTACCTTTCCATCATGAACTATTGATTCTGCTATAGTGCGACACCAATATCAGCAGCTCTTGATGTATAGAATGAGATCCATCTACTACTTGATATGAGCTGTCTTGATATGAGCCGCCACTCTATTCGTCATGAACTTGCCAGTGCTCCCAATGAAACAACAAGCCACAATAGCACAGACTCCAAATGGAATGCTGGCTAGCCAAACCATTCTCAGACTCTCGGAATATGCCCACTGACTCCCTTTAGCAGCAGCAGCTAGTATTGCAGGTGTGACGCCAGCGACGTTGGTTGCGTTACCCGGTACAGTGAGGAACGTCCCGACAAATTCTGTAGCTGACGTGACTGGCAGTCCGGCTTTGATGGCATATTCTGCTACTAGCTCAGGAAGTCTGGTTGTTAATTTATTGACAAATACATTATAGTATATGGCATAACCAATGGAGCCGCCGATAACACGAAAAGCCAGAGAAAGTGCCACAGTTGATGCAATATGATCATCAGGACTGAGATGTTTGGTCAGCTCATCAAATGAAAATTTGGTGGGAAGGCAATGCTTACCTGCAACTAATGGCAACAGCCTGGGTCGGCACAAGAAGTCCTCCAGTCCCGAACCCACAGATCGTTCCAAGACCGACAGAGAGACCTGGGTTCTCAGGAGTGACTGCTGCCAATGCACCTCCAAAAGCGGCTACAAGTCTCCATATTAGAGTTATCTCATTACAAATTAAGTGAAACGCTTACTCATGATGGCTGCGCTGAGGACCAGGATTTCCCTGTTATGCTTTTTGAAGACGGAGAGCATGAAATTGAAGAACGCAGCTCCAAAAGAAACACTCATGCCATAACCTAAACCATAAATGCCAACGTTTAAAGGAGTAGGCGTATAAACCGTTTCGTAGGTCAGAGGGAAGAAGTTGAGAAGTGAGTAGAAGTTCATTCCACCCACGAAGGCGGCAGTGAAAGACATTGCAACCGCTCTTTGGCCGTGAAAGATTTCTCTCGGGATCAGAGGTTGCGAAGCTCCTTTCCACTCCCATACCACGAAAAAGATGATGAGGATGATTCCAATGATTAAAGGAGCCAACACGCGTGCACTGACCCAAGGGGCGTCATATCCGCCTGCTTGAATAGCAACCAAACTATGAAGAGGTTAGCATTATGCCTTGCGTTTAATCACAAGGATTACTAACAAGGTTGTGACGCCAGAAATTGACAAGAAAGCACCCAAATAGTCAATCTTTCTGATAATATCCATCTTCGGCCCTTGATATCCCTGGTGATGTCTTTCTGGGAAATAAAAGGCAAGAATCCCCACGGTTGCAAGTGCGTTGTAGATCCTTCATATATATTCAGTAGCAACAGAAACCAGGCAAAATCTTTCCAACTCACAATGAGATCCACAGGCACCACCTCCATCCCTGAGAAGTCCGTGTTGAGAGGAGTTGCGAGTATAGCACGTATGGTGTCATCGGTGCAAGAAAGCACACGATAATGCCAATGTACATGCCACGCTTCTTCACAGGTACTAGCTCCGAGGTTCTATTTTCAGAATTCTCAGCCAAGCATGCATGTCTTCAGGGGAGTACTGTCATACCCAGCAAGAGCTGTGAGCTCACCGATAGCGGCACCACCACCAGCAATAGACATGCCAACTACACCTTGCGCAAAAGCATGAGCCGTTGCAGCAAGGACTATGCCTACCATAACCATTACAGATCCAAGGAGCGTGATGTTTCGTCTTCCAAAGAGGTCTTGGAGATAGCCGGCAAATGGAGACACAGCCGCTAGCACAAGTGTGTTGCATACCGGGAGCCAAACTGATCCGCTGACGTTGCCTAGATCAGCTACCATATAGGACAACATGCCGCCTACGAAGTAGAGAGGGATTTGGGAACCTAAGTTCAGTCAGTAGCTTGATTTTTGATAGCGGGTTGTAGGTTGTGCTGAGAATCTGCTACTTACCGACCCAGAGAGCGCAGAGTGAGATCACGGCCGCTATCTGCGTCTTGGTCCAGTTAATCTTGCCATCGGAATCGTTGCCATATTCGTCATCCCTTTTGTCGTCGCTATTTCCGACATTGACAGAGCCCAATATCTTTTGCTCCACCTCTTCCGTTCTTTCTTTGTCATAATCAACATGTTGCAGTGCATCGGCATCGTGTTTGTGGAAGGTGTCTGCCATTGTTGCAGAAAAAGATCACTGTCAAATGAGTAGCTCTATTGCAAAAGCTGCTTAGCTGATCATGTGCTGTACAAGTGGTTGATGTCAAGAAGAGGGAAAGTAAAAGATGTTTATTTGGGGCAATCAAGAAAACCCCTGAGCATCCTAACCTTCTATAAGAGTCGTTTACCTAGAGCCAACACAATGTGAACTAGCGTGAATTGTGTGGGGTCTCCATGGGCAAGCTCTGAAGACGCCCACGATGTGACTGCATTGCCAAGCCGAGCGTTGAGCAATGTGGTTAACCGAATTCTCAACGTACTGTAACGGTTGTATGTCGGCTTGTCGGTTTGGCAGTCGAAGTTTGCAGCTTCGTCAATGTTTCACCCGGCTGCGGCAGTCGGCGAGCCCCACGCACTATTTGATGACTCTAAAACGCTCTAGGAAATAAACTTTACAAAGAAATCTACTTTGCACTCAAGACTAAGTAAGACATTGGAGATCGAAATCAAGTAGATCTCAGTCATTCTTCCGATCTTCGTATTGTGTTGGAATAGATGATGGCACGTCTTCGGACTTCAGGGCAATCCGTTGAAAGCTAGATGAGTTCAAGGCTAAATTCAAAATGTACCATAGCAAAGAAGATTCTACTGAAAATAGTTTAATGGCCATGAAGGCTCAAATAATTTAAGCAAATTTATTTAGAAATAACGGTTTTGAGCACGCTATCAACATAATCAGATTCATTTATTATGTACTCGCACGTGGAAATAGTGAACCAATCCTACCATTACATCAGCAATATTCATAACAGTGCCTTGGTAGGTCCATCATCAGCAACCCTATATTGTTTCATCAGCCTCCCAGTGGTCTGATTCTGCCTTCTGATCTTCGCTTGTACATCAAGCCCCCTCTTCGACTCATTTTTCCCGAGTTGTTGCAAATGGACTTCATCGGGACCATCCACAATCCTCAAGACACGAGCCTGCGCCCACATGGCAGCTAATGGGGTATCCTGGGACACACCAGCTCCTCCATAGGTCTGTATTGCCTTGTCTAAGGTCTCAAGAGCAACCCGCGGTGCAAGGATCTTGGCTTGTGCAATCTCCTTTGTCGCTTCTTTGCTACTCGATCCATCCATTTCGATGGCAGCATTCAGCACAATCAAACGGGCAGCATCGATGTTCACTCGAGCCTCAGCAACCCACTGTAGGATAACACCGTGCTCGCTCAACTTCTTCCCGAAAGCTTTCTTGCGTTCGTCAGTGATCCTGGCGATCATCCACTCTAGTGCTCGTTCGGCCTAGAAATCACCCTGTCAGTCAGTCAATGAAATTGGCCATAAAACACCTTCTCGCTCGCCCTTGCGACTCGAAATTCACTTCTGAGAAATAATGTAAGGCGATTTGTTTGAACTCACAACTCCTACAGCCCGCATAGCATGGTGAATCCTACCGGGTCCTAGACGGCCTTGAATTATTTCGAACCCACGACCTTCTCCTAATATCATATTCGAGGCTGGGACCCGAACATCTTTAAACACAAAGTGACCATGGCCATGAGGAGCATCATCATATCCAAACACGGACAAATGACGCTGAAGTGTAATCCCTGGAGTACTTGTAGGAACTAAGATTAGGGACTGTTGCTTGTACGGGTCAGGGTTATTGGGTGCAGATTTCCCCAAGACGAGGTAAAAGGCTGCTTTAGTGTGGCCTGCACCACTGCTCCACCATTTCTAGATGTGCTTTAATACCCTACCTATATACAACTCATCCAAGGGTAGTACATACCGACCCATTTAGAACCCAATGATCTCCATCTTTACTCAATGTTAGTTGGATATTTTTAGCGTCCGATGAGGCGATATCAGGCTCGGTCATCAAGAATACAGATCGAATGTCTCCTGCCAGCAGTGGAGCCAACCATTGCTTCTTCTGGGCCTTGTTGCCGTATTTGAATAGAACCTCCATATTTCCAGTATCAGGTGGATTGCAGTTACAAGCCTGTGAATGGATTAGCCAATGCAACTCTGGGGAGGTTAAATAATCGGGCCCGTACTTCACTGGCGGTTATGGATTTACCCAAATGCTCAGCCATTAAACCATACTCCAGATTCGAAAAGCCAACAGCACCCGTAGTATGATGATTTGGCAAAAAGACGTTCCAGATCCCAAGTGTTTTCGCCTTCTTCTTCAAATCCTCAATGATCGAAGGCTGGGTCTTCCAGCGTGTAAGTCCTTCGCCCAGCTGGGTTTCGAAAACTGCATCCGCTGGAATACCTGCAACTGGGTCAGTTGATGCGAACTGTGGGCGGGTGTTTTTATTCTCGTATAATACAATCTTTTTCAACAAATTTCGCAACCTATTGCCATGCAATCAGCCATATGCTAAATTTTTAAGAGGACTTGAAGAGGTCATACTATTTCCAGGGTCTTTTTCGCACGCTCACTTACGAATGGCAGCACCATTGGGGGATATTAGAAAGCATCTTGATGCCCGTCAAGGATTCTGAAAGGATTGTTGCTTTGCGCGTTTCGTCGAGAAGCAAGCCTCTCCTCTCTTTCAGAAATCAGGGTGCAACTCAGTCAAGTTTACTAAGTCGAGGAGGTTGAAGGTGAGAGAGATGTGGGAAGACCAAGCTTGAATCACGATTAGATTAGGCAGGCTGGCTTACAGTGTGGTGCAAGAAGTTTGCACCCATGTCATCGCCAAGTGTCTTTTTCAGGGTATTTCAAATGCGCATTTTCAGTCCTATAACCCTAAAACTAGGTACCAATCATCACGCTAAGGTGATATGGGTGCAAACGTCTTGCACCCCACTGTACGGCGGTACGGTACGGTACGGCAGCGGTTGCGATGCAGTGAGGAGGTCTACTAATAGTAGCCGAAATTTGAGCCTGGGCTGGGCGGTCTACTTATTTCTCAGGCATTGGCCCCCCCTCTAGTTAGACCGATCTTTAGCGAGTATTCGTTAGTCGTCAGAAGAGAAGAGATTACAGAGCAGAGCTTTTACTAATCGACTCCTGATTAACTTGACTTATTACAGTAAATTACCTACCGGGAGCCGGATAGGGAGGCGGGGGGCTGTTTCATCAACTTTTCAAGAATCACTGAAATCCAGCACCGGGCCCAACCCATCTAAAGTCAATTGATGTCAGCAATGCAAGAACAAGATGTCGATCATAATCCCCGCCGGCGACGTGCCAGTCGAGCATGTATTCGATGCAATATGCGAAAAGTACGTTGCGATGTTACTAGATTTCCTGCCGCAACACGTTGTACAAATTGTCGACTGGATAACCATCATTGCGCCATTCGACCAAGACTACGAGCCAGTCGCAGTTGGACCCTGGCCTACAACATCGATGCAGCTCGTACAAGAAACGAAAAAGCTCTCAAGAACTCGCATCGTGACGATACAGAGGATGATTCACCGTCGGCCGAAGAGATTGGTGGGACTGCAGGTGTTCGGAAGAGCAACCACTGCCTACAACAGACTAAAACTATGGGGCAGACAGTGCTTCTAAAAGCAAGGTCATCAGCAGAAGCGCAATCATCTTCACCACAGTGTGATACCATTTCTCCCGGCATCGAGGGCCATTTGGTGTTCTCATACTTCACATTTTTGCAACTTAACCAGCTTTGTTCCATGTCCCCCGACGATGCCAGGGCTTTAGAAAGAAGCGGCTGTTTACACATCCCAACGACATCTACTCTTGATCATCTCATTAAAGCTTATTTTCTCTACGTACATCCCAACCTTCCGATCCTAGATGAAGGGCAGTTTTGGAGCATATACACGAACCAGGAAGGAATTTGCGGCAAACCCTCACGAATATCGTTATTCTTGTTCCAGGCGATGCTGTTTGCGGCAAGTAACGTATAGCTTCCAGTTTATTCTAATAGCCATTAGTATAACTTTGCTAAAGAGCCCTGTAGCATGTACCATTCCGAATCTTGCAGCGATGTGGATTCAAAAGTGTTCGAGAGGCTCGAAAAACTTTGTATCAGCGGGCGAAGGCACGTATAGGCTCTTTATTTTAGGTCTACATGAATTTTGACAAGACGCAGACCCTTTTTGGCATCGAACCCGAACCTGACCACATTGTTATTGCCCAAGGAGCTTTACTTCTCTCCTACTACAGCAACAACTTAGAAAGACATCTAAATACCTTTTGGCTCAGCGTTGCAATCAAATCCGCCAAGGAGTGTGGCGCACACCGGTATGAATGCGATGAAAATCTTACCAGGTATGAAAGACAAATGAAGAAACGCCTTTGGTGGAGTTGTGTGCTTCGAGATCGCATTCTACCCCTAGGGTTGCGGCGACCTCTACAGATCGACTGTATCTACACGAGCGATAGAGGTCTAACCGATAATGATTTCGACCAAGATGTGGGGAAATCAAAAGTATATGATGCCGACACTCAGCGCCTTCTGGCAAAGATTCTCGTCGCGCAAACGAGACTTGCTCTCGAAATGACGGATGCCATAAACATCCTTTACCCCCCGGACGGTTCCCTTCATATTCCCTTAACTTGTCGGGGGACTCTCAATCGAGCCTCGCTTGAAAGCGATCGCTGCAACTCAAAACTCACTGCTTGGTATGAAGATGTGCACTCTTGGGTTTCTAGATTTCCAAAGGGTTGCCATGCTTCAGTGTCGTTGTACTCTTCACTAATGTATATCTATTACCAGTGTGTTTGGCCGCCCCATCATCCGGGCAAGGCGCTGACAGACATCAGTACTGCACGATTAGCATTGTGTAACCATAGACTCGCCTTAGCGTTGTGGTCCACTTCCGAGGAGGAGCGTCACCAGTGTCATATCCAGCAGCTTGACACTGTCTATGGCGAAGTCAGGACTTCCGCAGCGGCGGTAATCTATATAGTCCAAGACTTGCTTTCCCTCGATATTGCGAAGCATTTACCAATCAGCGCGTATATCTCCCCTTTGCCCTATTTCCATCAAATTTACTAATTGTATAAAAGCGTGGCTTATACAGCTCTTCCCCTGGTTCTCTCTGCTCCCCAGATAAAATTCTCCGACATACTACCGGCACCCAGCCTCCCCATTTGTCTTCCACTGAATACCCTCCAAACTTACACCGAAACCATGGATTGTTTTCAAAGCCAGTACGAAGGTTCTGAAGAAGTGAATTCCATCATGGATCGTGTTTTATCCGAAGCCGAACCTCATCTACACAATCTCTCCTTCCAACAACATGAAAGGTTGGCGTTTGGGAGGGAAAGTAAGTGTCAGTATGGAATTCTTGCGCAAAGTCCGAAGCTACATTTGAGATTGGTCTTTGCATTTGATTTGAGCTTTTCGAGGGGCAGATTTCCCGACGATTCGGACTTCCCAAACGAACTCCAGATTTGTCAACTTGACAGTCTGCCTCGCTCACTGTTCGATAAGTTCTCCGGGGAGATTTCTTTGAGAAGAGGGAGTATAAGCAAAGATCGATTTGCAGTTACGCAGCCTCAAGCGGCCCAACATCCAGATCGAAACCTTCTCGCACTGTCTGAGTCATCTTCGCACAGCTTTAATTTAGATTTCCTAGATTTGTTCACTATAAATGACTCGTATGATTTGGATTGCAGGGATTTATTCCCTATAGATGACTCGGGGACGGCCGAAGATACTTCGGACTTGGCAGATATGGATTCCAAGGAATTGCTTCAGGATGATGATGGTTCTCAAGAACAACAAGAGACTGATCAGACTTGGGAAAGCGTGTTGGTGGGTTTATTTGATCAGCCCATTCCAGGATAGATTGGTGTATTGTAATTGAATATTGACTGCGCAGTGCCCATGCAAGTGAGGATATATTTTCAGTCGCATGCCAAGAAGTGATGTCCGTACGTGTAGGGGCGGAAAGCGGCCCCAAAGAAAAGACCCAAATTTAGGATGAGAAGTGTAAAATCAGCGTGAACATTCTACCGGGTACACACTTTGACTGACCGACTGTCCGACTGGCGGCCAATATCGTGGCGTGGATCCCCACACGGGTGAAATTTGGGAGAGTGCGAGGGGGGTCCTCGTTCAGGCCGATTGGTGTCGCTCTCCCGCCGAACCCCGCAACTGGCGGTTCAAATTTCAACCGAGTCCCGACCCGACCTGATCTGACCCTTCCGTCTTGATGTGTTTTTGCTAAGCGAGCTGCAGTGAAGTTTGGTTGTGGCGCGATTTCAACCGTGCCGCAACCGACGCCAAGGACGAGGTCGACAAACCGCGATACTTGTACTCCTCATCTGGACTTTCCTGGAGAAGTGGGATAGGGGTTCCGCATCGAGGAAAACTTAAAATCAATAATAGCCATCGGTGCGACCTGAGTCCTGTGGCTTTAGTGTGCCAGGGGTATGGCGGCAACCTGAATCAATTAGCCAGCACGTCCCTATATCCTCACATGTCGTCGTCCCCAGTCTGTCTCACGGAGCTCTGGTCTCTGCTTGTGGCTTTAATGTGGACAGGTGCGGCGGTCAAACGATAGATCAGGAACAAGTCCCAGGTCGCACTGGAGATGGACCATATCTTTTCAAAATGATCAGATATTTACCAGACAAGACCACCAGTATGACCAGGTTGCGCCGGTGGCCACCTGACATGCACTAAACTCCCAATGGCCAAGTAAGAGGAACAAAGTTTAGGTGTTTGTGTTGCCCAAACCGTACCGAATCAAGTGATCGCCCTGCCACCGTTATAATCATAAACATCCGGCGACATCCTCTGACACACTGTTACCGCACTGAAGTAAAGGCGGTCAACCCAATTATTCTTCTATGTAATGGTTTGGTAACTACTCCCCTTCGAATGGTCTGACCGTGCTCAAAGCGCAGCTCCGGGTACTGCTTTCCAGGGCTTCCCCGCAGTTTCCGGAAATACAGAGCGCAGGGTCACTGTCACGATGTTCGTGAATGCTTGCTCGTCGCCATCTCTCATTCTATATCTATCGATTCAAAAAAACTGTTTGCGTATTGCAATACCCTCTCAAGCCATCTACCCCCCACTCCCCCCCGATTCCACTGGTCTTGTGTCCCCCAAAATGTGCTGTAGGAATAATACCCATATGCTCGTTGATCCACACACTTCCTGCCTCCAGCTCTTCTCCTATGCGGCTGGCACGCTCAACATCTGAAGACCACACAGATGCACCAAGTCCCGCGTCGCTGTCATTTGCCCGTGCAATCACTTCCTCCTCGTCTGACCATCGAAGAAGCGGAACAATCGGCCCAAATGGCTCTTCCTTCACTATTTTGCTATCGTCATTTGGATTGTCGACGATCGTTGGTTGAACAAAGAAACCTCCATCTTTGGTCCGCAGTATATCCCCCCGCGCAAACAACTTGCTCTTTCCGTCGAATATCTTCGAGGAATTCCTTTACTTTGTCGAATTGCAGATGGTTCTGTACTGGACCTAAAAAGGTGTTTTTCTCGAGGCCATTACCGACTCCGTAACTTTCAACAGTCTTCACCATTGCCTCACGAAACTCCTCGTAAATATCCTCATGCACATATATCCGTTTCACAGCAATGCAAACTTGCCCGGAATTCAAAAAAGCAAGCCCGGCAATTTTCTCCGCGACAGCCTTGACGTCGACGTCCGAACATATGATCGCCGGGTCGTTGCCACCTCTATCATTCATTAGTATATATCTTTCTCCTCCAATTTAACACTCACAGTTCCAGCGTGACCCTGGTCAAGTGCTTACTCGCACTCTCCATAACTCGCTTCCCAGTCGCCGTACTTCCCGTGAAGCTAATCTTGTCAATATCGGATCTCGCCGACAATTTAGGACCCAAACTGTCGTCGCCACTCAGAACCTGCACAACTCCTGGAGGGAAATATCTTTGGGCTAGTTCGATAGCTTTGAGGCCACAATAGGGCGTGAAGGGGGAGGGTTTAATAATTATGCAATTTCCAGTGAGTATTGCTGGGCCGACCTTGCCGGTAAGGAGCATAAGAGGGACTTCGTTTGTGTTAGCCGTTGGTGTCAGTTTTCGGATGCAGGAAAACACACAGTTCCAAGGTACAATTCCCACTACTATTCCCAATGGCACATACTTGGTTCTGATGAGGGACTTTGGTGTATCTACAACTGTCTCGATAGGTATGTCGAGTTCGGTGGTGCCTGTTAGCCATCGTGCTGCATTGTCCACTTCCACTTCAGCAATAGCTAACTTCTCAATGTCAGTAACTCCCCCCGATATATCGAGGAACAACTCACAGGTTTTCCCTGCTCCTTGGTAAGTAGGTGAGCAAATTCGATTCTATGTAGCAAGAGACCCTCAGCAAAGGCCCGAAGACGCTGCTTCCGAGCTTCAACAGTTGTTTTTTTCCAAGTTTTGAATGCAGCTCGAGCTGCTGCAATAGCTGCATCGATATCCTCTTCGGTAGAAACTGGAACAGGATAGAGTGCTTCCAAGGTGGCTGGATTGACGCCATGAATCGTAGACTTTGTGTTCCTCTTTTCACCGTTGATGATGTTTGAGAAGCTGGAGAAGTCCAGCAAGTCTTCATTGCTGTGGCCAATTTTAGAACCCATTTTCGGACAGGACAGATGCTGTAAATCAAGTTGGTTGAGTGAGGGTTGTTTTCAGTTCTGTTCCTGCTGTAAATACAACCAGGGAAAAGCCTTGGTGTGTCGTTCCCTCGGCAGCGCTGGTTTCATTGTAATGCTAGTGCTAGTGATGGCCATTTGACAAGAGCTCGGCTCAAATGGTTTCCAGCCGGCTTGTGTTGCGTTGGAGCCGTTCGCGGCCCGGAGTTGGCCCGCAAAATCAATCAATCAATCAGTCAATCAATCAACTAACTTTCTACAACTTCCCCTCTCCCGCCCTCCTCTTCCTCCTCTTCCTCCTTCTCGAAACATCGCCAATAATCATCTCACACACGGACTATCGCCTAGTTCAATGACATCAACCATGAACGGCCAGTCAGAACGTGCACGCGCACTGGTGACCCACCGGCCGATTGATGGAATGGTTAACTGGAAGTTGGAAAATGTGACGGTGCCTTCAATTCAAGATGAACTCCTCGTTCGAGTAGTTGCTTCTGGGGTTTGTCACACGGATGTGGCATTCTCTCTGAGATTGGACTCTTTCGGAATATTCCCAAGGATACTCGGCCATGAAGGTCCGTTGGTTGCTCTCGCTCTACTTCAAATAATTATATCCAATCATAAGCTAAATTCATCTCATCTAGGTGCGGGCTATGTTGAGAAAACCGGTTCAGCGGTAACAGTCGCCAAGGTCGGAGATCCCGTCCTGCTCTCTTTCGCATCCTGTACCACGTGCAAATCATGCACGGGTGCTCATCCTGCACACTGCCCGCAGATGCCAGCTCTCAATTACCTTTCAGAAGCCAATACGTTCTATGGGGAATCAGGTGAAGGATATGGAGGGAAGTACTTTGGTCAGTCAAGCTTTGCAAGTATGACTGCGTGCAAGGAAAGCTCCGTGGTGAATGTTGCGGGGATGGTCAAGAACGAAGAAGAGCTCAAGAAGTTTGCGCCATTGGGATGCGGATTCCAGACCGGTGCAGGCGCCGTGACTAACATTGCACAAGCTGGGAAGAAAGATACCATTGTTATTCTGGGCTTGGGTGGGGTTGGATTGGCTGCGCTCATGGCCGCAAAGCTCAGCGAATGTCATCTAATTATTGGGGTCGATCGCTTCAAAGAAAAAGTAGAAATGGCAAAGAGCCTAGGAGCTTCTCATGTCATCAATACGTCCGACCCGGGTTTGGATCTGGTAGAAGCGATCAAGAGCATTACTGATGGATATGGAGCCTCCATTACAATCGAAACCACCGGGAATATGGACTTAATCAAGAGCGGTCTTGACTTCACGGCTCTTCGCGGTCAGTTTGTGTTCGTAGGAATTCCACCCGCCGACGCGGAGCTTAACGTACATTTGGTGAATCTGATACAGGTATGAATGAAACTCTTGAACATGTCTGAAAGCAGCTTGGACTGATTGATGCGCGCGGTTTACAGAGCGGTAAATGCTTACGTGGTTGCATCGAGGGAGACTCAGTTCCCGGAGAGGTAAACGATCGACAAACCCCTTTTCCTTTCCATTAATATATACTTACCTCATCCACTGCAGTACATTCCCCAAATGATTCAATGGAACCGCGAGGGGAAATTCCCGCTCGACGATATCATCAAATATTACGCAGCGGAGGATTGGGAAGAGGCCCTTGCTGATATGAAGAGTGGAATCACAATCAAACCTGTTCTGACTTTCTAAGAATTGCATCATAATGATGATGATGGATGTCTTTTGCGCACAGCATAAGCATAGATCAATCCAGACGTACAATTCTGTTAGCCTGCCCCGCGCTGCGCTGCTCTGCTCTGCCCTGCACATTTCAGCCACAACCCTGTCCCTCGGCTACGGTAAGATTGCATTGCATTGCATTACCCTCACCCCGCTTCCCCGCTTTCCACCGACGGGAGTCGAGGTCGAGTCCACCGCGCGCGGAGAGGGAAAGGTCTGTCTGTCTATCTGCCTGTCTGATACTTGTTCCCGCCATTTCAATCATGAACAACACCAACGATGATGGATACGGATAAGGAACCTTACGAGAACCATGTTTCCTTGTTGCTTGCGAATGAACCCAGCGGGGAGCCTGCACATCGCGCACCTCAGAAGAGAGCTTCTAAAGCTTGCCTTTCCTGTCGCGCGCGAAAAGTTCGCTGCGACGTCACTGCGACCGGCGTGCCATGCATGAATTGCCGGCTGGACCATGGAGAATGTATCGTTGGCGGGAGGCCTCGAAAATAGTGAGTGGCCGACATACCCAGCCAGGTCTTTCTTTCTTCCCTTCCTTCCTTCTTTCTTCCCCTGTCCGTTTCGTTGGTGGCATTTCCCTAACGGCATCCCTTTGTAGCCGCAAATTGAATCACGATGGCCAGTCCAATGGAGTCGAAACACGCCGTTACCCACCGCCACCACAACCATCTCAATCCCTCTCAACAACTCTTGGGCACGAGTTTCAACAAGACGCACGAAGTTTAGCCATGGAAGATGGAAACCACCAACTCCAGGCAACGACTCGGGCAGCTCCATCAACTTCGGATACAAGCTTCAATGAAACAACGCACATGGAACATGCTCTCCAGGATGCCTCCACTCGAGAAGTTAGAGAAAGACACGGGATGGAAAACATAGAGGGGACACACTCCAAGAATAATTCGGAAGCAAATGTTTTTATGGAAACTAGGCCAGCTTTTCAACATAGGCCCCCTTGGATTGACGGACAACCACAGACACAGAGAGTTTTCAATCAGAATGGTATGAAGTATTTATCAGTAATAGAAGTGAATCTGCGTGCTGATTTTGGTCAACAGAAACAAGTAAAGGAAACTTTGGATCGACTTTGCATAACGACTCTTTACCGCAAAGTACCCCGCCTATGTACGGTTCGGCGCAAGGCTCCCAAGACGAGTGTGTGCCATACTCGCAGTACCAGTTTATCAAGCCGGACAACTTTTCACACATTTCAACCGCGGATGTCGAGTTCATGAAGTCCCAAGGTGCATTCCAGATACCTGCGATGCCGGCGCTGGATGAATTTGTTCACGAATATTTCCGCCATGTGCACCCGCATCTTCCACTCATCGATGAAGCGGCTTTCTGGGATACTTTTTATGCCAATGAGCGTAGCCAGCACCAGACTTACCAGATTTCGGTATTCACTTTTCAAGCCATGCTTTTTGCATGTTGTAATGTAAGCCAGCTTGCTGCGATGCCTCATCACGCCCGATTATTAACTCGGTATGTAGTACGTTTCAGAACGTATCCTCCTCAGGGTCGGCTTCCCCAGCGTCCGCCACGCTCGGGCAACGCTCTATCGCCGTGCAAAGGCAAGCCAAAATCCAAACCCATGTGTTTGTTGTATAGTTGCTGAGAATTTCAGCAGCTCCTATTTGATATGGACGGAAAGAGAGATCATATATCCACCGCTCAAGGTGCCTTACTCTTGTCATACTCTCCCGACAACCATAATCGAAAGAACAATACATTCTGGCTTGGTACGGGCATAAGATTTGCGAAAGACGCAAATGCTCATCGGTATGACTTCTTCCCGGCAGTCACGAGAAAGCTGCAAAATACTAAGAAGCGGCTGTGGTGGTGCTGCATCCTTCGTGACAGGATACTCCCCCTAGGAGTTCGTAGGCCGTTATACATTACCACAGAGCACTTCGACTTCGTCAACAATAGCCCCTTGACAGTTGGAGATTTGGAAGACGAGATAGATCACTCAAAGGTGTACGATCCAGCGACAAAACGATCCTTAGTTGAAGTTCTTGCTGTTCTCTGCCAATTGGCTGTCGTGCTCACCGATATTATTATGGTCGTATATCCTGTGAGCGAGACTCCACTTACGACAATGAACGAAATGGCGCTATTGCGAATGCGATCACGTATTGAACAATGCAAGTCAGACCTTGCGGAATGGCTTAGTGGTGCATCTCTTCGCTTTCCTACACCAGCTGGTTTAGGGGACACTAGCAAAGTGGTGGTCCTTTTTACGAACTTAATGTATATCTACTACCAGTGAGTGCTTTCGGGTTCATAATAGGAAATGTGTGGCAAACTGGAGCGCTGATGTATCTGTTACAGCACGGCGAGGGTTGCATTATATCACCATGAAGTGCTACTATCTGAAATGGGGTCCAATCCTGATAGCGGCCATCCGTTGCAGCTTCAAAGATGCGAAAGGGAAGTCCAAGAATCTGTAGCCAGCATGACCGACATTATGAAAGAACTCATTCAGCTTAAGCTAGCAAGGTACATGCCACTTACTATGTAAGTCTTAGAAGTCGAGCACTGCATCTGATACTTATAACTAACTCATTGAAGGGCCGCGTATGTAGCGCTCCCACTAATTCTGCATATTCTCGATGTAAAGCTTTCATCGACAAGATCCCAGTGCGCGATTAGACAACGCCGACTACAAATCTTCATGGAAGCCCTGCAAGTGTTACAGTCCCAGTACGATGGCACGGATCGAGTATCTGATTATATTGAAAAGAGCATCAAATACCTTGTAGTCGAGACACAATCTAATGATGGGACACCTACGGATTATCCGGAGAGGCGTGGCGTTGGGATGAACAACTCAGTACTTGCTTCTCCTTCCTCCGCTGCATATGAGAAGCCGGGACAGACCATCAATGATTGGGGTGACCTATTTATGCGACGAACAAACTGTTACCTTCGCACTGTGGTGACCGTTGACCTAGCATTGTCAAAGGGTCAATTCCCAGAAGAACATGACTTCCCCATGAACCTTCGCAGCGACAAACTCTCAGCAGTACTTCCGTTATATCGAATAGATCGGAATGCAGTTGCTGAAAATTCTGTTCACGAAGTAGGAGAGCCTCAGGCAGGCAGTAATCAATCCTTTCATCACAACAGGTACATGGTTGCAAAGGACAGTGCAGCAATGTTTGATTCAACAATTAATTCTTTTCAAGATGTGATAACGCCTGTGCTAGTTAGGACTATCGATAGTGGCTACCAAATTGACTCGGCCTCATCCTCGGGCGGCGATCAAGCCTTCGCAGCATCCAGGGATTTTCCGGGGGGAAGCATCGGCGAGGGCATGTTCGATATCGAGACGTGGATCTATGATCTGCTACCGAATCTCGTCTAAGCTATATTACAATTTGTGGTGCGGTATACTTGGCCGATGGCCTGCAATGTGGGCCTGGTGGGTCAATTTCCCCATATTTGAAGCTTGAAATTTCAGTCTCACCAGTCAAAATGTTGGCCAAGTGGGCTAGTGTGAATCCCCAAGGAAAGATTATATCTTAGCCGGTTGAAGTAGCCGGCCGTGGAGGTAATAGCGGCTTGCATTCTGTAAATAATTTCTCATAGTTAGGCCTGTGTTGGTAAGGAGTTTGGGGTCGTACAAGACGGGCCGACGTGTGCGGCTTTCGCCATGTTGCAAGGCTACTTACCAGGTCCATCAAAATGTATGGTAGATTCTCAGTGTTCGGCATGGGTTTCAACGAGACCAATCCAAACCCTACCCAAATCCATATACAACCCGGCCCAAAGGAGTCTCCTGGATCAGGTCGTCCCAGGTTAGGTCTTTGGGTTAACCCACGGTTTGGAGACCCTGCGCCGAAAATTGTAGTAGAGCGTGGTTTAACCAAGGAACTCAATAAGCCAGACGCAAAGAAGGAACAATGATTCTCATGAGTATCCATCATTAGCTAGGTAACGATTATGCCATTAGAGTGCCGCATATGCGTTTGGAACTTGAACGAAGGTCATTTGATGCCACTATACAACAACCCTCGGCGTAAAAACCAAGTGTAGATCACATATTGAAATAGTGAAGTAGTCCTTTGAATCTTTCAACAAATGTCTTCCATCTTCTCCCGGCGCAAAACAGACATCAAAATCTGAAACCAGAAGAGACACCACTGTCCGCAGCTCCATCAGTGCCAGTTGCTTGCCTACGCATGAATATGAGCCTAGAACTCTGTTAGTGACATTGGCCTAGTGAAGGCAACAGGGCGCAGTGACCTAGCGAGAAGGGAGCAAATCCAACTTTATTCTTTACCATTTCTGGTTTGGAATACCAGCGCTCTGGAATGAATTCTGAAGGTCTTTCGTAATAAGATTCCAATCTCCCAACCGTCCATGTGGGCGAAACAACAGTGGTATTCCCGGGGATAAATTTATCTCGGACGGTTATTCCCTCTGAAGGGGTGACTCTGAGGGTACCCGAAGGGACGGGAGGATGAAGTCTCAGAGTTTCGTTGATGATACCGTTGAGATGATTTGCGGATTGAAGATCCTTAACGTTGAATTCTCCATCTGGGCCTCGGAGAGGTCTAATCTCTTCACGGAGTGTCTCGACATGTGAGGAATCCTGAGCAAGGTGGTAGAACATATAGGTCAGAGTTGCCGCTGTTGTATCACTGTTCAGCAGCTGTTAGTCACTCAACAGAGAATCTGGTGAACCTCAGTTTCCTTACCTTCCAGCAACGATAATGAGGCGGGAATCGCTCTCCAACAAGTCTTCTTCCACCCTGCGCTGCGATTCCTCACACTTTGCGGCGGCGTCAATCAGCCAAGACATAACATCGGGAACTTCCATTTCAATCTGTCGGCCATCTCTGATAAGCTGACAATCACCAAAAAGCTTTCTTAGATTTGGTCTCGTACCTTCTTGCGCTCCTTGACTTGCTCAGCAGCCCAAGCCACAAAAGTCTTGAATCCAGCGCTCAGCCCCGGAATACTGGTCAGAATGCAAAACATCCATGGGATTGGAGTAAGCACCCCAAGTGGCTTCATTCCCTGGCACAAAAGATCGAGTGCGAAGTGATGTTTTCCGGTCTTCAGTAAATCGAAAGGCTTCCCGAATGCGACATCACCCATGACATCGAAACTGTAGAAGTGGAACCATTCTGCGGCATTTATAGCCTTCCCACTTCGGTTAGAGATTTGATGAGCGAGCTCTTTGGAGAATCCCAATACTCGGTCCTCGTATTGCCGAAGAGCTGCGTGTATATTAGTCTGTTGCGGAGACAAATAGCATCAGGGCCATTTAGTTAGGGGATGCTCAAACCTTTAGCGCCAAATCCACGGTCCCAGATCCGCCGCCTCCTATCATGGGCCGATTTATCGCGTAGGGTGTGCATAGAAATATAGGGGAGATTGGCATCGTACCATGGGGCCTTTGTACACTTGGTTCCCGGTCCGAGAAGTATGGGAACCGCCTCTGGGTCGAATATCGTTATCTCGGATGGACCTAACTATCATGAGCTCTTTTCCTATCTCTTGGACAGTTTGCTTACCAGTCCTCACGAAGTCACCATATTTCTTGTGCAATTCATCGAGCTGGACGTAATTGTCTGACCTTGGTACCAGCTTATACACATGCCAAAGCTTCGAGACTGAAAACATGAAGGGGCCAGGAAAGTTGCGTAGTCGATGAAACACGACGCGATATACAATAATGCTTGTCCACAGTGAAGTAAAGTAGGACATCACTGTAAGTGCAGTAAGGTGCGCCGCTTGTAGCAACCCCAGATCAGTGAAATGCCAGGCGCCTACAAAAGCCAGAACAGGAAGAACTAATGCAAGACGAAACAATGTCGGGGCTTGAACATGATGCTCCCCATGCATGAAATATGTCCAGTGGCTGAGTGCTCCTGCGGCTGCCGCGTAGACAGAAACCTGTGTAACATCCATCGCTCGTGCTTGCGTCTTTCAAGCGATGACAGCAAAATAAGAATTGGTCAGAACTGTTCGTGGACAGAACATGGCTAGCTGTCCTTCGTTCTTATAATGGAAGATGAACCGAAAGAGGTATTTCGCGGGGTTGAGACTACTTGGAGAACATGACCTATGGATTCAAGCCAATTCGCAACCGAACATGTGCCGGGCCGAAAATTGCCGACTACCCAACACTCGGATGCAACGAGGATAATGAATAAAGCGCCACACAAAATCATCAGACCGTACGAGTACTATTAACGATTAACGTCCCAGGAGAGAGTTGTTCTTCGGCTGTTGGTGCCCGCCGAGGTTGCTTTCTGCCGCTTTGTCGCCCGCAAGCTTGGCTATGTGCAATAACTTCCCAAGTATAGTGTGAAGGCAGCTTCCTATGGGGCAACCCCCGGTCTTCTAGAATGATCAGTAATAAGGGAATGATTTTACAAACATTGTCAATTAAAAATGAACGATATTATGGGCCCGCTAAGCCGTCCCATCTAAAGTACACAACGTCAATACGTAGATTTGCGGAAGACCTGTGTCATCCGTCACTGGCTCTTTGTAATTCTTGATGAGCCGAAGGTTGTGGAAAGGGCACGGCTTTCGGTGTACCTCATGAAGTTTCTGTTGAATCATCAAGGTCAGAAGCGGCTTGCTGATACCTAAAATGAGGTTGGTAACCCGGTGGTGAAGCTGTGGTGGGAATTTTACGAAGGGATCAGTTCCCGTGAACTTCATTGAATTTGAAAAACGAATCAAATATTGAGCGAGTTGATGCGGGCCGAGTTCCAGATGATAAAGCATTGCATCGTTATGATCATGTAGCCCTTGGCTAAACAGAGATGTGTTTGTGACCACTGACGCGCAATCAAATGCTGGAGGAAAGGGTGGGATTGGCGCCGGATCGGGCAGAGGTGGAGGTACGGGTGCCGGATTCATCTTCGCTACTCCTGCATGTAAGGGCTAGATGGATCAATTCGTGGCTGGTATGTGAAGGGGTGCAACTTGTTGAATATGACGCGTGGGGGTTTCAAAACAACTCGTGTTATGGATGAAAATAAACTAAGCGAACCAAAACAAATAGATCAAACACGACACGAGCCACAACAAAACTTTATTTTTAGTACCGAAACGCATGGATGGGAGTTTTTGTAAAGTGAAAAAGTAGTTTGTTATAATTTTCAATTGATCTGCTACATTTGCAACGTGTAAAAGCATGTGTCTTGATATCGGATTTGTGTATTCCTGGATTGAAATTCTAAGTATCCTCTTCCAATAATGCCAATATTTTGGATTCAGAGACAGAATAGAAGCAAAAAGCCTCCATATCTTCCTGCAACAGATGAACACACTTCGGGCACGGCTTATCTTTATCAACCCACTTCTCCTCCCACCATTGTAGCTTCTTTTTTGCAGCCACTTCGTTGTGCTTTCCAACTGGCCTTGGCTCCTCATCCGCAACTCCCAATCCGGGAGAGGTTTCCGCACAAGCGAGAGCCAGCAGACACGAGCTTTGTTGACATTTATTTTTGCATTGCTTGCTCGATAGCTTTTCGCGTTTGTACCTTTTTTTCCTATCCAGCTGAAATATTCATCCCCCAGCCAGTTTGGTAATTGACACTCGGCCAGCTCATCTCTCATCGATTTGTTCATAGTAGGCGATCCGATGTCAATCTCAACCCAGCTGAAAATCCGGCTATCCAGTATATTCCCTGGCAAGACGGGACTGCGCAAATGATTTGATGTGACGGCTCCAGTCGTTTTGGCGGCTTCTTCTTGACCATCCACAGTCAAAGGATCCAATAGACCGGCTCTCTTATGGTGGCTCGGATCTGGATTTTTTGCGACTCAGAAGATTGGCCGTAATGACTCTACTCATTGTAGGGGCTTCTTCTGGATTATCCTCACGCAACGAATCCGGTAACCCGGCTCTCTCATAATGGCTCAGAGGTGATCTTTGCGGCTCAGAAGATTGATTGTGACGACTCCGCTCGCTATGGTGGCTTCTTTTGGGCAATGCCCGTCCTCACTGAATGCATCCGGTACTCTTCTGGATTTATTATTGTGACTGACCTTGTGCGAAGTCTTTGGCAGGTTTCTCGCGGGATATTAGTCGCTGTGATTAGACCCAAAGATGTCTTCGACGTGGCCGGATTCCTCTTCAGCTATAGGTCGCGGTTTAGCCATGCTTTTCTTCTATCCAGCTGCAGGCCGCAGCGGATCATTTGTAAATGTCTGTTTTGCCAAGGCTGGAAGTGGATTTCTATTGTCTTGATCAAATCTCTGCCGCTTGGGTTCTAGACGGCTTTGGCTGCGAGGAGAGCCAGAGACCTCTGGATTCGACAAGATTCGCTTATGTTGTGTTGCACGACTTTTCCTGTGTGAGGCACTGTATAGGTCCTCGTCGGCTGTCTGCTCAATAGAAAGGGGCGTGCGAGACATGCCTTTGTTCGCCGGATGATTCCGAGAGCTTCGTGGTGTTGTTGGGCCGGGAAGACGTTCGGGGATCCGCTGTTGAGAAATTTTATCTCCGGATTTCATATACCAAGAAGCGCGATTTGAGCACGCCTGGGTGCTGGATCATCCGTCTCCAGGCTGTCGATCATCTCTTTGAGATCTTTCGCGGCCTCACCGATGAAAGCATTGGCCTCAATCAGACCTCTCAGCTCTCTTGTCGAGTTGTCGATGTCAGTTTTCGATCGCAAAAGACTCTTCACTCCAGCCGCCACTTCTACAATATCTGCCTTCTCCGGAACTTTATCCCCATCCCCTTCGGATTTGAGCCTCCTCTCCAATTCATTTATTACTCTGTCAACAGCCTTCTTTGACTCTAAAAGAGTCTTCACCTCAGCCACCACTTCTGTGGTATCCGCATTTCTTAGGACTTGATCCGCCTCTGCTACAGATCTCAGCCGCCTCTCCATCTCCTTCACGATTTTATCAACAGCAGTCTTTGACTCCACAAGAGGCTTCACCCCAGCTGCGACTTCTACAACCACTACCTTCTCTAGGACCTTATCCACATCTACTTTGGAAGTGAGCCGCTGATCAAATTCTTCGGCGACTTTTGTCACTCGGCTTTCGCTTGCCATATTCGCAGTCTTTTTGAGTATGTCTGTGATGTCCTTAGCCACGTTCGACAGATCATTCCCTTTTGCTAAACCGAATTGCACCGACTCGGCTGCAAATCTGGTGATTTGGGCTGGCTTGGGAATCCGTCTTCGTGGCTAAGTTTCAATAGATGGTAGCTTTGGGGTGTCTTGGAAGGAATCTAAAACCGGCTTCTGATACTGTATAGCGGATTCAGTAGTGAAGATGTTATTTAGATCCGTCTTCGTCGCCAATGTTTCGATCGAAGGTGGACTTGGAACACCTTTGACAGCATCCAAAACTGGCTTTCTGAATTGAACCGCGGCATCCGTAGTATATATCTTCTCGAGTTGGCTCTTAGTTGCGAGGTGATCGACTTTTGGGGGATGTGGAATCGCATTCACTGCATCCAAGATCGCCTCTCTGTATGAGATTGCGCTTTCGGAGATCCACAAGTCCTTGAGCGCATCCAAAATCCTCTTATTCTCTTCCTGGATTGGCTTCAACTCATCCCGTAGCAGCTCCTTCATTGTTTCTTTCAGAGCCGCAGACCTCCTTTCGCCCTCATCAGCCAGCTCTTGCTTCCTCCTCTCATGATCCTCCCCTTCCTTCATTCGCGCAGCTGCGACTTCTTGGATTTTGAGGTCCCATAGTTCAATCGATGTAGCCATGCTTCCGGATTGAGCTGATCGAGATTTCGAAAGAGTTGGTGCTGAGGTAAAGGAAGTGGTGAAGTGGGAATAAGGTTTTGGTTACCTTTTCCGAGTAGTCGGCAAAACCTGCACAATCTGGTTCCTGTGACATTGCGGATTCGACAGAAGCGCCAGCGCGGGATTTCCATTTCTAAATACAGCAGAAAAGATATAGAAATGATTTGCTGGACTGTAAGACCAAGTGCTGGCTATGCGCGGTTTGAAATCTGTATTTCATGATGCTCATCTCTGTATGTCAGAAAGCTCTGACTCATTTTCCCCTATCGCAATTGCCTCACCAGGGCATTGAAAGATCTCGGTCCTCCGATTTCGGTGTCGTTGAGTCATAGTCGTTGATCAAGGGAAGCTACGATGAGTGGTGTTGTGACTGAGTGAAGAAATATATAGCGAACTGTGTGAATTGGTTGATAAGATATTCATTCCTGATAAGAGAGGGTTGATACTATGAACTTACGAATTGTATATATAAACTTTCGAAACTTTATATAGCATTCTCTTATTACTCCGGATTAAAAGGAATATGATTATTTAAGCGAGGGTTGGAAGAACGGACTGAGAAAGGTTTTGGCATCGTATCAACGATAAGTGCCGAGTTCGAGGGCAAATCGCCCCGTATTCCGTTTCTGTCACGGAGCTTGCTGGTATATATAGAATAGAACGAGCAAAATAATTTCATGATACAGTTTCACAGGCAAAGTGAGACTCAAGACCAGCACATACAAAGAACTTCTCCCTTTCCTTCCTAGAAGTCGATTAATAAGAGCGGATCTCCTACTTCGGCTGTCACTAAACCTCCGCCACACTACCCACGAGACTTGATTAGATCGGCAGCCTATTAAATATTAACTTCACTCTCCATAGGTCTGGCAAACAATATACGCTTTACCTTTTCCGCAACAGCATAAACAGTAGCACAAAGCGGCATAGCGGGAATCAATGGTATCACACTCGCATCGACAACACCCAACCCCTTCACACCATACACCAACAAATCTGGCCGCACTACTCCCCCTAACTCCCTGGGCATCATTGCGTTCGTCCCCGAAGGATGGCAAACCGACGGACTAACAAGATTTCTCGCGGCTTCAGAAATCTGCTCATCTGTCACTAGCGCTGCAAAAGCAGGGTCTTCGATTGGTCCAAGTTGTCGATGCGTAGGTGACTGGACCCATTTCCTCGAGAATTTGAAGATCTCGGTCATGACTTTGAGGTCTATGGGATTGGAAAAGGTGTTGAAGTCGATCACTACTTCGCCGTAGGGATCGGAGGTGTTCAAGTTGATTGAGCCACGACTGAGGGGTTTTAATATCAATTGGGGAAAGGCTGCTGCACCGGAGAAGGGGGAGCCCATTACGGCTGACTTGAGGGATTTGTATCTCTCGGTGAGTATTTTAAATTGAGCTTTGTAACCTTTTCGCAATGTGATATCGTAAGTTCTTGGGAGATAGGATGCGGGATCGGAGTTGGCCATTTCGGTAATTAAATCGTGCCAGTTTGAGGCAAATAATTGGAGAGGAAGAAAGACGGCGCTGTTCCCTGTTGCGAAAGTTGCTGGTCCTGTGCGATTGGCCTCGTATTCTACCTGTGCGGCGTCGTAGAAAGGCGTCCCTGGAACCATCAAAGTTGGATTGGGGTTGATGTCTTTGCTGTCTTTCAAGACGTCAGTTTATCCTGTTGATACAAACGTGCATTGCGAAATACTCACAGGTCCATGGAACAAACATGTATGCATGATCTTGATAATTCTGTCCAACGCCAGGAAGATCAACTTTAACCTTGATTCCTGTCTTTTCGAGCAATGCCTTCGGACCAACTCCACTTCTCTGTAATATTTGAGGAGAATGCATCGCCCCAGCAGCAAGTACAACCTCCTTCTTTGCCCTCATCTCCACGGTCGCTCCAGTCCCATCAACTGACTGAAACAGTACCCCAGTAGCCCTCAAGTCCTCCGAGAACGTGATATTCAGCACTTTATGCTTGACCAGAAGATGATAATTATCTCTCTGCTTCACGCGATCGTAATGTCCAAGTTTGGCGTATGATCTAGTCTGGCTCTTTGGGTCTTGGGATGAAGGAGCCCATGCAATGCCGTATGCTGTTCCGCTGTTGATTTCTTTGGTCGGCTTAATGCCCATATCGAGCCATGCTTTCCATTGAATTTCTCGGAGTGTTAGTGATATTCAAGAACGCAATCACTGAAAGAACGTACTTTGGCCAGACCATTGCCAAACGGGGTAGCTTGCTTGGATTGGTCCGTTACCGTAGACTTTGGTATCGTAGGTGACCCCGAAGTCGTTTTGTAGCTCTGCGCTTGGTGGGGTAAATGTGACGCTCTGCAAACTCATCAGCAGCTTTCCAACTCCACCTAGGCTCATGTGACGACTTTTTTGAAGTAAGGCAACAATCCATTCCATCCCCATCCAGGATTTCCGAGTCGTTCCCAATTATCGTAATCCTCCTCGCTTCCCCTCCCAAATGCCATACCATTGACCGTCGATCCGCCGCCAACAACCTTTCCTTGAATCAAATTCACACTTCTTCCATTTAGTGCAGGCTGCGGTATGGATGGGACTGAAAAGGTGTATTGGAAAGGAATTGGAAATTTAGCTGGTCGCAAGATATCGTTGCTTCCATCGTCAAGATCGCCGTATTCGATTACAAGCACAGTCTCTGTCATTGGTAAGTCTCACCACCTGGTAGAAAATAGGGGGATATTGTGAAAGAGATACTTGTGGGATCTTCCGTAAGTCTATCTGCGACCGTGAGACCACTTTGTCCGCCGCCGATTATGATGTAGTCATATGAAGCTTTGGTTTCTGATGTAGATCTTTTTACGCTTGCGATGGTTTGAAGATTTCTTGGAGATCCAAGGGCAATTTCAACTAAAATGCCAAGAAATAGCAAGAACGATTGAAGGATGTACATTGGGTGAAATTGGTTCGTGGAGATAGTTGTACTTCTCAATTGCTGCGAGAAATCAGAGGACAAATATTTATATATTCTCAAATTCGGGAATACAAACTCAAGAATAAGCTTATCTCGTCGTATGTGCTGAGCGGGCTGCTGCCGAAGCGTAGCATTGCATTTTCTGGGCGCATCTATTTTACTCTTTCGGGAACTATAAACTCTCTCATATATACCAAAGATGCGAATAAATTGTGACAGGCATGCAAAGATGACATTGGGAAAATTGATTTGTAATCGAACATGGTCTCATGGCTTGCTTAATTGTGACTTTCCATTGGCTCGAATATGGGGTCATGTGCAGAAAATAAACTCCGTGGTTACATAGCAGCGAAAGGAACATGAGAGGCTCGCTTACACTCCCGTTTCGGGTGATGTGAGGATACTTGAAAGACCACAACCTTCAATGGGGCCAAGAGCTTGAATCGCCTTGCACAAGAGGATAGCAAACATGGTTTAAATTTCACATATGTTGTGCCAAATTTCTTTGGTCCCAATGCTTTTAAAACTTTTAAACTTCCAAGAGACTAGGTTCAGCTCGCTTAAACAATCACAACCCCACAAGATTAATACTTCAAAACTGTGCCTGTAAGAAAAGACCCCCCAGGTCACGCTGAAATATGAGCACTTGACAATGCGAAATGGAAGTGTTTCGTGTAGTTTTGATACCTATGTATATGTGCTTCTGCCATTTGAGCAGCGCTGCAACCACTGATTCGTTCATAGATATCGAAGCGCAACTGATAGAGCTTGACTGTTTGCTTATCCTCGATAACTGTGGGTGTATTGAAGACTGCAGCACGTGTAATGCAGCAACACATGATCAAGAGCCTCGTCACGTGGAATGCAGCACTTCATTGGCCGCCCGAAGTTGCCAGCATTTGATGGTTTAGAATGCCCCAAGCTCACTTCCAAAGAGAGGGCGACTGCTCTCATGGCGATTGAAGAATAAAAATTCTTAGTGGAATCATGGCACTTCTTCTTGCGATGCATTTCATCCTCCTGCTTCCCTCTTTTATCATTCCTCTTTCTACAACTTTAGTGCACTATTTTAGTGCAATTGAGTTGTGGAGCGACAAAGAATGGATTTCCCTGGCGCTATGACCCAGCTGGCCTCACTGGGATACAAGGGCAATGCTGATGACCAGGATATCGTGCTTGAGCCATACTCCTACAAGGACGATCTTGGAGCCTCCGAGTTCGACGACGAATTCAATGCGTTTCTCGATGCGCAGAGCCATGCGCAAGAGGAAGAGGAAGAGGAATGTTCGAACCGAAAGGGCTTTGACCAGGGTGCTTGGCTGCTCGGTACTTCAGCACCTGATTTTGGCAACTTTGGTAAGCCCCCTTGCACGTGTGAGCAATTCCAACCACGTGATCCTCGCTAATACCTGGCCTCCCCTTTTAGATACTAGTCAGATAGACGATGTCTGTAAAGAAGGAATGCTTCAATTGGGAGAGAAATGCAGCTGCGGCCCTTGCACAAAGAGACTCTTGGACAAAGACGCGGACGAGCTTGCCGGTTATCACATTCCCGACCAGAATCATCTCATCGTTTTTTGCATGCCGCCAAGTGATGTGGACATGCAAGTTCAGCCTAGTATCGATCCTGCTTTCCTCACAAACACAAACCAGCAACCGATATTTAATGAAGACTTGGAAATAATAGGCTCGCCTGACCCAGAAAAGGAGTACCAAGACATGCAATTGCCTTCAAAAAGGCGGAAAATTCATTCCGAAAGACGCCAGCCGCCGAATCCCAAACCTCCACAGCCTGAAGATGCGGCCAACCGTATGTTAGATGTGCTAGGGCCTGGACCATTTTCCGAAGACTATATGGCTCGCCTACAGCATTTTTTGATACACAAATTGGGGAGCAACGAGATTCAAGCTCCCACGTCACTTCGATCACATCAATCTGTTGTATCTCCTGTTGATTGTCAGTCCCTTGCTGGACCTTCAATAGCTTCAACCCTCCCACGAGATTTCAACGGTCCTTCAAGCTCAGTGCAGTCATTAGAGGCATTTCGCGATAATGGAACCACAATTTTTCATGGTTCACTAACTCACAATACGCGACAAATTGGCCCAGACACGGCAGTTCAAGCACCAGATACAACCATTGATCACCTCAGCCAAGTCACCTACTGGTGCACATTTCCAGATTGCAAGTATCGCAAAATCTCGGATTCCAAGTATGAATGGAAGAGGCACGAGGAAGCTTCACATAAGCAAAGATTTATGTGTATGGAATGTACGACTGGCTATACGCATCCGAATGGGGGCTTGGCGTGTGACTTTTGCTCAAACGCATTTCCAGACGACAATGCTCTAAAATTGCACTCAATTAGGTGCCAAGATGCCAAAGACAGAGCTCAATCGTATCCCAGAAAAGACAAACTGCGCGAGCATCTAAGACATCATCATGAGTTGACTAATCCCATTGAACTAGAGGCTGGTCTTATTTGGGTTTTTGATATTGATGATGGGTGGGCACGGGAATGTGGCTTCTGTGGCGAAGGTTTGAGCAATTGGGACGTGAGGGCAATTCATGTTGAACGCCATTTTGTGGAAGGAAAGAAAAAAGCAAGTTGGAGAATGCCTTTCCAGAACAACAAAGGCAAAAAGATCCAGTATACTTGTAACGACTCTAGCAGCGACGACGATGATGATGACGAAGATCATGACGACCATGCCGGCCCCAAGGGGCGTCAGCAAAACTATCGACGTAGGGGCAACAACTCTGGTATGCCTTCAGACTCTTCAGGCAAAACTTGTCGAACTTCCGATAACCAAGCAAGCGCCACAATTTCAGACTTCAACCAATATCAAGCACATCGCATGCCAAAGAATTCAATCATTTCTGTTTCAAGAAGTGAAAGCAGCGAGTCTACAATTACACAAACATGCGCTCAAATTATGCGAGGCTCGGCGACGGTAGAGACAAGAGGACATACCCCAGCAGGGATTAGTGCTCAACGTGTTCCCCCTCCCAAATCGATGAAGTCCCAGAAAAGGGCCCTTCTTCAGTCTACTTACAATCTAGAGCGGTTCCTTCAGGCTGAAGAACAGCACGAGCGCCTTCTGCTTGGCTTCGGTAGGAGACCACTCAATGTTCAGATTGGGACACCACAGCCTAGGCCCCGACAAATACAACCCCAAAAGTGTTTGCAAGTCGCCGCAATGAATGCGAATATAGCAACAAAACCAACTTGCACTCCAGAAGTGACAACTTCGAAGCTGGCGCTTCAGGTGCCAACCTGCGTTGCCATCCGAAAACCAACTGTTGCGCTCCTCAAAAGGTCCCCCGCACCTGAAATCTGGGAAGGAGCTGATTCGGTGGTTGGCGAGTCCAATATGAGAAATCTGAGTTTCAGCAAGCGTTTAGTAACACTTTACTTAAGTGATCCACAGCTGCCATACGCACCGGGATATGGCGACGGCGTGGCAAGACTCACTTCAACTACAAAGAACGTTCCAAGTTTGCCGAAATCAGTGTCTTCAGCATCAGGTTCCACCACTGTCACCGCTCGCTCTAGTGTCACTTCATTCTATACGCGTAATGCAAGCAGTGTATCATCCATACTAAGCCACCACCCTGAGATACTTTGGCAAGGCTTGGGCTTACTAGCTCTCACAACGGCTCCTTTCACTTACGGTTATGACCTACCGTGTGAATTTGAAATATTGGGCTGCCAAATCCGATTCGACCCGGCATACTACGAACAATGGATTTGCCACACCGCATCACATTTCATGGGTCCACTTCCTCAAAAGGCAATCTGCTTGTTCTGTGATGAGGTTTCGTTCGAATCAGAAGATGACACGCAGTCAAATTGGCGTCGCCGAATGCTTCATATCCGCAGTCATTTGCGAGATTTTATTCCTTGGGAGCGAATACGACCAGACTTCTGGATCATGGAACAACTTCGAGCTAACAATGCTATTTCGACTGGGGACTATAATCAAGCAATTCAATATACGGAGCGACCACGTTGTGAAGGTCTCAAACCTGTCGGTTTCAAAACTCCAGAGCAACGAAGCGAGGAAGGAAGAAAGTTACGAGAAGACCTTGAGGTGACAAAGGAAGGACAAGGATTGAGAAAATCGAAGATTAAGAATTTGAAAGACGTGTCCCCATCAAATAGCATCTCCAGTCAAAACGACGAACCTGGAACACCCTCGATCACAATTGACATTTCGAGTCATTGCGAGTCCCACACTTCCGAAATGCAAACGAGGAAAATCGCAGCCCATTGGCAGGAGAACCTCGAGACTGTTGTATCAGAAGCCATAACCTTACCGGCCGAACAAGCTTCACCAGATCCCCCGGGGGTCTCTTCTGTCTCCGCTCTTGACAGGTCCGATATTAGCCCCATTGTGAAAAGGGAAAGGGGTAGAAGCAGTCGACGATCAGATGTACAAGGCCTAGTCATTCATTCCGCCAACCCCTCCATTGCATCTTCTGTTGCCTCAAGATCGTCTTTCTACACATCATCTCTCTACTCATCCTCATCAATTGAGAGCAATTGGGATAAAGGATTCCCTAGCCTCCCGTATCAATACGAGGGACAGAAGCACCGCGTTCCAGATCATGGTAAGTCTTCCTCTTCTACTGATTAAAGGAACTCTTAGCTGACTAGGTTTCTAGACGAAAAGTATATTACGACCAAGTACTCCCAGGACGGGAGAGTAGCAGTAACTAATCATCAGAAGGCGGGGTATGACAAGGACGAACCACGAAGCTCTGAGGCATCGTCGTATTCACGAAACCGAATGTCCCGCGTGCGCAGAACAAATGATTCGAAAACTCCGACGCAATGAATTTCATTATTTTGCATACATGTCACATGCACATCAACTAAAATAAGGTTTCATTTAGTGTTCATACAAGGATATACCAAGTGTAGGATATAATGACTTCACGACGGGTATACAGGAGTTATCAGTACAAAAATTCATGATACCAATGCAGAAGACACATTGCAGGAAGGAGCATGATGGGTCTCATCTCATATCGAGTTGTATATACATTTCATGACATTTCTTGAATATTTACATACTGAACGTCTCGGACCTTGCTCAACAACTTGTAGCACTTGTCTTCGCCGCTGGTGTGGTATAAGCACCATCAGCATCACCCAAACACTCTGCAACAGTGACCATCTTATATCCTTTTGTCTTTGCCCAATTCAAAACCCATGGCACAAGTTGTGTGCTCGTCGTCTGAATAGTCTCATGCATCAAAGCGATATGACCCGATCCAGCAGTGAACTTGGCTTCTGATTGTGCAGCGGTGTACTTGTTCCAATCATTGGAATCAATATCCCAAGTAACAATCCTGTATCCAAGAGTCTTCATTGTGCTTGCTACACTTCCGCCAGTCTTGCCAGATGGTGGACGCATATATGTTGGTTTGACACCGAGAATGTTCGCAAATGCCGTCTCAAGCTTTTGCATTTCAGTCGTAATAGACGCAGCGGACTGCGAGTCCAAGTCTTTGTGAGACCAGGTGTGAGAACCGATTTGATGACCTGCTGCATAGGCGGCTTTCAGGGTAGCTTGTTGCGAGTAGATGCAATTGTAAAGTGTCCCGGTAACGAAGAATGTCGCCTTGGCACCTGCTGCATTTAAAGCAGAGAGAATGGCGGGCTCGTATTGGTATGGGCCATCGTCGAAGGTAAGAGCGATTGTGTTCGGCTCTGTGCACTTGGTGATTATAGTTCCGGCAGCCGGACCAGCACGGGGCTCAAGAAGGGGGCTGGCTGGCGTGGTCGGAGCTGCAGAAATGACTGGCAGCAAAGCGGCGAGAAGAGGAAGAAGACCGAGCATATTGACGTTCGAATACAAAAAGTATTTTCGTTCCGGCTGGAGAGCTGATGTTCAAATCCCAGGGAACTACCCCGGATTTATACAATTGTAGAAGAAACAACCTTAACCGTCGGCTTCGGAGTGCTACCTGGAACCGACCCACCGAAGAGCCTACTTAATTTAGGCAATTCGCAATGTTTATCCGTAAAGCTAAGAAAAGTCGGGGTGCAGGTGGCGATGATGAGCTAAGCTGTTTCCCGTAGATTGTTCCGGCTTGGAAATAGCTTAAGGGATGATCATATTGATCGGATGATCAAATAATTTTCCAAGTTCGCGAAACATGCGATCGTACTTCAATTTCTTTCCTTGAACCCGAAACATTAAGACTTGGCGTTTATGGACGGACCACGAGATTGTATCGTGGCAGTGAACTCATCGAGACTTGTTTAATATTATAGTTGCATTACTAGAGGTACTTGCTAAGAAGGATAGAAATTGCTAATAGGTTGCTTTAGTGTCTTTGGGAGGAAGCATTGGTGGTTTCCGAGGATATTCAAAGTCTTTCCCATTCCAAGTGGTGTTTGTCATTCCCACGTTGTCATCACTTAAATCCAAGAAGTGCTTAGGCTTCCCAAGAATATTTCTCTTGAGCCTGGAAGCCGGATTGTCTGAGTTACTCTCCCTTGAACGAATCTTGGACATGAGGGAGCGAGGATATGTTCGAACCAACAAGGTCCTCAGAGCTGGTAGGCAAGAACAGATCATTGCGACGCCGATTTCGAGTGCTGTCCAAACGACAACGAGAACATAATCCCAGGATGGATCGATGGAGTTCCCAAAGATAAGAAGGGAGCGAAGTCGAATACCCGAGACAATACAGCCACTAGAAATGTAAGCGGATGCAGTCTATGAACCCGATGCTTAACTCACAAGCCACCTAAAGCAAACATAATTCCTATGCCAATTTTCTTCCTCGAGTCAAGGTTCATTTTCCACACCACTGGAATTGGTAGGAATACGATGATTACATCCTGAACCATGCTCATTGCGCTATTTGCATAAGCAAGCGCATTGACATCAAGACAGATGCCACCTTTGATATCCCGGTTCCAGAAGTAGGTAATGGGTCGACATTGGAATATTGTGAGGATGGAAATGATTGTCGTGCTTAGTACGATTAAAGCGATTGCTGCCCATACTCCAGCGCGGAACAATGTCTGGTGTTGGAAAATTCGCATATAAAAGCATAGGATCGACAGCTTTGTTACTGAGAGGGCCACGACGTATATGTTTTCAGCAATGTAAACTTATTCAGATTAGTAGTACAACCTAGAATGAAGAATCTGAGGAGGCTCACAACTGCGAAGGATTTTCAGGAGGTCGCCTTCATTAAGGCTGTATAGATGCTTTCCAAATCCCTGGCTCGTCACTGAAACATTAGCGAATGGATTCGAAATGGGACTTGGGATCTTACTTTGGAATGTAAAGAAAATGGCTGGCACAATGAGAGCCTTAAATATTAGTATGCAACAACAACTTGGATTGTACCTGACTCACAAGTGCCAAGCCAATGATCCAGTCTTCCCACCCAGATTCAACACCGCTCAGTAGCTTAGAAAACAGGCGCGCAATGACCAATACAGCTACCAGTGCAGGCACGGCAATAAAGACGGAGACCACAAGTCCTGATCTATCTTGATATGGCGATTTGCATGTGCTAGCCTGGAACCTTGAGAGAACTTGCGCGGTCAGCCAAAGCGATACAATATTTCCAAAAACATACTCAACGTATCTTCCATCGTGCAATTTGCAAGCATACACGCAGCAGTATCATCTGACAGAGTCTTGCTTGTACATTGGCAGGTAGTGTTGGTGACCACACAACCCGATGCAGGAAGTGTCTGTACAATGCAGCTCAACTTGGATTGTTAGTAATGGATCACTTTCGGAATAGTAAATATTGACTGACCCCACAAGGCGTGATAAGTGGAGCTTGTGCAACCACCACCGATGTCCAGCATATCCAGTATACGAGAACATCGATGACATTCATGTTGAATTGATCCGCTTGCAGATAATTGACCTACGTGGCTGCAATATGCGGGTCATTCTGCTCTTAAAGTCGGGCATGATAATTTGAGTTTGGCCAGAATGGTGATCTTGGGTGGGAGCTCAGACAAACGTTGTTCGGAAAATCGCTGGTGGAAAGCTCAGGCTCGATCTTCGGAGACGTAACAGTGTGGTAGGGCCACTGGTTTGGTTGATCAGAACTGGCCCCCTCGAACAATTGGCGAACTCGGTTGGTCTGTGCTGCTTACTCCAAGTCTGAAGTCGTCTGTGCTTCGCCTTGAAAAGGTGTCGCTACATCCCCCTTTGAGCAGGACAAGGAGCCCGAGGTGTCTGTTCGGAGTTTTACTATTCCCAAGCTCAATCAGACCTCCACCAGTCTGAAGGCCAAGACCTATTAATCTTTGATTAAAGTTGTAAAGGCAAGACATAAGGGAGGTTTCTTCGAAAGGGAACCCTATCGATGATCTAAAAAGGCCGATAGAGTTAAAGCTAGATCAACAGGTTGGTCTCAGCTAGCTCTAGTGAGCCTGTTCGTTGTTTCAGGAACACCAAACAATTTCCAGACAGCCGGAGTCGTAGTATTGACCACTCATAGACTTCATGTTCGTCCCATTGAAATGCGATCTGTTCCCCATGCAATGCTTCCCTGTTGAGGTGCATCCTCTTCCACGTGGACTGAAAATGTTTTGCCAGATTCCCGGAACTCAGCGCTCAGCTCAACAATGGCCAAAAGTAGATCAATGCGCTTGAGGACAATGGTCCCAATCTGCGGGGTATCACCCTTGCGAAAGTGTGTCTAGGACTGGTTTGATACTAGTTTCTTCTGAAATCTAATCGAGACTTTAGGAAAATTGTGCTGATAAGGCGAAGCACTCAACCTGGGCCAAGGAGCAATTGCACTCGAGGTTAAGTAACAAGAAATAAACTGAATAGGAAAATCGAAGACAATCTGCAAGCTTCAATTTATTCTACAGTTTTAGGTACAACGCCATTAACCTCTACAGCTTCTTTCCTATCATGCTCGACTTCGAGAACAGAAAGACCTGCACTTGCAAGTTTCTGGTTTATTTGCTCAATATGATCTAAGAAATGCCCTTGTACGTCGTCCCAGAACGCCGGGTTTCGTTTCGCTTCAAGATTGTAAGCATGATGATAAGACGGGTCGTGTTATTGGGCTCTAACCTTCAAGGTTAACATGTGTGTTCCTGGCGAAGCTTGTAAGCGAGAAGTGCGAACTGACGTGAACCATGAAACCTGAGAAGACGTTAGAGGTGGACATCAATATTGCGGACTATTTCTCATACTCAGTGTACCTTCGCCAACAAATTCCGGTTCCAGCTTTTTGGTTGTGGCTACCCTCCACGATTTGTAAGACTCGCCATGAGGCATGTAGCTGTTTTCGCAGCTCAGGTGGCCAGGCGCCATTTCTCTGACACTTCCATGGTATTCACCATATATCATGCCTAGAATCTCTGTGGCCATAGTTCTATGGTAATACTAGAGTTCGACTTAGAAGAGTCCATATAGTTTCCGAACCATTTGCTTACCGGAGGTCGGAATGTGTTTGTAGCTGTTGCCCATTTGGGCGAGAAGACAGAGAACTCCATCAGTGAGACTCCCTCCACCTTTGACTTGGCCGTCAGAACACAATAGATTGTGGGATCGCATTGTTCCTTAACAACACAGGCGAGCGCGACGAACTTTTCCAAAGCATATTTATATGGTGCATAACTTTCTTTCGTCAGTAATAGCTTCTCTTTCAGGTAAATATTATCCTTACTTTCCATGCCAGGCGACTACATCAAAGGGGGTATGGTTTTGTTTGTATTGGTACAACTCGCCAGTCAACTTATTGGCTATCGTCCACGGGGACTGGTCCAAGTCGAAGCTTGCTAAAGGTGTTTCGAAATCTCGAGGATGGGCCAGACCATTAGCACCAATCGGGCCGAGATCAGGAAGTTCGAAGTGACTTCCAAAGACCTCGTTGATGTCTAGCAATATCAGCCTTTGCAGAGCATAAACAATGCCGGAGGAACTTACATCCATGCACCGGACCATCAGGCAACGACACCTTCCACCTCAGACCAGCTTGAATGACACATATTTCCCCTGGTCTCACCATCATCCGGCCGAGTTCCGTTTGTATGTCGAGTCTTCCCTGCTGAGGAACGATCATAAAGTCACCATCATGGTTGCAGAATGCCTCATTCGTCATTGAAGTGTTCGCAGCATACATGTGGACAGCAACACCCTCTCTTTGTGTAGGGTCCCCCTCCCTCCAATCGATTTAATGCCTTGAACGAATGTAACCTTCTCCGAATCTAATGGCATCGTAAGGGGGCCCCATACGTGGGTAATCGGTGTGAATTTGACTTTCGAGTTCTGCGGCGAAAAGCAAGCTTCAAGATATGGGTTGCCTTCGCAGGTTTCGTAAGGAGAGTGAGCTACTGCTGGCCGAATACGGTACATCCAAACATTCTGTACTGTGGCCCGGCTTGACACAAAAGAGGTTCCGCTAAGGTGCTCGGAGTAGAGGTCGAATGGACATTTCTGAGGTACATTCCTCCCACTTTCTGGAAGAGCCCCCGGGACAGCTTCAGATGCGAAGATGTTACCAAAGCCAACTGAGTAGGTATATGGATCTTTCGCTGTTGGTGCTGTTGAGAATGTCGAAACAGCAGATGCTGAGCGATGCGGTAATCTGAGGACCATTTTGAGCCACGAGACCAGAACCTAATCAAGAGATAGAAAGAGACAACAGAAAGAAACTTCAAACGAGAATCATGTCAATACTAAAACCTCGCAAATAGACAGTGCATCGCAGAAGATCACGAGAAACACAAACCCCTCTGAAGTGTATTCCCGTACAGCAAACCAGCCGGCCGGTCATGCTTGTCGTACAACAGGCACTAACCCACTGTGAAGCCTTCCATGCATGGTATGCATCTAGATTTGAGGCTTTTGGTGAAGAGTAGCGATAAGGAAAACGATGAACGAGGTGATGGGAAGAGTTGCCGCCGGCAGAGAGTGGATTTCCACCGGCGACGAGCTTGGGGCACCGTAGAGCCTGCAGGCCGCTACGAATTCCGGCATGTTCAACTGACGATAGCTCCTCTTTGTAATAGAACAGTGGAACGCGACGAGGAACGACTATCGCAATGGTGGGATACAACGGATACCCAGAGGTGTATTCCTCCAATACGATCAGATGGATAGATAAGCAGGAATGTTATCGAAAACACCATGATCGTCAAAAACATCGACGAGACCTAGTGATCGACCAGTCTTCGAAGCAACCATTCAGCGATTTTCCACGATGTCGGACTTCCCATTTGGTAGCGGCGTAGCTGCAATAATCGTTGCCATCTCTTTGATTTTTGTGCTGTCGAAATATACTCGAATTTCGAGGCCATATCCTCTGCCACCGGGACCAAAAGGCGAACCCATTCTTGGGCATATGCGCATCGTTCCGGTGCACAATCCAGAGCTTTATTATCAGAAATTATCGAAGGAGTACAGTTAGAACCCAACTTCGTTGCAACAGTGGCATTGGCTGACCATACCCCTCGCAGAGTCGGATGTCCTCTATTTCAAGCAATTTCGAACTCCCGTTGTCGTCCTCAATACGTTGAAAGCCGCTGAAGAAATATTATCAAGACGAGGAGCCAACTTCATTGACAGGCCGAGATTTGTGTTATTCGAGGTGTTAGTTTATATGTCTACAATTTCATGATGGCAAACGGACTGATATTGGGGATTCCAGGATGGGATGGGGCTTGACATTGACATTCCTACCATGGGGCGCTCGGTGGAAAGCACATCGTGCACTTCTGCAAAAAAGTTTCACAAAGTCGAATGTGATCCAATATCAAGGAATGCAGGAGCAAGAGGCTAGGATAGCTATTGCGAGCGTTATAGCAAGACCGGCCAGATACGAAGTGCCCCTAAGAAGGTTTTCCGCTACTAAACTCCATCCATACATCATTTGCTCACCCTGTTAGATTCGCCTCAGCAGTTGTTCTTCGCATTGGTTTTGGCGTCACTTTGACGGGAGATGACGATCCATACATCCAAATTGCTGCTGATGCAAATTCGGCAACCGCAAAAGGAGGATCACCCGGGGCCACTCTTGTTGATTATTTCCCAATTTTCAGCAAGTTTCCCAGCTGGTTGGTGAGATCGGAAACATTGAAGCATGCTAGGGATTATAGATGGGCGATAAAGCGTCTTCATGATGTTCCTTTCAGTGCTGTCAAGAAAGAGTTTGTAAGTCAGTCACTTGGATATCCGCGTCAGACCATTTTCTGACATTTGTAAAGGATGCTGGAAAAGCTCAAACTTCTTCATATGTCTATCCTCTCCTCGAAAAGCATGCTGAAAATGAGAGGCAAGGCCTGCCAAATGACTTCACAATGGCAGATATAAATGGCTCCGCTGCTGCAATCTTTATCGCAGGCTCAAACACAACGTTCACAACTGTTGTTGTGGGCATCTTGAATCTTCTTATCAACCCTCATGTGTTCGACAAGGTCCGGACTGAACTTGACCGCGTTGTTGGAACTGATCGATTGCCAACCCTCAAAGATAGAGACAACCCTGAACTACGATACATGGAATGGTTCGTAGAGGAGATCATCAGATGGCGCCCATTATCACCAATTGGAATTCCTCACAAGTCAATCAGGGACGATGTGTACAATGGCATGTTCATTCCGAAAGGAACTAATGTTTATTACAATGCATGGGCAATGAGTCGCGATGAAGATGTTTACAAGGACCCGGATGTCTTCAATCCAGATCGTTTTTTGTCCAAGAAGGAAGGAGGCAACGGTGAGCCTTTCCTTCAAGGACCATTCGGCTTTGGTCGCAGAATTTGTGTTGGAAGACATCTAGCTCAAGCAAGTGTTTGGATTGTTCTGGCCACGTTAATATCTACTGTTGATATTAAGAAGGTGGTCGGTCCTGATGGCAAGGAGATTGATCCGATCGTAAAGTTTAGTACTGGACTCTCAAGGTAGGAAAGTTCTAATTGTTCTTCAGCCACGACTAACTTGATATCAGTCACCCAGAGTCCTTTCCGTGTGACTTCGTGCCAAGGTCCAGGCAGGCAGAAATGTTGATAGCTGCTTCCTCATTATGAGAAGTGTTCATGGGTACATTGTCTCGATCAAAATTCGTTGTTATAGATGGCATGGCATGAAGGACTTTCTGATAGCCTTATTTCTGAATTGCCTGACGATAATATTTTCACCGGAAATTTTGCCAGTGGCTTCAAAAGGAAGTTGATCGAGCCAGGCCAATGTCTTAAATGAAAAAAGACTTGGAGAATTCCGCCTCCTTTCGGTGTCATAAAATATCCACTACGCTCACACATCCATAATACAGTCTTTACTTGTCATTCCCAAACTTCCTCTTATATCAAGTCCTCCATTTATCATACATATTTCCTTTCTGCTTGCCTCGATTTGCAATCATTGTGGCTTATCTCTCATTGTGGGTCGGAGAGTGTATCCGACGGACTTTAGCTGTGAATGTGGGCATCGTTTTTGGTATCCCTGCAATTCCTCATATCAGTCCCTGATGCGCCACAATCTCGATGTAAAGTGGGATAGCCCTGGATCTTTCCCCAGCTCCCGGTGTCCCGAGTAATGCTTATCTCTAATCAGTGCGAAAGTGCCCGTGGAACTTAGATAAGACCAAGGCATAGCTTTGTGTGCTCCTTCTATAGATCCTTTCCGGCAACTTGTATCGTCGGCTAAATTTTATAGGCTTCATTAGCATATCACCTGTCCTGTTTGGTTTCATGGCTTCAATTCAACATGTACCGGCAGCAGCATGGGAAAGTGACTGGCATCAGATGTCGGAGAGTTCTCAGGAACCCATAGGGATTACCCCGCATACTCGCAGAGCCCCCATAGCTTGCCGAAGGTAGGGTACTCATTGCCGGCCGGGTAAAATTATACTCGTGCTAACATTCATTTCCTTGAAAAGATGCCGGCGTCTTCGGACCAAGTGTGTTCACGAGAATGCCGAACCACCTTGTCAAAGCTGCCAAAATGCCGGACGAGCAATCGCTGAGGAATGGTGAGTAGATAGACAACACGTTGCTAGGTATCCCGCTGAGTTCTTGCAGTACGTTCGTTGGACGAGGAGCACAAGAAAATGACCGCGATGTATGTGGAAGTCCCAAACTTCTCGGTGTTTACTGTTATCGCTAATCCATCAAGTATCGGAGGAAGAGAACAAAACTTTCTACTTCAACGACGAAGCTGCCACAGAGGGCACAAGCCACTCAACCGTAAGTCAACATGTTACTTTGGTTTCATTGAAAGATTTTCGATTTTACCCTAATTTCTTACTCCGTATTTCGAACGTGCTCTCTGAGTTTGTAGCGTGATACAAATCACATGTCCTATTCCTCAGGATACATACGTCAAAGCTCTCTCCCCAAGATCAGAGAATTCAAGAGATCTCCTGCCGCAGTACCACGACTTGGTAGAGGGATGTCGAGTCTTTTGCACTTCATGTATACAGCTTGGTGGGTTCAAATTCTCCCATATCTAGAGCCTCGTATATTGGTACTGATATTTATCAAGGATTTATTCCAAAAGCGTTGTTTCTTGAACGGCTCACGAGTGATGAAAGTTGCATCAGTCCATTTCTACTGCTTTCTATGCTCAGTATATCCGCAAGATTTACTCCTAGTCTGGCTCAACGGTATGGCATCAATGGCGGTGCGGCAAATCATTTCATCACTTGCGCGACACATTTAGTTCCAGAAGAAATGTACGAGCCTACTGTAGAACGAGCGCAAGCCTTTTTCCTTCTTGGGATGGCTGAGTGGGGTAGAGGTGAGCGAAATCGAAGTGCTGTAAGTTGGAGCACCCTTTGCATATTATGCGAATCCTAAATGTCTCTAGATTTATATGGGTATTGCAGTACGAAGTGAGAGACCCTCTAATTACCCGTCATTGACGACAATCTACTGACTTGATAGTGGCTGGCGTGCTTCATCTACACCGGGAAGAAACATACCAGCTTCCAGACAATGCTTCAGCCGATTCCATCGTGAATGCTGAGGTAGCCAGACGAACATTTTGGTGCATTGAATGTAGGTGTTCTTTCGGCTCCTTTCCCCTGGACTATCTTAATTGCTGCAGGTCATGACAATCTCTATACTGGTCATAACGCGCCAATATCCTTCAACAGAAGCGACATTTCGACTCTACTCCCATGTGAAGAGAACGAATTTAAATTCGGTCACATAATTTTACCTCGCGCCGCCCTTGCGGGGACACAAGCAGTAGAGAGTGATCCAAGCCTAGAGAGCTTGCCCTCCAGGTCAATTTTTGCAACGTTGATACAAGTGCATAACCTTTGGGGCCAAGTTGCGAGACAAGCTTGTCATGTAGATCGAGAAAAGGAACCATGGAAGGTTGATAGTGGGTACAGAAAAATGGCTGCAAGATTGAGAGACTTTGAAGAGAATATGCCGAATCGTCATCGCTGGTCCCTGTGGAATTTCAGAGGATATAAGGTAGATTCTGTCGATTTGGTATTTACCCCGCAATTACCCCGCCTATTTGTTTTACTTCCCCTTTCACCAGCTACTAATTCTCTCCAGGCTTATTTGTCGATTGTGAAAATTACGAGGCTGAATAATCTGGTTCTTAGACGTATCTACCTCGAAGAGTAAGCTCAAATATCACCAGGGTAGGAATTGGTGACTAATATCCTGTCAGTATCCTCAAATCAGCACTTGAAGCAAGGGAGCCAATCACAGCCGATATCTCTACATTCTGGCAACAAATGTCCCTGGAACTATTCACAAATTTGAAGCAATTATACGAAGCCATAGATACGTTTTTCTCTCTGCGTTCTCGAGATGAAGGATATCCGGCCATGCTTGTTTTTTGTGTATACATTTGCGGATCTCTTGCCTCTTATCTGTGGAAGTGGCCACAATGTATGTTTATACGTGCAACTTAGTTTTTGAACCACATTCTGACGCACTCATCATAGTATGTCCCGCATTAAGCCCAGAAGCAGAGAAGATATTACAACGATCGCTTGAAGTCCTCGGAACATTGGGACATGCATGGCCTATGGCAACGGCTTGGTTGAATGCCTTGACGAAAGTTGCGCATCCTCCAGCAAAGGAGACGAAACCCTTGAGCGCCATCTCTTCGCAGGAGAGATTTCTTAGTGTTGCAGTAAGTTCTATCATATCATTGAACCAACACTTGACTGATCCTGCATTCAGGATGGTCTTCATATGAGCCCCCCATCGGATGAGATATATGAGATTGAAGGAGGCGAAGAACAAGAAGCTGTGGATGAGGACCATCAGACCAAGCACACACATAGTCTACAGATGTTGAGTGATGTTGCCGTTGGCACTTTAGAACAGGAAGCTGGTCAGCATGATTTTGCCTTTGAGGGAAATATGTACCTTCCTTGTAATGGGGGGACGGGAGAGTTCTATGTCGATAACTTTGAGACTGATTTGTCGGACTTTCTGGATGGACACATTCAGTTGGGGCTAATGGAAGGTTGGTAAGAAAATGAAATCTTTGAATGCCTTTCGAATTCCCGTCGAGCCCAGATCTCTTTAAATCATCACTTTAAACATTATGCTATCATATATCACTTTCTGTGAATTCATGGTTGCCTTAGCAGAGGATCTAGAGAGAAAATAGGTCCCAGCAAGCTGACAGAAGCGGAGTGCCCACTTCTAGATATTGCCGGCCGCAACAATGCCGGAACTCGCTCCGCTGTGAAACTTACAGCCGTCGATCTTTTGTGATACATGAGATGAATTTGACACAATCTTTTTGAAGCCAGTCTACTATACTTGAAATCTCGAATTGTATTGCTATCTAATGCTCTCTCAATCAATTCACAAATCTCGAACAAATAGTTGCGCGATGTCAGCCCTCCAGCCATCAGACTACCCAGCCTACACGGCGCATATGGGTGGCACAAGGTCTACCAAGTTTCTTGGATGGGGCAAGCGTCCAGCACTGGTACTTGTCGACATCTGCAAAGCCTACTTCGAACCAGGCTCACCTCTTTCTCTCCTCTCAAACGAACTCGCAGCTAATGTCCCGACCACATTGAAAAAGGTTGTCGGAGCAGCAAGGAAAGGAAACATACCCGTGTTATGGACGCAAACACGATATACACACCCGAAAATGCAAGATGCGGGATTGCTAGCGAAGAAAACTTCGGGTTTGGATGTGCTTTTGTCAAGTGATTCCCAAAAGTTAGGAGATTTCTTAGAGGGACTAGGTCCCGACATAGCTCACGAGGACATTACATTCTACAAAAAATATCCATCAGCCTTTTTTGGGACGAATTTGAGTACTCAGTTGGTGGCTATGGGCGTTGATACACTGGTTATCTGCGGAGCGTGCACGAGTGGAAGCGTGCGGGCAACTGCGTTGGATGCGATGCAGGGTGGGTTGAGGGCTATGGTTGTGAAAGATGGGTGTGCAGACCGGATGAGGGAAGTGCATTTTGGAAATTTGTTTGATATAGATGCAAAGACTGGGGATGTTGTTGGTGTAGACGACGCGATGGCACATTTAGAAAGTGGGTGGGCGGCGGTGTAGAAGTGTTGAGAATAAAGTCAAGAAAACTTTCGAGAATTTACATGAATCAAATAAAGGAGGAAATAGTTAAACGCAGGACTTGATTGAAATTACCACTCTCTATATTCTCCAAAATTCACCAAGAATTGGACGACCTCGTGACCATTCTGTTCAAGTGTTGCAGGCACATGAAATAACCCCCTAGTAATTCAGTTGACCCCCTTCCTCCACCTGATCTCCAACATCCGGAATGGAATGTACAAGAGGATTGTGATGATTCCAGCAAACTCAAATCCCAAATCACCAGTAATCTTGGCAATTGGTCCCGTATACCATGTCTCTGCCATCGATGGAACAACCAAAGCCCAAGGGATAAGAGATGCCGCAGTTGCAGCAATGCCTGGCGGGAGGCGACTTGGCGTGTCCCAAATTTCGTGGTCGTATGATTCTGGACGATCTTTCGAAACAACATGAACTCCAACATGATGACCGCGACATATGATGAGGACCAATATGCAATGAAGTAGACGAAATTCTCAAGTGCCGCGTAGAATGATCGCACGGCACCAATTGCTACACCGACGACGCAGCTGGCTGTAACGACGACCCAGATCAGGCGAGGGACTTTGTTGGCTTTCGGGATAAGGATTTGCCAGTCTACGGAGATGGTGTACATATCACGACCGCAACTTCCTAGAACCGAAAAAGCCACAACGACCAGGATGAACTTGCCAAAATTTCCAGCATCTTCCAGCATCGCTCCAAGAACGCCACCAGTTGAGTGCAATTTGTACGCCACAAGCTAAGTAGGGTTATCAACGATTGAACCTCCAATTGCGGCACCGGCCGTGAGGAGTACAGCAAGTGGCAGTGATATTCCCATTAGACAATAAGTAAACAATCTCCATCTACTTTGATCAGTAAGTGAACGTATGAAAAGTTTGGAGCACGTACTTAGGAGTATTCGCAGGCATATAAACGCAGTAGTCGCCCACCACATTTCCCCAAGAGATCAAGTAACCAGCAATCAAGGCGATAATGTTGATCACGGTTGGCGCTTCAGGTGGAGGGGGAGTCGCTTGATTCTTGAGTCCTTTTCCGCCATATCCAAACGTAATGCACAACACAACAAATGTAGGAATCCATCCCCATCGTTGATAAATATGTAGAATTTTGTAGCCAGAGAATGCCAGGAAAGAAGCAGGTATCATAATAATTACGATGCCAACTTCAGTGCTGATCTTTCCACCACTAACTTGAGCCAAACATTGACCGCCAATAGAGCTTGCAGTGACACAAAATCCGCCTACGGTGGCCATAGTCAGGAGGCAGACAATGATATTTGGCCAGTATCTATATCAAGTCAGTGACTTGGAAGACAAATCCCAGAATTAAGGTACTGCTCACCCATATGAGTACCGAGATTGAACCATCTGACGCATACCAGTCTGTGGTGCGAAAGTAAGAATCCATGCTGGAGCCGCTGTAAAAAGGAATGTGAAGAAGAAGATGAGCAAGAAAGAGTCTCTCAAGCTCAGTCCATAGATGAAGGTGGGAATGATTCCGGTTCCAATGCTGTGATCTGAATCAGTGTTATTCGGGCCTTAAAGTATTTAATCACTTACGGTAGAAGGCTGAGCATAGATGTAGAAAAAACTGTAAAGACATTGAAAAATCGTGTATCAGTTCTGGCCTCAATTTCAACAGGTTTTGCTCCTCGTGTCTCGACCCCAAAGCCTTGAAGTTTTTGCCATATTGAAGACCCTGCTAGTATTTCTGTGGAGCCCTCCTGAGTTATTGCTTCAATTGAAGACGCACTTCCATGTTTCTCGATATCGTGTGGCAAAGGGCTCTTGTGGCCGATTTCTTGAGACGACATAATGACAATCATACGATTCTCACCTCGTGGGGTTTTTGTGGAGCTGTAATGAAGGACTCAAAAACGTGAAAACATTCCACTCTCTATAATGCAGCACCTTTTGAGATATGGATACTACCCTCGAAGTTGGAAAACCATGATTGCCATTGGTGGTTCACCAAGATACCCACCAAGAACCCTGCGCTCGAGGGTCGGCACTCGCCAAGATCTCGGATAACAACGTTTTTGATAAGGAAGGAAAAGGGGAAAGGAGATTTGAATCTGGAGATACCTTGCCGGCCGGTTTTCACGACCTTAATCCATTCAGGATGCCGGATTTTGACCCCACTTTGGACGGAGAACTCAGTGTCGGGGTCGATGCCAGCCACAATGCTTATCAGGAGCAAGCTGTCTTCCAGAGACAAGCGCTTGAGTTGTTGAATCAATTCCTCGATGGTCTCTGAGATGGTTGTTCTGGTTTTCAGTAGTTGTGCTGAAAGAGTTACAAAATTTTAAGATCTCAAAGTCCCAGAAGATCAAAGGATGGTATAGTCACATGACTCTGCCAGCACGCTATAAGCCATCTTGGCCGCTAGACTTGATGCCAGAGCTACGAAAAAATTCCCGCTTTAACAAAACAAAGGAAAAGGTATGGATTGGTCAATAGTATATGGTGTTATTATATTTGGATCGCCTAATATAATCTATATAAAAAGTAAGTTCACTTGGACTAACCAAGATACCGTCACGTGCATGAAATAGCTGCCCTCGATCAACGACATCTGCTGCTTGCATCTCTTTTGCGGTAGAGTTAGCACTTAAAAGCCACTGAGCCCCTGGAACTCTTATTTACTTATCCTGCACTTCGACAAATCCCCTTTCCCTAAATATGTATGTCGTCTCAATTGAAAAAGGGTTTTAGAACCTGATTATACCTAAAAATAGCTTCATCACGTTTTGTCCCATAACGGGTTTAGCCTCCTTTAGCTGTAACATTTAAGCCTAAAAATTCGGGATGTTTTCTCTTCGACCGCGTTGTAATTCCTCACTTCAAAAATTTTGATAAATTGCAATGCAATGAGCAGCAACAAATGTGCAGCGAATTTCTATCCTACTGGCAGCCTCTTTGACTTCCATTGCATCAGATATTGCAGCGTGAGGTCGACAGAAATCGACAAAACATTTGCGATGACGTGTTCTGTGTAAATGGCTCCAGTGATGTGATATCAAAGCTTCTCACCAATGCATTACAGTTATTTCAATGCAAAGGCACGTCGTTCATTCCAGTCCCCATTTTGCCACAGGGTCCTCAAGCTCTCGATGTATGATGAACGAGTGGGTCATTTCCGAGAGACGCTTCCAAAGTTGGCATCTAAACTCGGCACTCGAACCCCATTCTCCTCACTTGGGCATATCCGGCCTCTTTGAAGTCTTTGAGTTGCCTTGAGAATCTCATCCACGAATTCCTTACCACTTCCGGGTCCGGTGTTCAAATTTTAATTATCTTGCAACCACTAAACTGAAAATGCCCAATCAGAAGTAAGCTGCTTCGTTTGTTGATTGGGCCGTAGAAGAACCTCATATTGATCTCCTCCACCTTGTTTCTTACCTTCCCAAACCGTCATTTGCATACCGAGCCACGCATTTCCATACTTCGCAGAACTGCCGAACCACGCTGGCTCTTCCCCAGAATTTCAGGTTCATGGACGAAGCTCACCAGCGCACGAGATCGATGTGGGGATTCTCTTTGGGACTGCCACGCAGAATACTCATCAATCCTTCATCTAAATACAACTGAATGAACATTTATCCGAACGTTCGTGATTGTGGGGCCAACATTGCTGATTGCGACAATATATCAGACTTTCTCACAACATTCAGCCGCCTGTTCCGAGGACGGTATAAATCATGGCATCTCCCTCAGATATCTTCTCCCCGCCTTTCGTGCCCTCCTTCTGATCGCCAAGCAATTCGAGTAGTGCACAGGCGCCTGGAGCCACCTGGTCCACGTTGATAGATCGCAGAAATGGCAGGTATGTTGATACGTAACGTGTGACTCTGATTGGCTTTTGAATCTTGAGTCTCTCACATTCGGTCTAAGAGACGAAAGCTGATAACAACAGGAATCTCCATCATAGATATGGCTTTCCACACCCAATCCAGAGGCCCAATCCCACCTTCCCTTGATAGGTTCTCCCGGCACTGGTCCTGTGATGCTATATACGATTTCTATTCTCGAGAAGTCCATCCATTGCTTCGAAACAGAACAGGCTACTTCTTCATCTGGTTGGATTATCTCTATCATTCGTTATCACAACCCTTGGACTTTCGACACTGTTCTCTAGACGTTTTCTTTCCTTCGATGTAACGTGTCTGTGGACAGCGGGTTTGACGAGGATGACACTTGAGCACCATCACTCTCAACCCGTCTCTGTCGACGGGCACTGGTGTCTTCCCACTTCAAGCAGAGACGTCCAAGGTAAACCCAGCATAAGTTTCTTATCTTTCCTGTCGATTTTATCTGGCGCAAATCGACGTAGGACGTAGTTGCCGACCTCTCCGAAGGTCTTCTGCTTTCTTCGGGCACCCAGATTGCAATCGAGAAGCATCACACGTTACTATACGGGAAAGGCGAACGAGTGTTGTTCCCTTCCTCATCTGTAACAATGAGACCTGTAAACTTTCGGGAAATAGGTCATGTTTGCACTCAGAAGCCGTATACATATCTCGAATAGCTGGACACAAGTATAAAATGGTTGAGCGAGCAGGTCTATCTCTCAATTTCTTCATCAAACTCCTCCCTTCCCACATCTCAAACTTTCTTTGGCATTTGTATTGAAACATCCCAAACGTCCAGACATTACATTATCTACTGCACACGAAGATGCCATCCATTACCACCATTGGATTTATTGCCCTTGGGCTCGCTCAGCCATCCCTGAGTTGGTACCAAGCTCAAGTAGGAGTTCCCTGGCAAGTTGTACTGGAGTCTGACATTGGACCACTTGATCTGCCAGTCGATGTTTACGATATCGATCTGTTCACAACCTCTCAAGCCACGATCGACACACTTCACAGCTATGGCAAGAGAGTTATTTGCTACTTCTCTGCTGGCACATACGAGCCAGATAGACCCGACTCGGACGATATGCACAAGAATCCGTCGGACATCGGGGCAAACATGACAGGCTGGCCTGGCGAACAGTGGCTAAATATACGAAGTGATCGTATCGTCAATATCATGAAGAAACGTATTGATACTGCATTTGAAAAGAAATGTGATGGACTTGACCCAGACAATGGTATGTGCCTGATGCTGCTCGGTTAAATGCCAGTTCAATGACTAACATTATTTAAAGTGGACGGGTATGATAATGACAGAGGTGGTGGATTCAAGCCAGCCCTAACAATGGACGATTCTATTACCTACCTCCAGAAGCTTGCAATATATGCACACTCGAAAGGCATGGGTATCGGCCTCAAGAATGCAGGTGGTCTCGTTTCCAAAACTACCACATTTCTGGACTGGGTTGTCAACGAGCAGTGTGTTCAATATGGAGAATGTGGAACCTTCAGGCCGTTCATCGATGCGAAGAAACCGGTCTTCCATATTGAGTACAAAAATCAAAGTCCAGACATGAAAAAGAACTGCAACGATCCTGATGCTAAAGGTTTCTCGACAGTCATCAAGCCCGACGAAGGCAGTATACCGAAGGATTTGATCACCTGTTCTTGATCACATCAACATATCTCTAACGTGTTGGCTCGATACAGGAGCAGTATTGGGGTGTGATGCATGTTATTGGCGTTTTCTTTGCCCGGACTTGTTCATTTTCAAGCAATATGGTTCGGCTCGGGTTTAATTGCTTCGCAGCTTCATAGACCGCGCCCTCATTCAACATCGAGTGGCAGTGCAACTTCATAATAACGATGTGATTAACATTCTGTCAGCCACATGCATTCAATTCAATTCTTTCACAAGCCCCTCGATATCAGATGATCTAGCATTTCTGCTTCATTTCAAACTTTTTCCGTCATCGCCCAATAGACACTGCACGAACTTCACCACCCAGCTTGCAGTTTCGCAATTGCCTCTTCTTCAGACACCACATCACCATAAGTCGCATCTAAGTCTCTTAATGTTGCTTCTTGGATAACCTTTGACCGATCACCACAAGCAGATCCTACAACCTTTCCCGTAGTCAGCCACTGGGTTATGGCAAAATACACTCAACAACTCACCATCGGTCTGAACCCACAACATATCGCATCCATCGTCGATGCTCTCACACAGCCACTCGTCGAAACTCCGCACATGACCAAAGTATCAACATTCATCAGTTGCAACTCCGTCTACAATGTCGTCCCAAAGAATGCGCTCGGGTTTCTCTTATATATGACAGTGTCCTCTGGTTCTGCCTCCAAGCCCCGCACCCAAGCATTAAATCCCCTCGTATCGCCATCCTGCCAGACTTCAATGGTTTTCGACTTCAATATTTGGACTCCAGCATCCTTCATCGTCGGGTGATTGTATCGAACTTGCGCCCAAATGACAGGCACATTTCCTGCTCGTGCTGCTTTCACCAGTCTCTTCATTGACTCAGGCGACTCGACTGCTTCTGGGTTGTGCGAGAGATCTAAATTGCATCCTTTTGACCAATAGGCGACGCATACGTCAATTACTAGAAGAGCTGGGCGAGAACCCCAGCCAAGTCTGTGCCCGATTCCTTCCTCGTGTTTGAACATGATTTTTATAGAATCATCGAGAGGTCGGCCTCTTGAAATGTAATTACATATGTCTTTCTCCTTGTTTTCTTGTCGCGATACTTTTTGTTTGCAATACCTTTTAGTTGCCGAATAGTGTGGGGTTGCCGGCCGGATCAGGGATGCTGAGCACCAGCACCCGCTCAATTACCCCCACCTTGTCAAGATCGAAGTCGACCAGAGATGGGATTGGACAAAAGCAATGAGACTGATTCACCATGTTCCAGTTCTTGACATCCAGTCTAATTTGCTGAAATGGGTTTGTAGTTAAGTGGTAGTGTTAATGTTTGACAACGTCAACACACTCGCAATTTCATCTTTCTCCTTGCTCACCATTCTTTGGCAAATTTCTGGTACGGGATTATTGTGTATTGATTTCTTCATTCATCATGGTCGTAACTATTCACGACCAAACGGACTTGCTTCCTCGTCGATTACTGCTCATCGTTTTTGCAGCTCTGGCTTCCTCGCTATTGATTTCGTACATCGACCAGAGCGCCATTGGAATCGCACTCCCAACTATAGGAAAGGATCTCAACTCTTCATCAACTATCGTTTGGGCAGGAACATCTTCTATGATTGCCAATACTGCATTTCAAGTTCTCTACGGCAGACTTTCGGACATTTTTGGTCGAAAAATAATTATGCTGTCTGCAATTGCTCTTCTGGCTTTAGGAGACTTGCTTTGTGGGTTCGCCAAGACTGGCGCACATCTATATGCTTTCAGAGCAATTTGTGGTCTTGCGAATGGTGGAATTATGGCGATATGTATGATGATTGTATCGGATATTGTGACTTTGGAAGAGCGTGGGAAGTAAGCCGAGGAATCCTTCCCTGTTCGTTCAGTTGCTGAAAATCCGTCGAAAGATATCAAGGCATTCTTGGATCATGTGTAGGATTAGGAAATATTCTTGGACCATTTATCGCGGCCGGTTTTATTCGTTCCACCTCCTGGAGATATCAATTCTTCCTCATTTGTCCACTTGCAGCAATTGTCGGCATTGTAATATCCATACTTCTTCCCGCTAGCAAAATTCCCGAAGAGCCTTTGAGGGAGAAGTTGAACAAAATTGATTGTCTAGGCCTCGTCACAAGTTCTGCTGCTATTATTTTGTTGCTTATTCCTATTTCTGGACTCGGGGTCTATTTTTCTATTCAAAGTCCTATGGTCATTTCTATGCTTACCCTTGGTTCTATATCCGCGGTAGCTTTCGCCGTCAATGAATGGAAGTTAGCAAGATTACCTATGATTCCTTGTAAGTCAAGTTCCTTAGCACAAATTCCGCATCTAACGGAAAGATCTAGTACGCTTGTTCACGTCGCCAGCGCTCGCCGCAATGTTACTTCAAAATGTCCTTATTGGAATCACTTACTACGGGATACTCTACTACGTGCCGATTTATTTTCAGACTGTTCGACAATGGAGTCCATTACTATCTGCTGTATTAATTATGCCTTTGACTGGATTGCAAGCTGTTGCATCTTCTTCTGCGGGGTATTGTATCACGAAGAGAGGGAGTTACGGTGAAGTGATCTGGTTGGGTTATAGTCTGTGGACACTAGGTGCAGGTCTCCATTGCATGTTCTCAAGACATACGCATCCTGCTGCAATCGCTTTTATTTTGGCCATAGAAGGCTTGGGCGTGGGTTGTGTCTTTCAACCAAGTAGGTCAATTAATAGTTGCTTTGCAATTGGTGCTAATTTCTGCAGCTTTAATTGCAGCTCAAGCACATAGTAAGAAAGAAGATCGAGCAGTCGTTATCAGTACTCGAAACTTCCTACGCTCAATGGGAGGGGCGGTAGGGTTATCAATTTCTGGGAGCATATTCTCAAATATCTTGCGAAGCAATCTCCCCTCAGGTGTCCCAGCTGAACTGAGGGTAGCAATTCTTGCTTCTATCTTCTCTGTCCCGGAACTGTCAAGTGTTTCTGCTGGCACAAAAGAAGATATATTCGAAGCATATTTGGCTGCAATAAAAGGAGTGTTCATCTTATGGGCATGCTGTATAGGCACCTGTCTTTTGTTGACTTCCCTTATCAAAGATCGCGGATTGAAGAGAAAAGAAGAAGTGTTGGATGCTAAAAAGGCTACAAGCGATACCGCGTTGGAAGGCTCTGTCAAAATTAATGCAAAATTCGCCATAGCCGCAGAAACACAGGCTGGTGATGAGGAGAAAGCTTTGCCATCTCTATCTCAGAACACGACTTCGGAAGAGGTTGCCGCATCCCACTCACGACCGGGAAGTGGGGCAGGAAGCCCTGCCGGCGGCAATTGATAGAATCGTGAATTTGAATCATCGCACGGCATTTATCAAATTAATTTTGACTATTTTTACCTAAATTTGAGTGCCCTCAATATTCGTATCTGTAGGTTCTGATTCGAAAAGAAATATGGCAGCTTCCGGTATCCGCACAGTACATCAACCAATCCACCCCTCCCTCCGATCACTTCTAGACCCACAGTATATCGAATTTCATGAGAAATACCTGCAATATGTTCCATCTTCAGAAAGCATACCTTGGGATCCGGCCTGCCGATTCGAGCCATCGCCGTCAGCAGCTGGACGATCACCCTTTATTGAAGTCGGCAGCACAAGGGACTTCGACTATGGTGGGAATGAGCAGCTACGAATATTCGTACCCAAGGGAGAACGGCCCCAAGATGGCTGGCCTGTACTGATGTGGATGCATGGGGGTTTGTATCACTCTTCCTAGTGCCAAGAACATTTGCCGACTGAGAACAGGTGGCTGGACAATGGGGGATCTCTCAAGTGAAAACAGTTTCTTGACGCAGATATGCTCAGAATTACCGTGTATGGTGATTTCAGTAAACTATCGCCATGCGCCAGAAAACCCATATCCTGCTGCCATAGACGACGTTGTTGCTGGCTTCACGTGGATTGTGTCCCCTGCTGGACAGAAAGAGCTTGGTGTTGATTTAAAACGTATAGCTGTTGGTGGGTTGTCCGCGTGAGTCACTCGACCTACCAGTCCGTGTATTGAAACTAATTATATGATAGTGGAGGCGGACTCGCAGCAATTCTTTCATTGAAGGCAGCAGAAATGCAACCGCCAGTGTCAATCGCCTTCCAACTGATGATCGTCCCCGTAATCGACAACACGGCGACAGCAGAAACATCATGGAAGGGTAATGCATATGCACCATGGTTGACTCCAGCACGTATGCTCTGGTATCGAAACATGTATCTCCCAAACAAGGAAGATTGGACGAACTGGGATGTCTCGCCTAATTTTGCACCCCCTAAGTTATTGGCGAAGAGTCCGAAAACATGGGTTGCTGTTGCGGAACTAGACATCTTATGCGAAGAAGCCGTAGAATATGGCAAGCAGTTGCAAAGTTCAGGGGTTCAGGCCAAGGTGGTAGTGTATCCGGGGTCAACTCATTCTATCTTAATTTTTGATGGTAAGTGCTCTTTTCCAGACGACATGATTTTATTATGCTTACAATATAATAGGGCAAGTCCGCTTGGCCGTACGATGACTTAGATTTCGTCTGACTCACCACAGTGTACTAGATATCGGCAAAAGACTTGTGAATGATGCTTGTAGGGCATTGAAAGAAGCGCTGTCATAGTCTCGTGAGGATCGTGTGAGCACTTTCTCTGAGTTACACGTCGCAAGGGCGAGCTGGAACAAATAGCGGAACTTGAGCTATATATGTCTAACTGATGAGGAGTGCGTAAACTGAACGAGAAATGCTAATCTGGAGCACTCTACAAAGAGAACTGGCTTTCGGGATTTCCAGGAGAGCTCGCTTAAACAGGTTGGAAGGCTTCGGTTCTTGCATGTTTGGATTAATCTTTGAAGTGCAACAGTCACAGGAAAGAAAGCATCATGAGCTACGCCGTGAGTAATATAGAGTTGTTGAATACTCCCCGTCTTATAAATTTATACGGTAGCGCCTGCTTTTCGTTGGTCCTTAATCTCCGCGATTTTCCTTGCGCGAGTTCATTCAAACACTTTCAATTGTACACATGCCCACAAATTATTCCGTAAGCAATCAATCATTGACGAAGTATTGACTAAGTTTCGGCAGTCATAGTGCTTCATATACATTTTGGTGGGCAGCCCAACAAGAATTCAGTGAACGTCAGGCCACGTGAGGTTACTGTATTCACGAAAGAGAAGCATTCAGGTGGAGAAATGTGGTAAAGAGTTCGCTGAAACAAATAAAGTACAGTACGGGCAGTTTTGAGCTCCTTCAGGGACCTGCCAGCTAGAATCCCTTGCTTGCGAAACCCCAAATGCCACCCAGAAATCCAACCACAAAAGCCCCAAGATCCAATCGCAGACCAAAGGGTTCACCAGTCCTCAGTCTCATACAACCACCCAAATTCCCACACAGCTCTCTGGAACATCTTCTCCATCTACAAATATTTCTCGGTTTTCCATTCCCCAAAAGCTCTCCTGAGGTTGATCTTTCCAGCCTCAGTCGAAGGCATCCATATGAGCTTTCTAGCTTTCCACGCCGCAAAATTCTTCTTGAAGAGACACCAACTAGTCCAGGGACTTGTGAAATTGTTAGCAGTCCTCTGATCCATTGGCTGAACGAGCTGGTGCGACTTTCTAGGATGAACGTGCGGGTGCCACTCCTGTGGATGATAGTGCTGGTGCTCATCATTCAAAGGCACGAAGTTCGTCGCCCTGAAACATTCCACAAGCTTTGCCCGTTTTTCACGATAAACATCCGGATGCTTAGCATCAAAAGCCCAAAGTTGCTCTGTAAGGCCCATGATACCCTTGTTGGTCCGGTCCTCGCCTCCTTCCATGAAAATGTGACGTCTCCACATGAGATAGAATCCAAGTGAGAGATGTGTGGCGTCTCCTGGTTTTCCTGGCTTCATGTTTGAAACGAAGCTTGAATCGAAGAGAACTGGCTGGTGGCGAGCTGCTAGGTCCCATAGTCATTCCCAGTATCCAACCCCAGCCCTTATCGGGATGTAGATTATGCTTGAATTTACATTGAGCTTCTTGCTTGTTGTGGACGTGTGGGGAGAGTAGTAATTTATGTGCTGGTATGCATCTTCGTATGTAGGTGCTTGTTGTCTTCACTTGCGACTGCAAAGCCAGCTAGGAAAGAGAATGCAAGAATGATAATGAACAATCGTCGAATATTGGAAGATATGGTTACCAGTCTTGATTCTCTTAGAGGTGATGAAGTCGGAGGTGATTGCGAAAGAAGAGCGTACGAATATATTTGAGAATTGTGGGAAGAGCTAACGCAAAAATTTGAATTTATATTACGAGGGAAAAATAACTCGGAGGCGGACCAGGAGCTAGTATTAGAGAAAACCACCGAAATTGAGTGGCTTCGCCTCTTAGACCCTCTCAACCAGTTGGTATTATCTCGAGGATTGTTCATGGCGCACTATTAGGCTCATCCTAATAGCTCGCCTGCCTTACTCTTATCGCGAAAGTGCCCCGGTCGCCTATTTATTTCGTAGCGAGAAATACTCCTAATTTCAAGGATCTTGTAAATTTTTAGACTAGTAATAGTACAATATCGCGTTTAATGCACTGTTATACTTCAGGTTAGTTTTCCTGATCCTGTTGGCGATTTGGACTTGTGAGCAGAAAAATAATTACCGGCGAGAAGACAGGCTTTGAGGGAAGGCAAGGGAGCTAGTCGAAGTTAAAGTCGAGGTCAAGGTGTTCCAAGCATAGGTGGAAGGGACAAGCCAAAGCACAAAAAACATCGTGGTTGTCATTCCGTTCCATTTCTTTCATTCCAATTCAAGACTACCCGCTCGCCGGATCCCAAAGAATTCAAATACATAGGGTCAGATGTCATTTCACCTGAATCCTCCCATTTCAATCAAACATACATCTCCCCAACCATAAAATTGTGATCTCATCTTCCCCTCGACCCTTTCGGGTGCGTACTAAGTGCCTCACCATATCTACCTCTGGGTAGCGTGGTATCGTACGCATTGATGACTCTCGTTTGTGATTCGTCTGCTTGTGAAAAAGCGTAGCCGCGCTGTTTGCGCATGCGCTGGACTTGGCGGACCTTTCGGATCGCTTTTTGGAATTGTTCCATCCTGGAGGCGCGTTAGAAGGTTGTGAGATGAGAGGGAAGAGTAGAACTTACCTTGGTCTATAATCCTGGATATTGTATTTCTGGATTTCTTGGATGTGATGATATGTTTGTGGTCTGTACATTCGTTTGGCGCTGTGATTGTTAGTGCTGATCAATAGAGACTGTGGTTGGAGACTTACTATTTCCATGCAAAGTCTCGAGAAAGACACAAGATTGGAAGAGCCAACCCCTGCAGCCAGAAGACCGGACTTGTGAACAGCCTTGGAACAACTCCTTCGTATTCCTCGGAAAAGTGTAACTTTGGAGCTACTGTTCCATAAACGGCGACGAAGATCATCCACAAGATCATGCTTCCAGGGATAGAGATGACATGATATTTAGTCCAGATATTGGTCACCAAAGCTGCTTTGCCCAAGACTGTCGCAAGAACGGCGGTATAAAGTGCTGTACCCCAGACCCAATGTCCTGCAGTTTTACCATCGCCTTGTGGTAAATCTCGTAACCAGATAAACTCCGATGCAATGTACAGAATCAAGGAATGATAGAAACCGTTGCCGACCCAGGAAAAGAAAGAATGCATCTTGAAGAAAGTATTCTTTTGCCCCAATTGGTAGAGTTGTGGATACCTGTCCAACAGCCGCGCCGAAATAAATTGATCGAAAATGCCCATTACGAGGGGTGGTGCAACGGTGAAAAATACATTGTAGAATGAAAGGGTCCATGATTCGTAAATGACTTCTCCTGAGAAGGCATTTTGGAACGAGTACTACAAAAATTAGGATGATTCTTTACGGGAGAGAAACTGGTAACATACCCAGAACTGTGTCATATACAAGGTGATATTCTTGTAGAACGAATATAATATGACCTTACTGATTCTTTGATAACTCCATGCACCATGCACGAGGAGTAGTTTTCGTAAATATCTGAATTGACCAATGGCGACATCTGCACTTCGAGCGGCTTGGAGACCTTCCATACCGCTGATACCAACGCCGATATGTGCAGCTTGAATCATAGAAACATCATTGGCCCATCACCAATGGCCAACAGAATCGCTTTCAAGTGACGTTTCACAAGTTTCACGACCAAGGCTTTCTGAAGTGGAGAAACACGGCAGCAGATGACAGCCTTGCACATAACTGCAAGATCCAAGAAATTCTTCTCAAGATCTTTCTCGAGGGCGTAGGTGAGCGATTTTCCATCAATGACTAGAGCTAGAGTATCCTGGGCAAAGGTTCCATCTCCTTGATTTCGGATCGCATCAAGTTTCTTCTGGATATTGTCTCTAGTCATTGCTGCTGTTTCTTCGTTGACGATCAAGAGGGTCATGTCTTCGCTGATCAGCTTGCAACTCATACCAATGTTGATGGCAGTTTCCTGTCGATCTCCAGTAAGAACCCAGACCTTGATACCGGCTTCTTGCAAAGTATGAATAGTCTCAGGAACACCATCTTGGAGACGATCCTCAATGGCTGTTGCACCAAGTAGGTAAAAGTTCTTTTCCAAAAGCTCGGCTGCTTTGTCGAGCTCCTCGGCGCGATTTCCACTGACTGTAGTTTGCGCCTTATCGAAAACCTTCCACCATTCCTGGAACTCTTGCTCTGGGATTTCTCGCATGGCTAGACATAGTGTTCGCAGACCTTCTGAGGCGTAATCTTCAAGATGCTGTAAAGTTACTTCAACATGTGGATTATCGGGGCTTAATCGTTCCAGGATGACTGTATCTGCTCCTTTGCAGTAACAACGGATCTTTCCATCTGGGCATCGGAAGATTGCGGACATTCGCTTTCGTGTCGAGTTGAACTCGCAAACTGCGAGTAACTCGTATTCGGCTTCCTGGCCTGCGACAGTGACCTGGACAGATCTTGGTTTTCGAGCTGTGAACTGGTAGCCCATCATGACTGCACCTTCAACCAATGCTCCCTCATCTGGAGAAGCAGCTTGGTATTTAATGGCGCCACCCTTTTCTTCTGTCCTTTCCGGAATGACAGTATGACATGTTGCCAGAAGAGTCAAAAAGTGATGAATGGCCACGTTCGATTCGTGCGTTTTCAGGTTCTCCTTTAGTCTAGCGAAGTCGTGAATACCAACCTCAACACCGTCCTGCATAGTAGCCCGTCGATCCTCTGGAACCTCAGTTGAGTACTGTATGCCAGCAATGGAACACTGTTTGAATTCCATCTGATTACAAGTCAATGTGCCTGTCTTGTCCGAGAAAATGTACTCAACCATTCCCAATTCTTCAACCAAACTCGATGTACGACAAACAGCTGGTGTGTCCATTTTGTCGTAATACATATCCAAGTCGTCGTTGATGAGAATAGCATGCCAATATTTCACGATCTCGATTGTGACGAAGAGCGAAATTGGCACGAGCGCAGAGTAGAGAACCCAGTAGGTAAAAATATCAGAGCCAAACTGCTTAGCTTTCTCGCCAGCTGAGGTCGATGCGGCGTAGCCAAGATAGCTCAGTTGTTGTCCCTTATTCGCTCGAATGATGAGATCTCCAACAGAACTTATAACACTTAGACAGACGAGAATGCCAATCAACATGAGTACAAGCATATTGAGTTGACGTTCCACAGCGGTTCTCTTGATGGGAGTAGCTGTTGCATTTCGCATGAGCTTTGTCTCGTGGCCGGTAAAAACAACAACTCCATGAATCCATGGGGTATTTCGAAGGGTAGCGCCTCTCAAAAGAAGTTGATCCGGTTGTAATGCGAGTTCCTTTTCACCTCCACCAGCTGCCACAGTCAACGTCGCCTCGTAAGTGTACAGACTGCTATTTGGTTGTTCGGATCTTAACTTCCCTCCAAGCCTGCTCAGCTCATTGGGGCTGATCATTTCGCAAGTCTCTGGAATAGCTTGCTTGATCTTGAGATTCGTTTCTCCATCAAGATTTGCAGTTTCAATATAACACAAGCCTTCGGGCTCGGAACTCGATAATATAACAACATCCGCTGGGAACGGTTCTTCGGACTCCACGCGGATAATATCTCCAACGGCTACGTTCACCCATTTTGTTTCCACAAATGCCGATCCTTTCATCACACGCGCCTTTGAGTTGTTCAGCGATTTGTCTGATGTTTTCCGTCTGTAATCTTCGATCAGTTCTTTTCCAGCAGAAACCAGAAGCACAAGGATCAAAGGTCCAATAGTGGTGTATTTATTCGTGGGTGAGATATTAGGTATTTGTTGTAAGGCGGCGGTAAATAAGAAGAAGACGTTGGCAAATTTGGAGAATTGTTCGAAGAGAAACTTTGGGAGGAAGGTCGCAATGTTATATTTCGCAGTGGAGATGTGATTATCGACATATTTATTCGCCGAATTCGCGGGAGGGTTGTTGAGATGTATTATTCTTGGGCCAAGAGTCGAAGGATCAACCTTTCCTCGTCCAAACCCAAATTTGAAATTCGACACATCGAATTTTTTTGGCGCCGGTTGTGGTGTTACCGGAACAGAATCTACTCTTCCTCTGCCTCCAGCTTCTGTTAAAGGTAGGTCCATTTCCGAGTACTCCGGTTTCATTCCTAGCATGGTCTTTGCCTTTCCCATCAGACCACCACCCATACTCAGCACACTGTTGCGGTTTCTACTCTTCCCCCGCATTGGCACACCAGTTCCATCCCCAGGTATTGCTCCCCCTGCTGGTAATACATCGATTGTCCTTCATCGGGATAGTCGTCCAAGTCATCCGCATACCGCTGGTAGTTTCCTAGACCTGATGACTGACTATATGTCCTCTGATTTCCACCTACGTACGGCCCCGAAGTTCCGGGGACTGTGTTAGGTCCACCAGGTAGAGGTCGAGCTGTAGGGGATGTAGGTCCTCCACCTCCTCCAACAAAGTCATCGTAGGACACCGAAGGTCGGGGATTTGTTTCGTCGTGATCGGCATTGTAGGCTCGTAAAAGGTCATCATCGTTCATAGGAGGACGTTTTCCATCGTTATAAACAGGTCTGTCATCGTCGAGATCGAGCAACAGATCATTTCTATTGCTTGGCTGTCCAGCCATGCTGGAGTGCAGCGAATTGTTGTCGCAGTCGAGCCCGCGCAAGCGGTGCGAACATCCAAATCTGTTGATGGATGGTCTCGCGTTTGGACAGTATTCGATTCAGTCGTCTGACAGCAATATTATGTCGTGAGGTGAAGTCGTAAGCCTCTTTGAAGATCCCTTTTTTAGATTCCAGAGCTGCGCCTCGATATGGCGGGTATGGGCAAGTGGAAAGTCCCTGAATACGAAGCTTCGCCAGCAAGTCTCAGCACTTGATATTCTTCAACAGGTGGATTCAGAATGATCGATTCTTGGCACAGAGGTCTTTCGTGGAGTGATTCGAGGGCCATTGACAGTGTCAGCATCTAGGAAATTGAATAGTTCCTGGGCAGACTTCACATCAGCAGCTGTAAACAACCCCTGCCTAGCTTTCGTGGTGGGTCAAAAAGCAGCAAGGCGAATTTTGCGCTCAAATAGTGCCGCTTTTCGTGTCCGTAGTGCGTTCGGGACAATTGGCGTCACAGACAATCTTATCGTGAGCCGCTTCATCCCATAACATCAACCGCCACAGTTATCACACAAAAGAAAATGGTCTGCGCAAAGTGTCAAAAGCTGTCGAAGTCGACTACCTTGGCTACTCCAGGAGTCAAGAAGAAGAATGATATGTATTACGGATCGCCGGCGGGAAGTTCCTCAAGCTCAAAAAGTGGCGACAAGACCAAGACTTCAGCGACAATTGGCAATAATGGGATAGGAAAGGTATGTTTAGATTTGCGCAATATCTCCGGATATGACTGATGTTTCTTAGAGCAAACTGCTTTCCAAGGCTGCTAGAAACCCTTATGCTACGTATTCAAGCTCTTGTACGACATGCAAAACGAAGGTTGACCAAGGACGGACATATTGTCAGAAGTGCGCATACAAGGCGAATGGTATGTTGATCACCTATTGATGGAATGTATAGGCTAATATATGTTTAGCATGCGCCATGTGTGGTAAAGCAAATTCGAAGTCGACGGCAGCTGCTCCTGTGATTGCTGGGCAGAAATTTACGCTCAAGTGAACCACCCAACGACCATACCTGTTGATGCAAGGCGAGGCTCAAGAAAACATTATAACAAGAAGCTCTGCTTGGACGAATGGATTGCTAGCTCGAGCAACAAACATAGAGGGAAGAAGATACAAAGCCGAACAAGCGGCATGACCAAGGCTTCGAGTGGAAGGCGCGAACGCTTACGGAAGTTCGGCCTGTCCTTGACACAGAAACACCCAGAGTCAACAAGGACACAGGTGCTATATATAATATTGGGAAAACCTACGGTCCCTCTCTCATCGGAATCGCCAAATCTGTTGGCACGTTTTTGGCCTACGACTCAAGATGTCGTAGAAGGCAACTCGAGGCGCTTTATCAGCAAAGCAAAGTCTTCCTGAACAATGAGGCTCCCAGTATATGGAGTGTGCATCTGAGGCTATCTGGCAAGTCAAACGGGTTGAGAAGCCAATATTGCATCGCAGGATGAAAGTTACGCTTTGTGCCGTCTATCCGGGCCGAAAATGAATTAGCCTCGTAGCACCCCCTTTCAAAGATTCCCACTCATGTCAAAAAGTGCAATCACAGGTAGAGTTGTTTTATTTAATTGCTCTACTAATTTTGTCATCCTTCTCGCTTTAGTCTGCGCTGGGTTTGATGTATGCTTGCTCCTCTCACTATTAGGCTACCTCTCGAGCCATTTCCTCTTTGCTCTGCTTCCGAGCTAGGCTGTATCACCTTCTTACAGGCTTCCTGGGTGTAGTGCCTTCCACAGCATTCGTCTGCGTTCTCGAAATTCATTCTCTTCCTTTCCCTCAACCTCAACCCTCCTCACAACCTTCAAAATCATCCTCCCATTCCGGCAAGAAAGGATTCCCCCGGTGGCCTTCAATCCACTCGTCCTGTTTCCTGGCCGTTTCTCGCTTCTTCTCCTTCCCACCCATCTTCCCACTCCAACCCTCCATCAGAGTTCCAACCACACCACCTGTCCCTTCCCTCTCCTGCCTTTCTCTTTTGCTTTCGGCAACAGCTTCTTCGAGCCCTTCCGATATTCTCTTCACGCGCTCCTTATCTCTGCCCTCTAACTTGCTAGCAACCTTTTTGACTGCTCCCCTAGTTTTCAACAAGAGAGTCACAACCTCAATATTCTCCTTCCCCCAGTCTCCCTTCAAGCTCCAGTCCCTCGGCCAGCAGATTAGAAAGGTACTGATTGCCACTTGATATTTTTGGCGGATTTCTTGGGCTAGTGACTCGTCTTCGTCTTTTTGTGCGTTTGATGATGTCCATGACGACTGCGGAGGGTTGAGAATTTTATTTGAGATGTAAGGGCGGAGGGAAAGGTATGATTCGAGCAGCGTCGCCAGCTCAGAAAGCGTCGTAATTAGGACATCTATCTCCTCCTCGGACGGTGTATTAGACAGCGTAGTTGCCATCTTGCGAGCTGACGGACTTGGGGAAGGAGTAGGTTTAGGAGGCGTAAGATAGAAAGATTTAACATCCGTATCGCTGTAGACGAGCGCAGTCGGACTCTTCGATGCGAAGGGTGATGAGTAGCGGTATGGTTGCATTTTGGAGGGATTCGATTTCTCCAGCTCCGAGGGTGGAGAGATCGTGAGGGTGTTGAAGTAGGAGAACATTTTGATTGTCTTCGTGATGATTCGAATGAGGTGGGTGATATTTCATTCACGTCGTCAGTCTAGAGTATTCAGGTAGACTCTATATTTCTGAATGTGAGGGTGGTTGGTGAAGTGACAAGAAAATTGAGGGGAGAGGGGTGATATATTTGAATGGCTAACAGTGATAGGTAGAGTGCCTGAAATAGCAAATAATACCATGAAGTCATAACGGAGGCTGAGGACCTGTGATATTGTGGACGGACTGTGGGGACTACCACGACCAACGAGGACCTGGGGTTGATCATTCATGCTTAATCCAACCTCCCGTATCCAGCCTTTTCACCCATCGCATCGCATCACTTGAAACACCCTCACTCATATCATTCCCAATTGCCCTGGGGAAAAAAATATTCGACAATAATTGCAATCTCTGGCGTACAACTCTTGGAAAGTTCTCACAGGTGCACGCGTGGTTTCAGAGTCTAATGACGAAAGTCGTCGTTCATCCGCATTGTTGTTGTCGCGCTAGTGTTTCTTCTCGCTAGGCACCCCTTTCCATTTCCTTCGCGGCTATCTATCCCTGGAGTGGCGAGGCAACAACACATCAATGCGCCGTTTTCCAATCAAACCAATCAAACCAATCAATGAGGGCTAGGGAAGAACATAGCATTAACCTTATTTGTTTCGATAGGAAATAATTTTTGATTGGAGGTGGCGTGAGTTTTAACTTTAACGTCACTGGGAGAGATGGACGGACGTGGAAAGAACATGGAAATGGGATAGGAGACTCTGAAGCTCAACGATTGATCGATCGATGCAAATCTTTTGAGAGGACTGTCCTCGTAAAATAAAATGCAGCTGGCGCAGAGTAGAAAAGATCGGAATTTTAGATGTCGAAATAGGAAGGAGGCTGTTCCAAATCTCTCTTGAGTTGTTGACCGTACTTTACCAAGATCCCCATACCCCCATCCCGCATCCCTCATCCAAAACTTCTCAGCGAAATTCTTTCACTTGTATCCTATTGGTACATAAAGAGGCTTTGTACGCGTATGTTTAAATGGTCACGCTGCGACTGATGTCATCCTCCATTCCATCTCGGCGTGGTCGGGTCAGCAGCAACACATCAAGAAAATGTTGCCGATGTATTATCCCTTTGCCATAAGCGTAGAGAAAAGCTCGAGTATCATACCACGAAAGGTAAAGCGTAGAAACCCAAATGGAAGAGGCGTTGGTGTTTGTAATTCCACTGATTGCATTAAAGGGGTGTCCTTGGGTAGACAACAGACTACCTAGCAAGGAGTATTCTTCTTCCATCTCAAAACTCACACTCAACCACATCATCTCTCAGAAATCTACACCAGATCTAAATGACCGATATTCCGTCCCAAATCCATCCCAAAACCACAATCTATCGTGAAGTAAATCTCGCCAATATCAAACGCCTGACGGATCCCAAATCCATCTATCTCCCCAAAACGCCCTCTATAAATCGTAGCCTCGTCACATAACTCCGCTTCTACCGGTTTAGTGGCGAAGTAAGAAGTGCTCACTGAGGAGCAGGCGGTACCTCCCCCAACAAATTATCCCAATTCCCCTCCCCTTCCTCCCTATGCCCCTCCTTCATAACCAGCAGCTGCCGCACCCCACAATAAGCCCCCCTCATCGCCACCCTCTCAACATCAACGTAATGTCCCTTCTCCTTCCAATACTCCATCCCCATACTCTGCCCAAGCGTCGCTTTCCTCACCAATTTAGACTTGCTACTCCCCGAACCCTGCCATGTCCCTTCTTCGCTTCCGAATTCCGGGGAGGAAAACTCATCTTCCAAATCTTGGGCGTGGCTGTGTGTTGGCGGCGCAAAATTGGGGGACGAAGATGGCACGGTAGAAATCCATTCCTTATCTTGGATGATCTCGCCTTCGATTTCGGTGCGGCGGATGTTGAAATGGGGCATTTTGGCGTAGTAGTTTATGATTCGTTGCGGTAAGCTGAATAGTCTCTCGACTCTCTTGCCAAAGCCTAGCATGCCGAAGGTCTTCTTGTCGTATGCTACTCGCACATAAGGATTCATGTAGATTCCCGTGTCGAATTTGTCTTTTTTCCCTGCTGGGACGGCGGAAGGAGACGCGACTGGAGAGATAGCTTCGGGGAGAGCCATGATATCTGCATGTATCAAGCAACATTCACTCGAGTCCCAAAACGGCTCCGGCTCAGATCGAAATCGCAGTGGAAGTTGCGGTACATCCTTCGTCCCCGCAACCCCCAAATGTCCTGGCGCAGCATTATTCTTATCATCTCCCCGGAAAAATCTCCCATCGAACGCTGTAATGCCTCCCCAGCAGCTCTTCACTCTGACGGAATCTCTCCCATCAAGCAAGTCCTTCCTAGTCCTCGCCTCCCCCTCATTCGCAAACCACGGGAAAATCGGTACACCTATAGAATACCCCTCCGCATCCCTCGTAGCAAAAGTATCATAATACTTCCACCAACTCACAAAATCCAACCCACAAGCAGCCTTATACTCCGCTTCCCCATCCCCATTCAAATTCGTCCCCCAAAGCAACCTCGCCGCATCCCTCGGCTTAAAATAAACATCATTAATAAAAAGCAGCTTATCAAATCTCCTATCCATTCTCTCCATCGGTTCCAGAGCTTTATTCCGTACTTCCGCTAAATACGCTATCCGTTTGACTCGTTCTTCGCCGGTGGGGAGTCTAGTCTTGGGGATCGAAGACATGTTCAAGGGGTTTACTTCTTCGCTGACCAAACTCTTTTCGCAGCGTAGTCGAGAATCGAGGGTGTGTAAGGCATCGGTAGGGCCGCCGAATATGCTCACGTAGACTCGTTCCCTGCCAATTAATTCCACCAATTCCACCAGGCTATCCCCCCACGCGCCCTCAATCAACCCGGCATCAACGATATTCGCAGCAATGAACACCGTTTCGCCCTCCGGTATGCTGAAGGACGGCGGAGAGGTATAGCTGCCATTAAACACTCCCTGCCAGAATATAAACAGCACGAATGCTATGCAGATGTACAAAGGGCGGCAGACTCGACATATCCTCTTAGCCTTTCGGAGAAGTCGAGGAAGAAGCCGACGGCGAGGTATGGGTTTATCTTTGAATTCGTCAAGAAGAAGCGCGTCGTCGCGGAATTCGTCGTCGTCGGAAGAGGTGTGCGCGCGGGGGATGAGATGGTCGTCGTAGGAGCTTCGTCGAGGGGAGGGCATCGTGTTTGCGGTTTGCGGTGCTGGACCGACTCAGCTGCTTGAGGTTATGGTTGGGGTTCGGGTTCAGGTCATTTGTTTTTGTATTTCTCCCTCCATCAATTTCCGTCTCGCAGTAGATGGACGACTCGACCAGTTGTATACGTCGTTGATATTGATTCTGGGGGGTTTGATGTCGTGAACGGAGTCGGAATGGAGGATATCAACGTCCCCCAAATCCACTCAAGCGCGGTCCGTAAATTCCAGAAGTATGCCACGCCAGCACCTGTCGCCAATGTCAGGGTCTCAGGCGAGTCGGGGGGTCCAATGCACCTTGAGCGAACGGCGGCATGTTCGGGGACTCTCGAACCACTAAACACAACTCTCAGGTGTCTAAAACGGGCGTCAAGACCACAAAACACGGCCAAATTGTCTAAGCCACACCCCTCCACGTTGCTTTCCCACCCTCAAATCCCCTTAAAACAACCACTAAAATCAACAACCGCAACCTCGCGTAACCGCTCAATTCGCAAACGTTCGTACTTGGTGCGAATATACGGGCGGGAGAACGAACAGCGGACGAATTTAGTGCCCGTGATGCCGAATTACACGTGTGTTCCGTACGACTCGTCCATATCTGACTTTTGTACCTCTCAGATTTTAGTAGCAGCAGACAGAGTTCCAATTCTAGAAACCAGTTCGTTCCATCTCACTCACCTGCATGCAACATGTGCGGTGCTTCCCATGGTTGCCGAGAGCTGCTTGGGATGGACTGAACTCAAAAATCACCAGAAATGCAAGAAATCGAAATCACATGAAAAGGGGCCATTACATCATTCACACTCACGCCGTCACTTCATCAACGCTCCAATCGTTCAAAGAATAATGGCTTCGTGTGCTTCTTGTGCTTCTTGTGCTCAATCCATTCTGAAAGCCTTTGAAAGCTCTTATAATACAAATGTATGCTTCATTGCTTCAATTCATGTCCTCCCAACTCCCCCACACTCGAATCGCCCACATAATCATCATCAAAAAGAGAAGACAATGCAGCCAATCCGATGAAAAATTCTCCAATCAAGTACGTATGAAGTCCTCCTTCCCCGATTAATGCTCGCGACACAATTGAAGTAAGTTTGGAGGTTGCCAGGAGAAAAAATACAAAGTAGGAGCAACAGCGATTAGGACGAGCGCAGATATCGCCAGCACCCTACATACAGTCCAGCTATCAGCAGTGTCGAAGGCCAAGGGTATCTTCGCGAAGGAAACAACACGAGGGAGGAAAACACAATAAGGTAGATTGTTGGTGCCTTACGTCTTTCGTCCGCCGCCACACAGATTCTTGATAAATCCCCCGATCCACTCGACAAAGACAGTTCGCCAAATCGCCTTCAAGAAATTCCTATCCTTGATGTTCTGATTGTTTGATCGGATGGATGTTGGTGTACGAGACCGGTCCGGAGGAGGAGATACTACTTGTTGCTTTCTTGATCTGATCGACGGACCTTCACCTGAACGAGCGCCGGAGCTCTCAGCTGTGTCTGGTTCAGAAGGTCCAACCTTCATGCTAGATCTTGGCGTGGCTGGTTGAACGGCAATGCCTGGTCCTTGATCGCCACTGGATATCTTGCGAGCTGTGTCGTCATCGTGGCCTAACTGTCTGTTGCTAACAATGAACGGTGTGGTGGGGGATGGCACAGTATGAGAACCTTCGGGACAAATTCCACCATCTAAGGAATGGATAGAGGGTGCTTTCTCGACTGGTGTTTGGATTTTGGGTTTGACATTCGGGTCAACTTCTTCAATTTTGATGGTTGGCTTAGGGCCTGTCGCTGGAGCTTCTCGTGTCTCATTACTGGAGGACGCTCCAATACCGTTCGAAACGCTTTCGGTCTTCCTGGGCTTTGAGTCCTCCTCCATATCAACTCCTGAATCTTCAGCAGCATTATCGGTGTCCGAGTCGGGGATCTCGCTGGGTGTCGGAGGGGTATCTTCCTGTTTCGGGACGATAGGAGTAGTTTGTGGCTTCGGATTCTCTGCAGAGGGCGATTGCGTCTTGATTGGTTCTTCTATGCTCGAACCTGCCTGGATCTCTCGGTTCAACGATCTAGCAACGATGATGGGTACTTGATCGATCTTCTTTAAATCATCCTTTCGATTTTCAATCCCAGATACAGGAGTGGAATCTGGTTCAGCTACACCACTCTCCTCTCCGGAGGTCTCGGGATCTTGCTCTTCTGACCCGTGCATATAGGCCTTTGGAAGTTCAAGCGGGTTCTCCTCCACTTCTTGTTCTTCGTCGATCGAACCCAAAAATGGCGATTGCTCCGTAAGCATACGAGGTGACGGACTAAGAAGATCTGTTCGTTCTGGATGCCGACCATTTGCGTGTGCTGAAGCAGGTGGGCTGCCATCAAGTCTGACTTCATCGACCGGAAGGCGACCTTCCATGCTTCTAATCTCTGCATAGATTCCTTCTCGACTTGTTGGGAATGGAGTCAGAGTTGGGTCGTTTGGATCTATCTCTTCATCCTGAGTGGATTTGGACGGGCTTGGTGGTGGTATTATGCTTTCGCGTCTACTCTGAACTACGAGGTCATTTGGACCAGGACACTCATGGGGAAAAAGAGGAACTCGTTCTTCAGGTGGTGTCTCTGCGCCAGAATCAAATCCGTCTTCTTCCTCATCAACCTTCTGAGGTGGCAGCATCTCGATCTGGCCCTGAAAACAAGTCAGAGACTATTAATTATGTTGAATTATGGCTATCGAAACTTACCACACTTTCTTGATCGAGCGTAGCAGCAACATCTGCCACTTCCGCGGCCACTCTTGCAACTTGCGGTATGGGCGTGTTGGACATCCTTCTGTAACCAATTCTGCCTGCCTCGTCGTCAGAAACAGGTGGGGTTGGTTCTTCGTGGTCGAGTTTAGCCGCAGAATCAGCGACTTCTGCTGCTGTATCCGCTAGCTCTGGAGTTCTGGCTCGTTCGGGAGATACGGAATGATCGGTTTGTATGGCTTCCGGCGTCAATAGTTGTGACTTTGGAATGCTGGGCCCTTCTTCTTTGTTGGAACCCTCGTTAATTTGCGAATGTTCTCCTACAGTTGTATCTTCGACAGCCACGGTTGGTGCCATCGTCTGAGTATGGTTCTCTGGGTTCTTAGTAGAATCTTCTTTCTCCGCAGATCCATTCGTACTTTCGATCCTGTGAGTACCCTGATCCTCCATATCGTCTTTCGAAGGTTTGTCTTTTTCCAGTGGTGGTGTGCTAGGTGGATGTTCGACCTTCGAATTGTTCTCCTTGTGTGCAAGAATTGCGAGAAGATTGTTACGATTCCCAATATCGTCAGTCACTATTGGTGACGAAAGAGTCAGCATTTTTTTGTGAGTAAATACGTCATGCGATGTAGACTATTCAATTCTTTGACTGAAAGAAATGATGCGACATCCATACCTGTCGGAGCATCCTCATTCAATGTCCACCAATCTCCCGGACCCAACCGAAACTTATATTGATATTCTTTTCCTTTCTCTACCTGCACATCTTTGTGATACTCATGTTCGCCATCTGCATTGGTGGTATGCTCCATCTCCTGCGGCTGCCATGCTGGATCAGAGAAGGACCCCGCAAGGTAGACGGGAGGCTGCGTGCCCGGCTTCGAATACTTGACGGTGACCGTCACGGTAGGGGATGCCATGATGGCATTAATATAGTTCGATCAAAATTCGAGTCGTATTCGAATGGGAATGTAAAAGCGAAATCGGGAGCTGCGCAAAGATACGGTGTTCACCACGCAATGCGGAGGAAGGAGCGACCCTCGACTACTGCAGGCTAATCTGTCAATAAGCTGTTGGAGGTGAGAGAGTACCTCTGGCGAGATATGCAAAGGGAAGACAAGGGTGGGAGCAGTAGAAGGGCAATGGTTGAGTTGATGGAGCCGAAGGGTTGAGAGGGTGTCATACGATGGAGAAGCGTGAGGTGGAGTGAAGGCTTGACAAGTTGGTGTAACACTGCATAGGTACATATACATACATCACTTACCAAACGCCGGCGTTTGAATACACGAGCACGTAATTTTTGTGCTTCACCGTCTCACTCTGTAATGTTGGCAAGTTGGCAGAAGCTGGCAATGACGGGGTGGTGGTTGTAACACTGGGAAGGACAGGGCTGACAAGGCTGTGGCGGGGTGTTTGATCAGTCCTCAAAAATGTTGAGATGCATCAACGAAGGAGAAAATATTGCAAGAGAGGAAATTTTGAAGGAGGTAAATGAGTAAGTATACATGCAATTGCTTCTTCTTGGACGCTACAGAGAAAGCTGCACATCAATATCTTGGTTGTTCCTTGATCTGCTTCCCCGCCTCGAATTCTTGGAATCCCAGAGTTCCTTGTTCGATACGCTGAGAGGTCGCGCCACAATTAATGCATGCAGAAAGATCCCTGGAAAAGCACATGCAAAAGTCGGTTAAGGTCAAGTTTCATCTAGCTTTCGCATTTCAAGCGTTAAAGCTGCTTCAATTTAAGGCGGTTATCTTCTGTCCTTTTAAAGACCACCTCACTCTAAGACTACCTTGGTAGATTCCGGGACTGCCACCAAAATCTCTCTTCACTGTCTTATCATGACTGCAACATGGGGAGAAGCTTCCTTGTTGTGATCCCTGTATGCCAAGAGGGGTTTGAAGGCCTAGTGCTCTGTAGTGAAGCCTGAGGCCTCTACAAGATATTGCCCGAAAGTTCCCAACACTACGGATCAGCATCAGCGACAGTGTTTGCGAACTACAGTAGACCAATGTCAAGACATCCCGCATTGGCGACCTGATATTTTCCTTCTCTTCTCCTAGAATTTGTCTTTGCACCTTGCCTTCTCCCTCTTCAGACTTTTGTAATTCCACTAATCTCTCTTTCCCGCTAGAGATGTGGTGGTTCCTTTCTGCCCGCAATTGATCTAGCTTGCCGGTGTCTTACACTATAGGCGGCTGATTTATGGCAACCTCATGGGTTTCTCCTTGAGTACAATGTGTTGAGGCAGACCCGGGGATCTCGTGCGACCCTACAGTTAAGCAAAAATCTGCGAGGTCATGTCAAGCTCTGCCAACGGCGGCGTGAAGGCGGCAAAGAAAAGTGCCTTCTCTTGCGAGCCCTGTCGTAGACGAAAGGTACGTCCTTATCCACCTGGAAGCCTTTGGTTTTTTTCTTGGGTGCTTATTCGAATTTCAAGGTCAAATGCAGAGGTGAACACCCGACTTGCAATCGATGCTTGGCTCGAAGTGAAGCCTGTGTGTATAAACTGTAAGTGCCTCTTAGAAACCATTGAAGCTCTAAGTCTCTAATAACCGAAGTGGACCCACTCTCTATTACACTCAGAAGCTCGAGGGACGCATAGCGGAGCTCGAAGCGGCACTCAGGCATCATGGAGGACAAACATCATTATCACCTGATGTTGCAGGTCACGTTCAATCTATCGCGTCCGGTGAATCGTCTTCTGCCAAGCAAGCCCTCCAAAGGCAAGTCATCGGTGCAAGCTTTGAGGGGCTGAAGTTTGACAAAGAGGGAAGCATCACGTTCCATGGACCAACGAGCTTCTTCCAGCTTCCAGCTCATAACTCATTCGAAAGTCCTCTCGCACGCGGGCCCTCATCTACAGTGACGATAGAAGATGGACCTGACAAGAGGGAACGACTGGTGGCCAATGCCTGGCAGCAGAGACTCCTGGAAACCCTGGCCGAAACCCCAGTAAGTCGTAGCTTGGAAGAAAGGAAAATCTGCGGCTTATGGATTACAGCAACCTTTTCAGCATTTGCTACAGTCTCATTGGTGTTGGATTCAACCACTCTTTAACTTTGTCTATCGACCAGCTTTTACGCGTAAGCTTCTTGTCCTCTTTCGAATCCAGATCTAACTTTTTGAACTAGGTGATATGGAAGTCCTTGGGCCATACTATTCACACATGTTGCTGAATGCTATGCTTTCCCATTCAATTAGATGGTGTAAAGCAGATCCCGAAATTCGGGAAAAACTGATCCCATTTGACGATGGCGCTCTATTTGAAAGGCAAGCTCACGCCCTTCTTCAGGAGGATTTACTGCGGGGCCACAGTAAAATCCCCACAGTTCAGACGCTGCTATTGCTGAGTGCGCAGGAGAGTGGGCGGGGTAATCGAACTCAGGCCTGGCTCTACAGCGGCATGGCCTTCCGGCTTGTTGAAGATATGGGAATCAATATTGATGGCCAGAAATATGCCGGATCTGTGCAGCTCTCTGATGAAGACATCGAGATTCGACGTCGACTATTCTGGAGTTGCTATTTCTACGATAAGATGATTAGCTTATATCTTGGTCGCTCACCAAGTATCCAGCACTCTCAAGTCAGCCCGCCACAAATCATGCGTGAGTTATCAATTCATCTCACTAAAGATAGAATACTAATTACCTCAGTCGATGATTCAGCTGAGAACGATTTATGGATTCCTCACGGAGTATCATATCCTAATGGCATCACTTACCCACCAACACAGGCTCATTCCATTTCGTGCTTCGTTCGTGTGTGTCAGCTCTCTGTGATTCTCAATCAGATTCTCATCCATATATACGACCCATATCATCAGAATACGGAAGTCGAAATGGAGAGCTGCCTTGAACGTGAAGGCCATGCTTTGGCAATTTTCTGGGATGATCTACCGGTGTTCCTCAAGATAGATCCCGCAGAATTACCTCAGTACTGTCCTCCAAGTCATATTGTTACCTTGAAGTAAGTTGTAGTCTGCATGTCTGATGAGCGTCCTTTTTTGACTGTTTTAGCTGCCTTTACCACACTTTCAAAGTCCTCCTTTATAGACCTATGCTTTTTCATCAAGCTTCACGTACTGGGAGTCGACGTCTCAATGCGGACCACTTACTCGTCTGTATCACTTCCGCAACTTCAATCATTGCTATTTTTGACCTCTTCTGTCGATCTTTTGGAGATGGCCATTGTGTTCTGGCAGTATCGTACAGCATATATACCGCAGCATCAATATTTCTTCTCCAAGTCCAGGCAGATCCATCACATGATCAACAGTCAATCTGGAGACTCGAGTTCTGTATTCGAGGCTTGGAACGAATTAAAGTCTCTAATCCAGGTAAGATAAATAGTTCCTCTTGCTGAAGCCTGAATGCATGATAGTAACCGTGTCTTCATCACAGTCATTGCAAGCGCACTCAGTCTGATCATAGGCAAGCTTTCGAATATTGATCCTGCCATCCTGACAGATTATCTGCGCCAACAGCTTCATGTGGCTGAATCTGATCATATCCCAGCAACCAGAAGTGGAATTCCTAGGCCTACAATTACAAGTGACGCATCGTACCCTGAAGTTGACAATTTTAGTCAGAGCGACCCTTTTCAAATCCCATCAATTGACGACTTCAACCTTGATCAGTTCCAAATATCTCCGGAGATGTTCGAAACGTATGCAGCACTTGAGCCTATCAGTTCCATTGATGAGAGTTTCCTTTAATCATTGTCTGGTTTTGGATATTGGTCGGACCGCGCAAGTTCGTTCTGCAGGGGCTTCTGAATTCTCTGTCGACAGCTATGGTGCAATGATAACTTCAGCAGTCTGGCGCTCTATGCTAAAGTGCTCCACGGTTTTGACGATTTGGTCATACACAGCGAAGGTTATACTGCTTGAAAGCTAGGAGAAGTCAGAATTCTTGAAGTAGCTACCCATCGTTCAGTAGCGACACTTACCGTCAGGCGAATCAACCTTGGTGAAGTCCCCTTCCAAAATCCCGATATTCCACCACTTCTCAGGATTTCGCCCGCACAGCTATACATACTCCGAGTTACCTGGTTGGAGCTTTGCATCCTCGTTTTAATGTTATCGAATGGCATGGAAGCATACCTGGAAAAATCACAGCATGAGCCTTTCGCTACTACTCGACAAGAAGAACCCAGATGTAACCTACACTGTCACGACTCCACTTATAGCGCCAATGCCAAGTGTACTTAACATATTACTTCCTCCCTCCGGCCACCTTTTCACAGCTTCCTGCTGCAGAGTACTAAATGTTGTGAATCTGACAGCACTGTTTGTTCCCTGCTTACATAGAACTGGGCCAATTCCTTTCCAAAGTGCGAGAATCCCATCAGATTTTATGATCGCGACGACAGTACCGGACAAATCTCCCCCACTAGCACCATTCCGTACCGCATCTTCAACAATTCTCGTTTTCAACGCTTCTCCTGGTGTCACAACCAAAATGGACTCTGATATCCCGGCGCTTAGTCCTGCCAACACGTTTACTGCCGGGTTGACACTGCCAGACGCTGAAAGTGGGAGGTTTTTGCTGAGATAGTCTTTGCTGGTCTCGAAGGATAAGAATCTGATTCCCGACTTGAAAGCATTTGAGGTAGCGAGGGCACGACAACCTGAGTAGAAACCCGAGAAACCCGCGGTTTTGTAGGTTGATCGGATGATATCGAGGGAGGACAGTGCCTTGGTAAGACCTTGGGGCAGTTGCCGCCGAGTTTTGACGAATTCTGCTGGGTACTTCAAGGTGATGGTTAGTTATAAGATTCTCAACTCAAAGTTATGGTTTGCGAGGAGAACGAGAAGAATTGCTAGCAACGTACAGTTACCAAGGTCTCCGAGAAACCTGCGATTCCTCCAGCGAGGATCTGAATTCCCACGGAGGGTTTATCCATTGTAGAGTCGCTGCAAAATCAGTCCTTTGCGGAAAGAAAAGTATAGTGTCACTGTTTTAACGCTCCAAGATACAGGTGCATCTATATAGAACCCCTAAACAACTTCTTAAACTCCGTGTTGAAGACCAAACCTCGTCCTCGGAAGTTGACCGAACTCGATGCTCACCATGACAGGACAGCGTGAGGCTATAAATAGCTCCACTACAGTCGCCCTTTATGCACGCTCTAGCCAACTTACACTTCTCGAGATGTGATAGCCATTGTTGATGTGTCGTCTTCGTTTTGTGCTACAACTATAATTATATTTTTAGTGCAAGTCGCCAAATGTGGCGAACTTAACTTTAAACTCGACATTGGGAAACATGTATAAGGCTGCATAGGTAAATGTACTTCACTTTGTTGAATATAGCAGTCTCAATCGGTGTCCACAACCCAAGTACATTGCTTGCCCTTCTGTTTGCTCGTTTGTATTGCTCATTGAGTCAACTGGTGCTTCAGGTGTGTGTTAAAACTATTTCTACTCTTCTTGATTCCCAGTTCGAAGAATGAGTCATTCGAAAAAATTCCGAGGTCAGTCCCTAGTCTTCTATACCCATTTATTTTGCAACTACAACAGGTACTCCGTCAGTCTATTTCAAACGCTTCACATCCCATAAGTCTTCTGAATTTCCCTTGAAAAGCCTTTCTATCATTTCCTCATCTTTCCCGCACCATCTCAGACACCTGTCCGCGAAGTTCTTGATATCTACCCCATCAAATCTAGTATGAGGCCAATCCGTCGCAAAAACGACACTCGTTCTCCCGCCCACCCTCAAAATCTCCTTCGCAAAAGGTTCTATATCTCTCTGTAACCCAGCATCATTCGTAAGCCTATACGGAGCCGACATTTTCACATAAAAGTTCCCTCTCGTCAACAAGTTTATCAAAGACTGGAATCCCGGAAGCGTGTAAGGATCAGCATTTCCATCCTTCACAAAGCTCTTGGGAATCGTCGGTCCACCAAAATGGTCCACGCAGACTTTGACTCGAAGCTTTGTCATGATTTTCTCAATCAACGGCATACTCTCTAATCCAATCCAGATCTGCAACACCCAGCCAAAAGGTCGAATTACATCTGCATACTTGCAAAGCTCTTCCGCGAGATCCGCCTCAGCAACTGCTCGACCAACAGATTTGATATTGACACGTACACCACGTACTCCAATCCCATGCCATTCTCTCAAAGTCGACTGAGATATAGTGTCAGGGTCGAAAGTCACAACGCCTCGACTGCGCGATTGACCAAGAGCTCGCAATGCGTCCAAGAGGCAGGAGTTGTCGTTTCCGTAAATAGAAGGCTGTACAAGGACGATGTTTCGAAGAGAAACTGATTTCTCGAAGGCCATTGCATCGTGGAGGAGGTGTGTGTGAGGGGTGTAGGCGGCGTTGGGTGAAAGGGGGTATTTCTTTAGGTCGCCGATTACGTGCATGTGGCTATCCCAGGAGTTGGGTGGGATGTGTTGAAGGGTATGGGGGGAGTAAGTTGCGGTTTGGCGAGGTATGGGGCGAGGAGAGAGGAGGAATCGAGCTGTTCTTCGGAACATGGACGTGTATTTAGTGGGTGTCGAGGAGTCCTGAGACGTTATTGTTAGTAGTGGCATTGTGTGCTGCTCAGGACCACCGTAGGCTTCGACGAAAAATAAGTTCGAGTTATTGGTGAAGTCCAAAGAATTAAAGTCGACCTTCTGAACAAATAGACAGATTTAGAGGACAAATATAGGGTAACCAGTATGAAGCTGCAGGGTACAAAGAGAGAATGTTTCGGTGTAAGTGGTGTGTGTACCTTTGGCCGCCAACCTCCTTGAGATTGTGGACTCTTAACAGAGAAATGGCCTGTCGCAGATTAAGATGAAATAAGGTATGACTAAAGTGGAGAAATAAATTCAAGTTACAAGTGGTACTTACCCCTGATGTTTTGTATCATTGTATGGGACTTTCGAGCGGACGCTGGGTTGTGATCGGGGTGAGATGACAGACTGTGGAGAAGATCCACGGGAATGCTCAACCTTTTCAACACACTACTCCACAACTCGAACGACTTCGGAGCCCTAAATATGGACCCTATCGGTCAGGTAATGCGTATAAGATTACATTTCACAAGTCATGCTCATCGACCCCCAGAGGTTGTCGTAGTTGCACTTGCGAATAACGACGGAAGTTGACCGAGTCTAGTCCTCATTAGTCGACCCCACTCTCGTTTGGTCTGGGGGGACTTCAACAACCCTCTCCATTCTCTTCTCAAGGCCACTCTTTCGATATAGACAACAGATGAGCCCTGTAAATCCTATATTCTCTCCAATCTGAAGCCGTGGCACGCCTGCTCTTCGGCTGGATAACTTTACCCCACCCTCCACGACCCCAAAATTTCCCCGAATTTGCTATGGTGGAGGCGGGGACACACAAAGCTGCCTGCATAAGTACATATAACAGAGGCATTTTCCTTAATATTCCTTTACTCAACGCTCTTCATTCCAACTATTACCTCTGGTGACTCTTCATCTCGCCCAACTCTCCTTCGCAGACCATCAAGATGAAGACCAGCATGTTTAACTTTAATCCCTATCTCGTCTTCTCAATCGTCATTATTGCGGCAGGAAGCATCCCAAAAGGTAATTATCCATCCACATTGTGTCTTGTCGAGTGATTAACACATCATTAGGCTACGATGAGGGAGGTTTCAGCGCCTCAATTGGCCTTGCATCATTCAAGAACGACTTTGATCTTAACAAAGCGAATTGGACTCACGATCCAACCGGTCTTGCAAATCGTACAGCCAATATATCATCCTTCGGTGTCCTCGGAGCCGCTTTCGGATCACTGCTTGCCCTCGTACTTGCCGACCGGCTGGGACGTCTTCGCTGCTGGCAACTATTTGTTCTCACCTGGGCAACTGGCATTTTCATGCAGATATTCTCCTCTGGCATCTTGGGTCTTATGCTCTTCGCAAGGATATGGGGAGGTCTCGGAGCTGGAGGTCTTACTGTCGTGGCGCCTTTGTATCTTTCGGAGATTGCACCGGCAAAGTCGCGTGGTATGATCGTCAGTATATACATGGTTTTTCTCCTTACTTTTCTCACCCTTGGTAAGTACCTTTTTGGAAAGAAAAAGGGGTCACAACAGCTAACATCCTTAGGGTTTTTTATCAACTATGCAGCCAGTAAGACGATGGAAGTTTCGCCAATGCAATACAGAGTCGTTATGGCGGTACCTCTTATCCCCGTTGGACTTGCCTTCATCGCATCGTTTTTCTTGACCGATACTCCACGGTGGCTGGCTTCCAAGGATAGAATTGAGGAGTCTCTCGCTACTCTATCTCGTTTACGCCGCACTGATGAAGCAAGCTCTAGCCTGACCGTCGAATACCAGGAAATGCGCCAGGAGATGTTGACCAGGCAGCAAGACCTCCAAGGTGTGGGCGTGGCTACTATCGTTAAGGAGATCTTCTCCACGCCATCATACCGTAGCCGGTTCTTTCTTGGGATTTGCATGCAGACTGTTGCCCAATGGAGTGGAGGCAATGGGATCACTTATTACATCCCCCAAGTAGGAAAGCCTCAGCAATACTATCTTTTAGTCCTACCTGCCAAGCTAACTTGTCATAGATCTTCACATATGCTGGCGTAACGGGTCAAAACCAATCTCTCATAACCTCTGGTGCATACGGAATCGTCAAACTAGTCTTCACTATGGTCTTCACCTGGGGATTAGTTGATATCATTGGCCGCCGACGATGTTTCATCGCAGGCCTCTCCCTCCAACTATCAGCACACATCTGGATGACAATCTATATGTCAACATTCCTCGATTCCGGTAACAAATCCGCATCCGATGCTGCTATCACCTCAGTTTTTATTTACGCAGTCGGTTGGTCCATCGGTCTTTGCACAGTCCAATATCTCTACGGTACCGAAATTTACCCCACTCGGATAAGAGGTGTATGCTATGCCTCGAATATGGCTCTGCATTGGTTCTTTCAGTTTGCCGTTGTGAGAGTGACGCCGAATATGTTCGTCAGCTTGAATATCTGGGGCGCGTATGTCTTCTGGGCTATGATTTGTGCGATTGGCTTGGTTATTCTCGGACTTTGGGCACCGGAAACGAAAGGAGTGCCGATGGAGAGGATGGCAGAGTTGTTTTCGGGACATTGGTGGATGGGGTGGAAGGCAAAGGTTGACTTGACCGAGGGTGGCAGTGATATTTTGGACGAGAAGGCAGAGTCAAGACAGGTTGAAAATGTTTATAAAGTATAAGAATACCATTTAATATTACTGTTGGCTCACAAGAAGTCCGAGATTGATTACTTTTCAAACATCAGTTCGAAGACCACATGCGGCCATCTTCATACGTCTGCAGGCCGCTGTCAAGTCCCAGGTGATTGAGAATGCACTGACGGCTCCACAACATTGACGGTAGAGCTGGCTGAAGGTGTTTGCTCCTCATTGCCATCGACTCTAACGGGGCTGAGAGAGCTGTAATGATCTGGCGTACTACCATTTCCCAGTCCATCCACTTGTCGGAACCCATTGGCCTGCGGGGACTGGTCCGACAAAGCAAGCTGGCTTTGGCTAGACTGTATAGTTAGACTTCTAGATAAGCTCGAGCCAGCAAGAAGGTTTTGCGCAGGGCGAGACCAGGAATTCGGTGACATTGTACCTGGAGTTGTTGCTGCTGTAGAGCGAGAAGATGCTTTTTGTTTTCTCAGTCTATCGCGTGCAGCACCGTCCGTGGTTCGCCTAATTGCGGCAATCTGCTCGTTACTAGCATTTTTGTCCTTGGCATTCTTTTCAATTTCTCGGAGTTCCTCTGTAATATATCAGCACAAATTGGGCGTTGACTTGCAAACTCGGGCATAGATGGTAGAGCCATACCTTTTGTAAACTTTCCTTGCCGGAGTGCCAAAGCAGGTTTACTGAAAACAAAAATGCTTTCATCTCGTATAAAAATTTTCCCCAGCACTATGTCGAAAGGGACGGCATCGTGAACTAGAAAACTGGTCGTCCTGGAAACCCCGGCATTCGTCGCATACCAAGTTATGTCGATGATTCCATGGGGCTGAAATGTCTGACCACCAAAAGCTGTATATACAGTAGGATCTGAAATACGAGCAATCTCTCCCTCAAGCTTTGCACGCTTCACAATTTCTGTTGAGATCCAGTCGTTTTCGCAACCGCTGTCGAGCTCTCCTCGAGCGACAACTGCCGCAACATCATCCTCGTGTGGTTTGATAATGGTAGCCGAGAAGGAAAATGGATCTAATGGGTCAGATTTCCAGCTCTCAGCCTTCTTTGCAGTTTCGATCTTTTCGGCTAGGTCTGTTACTGCTGCTTGAAGCCGCTCGCTACTCTCCACGCTTCCTTCCCGGATAACATTCTCTAAGCAGCCCATTCCCACTTGTATTCTTTGCAGCGCAACGCTTTGTTCATACTGGCCTTTGAAAGTGTCCTCTAACATCTTAAAAGTCAACCGGTAGGAATTCCTGAGACCCATTAACTGAGATGTCAGGTATAGTGAGTTGAGAACAGAGACTTACTCGTGTGAAATCATCTGCAGCATTTGGACAGCTTCCATAAATCTTCCCAGTGCTTTCTCTATCTTGCTGGCATATGCGGAACTCGATTTGTGTTTCCAAGACGGAAAGAAGCTCGAGGAGTATAGTGAGCCATGTATACTTGCCTATGCTTGCTATAGCATATACTGACGCGTATTCTAGATACGGCTTTGGTCCAGGCCACACAATTGTCTAAAGCCAAAAAGCCATCAAAACGCCAACTAAACTTCCTCACAGATTGGCTGAGAAGACCATCTATGGGAAATTCCTTTTTGAAAGATCGAGAGCAGACAATATGGCAAGCACAAAACGCACCTGATCTCGTCACTCTTTTTTCGCACACCCAAGAGAAGGACGGATTCACGACTTTGATGAGTGGAGTCATGTTGGATATTTACCATCGCATATGGGGTCATAGAAGAAAGGTGTGCCACTCTTTCCTCGGCTATCTCTGAAACGGTTACTTCCAGCTAAAGAATTAATAGCAGACCTACAATCTCGATCACGAAGGAAAGATCACTGCCTATGATGAGAAGAGACTTGAGCGTATTGCCAGTATTCTATGCGGCGTCATCGCATCCCTTCTGCCGATCTTGGCGATTTTGGCACTATACTTTGTGAAAAGAATGCTGTTGAGGATAGGACTGACGATTATCTTCACCGCTGTGTTTTCCTTGACTATCTCGTTATTTACGGAAACTAGCAAAGTTAACGTATTTGCTGCTACTGCTGCATTTGCAGCTGTTGAGGTGGTTTTCATTGGAAGTGCGACCCCTTGAGCCCTCTCCTTTGACCGGGGGTTGGTTTGTCTTTAGCGAGCCAAATTGCTTTAAGCGTTTCCATCTTTGTTTGCGCTGTTTTCAGTATATGTCAATCGCATATGTCTGTAAATATCTTGTATTGGAACTACACCAAATGCAAGTTCAACGTCGTGCGAGTTGGTGGCGGTATATTCAAGGGGTATGAGCTTGGACTTCACCATTCTCGCACTGGTAGATTAAAGCGGCTTAGCTCTGGAGCTGTATATCTCAAAATTAATAGACGAAAATGGGAAGAACAACTTCATCTATCTTCATTGGCTTTCTGAGTTTATGTGTAAGTAGGTCGCGGACGTAGTGCAAGCATATGTGCTTTGTAATGGCTCAGCTTAGCCACCGTTTCCGTAAAATGGAGAACGAAAAAGGGAGAACGTCACTAAGACTTCGCTGCGTTGGATTCGCTTATTTTGTGTGGAAGTCAGTGACGCCCCACTCCAAACTCCCGCACCAGTAGAATATGACGGCTCAGCAACTGTTCAAAATGAGAAACGGAAATGAGGAGAACTACAACAGCGATTTCATTAGCTAGACTCGCTTCTTTCATGTGTGAGATGGGGGCTTGAATGAAGCAACTCTGCACTCAATTGGAGTCAGCCTTCTCACCGGTACATGAGAGGTGTTTATGGGTTGAGATAATATCAACGGCTCAGACGTGCTCAGCCACACAAGAGTTTGGAGAATGAAAATGAGGAGAGCACCGCTAAGAATCTTCTTCATTGGTCTCGTTTAATGTGATGTCTAAGGTGGGAGTACGGTAACGTATGATGCAAGAGCACAGCCCTCTCATTGTAGAATTTAATAGGTCAAGGCACTTCGGCGGCTTAGACTTGCTTTGTTGGGTTAGTGAGATTTCCGAAGCGAAAAAAGGGAGAGCCGCATCAACACGACGGTCTCGGTTCGTGTTTCCTCTTCTTTCCTTCTTTTGTGTTTCTTTTTGCTTTTGGGTGCGCTTGATAGTGGCAAGACCTACGTGAGGCTGAACCGCGATCAACTTGTGAAGAGACTCAGAGAGCCTTGGATTTGGCACTTCGTTATGCGAAGTTCTTTCAATATTGATTGAAGGAAGGCTGTAGAGCTTCATCGGAAATTCTCCATGTGTGAGGAGGCGCATTACAAGCCACTAGAGTACCTTCATGGGCGTTTTAATTGATAGTCCCGACGATAGCGATACTAGTCTCAATCATGAATGCCCTTCGATTTTATGAGGCAGACGCATTTTATGGACGTTGGTACAAGGTTCCACCACTGTTAAGGAGGTTTTCGATATGCTTTTCAGGAAATGGATGATTTTTGAAACAAACTACAAAGGTCAGGGGATAATTTAGGGCACACCGCCTTCGTTCTGCCCACACAACTTCTAGAACGAAAGGCGACTTCCGGAACGAAGGCGGTGTGCCCTAAATTATCCCCTGGACCTCCGTATATTTCTCATACGTCATCAGTTTTCCAAGCAACCTCGTCAATATATATATCTTTGCCACCCGAATTACATTGGCTCCGTTTTTCCCTTCGAAGTAAGCCCAGAAGACATAGAACCACGATCAAGAACGGAATTAGGTTCAAAGTCCCCCAAATAATCTATTATCTAAGTCTGATCAGCTGTTCTAGATCTTTGCAGTCCAGCGTGGGCACATTTATCGCCAACATTGAAATTATCAAACCAGCCAATATCAAGACCACCAACAATGGAGGAATCCCGAGTCCGATCGAAGCATACCTACCATCGCCGGCTCTCGTAGCGAGGACCACTGCTGTACTATTCACTGTATATGTTGTACTTGAGTTCATTCGAGCTGTTACCATTTCCGAGACGAGACCGAGAACATCTTTAAGGGGGTTTTTGGACTCTCGGAAAGCGAAGGGTGGCTGTCAAGCGACACGCATTGTTGCAAGTTTCCCAGACCAGGTCGAACCACCCATCGCTACTTGCTTGCTGCAAAAAAGTCTGCCAGTTGGCTGATGCGGCTGTTGCAATCAGATCTCTATTGATCGAAGGGCCATCGCAAACTTGATCCGTTACATTCAAGAGACGCATGTATCGTGTTTGGGCTGCATCTCTGTTTTGCAGCAGAAGAGAAACTTCCCGGTAATCGAATACCGATCGAGTATCGACAGTACAAGTCATAATATACGATAGCGGTTTCGGGGTATTCGCAGTATCGTTCATGCCAACGGCTAACCAGTATGCATAGACATCCGTATCCAAGTTGTTAATGTTGCCCACCATGATCTGAGCATCACGGGTTGAACAATCTCCTTGTTTCGTCTGCACCAAGAACACATTGTTGTTTCCAAGATTCCGATAGTAGGGCCAAGTAGGGTCTTGCAAAGGAAGCTTGAAGGCTCCAGTGCAGTTTCCCGTCGATGCCATCTGGGTGCTTTTTCCACTGCGAATCTTCTGCTCGAAAGAGAAATATCGCGTCATGGTGGTTGGAGTGAGACTCGCAACCAATGCCGTCGTCAGTAAAGCAACGATCTAGTACCGGATGTGAATTGCTAGATTTCGGAACTTTTCAAAGAAGTCGTCCAGATTCGTGACTGCTCTCCATCTATGGTTGAGATTGTCAAGTGATGTCCGGCCATATATCAGTTTTCAAGCTCGCAGTTGAGCCTCTTGGCAAGCAACCCTTGCACTGAGGTTGAAATCCACGCTGTCGAGAAGGTTGCTCCAATTGTCGTTCCAGTTATGTACAGTGATCGTTTAACACTGGATAATGGTCCAGTCTCAGGCAGGTAGATGACGTAAAAGATTACGAATACGACCAGAAACAGTATTCCGAGCGCTAAGGCGAGGGCAATAAATCCACCCAGTAGTCCTCGAGATTGTTTATTTTGCGATTTCATATTAGTTTAATTTGTGTTTCAGTGAGGTTTGATGGATTCTCGTATGATTTGTGATATAAAATGTCCTTGCGGCTAAGTTGGCTTCGCGAATATATAGTTTTTATGGTTTATGCAATTTTAGAAGTTTTCCGAGAGGTTATTCAACTTCAGATCACTTCAATGCTACTGCAAAACACATCTCCAGATGAGAAGCATGGCGATTAGATAGGTTTCTGGATTGAGGAAAAGCCATCTTTTGGGTGTGGTCGCACAAGCTAAAACATTGATCCCATTCGATGTTTCGTGGGCCAATGCGGGATTTACGCCGCATCTTTTTGTCACAATCATTGCAATTTCAAGGCTGGTAGGCATTAGTGAAGATTAATATTTCAGAGGTCTTGATATAGAGATATCTCATATAATTTCCAAAAAAGAGTTCAAGAACCCCTTCACCAATTCACGGTGAGGGTTGAGACCGATGAGGGTTGCCAAGATATATCAATTCTGACATTCCAAAACAAACCGCCGCATGGGCAGTTCGTCTCCTGAGGTGAAATGAACCCAACCATCTATCTCTATTCGTCTAATTATTATAATCGCGGACTCATGATCGCTCACCTATCATGCTTTCGTCATATGCGCTTGCTCAGGCACAAGTCCCTTCAGCCTTCCTTCTTCCACTGCCCTCCTCACATTTTCGATCGTAAATACCTCCATCGCCTTCTGCGTCTCATATGTTAAAGTCCCCACATGCGGTAAGAGTATCACATTTGGATTCTTAATCAGCCCTGGATGAATCTTCGGTTCCTCCTCGTAGACATCCAACCCAGCCGATCGTACTTTTCCACTGTCTAAAGCCTCAACAAGTGCAGCTTCATCCATCACGGGACCACGGGCCGTGTTAACGACAACAACATCTTGCTTCATCTTCGCAAATTCCGCAGTCGATACTATGTGCCTTGTGTTCGCCTACACCTTATCAGCATTTTCACTCGTCAACCTCGGATGGATAACTCACATTCAGTGGTAAATTCAGACTTAAAATATCACTCGTTCCAAGCAACTCATCAAATCCAACATACTTTGCCCCACCCGCCATCTCTTCACTCAACTCCTTCCGATTATAATACTGCACCTTCATCCCAAACGCCCCCGCCTTCCTCGCCACCTCCCGGCCAATCCCTCCCATTCCTAAGATCCCCAACACCTTTCGTCTTGGATCATGACCTAGCTTGAACGCTGGTCCTTTAAACTCCCCAGTGCGGAGAGTAGCCATACAAGGATTGAACATCCGGAGTGCGCCAAGCATGAGGAAGATAGCAGTGTCGGATGTCGCATCGTCGGCTATGATGGGGACATTGCAGACTTGGACGCCGGCAGAGGTGCAGTCTGAGATGTTGATTGGATCGTAGCCGGCGCCATTTTGGCAGAGGAATTTTAGGGTGGGGATCGATGAGAGAATTTCTGTGTCGAATTGGCCGGTGATTGACATTGAGGTGAAGGATCTGAATGCTGCAACGACGCCATCGAATGTTCCGGATTTTGCTTCAGCGAGGAAGTCAGACCGGTTGGTGGATTTGACTATGATCGGGTCTGCAACATCTTTCAAGGCATCCCACTCTGCTTTGGCGCTAGTTGAGATGTCAGGTACAGAATTTGGGAAGAGGATATTAGAGTTTACTGTGTGATGCTTCCGATCAGGAGAACTTTTGGTTTTTGAATGGATCCCATCTTCCTGATTCCTGTGGCAAATGATTTTGCTCTTTCCGGTTGAGGTCTCGAAGAATGATAAGATCTCGTTCGGGTCTTGATAGGCTCGGGGAAATGGCACAGCCTTTTCGGTGAGGCTTTCGGAAATGCAGAGATAACTTCTGAGGTCCTCAATACGCTGAGGAACATCTCCTTTTGTAACATTGTTCTAGTACTAAATTCTGATGTCCGGGGAGTTTCGTTACGAGATAGGAAAGTTGTTCCCGTCCGAGCGAGCGTTATCGGGATGAGCTAGTGCTAAGAGGGTCCCGAGAAATCCCCGTGTTCAAACCTCACGTGACCAAACCTATCTTCGGGAAAACTTCTGTCTGAAGCATTAAAGATTTGACCTGTCTTTTTCTATTTCCTTCTTGTCCAGTATCAAAGGGTTTTCTACGCACTTAGTTTTGTTACTAAAGGCTTTGGATGGTGCACAAGGGTATAATCTTCAAGTGTCACAAACTCCTTCCCACCATCGCTTAGCATACCCCTAGTACTATGATGTGTTCGGGAGCCATCACGGGAAGACCCTTCGCGAACACTCTTTAGGGTGTGCTAGAACAAGTGCTGAATAGTAGCGTATTGATCATTAGAAGGGAAGAAACGACGTCATCTTCAAATAAAATCGTCAATAATACGGAGACAAAAATTGGTTTAAGGTTTACCACTACATGGCTTGCTCTTTCGGTATCAAGTCACATCTCACGGATCTTTAGATTTTCTGCCCTCTACTAATATAAAAGATACTTTGTCCTCCTGTCATAGTTCACACAAACAATTTTCAATTATCTGAAATTTATTCTTCATTGGAAAAAGCTTCCACAAGCCGAAGTATCCCCCACCGGAATCACTCCTCGCAATAATCTCGTCCGTATACCCTGTTTAAATTCTCTGATTAATTCTCGAGGCCCTAACTAACAAATCCACAGACCAACAGTCATGCTATCAAAAACTCTCAGCGCACTCGCTCTCTTTGCGGCAATCCTCGGATTCCTCACCCCAACAGCCACCGCACTCCATCTCATCCCATCTCCCGAAGAACGCTTTAGAGAGGACAATGCATCGGCCGAGAATTTCTGTCGTCCATTCCTTGTTTACAGGCATAGAACAGATCATAAGGCTCAAGCTTATGACGAGTGCGTTAGGTTGCTTGAGTCTCATCCAGTCAAAAAGTCACAGCATAACGACAATTCAGAATTTGGCGGTGGTGAGGGGTTGGATGCAGAATCTTGTCATTCCAAGACCGAATCTCGTTATGGTACCCAAGATAAGAAGAACTCACGAGATGACCCTATCTTCTCTATGAGGGATGACTATTCTGTGGAAAGACGACTATTGCAGAATATAGGGGGCGACTTGCTATATATGCGAAAACGAAGTCAGAAAAGGGATTCAAGGAGACTTTAGATGAGATAGAGGATGCGGGGATTTAATTGTAATGTATCAAGTTCTCGGGAACGGCGAACATAACTTTCTTTCTTGTCGAGATGAACTTTTCACATCCTGCTCTGCTCATGCGCCCTCGTAGTCAGCTTCTCCTCAAAAGCGCACTCCGAATATTCTCAATGACCAACCGCTCCATCGCAGCCATCGTCTCCACAGTAGGAGCCCCAATATGCGGACTAATCACCACCCTCTCATCCGTCAACAACCTGCCATCAACATGTGGTTCATTTTCAAAAACATCCAACCCAACGCTCCACATTTTACCCTCCTTCAACGCATGAATTATGGCTTCTTTATCAATCAGCCCTCCTCGCGCTGTATTGACCATCACTACACCTTTCTTCACCTGTTCAAATTCTGCTGCTCCCAAAATGTGTGTTGTTTCATGGGTTAAAGCGAGGTTCAAAGAGATGATGTCCGAGGTGGAGAGGAGGTCGGAGAAGGAGACGTATGTGGCGTCGAGAGTTAGGGAAGAGGAAGCTGAAGTGGAAGAGGGAAGCGGGTGATGGTTGTGGTATTGGATTTTCATGTCGAATGCGAGGGATCTTTTGGCGACTTTCTGTATAGCAGTAATTTATGAGGGGATAATCGATGGAGAAGGAGGGAGGAGGGGGCGCACCTTCCCTATCCCACCCATACCGAGAATCCCCAGGATCTTACCCTATGAATCGTGACAGGGTGTTATTGCGCCGCACAATGTGCCTGTTTTACTGTTAGGACGGGGGATTTCAAGGGCGGAGAGAAAAGGGAAGCGGGAGGGAGCGAGGGAAAGGGGTACCGGCTCGCAGCGCGTTAGACGGTGCTGTTATTCGTCGCAATGCTCCGATCATGAGGTAGATTGTTAGGTCTGCGACTGCGGGCTCATTGCAGTGGGGTGTGTTTGAGACTTGTATTCCTAATATTGAGAACTTAGGGATTGGGTGGTGATGTTGGGAGGGGAGGTAGGGGAAGGGAAGAGCGAACCTCGAAAACTACATGCTTCGACATCGATTTTATCATAGCCTACGCCACTGTGGCAAATGTATTCCACGGTTGATGGGAGGAGGGAGATTATTTCTTTGGTGAAGGGTCCTGTGACTTTTTTTATGTTAATTTGAGATCATATCCAGTTATGCAAAGATATCACTCACTGTTGTTGACTCGTTGCTTCTGTAGATTGCTTGTACGCCGTCGAATGTTTCGGTTTTGAGGAGTTGGATGAACTCTTCTCTTGAGCCTTTTCTGTATTCCTGAGATTTTCTCGGTGTTAGTGAGGGAATCCATGACTAAGAGATGTGTGAAGAACCTTTAGAGTAACTGCTGGCGACAGTGCCTGTCATTTTGCAGCTTCGAAGTAGATATCACCTACAACCAGCACGATGGGAGGGGATGTGTTGACTGGGGAAACACTTCTAAATGGCACAACTGTTCTTGATAAAACTTCGGAAGATCAGAAGTCAATATTTTCGACATGTTGTGCAATGTTGGTGTGGGGTTGCTTGGGTAATTCTAAGATGAACAAGACACTCGAAACACTTCAAGAATTTAGGGAAATATATCATGTGCACCGATACGAATTCTTTCTCAAAAGCTAGTGCACATCTCAGCTCTCTACTCAGTGTCGTAAAAACGAGTTAGGACATGGGGAGGTGGAGTCCTGTCGCTTGAAACTTGGCAGGGGCAATGCGTCAGGCACCGCCCGATGTCCGTATCAATGGATTGTTACTTCATAACTGGGTTCAATGGGATTTTCACGACTCTCGGTCTGATGGTGCGAGCCCCGATGACTTCACAACGCTCCTAATTAGTAGGTTAGACTCTGGCCTCGTTGAGCTTCATTGGCCATTTCATATGCAGGCGGCGTATGAATGCACGTAACAGAAAGCCTACAATCCTGCCCCGTGAAGGGAATTCATTCGCGATTGTGGGTAAAAAGCACAGGAATGTAAATGTGCTGTCGATTTGCTGGAAGGATTATGTTGTTTAAGGTTGACGTTGGATGATCGTTGGTCGCCAAGGTGGGCTCACTAAGCCATTAAGGGGGCGGGGTAATGACACGCTAAGCATGCGGCGCTCATATATATGCAAGATGTGCTGACTATACAGAGGAAGATCATGATTTTAAGAATACTGTTCAATCTAATAAGCAAAAAGCAGGATTAGAAAGCAACTGGCTCCCCGGTGGCTTGCATCTGGAAAAAGATTGTCAAAGCTTGTCTTTCTGAGCTTATTGTGGTCCAATCAATGGACGGAAATTGAGCCTCGGCCGGAGAAGTGGCTTTTGGAGTTCTTAACTTTTTGATTATTGGTCAAATATCCTTTAAAGATAGGTTGTGTTGCAGGCTCATTGGTGCGGGTCCTCGATCCTCATTGTGGTAGCTTTCCAGTCAACGAACAGCGGGCGAGCTTCCGTCGTGACAATCGTTTCACTTGCGAGGTTGATCTGCATGATCTTGAGATTGAAACCTGTTCGACAGGGAGCTGCTGTAGGGGGAGGTAGGGGTGGATAAGAGAAGCCAGGTGAGGGGTTAATAATTTATTACTTGAGCATGAGCTCCCTTTTTCCCAAACTCAATTCTCATCCTTCTGTGAAATTCTTTGAATTCAACCTACTTTGCAATACTAAATTCAAGTAATCATCCAATATGTCTGAGATCTTGGTAGGCGCATATCTCTTCGAGCGACTTAAGCAGCTCGGAGTGAAAACTGTCTTCGGTGTGCCTGGAGGTAGGTGTTCCCCTAGAATAAACATAAATTTTAAAGAATAGTTGCTGCAGCCGCAGCTTATTCACATCTTGGCAGATTATGAACTTATGTTACTTGACCTCGTTCCAGAGGCTGGGCTGACTTGGCGCGGAAACCCCAATGAATTGAATGCAGGTACGGTTCTGCGCTCTCTTGTTTGTACTATCAAATATCAGGGTCTCAAAATGTTGAACTGTAAAACAGGGTACGCTGCAGATGGTTACGCCAGAGTCAATGGTGTTGGAGCGGTCGTTACCACCTTCGGTCCCGGCGAGCTTTCAAACATGTGCGGTATCGCGGGTGCATACACTGAATTTGTCCCCATCGTCCATATTGTTGGCTACCCCACTGAGGCAGCGCAGCATGGCAATAATATCATGCATCACTCACTTGGAGAAGTTGGAGATGGGAAGTTTGAGTACGCCCAGAAAACTAAGAACATTGCAAGAATTCGCATTAAGTTTTACAACAGTGTCTTTCACAAAATGTCGAAATACATCACTTGTGCAACGACAGTGCTTCATGACCCAAAGACAGCTGCTACTGAGATTGACAGAGTGCTGAATGGTATGGATTCCCTCTTGCAGCGTACTTTTTGCTAATTTACAACCAAGCAATGCTTCACTACTCTCAACCAGTGTTAGTTATGCCCCTTCCTTCGAAGGAAATATCACTAATTTTGCATGTAGCTACATTGGAGTACCCACAGATGTTGCATTCCTTAAAACTCCAGCCTTTAATCTGCAGGTCCCGCTCGAAAGTGTTCTTCCTGCTAATAATCTAACTTTTCAATCACATGTTGTCGAGAAAATCAGAGGGCTCATGGATGCCGCTTCCAGTCCCATCATCATTATTGACGGAGGTGAGAACGTCTTGATAACCGGAGCTGAGCTTGCCTTTGCTAGCCCTAAGCAGGCGCCGTTCGCAGTCGTGTTCTGGCGGAAGCCAAAGCATTGATCGAGACAACTGGCTACCCATACTTCGTCACATCTATGGGAAAAGGTTCTGTGCCTGAGAATCTGCCAACATTTGGCGGTATATATGGTGGAATGGCATCGTTTCCAGAAACCAAGAAGGCCATTGAGAGTTCTGACTGTGTCTTGTGGCTTGGAAATTACCCAGTAGGTGGAGAACAACCCACACTCAACTACTTCAGGCTGATGATAGTATGCAGAGTGATTTCAACACGTAAGGTCTCAATAAGCATGTAATCCTTGTGACTAACAGTAATGTAGGGGCGAGTTCACCGAAAGCGTGAAGGAAGAGGTGACAATTGATTTTCAAAGATTATTCATCAAAATTGGAGGCATTCGCTATGATGTGAAAATGAAATATGTCAGCCTGTCCTCTGCCTAACCTCTTAAAATAGGTTGACTCGATAACAGGTCCTGGAGGCACTTTTGGCGAATCTTCATCAAAGTCCATTGGACTACAAGATGAAAGCCGTCACTTGGGAACCATACCCTCTCAACAACCCACCACGCGAGGCCCATTTGACTCAAGACTATCTCTGGGCTGTAAATATTCCTCCAAATCATCCCGTCTCTCCATCTCAAACGCTGATTTTTTGTAGGCCCTCGGTCGCTATTTCCGCGACGGTGACTTCGTCATTGCCGAAACCGGCACCTCTGCATACGGCATCCCAAGCACGAGTCTCAAGCACATCAAAAACGTCCAGATGTTTAATCAGACCGTTTTTGGCAGCATTGGCTTCGCAACTGGTGCTGCTGTTGGTGCCTTCGTTGCTGGAAAGGAGCTGGGCACCATTAAGCGAGGGATTCTTGTCACTGGAGAGGGTTCGCTCCAGCTCACTGTGCAGGCATTTTCGGATTTGATTCGTCACGAAGTCAATCCTACAGTGTAAGTCCTCTCAAAATCTTTCTAGGGGAGAAGAAAGCTAAAACCTGATTGATATAGCTTCCTCCTGAATAACGACGGCTATACAGTCGAGAGACTCATCCACGGGATGGAGGCCTCTTACAACACAGTGCCTACCTGGGACTACGGAGCGTTGTTCCAAGCTTTTGGACCTAAGTTTAAGACCAAGTACCATCTTGTGAAAACTCCTGACGATTTGGACGCACTTCTCGTCGATATTGAGTTCAATGCGGCTGGCTGCCCTCAGGTTGGTGTCAAATATATTGGGCTCGTCGACTGTGACTAATTGAGAAATCTAGATTGTGGAACTTATCCTTGATAAACATGACGCACCACAAAGTGTCAAGACTGCAACTGCTGCTGTTGAAGCGTTCAATAAGAAGAAGTGATGAACGGCATGGGCTGACTGGTAAGTAAGCGAGGTCTGGGGGCTTATATTTAGGCTTGATTCTGGTAGTTTCAAAAAAGTAGCTGCAAAACCAAGAAAACTTGATAAAAAATGGCGTGACTTGATTAGTGTACTAGAAAGTTTTTAGTTGCCTGTTACACAAAGCTAAGGCGCCGAAAATAGAAAGTAGAAACGACGCTTCGTGTGTGGCTGATTCGCAGGCTTCATGAGAACGGTTGACAACACACCACAATGGCTGAGTTCAGCCTCAGCCTGGCTGACCAGAGCTTTAACCGTAATCTTTTTTGAATCCTTAATTTCTTCCCTGATAAAAGATCTTGGGTCTTCGCAATTCCATAATTCCGCGAACCTAGCTTCCGAAGTCCTTCAGATAGTCAGCTGACGACATCGTCGCTGCCTTGAAGTAGCTCCACTAGATTGGCAGCGCGCTTAGAGATTCAGGTAGAGCCTCGCCAGATTTCCAAGACACACTTTTATTTCTGCAAACCCTTTCGCGAACTCTAGAACATCTCAATGTCTTGAAAGCAACACCTTTGATATTAAGAGCGAGCGAAACAAGATACTCGCTGCTCCACGTAAAATACAGTAGGCGCTTTCCACCTCGAAGAAGGTAAAACGTCTACAAGACCGCATTGCAATACCTATGGCTTCGGTGGGTTTAACGCTTGGCCATCAGATTCTATACGTTCCCACTTATGCATCAAATATGTCGGGGCTCATTTCCCCTTAGGTTGACCGCTCTGAAAATGCCTCAAAATATTCTGGATTGAATATCCCGAACTATTAATACATCTATTGAGACTAAGATAATAAAATTATCTGAGACCATACCAGTCAACAGCAAAATCGACTCTCTCTTAAAGGCCCAAGTATCTTCTGTAGAGACGATAAAGCGAAGCGTACATGAGATTAGAAGAACTACTACAAAGGCAATATATAAAAAGACTCTAGAAAACTGGGAGGCTTCAGCAAATCTGGGGAGTCGTCTTGAACGGCGTCTCATATCACAAGAAACACCTCCCGCCACGGCAACGGATCTTTGCACAAACCTTGCAAATACGCCCACCGATCAAAAGTCCTCCACTGATCTGTTTATGCGAAGCGCTCAACGAGCAAGCGTAGAGACTTCAGACTTGCTTCATAGGCATACTCTCGGGGACCATACCCAGTCATCAGGTCTCCGTCAGAAAATTGATCGAGTGAATGTCTCGATCGGGGCGATCGAAAATTCTTTGAAGAATCTTTCCATCACGAGTGCCAGATTAGGAACTTATTTGGGCTCTTTGAGCATTTTCGTCAAAATTTGACGAAAATAATATAAGAGAACGGTGGTGAGATTAAGTGCAATTAGCTATGGAACTGTAAAAGCCGAGAAGTCAAAACACGTAACGATTTGATAGATCTTGCTTAGGATACTCAAGGCGCTCAGGAGAGTTGCTTAGGGTGCTCAGGGTGCTCGGGTGAGTTGATTGAGCCGAGGGTGAGCCGAGGGTTATTAGCACCTGAGCAAGAGCGGCAAGCTTACTAACTGCATGCAAAGCACAAGACAGAGAAAACTGATTCACAATACCCAAGTATTGAGTAACATTCTCAGAGTTACTTCTCCGCAGCAGTTTCCATTGAACAGGAAGGAGTCGAAAGCACCACGTATGTCGATTCGGCTGCCTCGTAAATCGCTCCCATAAATTCTACCTGGTGTGATTTCTCTTGGGGGTCGCTTTGTGTCAGTTCAGGGTATGACGCCTTGCCTATCATGGTTTAGCGTGGAACAGCTCCTAAGATTGCTATCTCTCAACACCACTCCTTAGAATTAGTTCTTTAGTTATTCCAATATATTAAGTGATTCCTGCAACTTCCAATTGCCTCAATTGCACCAATATTCTCTGATCAGACACTTTGATTGATACACACTTGATCTGTCTAGAGTAGGTAGCCACTGACAGACTCTTTATTATATAGATCTTGAAATCGTCCCAGAGAATGTGCTAGATTGGCAAACGCATTGAACCAGTAGCCATCGACCATAATTTTTACGGTGTCATTTGCACTGCCTGCGCAGTACGACAATGCTGAAAATTTCCCGGTGACTGACCACAAAGGAATTTGCTCGTTAAGTTCGCAGCAAATTAATGGTTCTTAAGAATCAAGCATCTCCGGTGTAGATACCTTTACGAGTTGAGCAGCATCGGTATTGTCTTGCGTTATCCAATTAGGAAAGACTTTTGCTAGTTCCTGAACCCGGAGCGGATGGATCTTCAACAGCCGTACCTCCCGAGCCTTTGGATCGAGTTGCTTGTACCGACCTTTTGAATAGAAATATTGAATATCTGGTGTTGGAAATATTGCAACCTCGGCAGGCATTGCAGGCTTGGTAACTGTTTTGTCTGTTTTGAAGGGTTTTGTGGGTCGCCTCGGGTTAGCTCAGCTGTCACCTTGAAAACCGTGTGAGTAAGAGCGTCGGAGTACAACGAGAGAAGATTATATTTTCCTAAGCTAAGTGGCCACGACAGAAGGTAATCAATACATCCTAAACCCCTTGTCTGTCGCGTGATCCACGTTTGACGCCCTAAAAGTGTCAAAGTGATGTGGCAGTGATGCATAACCGCTTTCTGCTGCGCCAAACACACCGTATAACCAACCGTAGTAACCTGCCGAGACTAGTAGAGTGAACTAATCATTTAAACTTCTGTATTCTTCTGAACGAAATAGACAGTTATATAAAACATTAGTTTCTACTTTATATATATATATAGGCTAGTTATATATAGAGAGAGATGGAGAGAGAGAGGTCACGAACACGTGAATAGCACGGGGCCGTAGGCTTAGACAGACGTTTAGGCGACTGACAGGAGACCCCGAGTTATAAGGATTTAAGGTAGAGCTAGGTGCGTTAGTTCTATTAGTTAGGTTGGTTGAGACTAACTAGGACCACGTGACAAGTATCATGTGGTCTTAGTGAGATCGGGGGTTTGGTTCTTGTTTTTTGGGTTTATGGTTTGGTAATTTGGGACTTTGGCCAAAAGGGCTCATTGGCGTTCATTTTGGTATTAGCGAGTCCCATCTTCTACAGAGAAGGAAGGCTACAAGAGCGCTCATCTACGATTTGGAATTTTGTCTTTTTCAAGATCGTGGCGGTTTGGGGGTGAAAAGCGGGATTTGGCTTTTATTATTGTATTTATTATCGCATCTCAAAAAGGAAGAAAAGAGTTTAAAAATAGCTGTCTTGCGAATCAAGAGGTGGTTTAATGCGGAGATGAGTGTTTGTCTATCCTCCGAGATTACTTCCGTTGGTTCCCATTACTTTCACGGAACAGTCATCCCAAGTGTCGAAGCCAACTCCCTGGACCTGAACATACGAGAACCGAGTCCCCAATCCCCTCACTAATCCCTCCCCAACTACCTACATCATATATCCCATGTCACATCCAAGTCGGCTCAACAAACCCCTTAACCGCCTCCCACATCTCCTCAACCGCCTCCACCAATTCCATCGGCAACGGTCCCTTCTTACAATCCGCCACATTACTCTCAAGCTGGTCAATCCTTTTTGCACCAAGAATAACCCCATCGTCTTTTTCGAGAACGGAATGATGCATCAACCATCTAAGACTGACTTCCGTAAGCGAGAGGCTATGTTCCTCGCATACACTGTGCAGCCTTTGGAGAGCGGAGTGCAGCTCGGGTTTGTCGAATGTGTTGGAATAATAGTCCATTTTACTTTCGCCCTCCCATCTCGTACGCACCAGACTGGTTTCTTCTCTCTGCAAAGTAAGTTTGCCTGTTAGGAATCCCCCAGCAAGAGGGCTGATTACGAGTTAGTGTGTTTCTCGGTCGTCTGTTCTCACTAATACTTCTTCATTCACATATAGCGACTTACCTATAAGCGTAATACCTAATCCCATGCTTCCTCAGAACCGGAAGTAGCTTCTCTTCATGTCCTCTTGCAATAGCGTTGTACAGACCTTCATAGACGGTTGGTTTAATATAGTTGTGGCGTTCGCACACTTCCAGGTATTTCTCGAGTTTCTCAGGAGAATAATTCGAAAGTCCAAGCTGTGTAATCCCATGATCAGCTCATATACCCCCCTTCCGAATTCGAAAGCTTACTCTTTCAAACTTCCCAGCCATAAACTGTGTATGATACGCTCTCGCTGTCTCCTCAACCGGCGTGACATGATCGGGCGCATGACTATACAACGTCCTGACTTTATCTACCCCCAAAATTTCCAAGCTCTTATCCAAACTGGTGGCAATTCCATTTTCATCCTGCCGGTTCCCACCATGAATTGCAACCTTTGAGTCTATGATGAACCCTTTCTCGGCCGCTTTTGCTTCGCCGAGGAGGGTCTCCGTGTGCCAGGGATTGCCCGGAGGATAGGACGCGCCGCCGTCGAGCTCTGTGATACCGAGAGAGGATAATGTGGAAAGGAGGGAGGAGACGGATTCTGCTGTATCCCACGTGAACGTGAACCCCTTTTCTGTGGCCCCGATGCCGCCGGCGCCGAAGACGATTTTAGGAGGAGCCATTCTCGAATTCTTTTTTAACTTTAGACTTGGCACCGAAGATCTGCTGAATACTTCTGGTTAAGAAGGAAGGGAGCATTGCTTTGAGGATGTCGAAGTTGGGATGAGGTTATGGATATTTCGAGCTGCGCCACCGGGTAAATTTTGTAAGTTCAATGGCCAGTGAAAGGAGAGTGCTCGTGTATAGTACAACGCACAGCCTCATCATGCATCCACCCCTTCGATACGATACTTGCATGTTCCAGGATAGGATAGGATAGGTGATTGCGACTTGGGGCGGAAGACGTCCCCCGGACTCGCTTCTCGCATCGTGTATCATCGCCATCCAGTCGGTTCGCTAACTTCGCTCCAACACCACGAACAAGGGTCATGTAAGGCCAAGTAAACACAAGTAATAAGTAAAAGCCAAGGATGAAACAAGAGAAGGATTTGCATCTAAGAGTCTGATGAACAAAGGGATATCTATTGTTCACCGCCAGTACTAGCCAAAACCTACAAAGGGCACGGCTATCAAATGGAAGGGGATGGATAGGACATTGCATTCGGTCCAGTAAGGTGGGATAAGGACTCTCTAGGTAGCCATCGCCATGATCGTCACCTCGAAATTAAGATGGTTGGAGTACAGGGCTCACTCGCTTTTTACTCTATTGCCGGCGACTGTCTGGTATTTCTTCGGTAAAAAGGATCAAGGTCGGTCTTCCTGGGAGGAGAGTTATGCTAGACTGTGTAAATAACTCAGGAACAAGGATGTGAAAGGATCGGAAACGCTCGTACCTACCTGGGCAATATATTCAATTCATCATCAACACGGCCTTAGAGTGAAGAAGGCTTTGCGCTGCTGGGGAGGTTTTGTTGCATGTCGCGTTTCGAAACTGCCTTCACAAACTGCCCTCGCTTAAGCTCCCTAATAGAAGCATGAGTTGGGGCCGAGGATGGTCTAGTGGAATTGATTTGGGGAGGTGGACTTTGGGCTTTGGTAAGGCTTATTTATCGGGGATAGAATGTACTGGTTGCGGCTTGAAAATGGCATGAATTTCGTCGCTAATGGTTAGTTTTGTTGGCTAGGTATGTTTAGCAGCGCAGAGGTTGTAAAGTGCTGATGTACTAATTTCGCTGTCTCTGCCATTGCGAGCAGGAGCTGTTGGGGAACAGAAGAAGCTAGCAGATCCGAAACATGCTTACAAATGGATATTTTTATGATGATATTGAGGGTGATACAAACATATTGTTTATTAGAATTTTGGGGGTTCAGTAAATTTATGGTTTTGATTGATTAAATAGTCCTATACATAGATAGATGAGGTATATGATATGATATGATACGTGAAGTACTTGAGTGGAAAAAATCTATAATGTGATATCCGTCGCAGTTCTGTCCTCTCAAGTTCCCTCCTCCCCTGTCACCCATCTTCTGACCCTTCCGCCTTCTCCTCTTCCTCGTGCCCCTCTCGTCTCTCGTCGTGAAGGGTGAGATGAAAATGCTCAACCAGCGAGCAATATAATAAAATAATAGACAGATAAACGCCAACTTTTGTATGCAATCCATCCTTCCAATGCCGTGTCTCATTCTGTGTGCTGATGCCCGGTTTTCCTGATATGCTGATGTGATATGATATGATGCGATGATTTGATGCAAATTACCTCCTTCCATGACAGTGACATCCGATGATATATGATAAGAAAATTGAACGAAAAATGTTCGCTTTACGGTATTGTTGAGTTTGGATGTGATTGATGTGATTTGAATGCGATTGGTGATTAATACGCACCCCCAGAAACCGGAGTAACAAGGTCAATACTCCTAGGTCGATGCCCGTATCCACCCGGTCCACTCCTCGGCGGCAACGGACGATCCATCCCCATTCCTCCCGTACTACCGAAGTTACTATGGCTTCGTCCATAGTTATATAGATCTTCTCTACTTCTTCCGCTAGTCGCTGCGCCGCCGTAGCTCTGGCTTACGCTGTATGTTCCATTGCCGTAGGAGTTCCCAGGCGTAGCGCTTGGAGTAGGAGTAGAGTTTTTGGAATTTGAGGTGAAGGGCATGTAATTCCATACTCCGGAGCCAGTTCGAGACATACTACTCGCGCTACTCTTTGGTGGGGATTCTGGTTCTCCATTTCGGGAAGATTTGGGCAACGCCGTAGCAAGTTCCCTCAAACTGGCTAGAGCTGTGCTGTTCCTGTTACTGCGATCATGTTTCGGCGGTGTGGAATAAGTTGGGGGTTGATAGGACGCGGGATAGGGATCCGAGTTAAAGTAGGATCTGGGGCGGGATTGCGTGGGCGAAAAGCGGGGGATAATGTCTGGGCCTTCGTCGGGCGTTGAACCTGGGAGACTGGAGAAATGTCGAGAGTATGGGGTAAGAGGTGGGGATGAGGGGGTTGCGGGATAAGAAGATGTTCGACCGGTGGGAGTCTGATCGTGCAGACGGCAGCTGTGTATTTTTAGAGTCAGTGAGATTCTGGGTCGAGGTAAAGAGAAACCTGGATCTGGGCGGAACGTAACGCAAGGAGAAGGTACTTACGTCTCGGAACAATATAGAAAAGTGTTGTTCGCAGGCAGAAATTGCTTTTCGCAGGTCATGCTGTGTTATTCGTCAGCTTCTGCGTCATGATGGCTTCTCGTATGCACCCCACACTTTCCATCTCTTGGGGGTCATGGGGACGATGGTTGTGTTCCTGGGGAACCCCACCCTCACCATTCACCAGCCGGCACAAAAGAAATCGAACCTACCAGAACTGCGGGAAGCTTTCACCACTGTCGCGGGCGCTCTCCTCCTGACTGTCACGATCCCTCGTGCTTGAGCGACCTGAACTCCATCCCGATACGGTTCTGGTGTTGTGCTGCGGGGTTGACTTCCTGCTCAGTGGTGCTGGCCGACTTGCTTTCTTCTCGGCGGCGACGTAATCCTTTCCTGATTTCCTCCTCGAATGATGGGATTTCTTCTCTGAATGGTGTGTGCGGGGTGACAATGGCGGAGGAGAAGCTGCCGCAGCGGAGTGCGTGAGCGGTGGGGGGCGTGAGTGAGCCAGCTTGACGGTTTCAAGGACTCAATTCCTTTCTCCAAAAAGAATGGAGAGGAATTGGAGTGCCAGCTGGTCGATTGATGTATTTCGTCGCTGGTGTTGCGGCGTCGGTCTTGTGGCTCGTGTAGGCCGCGTGATTGCTGGCGCTGATGTGATGGGAGCTGATCAATAATAAAATATTTCTTCGATAACCGCGCTGATAAGGATGACTCTTTCAAAGCGGCCTCGGCTTCGGACGGAGCGATCGCGGAAGTGGTATTTGGTAACAACAACAGGAATAAATGGTATTTCGTCCCAAAAAGTGCACGAAATCTGGGCCTTCTATACGCTTTATATATGGCCGTCCGACAACGGAGAAGAAGAATATCGTGAGATTGGTTGTGCGACGGTGGGTGGTGGGCGGGATGGTTGGCTGTGGGCGGTTTTGTTATCAGGCCTCGGTGGATTTTCGCGACGGCGATAGGGGACTGAGGGGCAGATCTGGGAGACTGGGACTTTGGGTGCAGGATTTTTGAGTGCAACCACAGCTGAGGGACGGGGCACGACTATGGGGTGTGCAGAACTTGCAGAGCGATGGAAAGCGAGTGAGGCCGGCGATGCAGCCAAAGGGGTTTCTCTGTCTCTTGTACCTCCGGCGGTGTTCGTCGTGAAAAGTGCAAATGGCACACAGACACCAGTGCGATGGCGTTATCAGGGCCGTTGAAAGGTCCACGTATCCGAAGCGCTCTGGACTTGTCGGAAGCCAGTGAGTTGGTCGCCCACGCTTCAGGCTGGCAATGGCGTGCTGCTAGGTGTGAATGTGCAGCCCTTAAGTCGTGACCGTCCTCTCTAAATGAGGTGCTGGTCGGGGGCATATATGTATTGCACTTTCAAGATGTGTCTTGCTGCGAGGGGCTGGCGGCATCAATGACTTTACCAATAGATGCAGACAGCAATGCAGACAGCAATGTAGCAGGAGGGGACAGCACAATGCAGGACCAGCTGTCTGTTATATTGGTAGGAAACCCCACAAATCGCATCATGATCTGGACGCCCGTTGCTCTGCTCTGCTCTGCTCTGCTGCTCTGCTGCTCCTCCACGGCTCCAGCTCCTCAATCGTTCAGTGCCCTCCGGGTATATCTCGCCTCTGTGTTCGCCTGCAGGTGATGCAGCCCCCGCCCGCTCCACCAAAATTCAGTCATCGCATCAAGAATCTGACGCAGCCCAGCTGCTGAGCGAACACCAGGCACGTTTTTCTCTTGATCGCGCGCCTTGCGTGCATTCTTGCGTGCATTGTTGCGTGTCGCCCTAGTCCTCGCGAAGACGAGACGACGATGGCGGCATCCAAGCAAGTGCAGACTTCAACCCCCACTCGACGGAGACTCAGGGAGACCAAACTCTCCGGGTGTCCACGTCCACGTTGAACCACCAGGCCATCCATCGCCTGTGATCCCCCCACATCGCTTTCTCACTCAGCATCGGCTTGGGACTAAAGCTCGGCGAGTCAGCTCGCAACCCGTCCCTCGTGCTCCCAGAAGCACCTTGTGAGTTGTGGTTTTGAGAGCGGACGAGTGAGTTGGTCCGAATCTCCCCTTAGAGTGAGTGTCTAGTGTTGGCCTTGCTATGGGATCGTCCAACCGCGCAACGCTATCATTTCTCACATATCCGCTCCTGCCAACGGAGACGTGCAGCCCCCAAAACATCCAAATCCTTTCCCAAAACCTCAAACCTTCTCATGAAGCTCAAGCTATCCCCCACCATCCAAGCACTGTATAATCCAGGCACAGAACTCCGAAAGCAGTATCCCGAACACGCCACTGTCGTCATCCTTGTCCTGCACAGAATCCGTCTCTCTCACATTGCGGCCTGTCGAGGGTTTACATCGCTTTCTCACGGCATTCTTCCACCCCGGATCTTGGATCTTGGGGGTCAACTACAAATCCACTCTTTCCCCCGACGAAACAGATATGGCTCTGAAATGCAATTCGTCCTCAGAAAGTGCTGATCCGTGCATGCTTTGCCATATTGAGGTTCAAAGTAAGGTACCCGTGGGGTGGAAACTCTCATCCTCGACTTCATACCGGGGCAGAGGTACATTACTTCCGCAATTCTGCCGGATAGTAAAGATACGACAAAAGTTCATCCTCGACTCGAGGTCCCCTGCAAGCCGCCAAAACCCCCCACATATGTTACACAATACAGAACAATTCAGCCTATCAGACCCGTTTCCCGCTAGAATTTTACCAGGTAATGAAGAGGAGGGTCACGACAACAACATATAGTGCTTTTCATCGACCTACCTTATTCATATTTGATTATGCACCAAATGAGTCTAGAAGAGATTTCGACTTTACCCCGATATTTCGTTAATCTACGCATTGTACGACTCTCGGTCGAAGCGCGACGATCTGAATCTCGAGTAATACAGGGTGTGCTGTTTTACGGTGTCCATCATTCCGAATTCGGAGAGCTTTATCTATGCAGTCAGCAGTTTACACGAATATCAGGTGGGATATTTTGGGATGCGTGTCGGATGTCTTCCTGAACGCATGTCGTTTCAACATGCTACCAGGCTTTCTATTTTCTTTAATTTTGTTTGTCAAAAGAAATCATGGGTGGTGCCAGCTCCTTCGCCTTCTACCCCGCTTCTGCAGGACATCGCGCCCCGCCGAATTGATGGGTCCTTCCGTCTCGGTAAACGGTATTCGAACCTTTTTCCTCTTTTCATAAACTTTATTCGTTCATCTTTCGTCTGGATGGTACCATTTCTATCCCTTTCCAGAGTTTTCACCAACTTCTCCTCTCTCCCTGCAGCAAGCACTGGGAGAAGCTTCGGAACAAAACCTCCACCGCTCGATGCAGCTTCTGCTTGTGGCACCTCCATCCCCATGTGATGTGATGAGTTCCCCGATCGATGGGATGTGGCTTGATGCCGTCCTACCAAGAGACTTGGTGGAGTTTGGAAAAAAGGAAAGCCCTGAGGCTGATTGTACCCCGAACTACACAGAAAACCCGATGGAAAAAGCCTAGGTTTTCAGCTTGGGATTGCTTCTTTTGTCTTGTGTTACTTCGTTTATACATCTCCTCATGTTTCTGCCTCGCGATGTTGGACGAAAGCGGGATTCGACATCTCGCAATGAGAGATATTTGACTGACTTACCGAGCTCTGCTTCTGGAGTGCGAAGATTTGCCCATCTTGCGGATGAGAACAAGGCACAGTATGTCACAGAAAGAAAACCATTCAACCAAATCACTAGAGCAGCCACCACCGGAGTCTCCCCCTACACGTCGAAAAGAGAAGCTGCCCCATAGCCAAATCCGCAGATCCGAAAGCCACGAAAGTAAAAACCGCATCACTTCTCCACCTGTCAAGAAATGTCATCCCATACTTCAACTACCGCTGTTTCAAAACCTGTACGGCGAGAATCTGGCAGCCTTGTCACGACCTTTGCGACCTGTCAAACGGCTGACTTGATCTTCTCCCAAACTTTCTTCCCCATCCTTTCCACACGCACTCAAGACACAATATGTACAAGCAATTCTAGAACTTCTCGTACGCCCACTAAGTCCACAAGGGGAGCCTTACAGTGACCAGTTCGACCTGCCAAAATGTGGATTGAATGGATCCAAAATCTTCTTCTTCGGAAATCTCTACCCCGTATGCACTCAAGACACGAAACACCCAAAATCTAGAACTTCTCGTACACCTGTCTGTCTACTCCACAAAACTTTGATACGAACCCTATGGTCGTTGCCCCGTCGGATTGAATTGATATTCCAACCATTCACATCCGCACATCGGAGAATAAAAACTACCGGACCAGGAAACCTTCACGTGCCCCAGTTTTCTAAGGCTATTGTGGGGACGACAACACATCAGCTGCTCGGATCATGCGGATCGCCGATGGAGTGGAACTGGTATGTGGGAAGGGACTTCATGCTCGAGACTCTTGTGGATTTGCCTTGTGGAGTTGAAGCTTGAGAGGGTTTACTCCATGTCGGAGATGTGAGAGGATCCATTTGAGTGCGTTCTTGAGTGTTTACTTTCCTTACTTCAAACATGATCCGCTCGCGGGAGTTGAAGGGCTGTAGGCATCAGTTCATCTCGAAGTCATAATCTGGCGACGAGTTTTCTTTTTCGGCTTCATCTTCCTTGACTAAAATTTTTCTTGTTTGGTCAAGCGACGGAGCTTCAAACAAACAAGGTAAAGATTCTTCCCTGTATCCGGGTTTGCAACTTTATTGATGGCCAATCAATTCCAACTTCTGTGTCTCAATTTTTATGTGCCTGCTTTCAATAGCTGAGTACCCTGTGGTCGCCTTCGAGTCTCTAGGGAGTTCTATCTCGTTGTGGAACCTTGAAATGTTCCACGGCGACATGCCTCCGAACCATTCGAAATGACCCTGATGGCGTTTTCTAATCCTCCCACCACAATATTTTTGTCATATTCTGACACCTTTGAAACCTTTCCAAATTTTCAGAGAATGCCATCTACAGAGGTATGTCCGAGCACCTTGACCGATTCTCGTCGTTGTGCCTCGCTACTGCAGGAACAATACCCTTGAATCTGGGGTTCGGTTGACGCACCTTGCTGGCCTTTCCTGTTAAGGTTCTTTATTTCCACGATGTAAAGAAGAGGCGCAGCAGGTTCACCGTTGAGGTGTTCGCTAAGACCGCTCGTCGCTTAGTACTTATTTTGAGCACCTTGACATCTTTCATTTCTTTCATGCCAACTGCGGTGCGATTGGAGAGCAAGTTCACGCATGCATCAAGGTGCTTCTCAACCTTTCATAGCCTTGAAGTTAGAGACTCTATGCCTTGAGCTTTGATTCCGTTTAAATCGAATCTTGCAATATGTCCAGCCTTCGAGTCTTGACGTGGAAGAGGGAAAGGGTGCTGTCGATCGAATATTACTGTTAGGTATTTTTCACGGTCAGATGTATCATCTTATTTCGGACGTAGTAGTTAAGAGTATGTACCGCACACCTGAAGACTGCAATGTTCCCCTTCCTCTGAAGCTCAATAATCTGATATTTCAGAAAATTTGAGGACTTGACTACAACTCCCTAGCTACCTCTCATATCATTTCTGTGGAATGGTCTTTGGTCTGTTTACTTGCCTTTAATCCACCTTCTCGCAGCCCCCTTTTAAGTCGAACCTTGAATCTACGTGAGTACGCATTCACCTTCTTTCTCAAACAAAAACCACCTCACTTTATTCTTAAACTCAAATTCAATTTGACGATCTCCCTTTGGTAACATCAAGGTCGGCACACATGACCAAGGACAATATATAAGCATCGGTTCGCTCTCAAATCTTCGTTAAATCTCATGCATACTCTGACATCCAATCTCATGGCTGCCGCCTGTCAAATCCGCTAGTTGCGCCTGTTATGTGCTTTGTTCAAGGCCTGATTTGAAGTTGAAAATAACGTGAGTTGTTAACGCACTTTAGTGTTCTTTAGAGTAGTGGTAAGAATGAGGGTCGTTGTTGATTTAGAACTCTACTGTCGTGTAGGTAACACTGTCTCTGCTCCAGCACACCTTTGAATGCCATTTCTCTAGCATTTACCCACCTCACAAACCACCTGCTCTTACTTTGAAACATTTCTAACTCCCCGTATACTACATCGCCACTCTTACTTTCACAACAGGACGTGTCCGGACCGGCTGCAGCACGAGGTATACCATACATATCTTCATTGGTCCTGTTTGTTTTCTTGCTTAGTATGGGAGAGTGGAGAGCTTGGTTTTATGCTTGAAGCAAAAAGGAATATTTGATGTTATGCGGATGGTGTTACTCGCTTTTGAGGATCCATGGAGGAGATGTAGGAAGGAACATTTCTATGGTATGGAATCGGTCAGGTGATTTGATGTGCTACTCTCACATTCTGTGAATGAGGAGCCCCCCCTTCGGCATGCGATCGCTTAAGAGTGGCATAACTCGGGTGCATTAGGGGAATCGATGTCATCCCCTGCTGCCTTCAAGGCACCACGCTCCATGTCGTTGCCTAACCCGCCTTAGCGAGGTTATACGCTTAGGGGAGTCTAGTGCCATTATATTACGGTCCTAGTAGGCAAAGTGTGAGGACTTCTAGAATTCATATACAGTCACAGCAGGGATTTAATGGCAGCGATGAAACAAAAAACCGGTGGTTAAAGTACTTTCCCGGCCTAGATGCCGCTTTCCAGCAGTCTTGCTTGGCCCCTGAGATTCCACAGAAATCAATCTCCTTATTCCACATCCGTCGCAATAGTGTTCTTTATTTTTTAAGCTTTCATGTGCAAGAATTATTAAATTTATTAACCGTAATTTTAAGGTCGAGTCATCGTGGATAATTTTCAAGTCATGAGAGATGTTGAACGCCCTGCATTAAAGTGACATAACCTCGCATGTGAAGCTTATCCGCAGCGTTCAGCACTGCCTTGACACCGAGCTGGTAGCGGTGAGGCTGAAATAGTGAAGATGGCTGAGTTATATATGAGCGTCTTGAACTTCTTTTTAAAATGGAAGAGTTTTATGACATATTCCTCTAAGCTCCCTTACCACCCCCTTTACCATTCATCATGACCGATTTCGGCGTCGGAACCTTTTTCTCGCTCGGAAATGCTGCATACAACGCCTGGAAGGCTTTCAGTGCCGCTGGCCCAGCCTTCAGCGATCTCGCCGCCGATACCAATGCTTTAAACTGGCAACTGGATTCCACGACGAAGCTGTTAGAAAAACATGGATACAAACTAGATTCGGACCAGAAGGACAGAGTGGACGAATGTGCTGAACGCTGCAAGAGTGGTGTTGAAGAAGCCGAAAATCTCCTGAGGAAATATCCAAGTCTTGCGTCAAAGAAGAGGAGACCCGGGGAGCAACTGGTTGCAGCTATGTTCACGGATGTCGAGTCATTAAGGAGGAACTTGCAAAACTGCGCGACGTTACTTTCTCATACTGAGAATTCTATTACAGCGTATGTTTCGATCCATTTTAATCTCTTCGAGAGGGGTAGAGGGCTGATATAACATTTACAGATTATTCTGTGCAGAAGGACAGGATAGGATACATTCTATAAGGAGGATACTTTCTGAAGGGAGAATGGACATCGGACCCAACCGCAACCCTTCGCCTCAAAATATCTCCAATTCTCCTAAGATAGACTGCGCTCCTATTGTCCCCATGCAAACCCGAGTAGCACAGCCCCAGGGAGGTCGACCTCCCCTCCACGAAGCATGCGCAGCTGATAATGCAACTCTCGTGGGCTATTTACTCGAACAGGGTTCCAATCCCACTGTTTGGACCCAAGGATCGAGGGGAAGCGCACTTCATATCGCCACCTGGTACGAGCATGTCCCTATCATGAGACTGCTTCTCGACGATAGGCCGTTTTCCACGGCCGTTCACTCGCAAGAGATGACTTCAAAGACCACCATGATTCAAGACCGGGTGGGGAGAGCGGAGACGATAGGAAAGACGACTATGGTGACCAGAGCTTCGAGGTCGAAAAAACTTATCGAGATGAGGGATGTGGATGGCGATACGCCGTTGCACCTTGCGGTTGTGAAGGGAAATCTCGCGGCGGTTCAGCTGCTCTTAACTAAAGGCGCCATATCAACGATCAACACGCGGAATAATAATGGGCAAGTTCCGTTACACATTGCTGCTAAACACGGCCTTGCGGATATTGCCCAAGTTCTCCTTTCCAATGGGGCTAGAACTTCACTAAAAGATAAGGACGATTTGACTGCTCTGAGTCTTGCGAAAAAGGGGAGACATGAGAGGTGCGCGCGGTATCTGGAGAAACACATTGAGAAATGCGTTCATGCGAAAGCGGTGAAGGTGAAGGTGCCTCGTAAGCGAGGATGGTTTGGGTAAACTTATATATTTCAGGGTAGAAAGGTAGAGATAGAGTTTCTACAGCTAATTTATTCTTATTATACTGTCTTTGTATAACTACGAGATATTGAACGAAAGCCTATGTGCACTATCATCTGGTGACCCTTGTATATTAGTCGAGTGCAAATCTTGCACGCTAGTAAAAACCAGCAATCTGCAATTCGGAATATCTAGACATCTCAACAAAGGAGTTAGAGGTAGTATCTAGTCAAGATTTTTAGATCGGCCAATGTGGAATAGAATCTGCAAAAGGTGTCCAGACGCTAGTGTATCCTGGCACATGTTAGATTGACTTACGAATCATTTCTAAATCCTAGGGCTTTCTCAGACTTTCTGTGTATTTACTACCTAGTTTGGACATCTAGATTAGTCAGCGGTTATAGACTACGGTAAGACTTCGGATGGTATGGTTATGGAGTTTTACTAGGTAATAATTGCTATAGATTTTAAAGAACCTATGATGATAATTTAGATTTTAAGAAGGAAAGACTTAGTATAAACACTTAGTAAATTTTAGGAGGTACAGGCTGCTTGGCGGGCTCGCACGTGCATGTCCATTATTGATATTTCAATCCAATGGCTTACCGAACAATGGAAAACCAGGATAACATTACGTGAATCGAGGCGCTATGTTGACATGAAAACCGTCCAAATAACCCTTACAAGCACGTGCAACCTGAATATGGGCCCCCCTTAATCTGAAACCTCGCTAACGCCTCCTATTCGCTTCTACTTTGCTCTACAACATCTAACCCGGTTTTAATCCGTGTTTCCCCACGAACGCACTTCCATGCAATTCTTGCAAGAACAGGATATGGAGAATCGAGAGCATGATCTTTTTGACGTTATGGGTACAACGCACTTAAGCCACGCACGCTTGCACGGCCACGTGAAAGTTATTGTGCTACTGCTTTATCCAAATTTGGATGCGACGGTATCTGATCTCTAGGCTCTTCGATTTTCCGCCAAATTTTCTGCATTCAAATCCATCTTAGTTCTCTTCTCTGTCACATCCATTCAATCACGCCCTCAAATACCTTTTCTTCTCCATCAGAAACACAAAAATGAACTACCTCCCAAGCAACCGTCTCGCTAGCAAAGGCGCAGAGCTAACAGAAGAGCAAAAACACGAACAATACGACGCTCTCTTCGCCCGAGCAGAAGAAGAAGCAGACGTACACTAAATAAATCAAGGAAACCTATAATAACTAATACGAGCGCTGGATGCCCTGGATCGAGGACTAATACCTTTACTGGTTTAGAAAAGGCGATAATAAAGCGAGCTATGATATGAAAGGTAATGTTTCCCGCGCCTTTCCCCATCCCTTTATTTACTCTCCTTTCTTCTCCTTTTCTTGCCCTTCCAGTAACACCAAATCAGATGAGTACAACGGAATGGCTAGCTGACGAAACCTCTAACATATAGACACACTCAACAAAACCTAAGTAACGGGCATAAAACAGATCGACCAAATCCAAAACGACGTCCACAACCTGGTCGGTAACCAGCTCGGCGTAAATGGACTCCTAGCACCCACCGGAAACCTCGCTTCAAAGAGGGAATCAATCGCGCTGAGCGGCAAGGGAAGGATGATAATGGAAGTTGCGGGGGACCAGCGGCGGGGTATACGGATCCTATGATTAAGAATACGAAGGGGGCAGGGGAGGGGGTTGTAACTGGTGTGAGTGAGGGAGGGAAGATGGTCGGGAGTGGAGCTCAGAGTGTGGTTGGGGGCTTGGTTGATGGCGCGAAAGGTGCCAGTGGGTATTTGGGTGGTATCTAATTCCTGATAGGCAGGAGTTACGAGGAGGAGTGTTTTATATTTCAAGTTCGCTTGGGGTGGTGGGGTCAGAGCGAGGATATTCTTTGTTTGATAATATTAGCAATTTCATGTCTCGTTCGCATCTGACAAAGCACATCTGATCATGAATCGAAATATACTATTGTCTTCTAGAATAGGTATAAAGTGTACCGTCATAATCGGAAGTGTTTTAACAACCTTCGGCGCAAATGCGTCAGCCCGAGCTAGATAGGTCGTGGCATTTTGTGATCATACGATGAAGTGCTCAGGTATAATATTAAAGATAGGAATTGCGTTTTGTTTTAGGGACTGGTTAGAGAGGGAAAGGTAGCTGTGGGCCTAGGAAAGGACGAAAGTGTTGCTGTTGTGAACCACCGACGCCTTCAATTCGCTATCTCGCAACCCTCTCTGTTAGCTTTCTAGATCACTTTCGGACTCTTTGTTATAAACCTTCTCCTCTTGATAAACTCTTGCCTTTAAACTTAATACTGTATCTGGTCCTGTAAAACCAGGTCTTCTCTGTTTCTGATGTAGAAGTAATTTATCTGAAGCGAGACCTGTCTCTGCTCCATTGACCCTCTTTTTCTTTCTTTACGCGTTGATGCTTTGTATAGAGATAAGATAGGGGCAGGGGTGTTTTATATCAAATCATGCTGTGTATTCTGAGATTTATTGCCTTTGTAGACTGTATCAAAGATGACCTTATTCGCCAAGGTGAGTGAATATAACCTCTCGCAAATCTATAGTGTGTTAATATCAAATCTCACTTACAACATTTAGGGGAACTCTTTTCGCAAGCCCGCACATTTCATATAAAAACTAGCAAGTTATTGAGAACTTCTCGACCAAGTTCTCGAAGGCAGAGATATCCCTTCCGATACGAACAGCACTCATTTGTTAGAGTTTCCTAACAAGATAAAGCTTGCAACACCTGGATCTGGCACCGATACTATTTACCCAACAAACCCTGATCAACCAACACTTTCAAAAATTCCGGTCCCGACTCAAGCTCGTGTGGTACAGGTGCTCAGAGACTTCAATATTCATACCATCACCTTCTCTATACGCAGAAAGCTAGGCACCGAATTGGGATCCTTTTGCTATTTTCCCACTGGCGGGGAAATCTCTTTGCCGGAAGGACTCTCGCCGTCTGTACAGCAACTGTCTTTGATGGTGGATCCCTTTCTTAAGGATTCACTCAATACACTACCTGGGAGCAAAACAGGAGTTGAATAGCCACTTCGTAGTGTGACTATGGACATGGCAAATGCTATTTTCACCAGCTTTCACACTCTTGTTCTTGGCCGACTTGTTTTGAAAGATGACGACAACATTCGAAACCATACGTACTGGATTGTTGTAATGACAACAGACTATAGAATTTGGTTGGGAAATAGTCTCTTCGCCTTGAGAGCATTTAAGATAGCCAAGAACGGGATGCTAGACGAGGAAGACTTCGAGCTGTATGAGGAAAATAATCGATGCAAATACTCTGCGTTCGAGAATATGTTCGGTTCAGCAAAGGATGGATTGATGTATTATCTTGGCCCACTTAGCTTGCTTGACTCGGATTTTAGCAAGAACGGTGAAACCTCCAGTGTTAGTGGTGGTTCCCAGGTTGATGGCCAAGTCGGTAAAGCCGAATCGCTTCACATCTCGTCATGGACCAGCGAAGATATTGTTCTTAACCCGAACGACTCGGAATAAATTTCAGCTCGATTTCGTCGTACAAAATACCAAGATACTAATCCATTAGATGATCTTGTCTCGTCACGGGTTTGCCCTACACAAAACACGCTTGGATACGCGGCTGGATGGGACGATGACCTTGATGTGGAATTAGCTGGCATTAGATAGGTACTGCTCTGGCGCTAAGCGGAAATAGCATTAAACCGACTGGCATGGAGTTGAATGGATTTGAGATTGAAGGAACTAGTTCTGGTGTCAGGGAAGTACGACGGTTGATCCAAGGGCTAGGTCTTGCTTTTGTGTATTGAACGCAGAGTCTTTATCTACATAAAAACTAAACCTATTTTACAGGGTTTCTTCCATTTGGTGACCTAAGTAATTGAGTCCGTGACATGGCCTAGCTGAATTTTGGCTTTGTGAGGAAGTGCTGGCTTGGTTGTTAGCTGTGGCTGGTTCTGGTGATATGGCTAAGGTGGCTTCGGCTTCGGCTTCGGTTTTGTCTGAGACTGACTGCTTGGTGTGATGGCTTTGCAGGTTTTTTTATGTTTCCGACTGGTTGTCAGCTGGCTTAGCCGTTGGATCGGGCGTTGCATCGAGAATTGTGTTGATTGTTCGAGGAGATAGGTATTGGCTTTAGGGTTGAGTTGAAGGAAGCTGGTGGGATGTGAAAAGGGATGGTTGATGGCGCGCGATGGAGAAGAGGTGGAAGGTTCAAAGGAAGTCGAAGTGGAGGGTCGGTTTGTCAACTTTGGTGATTGACAGTTTTGCACTCTCAGCTTTGAAATTAGCGGATGGTGACAGGAGAGATTGAAACCATTGAAGTCGATGAACGGCGCTGAAAAATTTGTCTCTTTGTGAATTTCCCAAATCTAATCTCCTTTGTCCATTTTCATACAATGGGAAAGCCAAGGCAACCCACAAAAGCATACCATATAATGCCAAGTCTATCCAAGAATCTATACCATGCGCAGACCCAGAGGAAGCCAACCACCCTCGACGCCAACGCTGTGCAGTGTGTGGTATCTCGTCTATCCATATAATCCATCCCAGATATATCTTACACCCGCCCTAGTAATACACATTACCACGCACCCTCAACATTCGCCAAACCTCCCTTACCCTTCCCCCTGTTCTTGCGAGGAGGGCGAGCCGATGATCCAAAAGTTCCAAAACCAGCCCCATCATCATTGCTCTGAGCCTTGACAGGTCTCGGTCCACGGTCCTTGCTTGGTCCGGAGGTAGAAGGTTTAGCAACTGCCCCTCGACCTGCAAGACGACCTTCTCCACCACCACGAGCATGGCTAGCATGTGGTTCATCAGGAGCAATGACCAATCCTGGCGTTCCTTTCAAACCCATCTTGCCAATTGTTCGCTTTGTGATTCCTGGAATCTCAGGGAGGCATAAACCGTCATGAGCAAATTTGTTGGCCTGTTGGACCAGAGCGGCGTTATCCCATCCGCAGCTCTTTGCGAAAGTCTTGTAGAATCCCAACCAGGCCGAATATACTTTGCTAGGGTTTGAAAGCTTCCCGCAAGCAGCGATGACCGCCTCCTTCTCGCTCAAGTCCGCTGGGTCTTCGTGGAAATCAATCTCTCTCAATTGGTATTTTGAAAACCATGTCTCGTGTTTAGTGATGATGAAAGCTCCTCTTCCCTCTTTACCAGCGCGAGCGGTTCGACCAAGTCGATGAATGTAGGATTCTTTCTCTTGAGGAATACCAACTTGAATGACATTTGTGACGTCAGGGAAGTCCATGCCTCTTGCTACAACATCAGTTGCTACAAGGATTCCATTTTTGGCTTCGCGGTATGCGTTTGTTACACTTGTTCGTTTGCTTTGACTGACGCGAGAGTGCAGAACGCTGATATTTGGCATGTTAGGTATGTTGCTAAGGACCTCACCATAGAAGTCGACCAGAGCTGCTGTTGGCGCAAAGACAATTGCTTTGAACGTTTTTGAGTCTTCAATGGCAATCTCTGATCTCAAAACACCAACCAATGCGGTCGCCATATCCGAGAATTCGGGAACCACCACTAAATGTTGAGGCACACGTTCATGTGTATTGATTTCGCCTTCTGGAATAGTCGATATGAATTTGTAGTTCTTTGAGAGGACAAGATGTGCCACTTTTTGCACATGGGGAGCAATGGTCGCGGAGAAGAGCATTCCTTGTCTGCCGCTACGCTCTTTGTTGGGTAGGCAATGAACGATCTTCTTGAGAGAATCCATGAAACCCATATCGAGGAGTCGATCTGCTTCATCGAGGACAAGCGTATCCAAATCTCGGAAAGCATATCTGACTTCCTCACTGCTCAAATGATCGAGGAGTCGACCTGGCGTGGCAACCAGAATATTGCAGTGTCCTTGCAAAATCTGCTTTTCCTCCTTATCCTTGTTTGTTCCTCCAATCGCGAAGCTGATTTTGTATTGTGGAAGTCGTTGCAAAAGTGCCGTTGCCTCCTTCGCAATTTGCATAGCCAATTCTCGAGTTGGTGTTAAGACAAGGAGCGAAACTCCGCTATCGCCACCTCTTCTCTTGTTGATGAGGGTTTGAATAGCTGGGAGTAGGAACGCCATTGTCTTTCCAGTACCCGTCTTTGCTTGTGCCAAACAATCAATTCGATTCTTAAGGAGGTCATGGAGCGTGGCGGCTTGCACCGGCATCATATGGTCGAACTTGAGGTCCTCGGTGATGGTATGTAACATAACAGGGTGAAGTAGATTCTCCTTTGCTAGATCTGCGAATCGTGGAGTATCGAGTGGAACAGACTCGGCGAGTGGTGGTGTCGCGACTCTCGGAGGAGGTTGCGGTCGCGCAATTTGCTGCGATGGACCAGCAGTTGAGAAAGGCTTCTTACCTTTGTACGGGCGCCTATTGGCGTTTGTTCTCTTCGAGTCCTGCATCGTGATGTTGATGAGGTTTCGCAAAATTAAGCTGCGACGTATTGTTGGAAGAGCGAACATATACGCGATTTGGCAGGTGCAGCAAAGGATATTCATAGGAAAAACTTCAAAGGAAGCATGCATGACTAAGCACGATAACGATAAGACAAGCGAAAAATGATATTTCATGGGTGAATAGGGGTTTGTGAACGACAAAGACTTTCAATCTGGTACTTAATTAGAAAGTTGATACATAGAAAGAGTCACAGGATTGAAATGAGAGAGGAAAGAAACAACTGAATTGCGTGACGCCTAATGGAATGGAGGAGGCACTTTCTGATGAAGTTCTTGATATTTTGCAACCATTTTCATCATCACAAGCCTCCTGCCACGCAGTAGTTTCTTCCATGAAGATATTGACGGAAGGTTTTGCTATAGACGAGCTCAGAAACATCTAAGGTCCCTGCACTCATATGACTCTCAAGTAAATCAAGTCTGTGTAGGCAGTGTGACCGAAATATCTCAGTGGCGCAATCATGCCTTTTGGTGTGGCACCCGAAGCAAGCCCCCTTTTGTACAGTCGTGTGCATCCTCCTGCAATCTGCTGTGTGAGAGTGTGACGCTTGTCAAGTTGTGTATGTGTTGGGAATAGTGTCTTCCGAGATGGGAAAGTTGTGAGCGAAAGCAGACGACCTTGATGGATCTTGCAGTGGTCAATATCCTGCAGGCTGAAACGCATTTCTAAGATGATTAATCCTAAGATGGATTGCTCACATTGACATACGTATTGAAACGATTCATTGCCTCTCCGAGCTATATTTTCGTCCGATTCTAGCCCTGTAATTTTGAGTCTCGAGGCGAACGAATTTGTATTCTTCATCCATGGTGAGGTCGTATGTCGGACCAGTCTTCATATCTGCAAGCCTCAAAATCTTTAACACGTTCCGGCTTCATCGTGGCTTGCCTTGTCGTCGTCACCCACTGTGATGCACCAGATGAGGCTATCGACTTCGAGAGGCCCAAAGTGGCGTAGATGGGCTTTGATAACAAGGATGGGGGCTGAAAGTTATCTGATTGGTGGCAACAATCAAGATTTTGCTCCTCCAGGCCAAGAAGGCTCCAAGTTATGGAGATTTAAAGAGGCAAATTAAGCTTCAATAATAAGGGGGAGCGTGTGAGGAGCCTCCTCCAAAAAGTGCTCTAGCCAACATGAAAAGTCGTCTCACTCGCAACTCTGTTCAATCGATGTAAGACGGATGAGATGCTGAAGTGCAGCCATATTGAAGCCAGAAAGAACAAGCGGGAGGTGGCGCACTGATCAGGTACGACTGGTGTACAAAGCACACGGCACCCGAACTCAAAACACAAAATAAAATTGTGGCGTTTTCGTTTGCTCTTGTTTCTGCTTTTCCCCGAGACAAAATGAAGCAACACGTCATGACCCGTTTGTGGAGACTACCAATTGTGAGACATCTTAACTTCGACGTCCAACTTGTCTCAACGCTCTCCCAACATCTTCTTGTCATTGTGAATTCGTGCAACCCCAGGAAACCCTCTCGACTTCGTGAAAAGACGGTCAACATGTCTTCTTCCCCGCAGAACCCCTATGCCTGTCAGAACTGCCTGTCTAGGCTTCGGACGGTCTCGACTTGGCCGCATGTGTCAATTTCCTGCCAAAGCTCTCTGTCCCAACTGAGAAGGTCGCTGAAGACCGTCGCGATTAGGCCTGGAGCTAGAATTTAGGAGGGCTTTCTGGCTGCAATCGTAGGCGCTGAAGCCTGAGCAAAATTCTGATCAACAGGGTCCTCCAGGCTTCCTTTTCGTCCCTTTTCCAGGTTCCGAGGCTGATCGTCAAAGTCGAGAGTCGTGGTATTCTGCAAATTATTCTGCATCCAGCGCATTACTGTCGTTGTCAGCTGGCAGCCAAGGACATCCTCCTTCGATATGCTTGATGCGTAGGATTTAGTATGACAGGTGGGAGGGAAAACTACTGTCGAGGGGAGAGCTTGATTTCTCGTGTCGCGATTTCGCGGAGATCACCACCGAATTCACGCCAAGTTATCGTAACTCACAGACCTCAACGGCAACCAGATTTGTGGAATCTCCTCATCCGAACAAATTCGCCGTGTGTTTGCTCACTTTTCGCCCATCTTGGCCCTTTTTTAGACGGGCGCGTTCCTGGATCGTTCCATTAATGCGCTGTGCAGGCGTTTACCCGCAACCCTATCAAGCATTGGCCCCTGGATTTTGTCCCAAATACGACCTTCTAGGACACGGCGCGGGGAAACCAAGCAGAAATCGCCCAACTCGCGCCTTCCGCACTCGGATTTTCTGCTCGCTTTCCTGCCTTGGCCAGCAGTAGACCTAGACCTAAAGAGAAAATTGGCCAACCAAATCGTCCATATGCCTCGGACGATGTAGACTCGCCGAGAATAGATAGATTGCTCTGCAGGTCGCTGTGTAGCACGGCACAAAAGACCCGTATATGTAAGCCACAGGCACGTTGTCTTTAGTGTTTTCATTAATCTCGCACTGGCTCACCTCAGCCTCCCATTTGCGATTAGACCAGGAACTTCCAGCTTCATGGGAAACTTGTTGAGTTCAACTTTAGCATCTTTTGCTAGTTTTCTGGACGTGCCCGAGCATCAACGCGCTGGAAAAGGATCATTCGAATAAATATATTGACATGGGAAGGAACTGACCTGTAGCAGGAGAGAATTTTGGGGTGATTGCTGTCCGTCGTGCCTTTGATTTTGGGCTTTCACTCGTTTGCATCTTAAAATGACTTCATTATTGCCAAAGATGGTGATGCCTCGCATCCTCTCTACCACCCTCCTTTTTGCCTTTATTCTGTCGTTCTTCATTGATAATGTCGCCTCACTTGGTGCGACCGATACCATCACATGGGGTGGTGATAACTCCAGAGCTGGATATCAAACGTACGTATCGACGAAGACTTTGATTGCACTACTAACTTTTATAGTAATCATAATATGGATCCTTCAGTGGTAGCCAGCAGTCAATTCGGCCAACTTTTCAAGACGGCCCTCCCAGGAAAATACAATGGCGCTGCTGAACAGATATACTCGCAACCATTGGTCTACACAACATCCGATGGCATCCAATATGTGTATCTTGCGACTACACAGAACAATGTTTACAAAATTAATGCGAAGACTGGAGTTATTGTCGCTCAAAGAAACTTACACATTCCTTTCCTGACTGCAGATCTGAACGGCTGTGTCGACATCAACCCTACCGTAGGAGTCACCGCTACTGGTGTGATCGACCCTTCCACCGACACGTGGTATTTGACCTCCAAAACCTACGCCGATCAAAATGGTGGAAACGGAGCTCAGGGAAAGCCCAATGGCCGCTACTACGTTCATGCAATCAATGTAAATGATCTCACCGAGCGCCCAAATTTCCCTGTCGATCTTGAGAATACCGTGGCTCGAAATAACCCTTCCAGATGGTTCAATGGTGGCATCCATCACCAGCGTCCAGCTCTCCTTCATTCAGGCCAGTTCATTTACGCAGGGTTTGCATCTCACTGCGTCCAATACAACTTCACTGGATGGATTATGGGTTGGGACAAGACCACTGGAGCCACTGTTGAAAGATGGGCTACAGAAGGTGCCGGCGTTCCAAACACAACTCCAGGAGCTGGCGTGTGGATGTCCGGTGGTGGTTTAACCTCAGATGATGCCGGATCGTTGTTTTTCGCTTCTGGAAATGGCTACGCTTCTCAGCTCAGCACAATTCCGGTCAATGGCCGTAATCCTCCAACCTCTTTGGAAGAAGCCGCTGTTCACATGACGATTAACGCGGATGGCAGTCTTACTATCGTGGATTTCTTCATGCCGTTCGAGAAAACGCAACTTGATGGTGCGGATCGAGATCTTGGTACCACTCCCCTCGAGCTTCTTCCAAGCCAATTCTCTTGCGGCGACATCAAACGCATTGGTGTGGTCACGGGTAAGAGTGGAAAGACTTATTTCTTGAATATGGACGATCTTGGAGGATATCAGAATGGACCAAATAAGCAGGACGATATCGTTGGTGTCTACCAGAACGAAAACTCTGTGTATTCCGGTGCCGGTGTGTATCCTTTGGAAGGGGGATATATCTACATCAATGGTAAGTGACCTTGTGTCGGCTCTTCAACAATCCATATATTTCCCTCATTTCAGATCTCGGAAGCCATATTTTCAGAAACTAGCTGACACATCATAAGTCATCCAATACCCCACCCACGTGTTCAAGTTCAGTTGCTCCAATGGTGTTCCTTCATTCACCAAAGTTGCTGATTCCCCAACGAAGAACTCATACGTTCTAGGAACTGGCCACGGAACCGTAACATCTCTCAATGGTCAAACAGGAACTGGTCTCCTATGGACAAGCGATGTCCAGGGATACAATCTCCGCATCTACAAAGCAGTTCCTGAAAATGGCCTGCTTACTCAAATCAACCAATTCAACATCCCTGGTGTCACCAAATTTACTCGACCAGTTTTTGGCAACGGTATCTGTTATATCGGCACAACACAAGGAGCTCTCTATGCCTTCGGATCCCCGGTTAATCTACCAATCAATTGTACTTCGCCTTACGATTTTGGCGTGGCAAACCTGAAGACACCAACGGCATCTACTACTATCAGCTGCACAGCAAACGTTGATGTTACGGTAAACAACATAACATTGACTGGAGATCCCAACTTCAACATCAGTGGACTACCAACGATTCCCCTCGCCTTAGCAGCTGGTGCTAAATTTTCCTTCCAAGCACTTTTCAACCCTCAAGCTGTTGGTCCGCAATCCTCAGATGTCCTTGTTGGAACGCAGAACAATGTCGCAGGATACAGTACCAGCACACCAGTCAGCTTGCGTGGTACTGGACAAAGTGTCAACGCCCTTCTTTCCATCTCGCCCATTACCTTAGCTTTCCAAGGAGCCATTGCGGGAGCTAGTATGGGAGGTGTCAACCAATCCGTCATTATCACCAACCAAGGCAACTCTCCTCTCACCATCTCCCAAATACAATACTCTATAGTTAGTGAGACCGGTCCTTTCGTTTCTCCCAATACCACTTCGTCCGGTCCAAGAGCTAGTGCGTTCACATTTATTGGACTCCCAAATACCATTCCAGGAAATACTGGAGTCACGGTCACAGTCAATTTCGATACTTCACTCCCTGGCAACTTCGCTGCCTACCTCAAGGTGACATCAGATGGAGGAACCAAAGTTTTCGATGTTGTCGGAACTGCTGGATCTGCGCCAGTCGCGCTTGTCGAATTTCAAACAATTGACGGTACCGGATGGGTCAAATACCAGTCAGGCAAGAACTTCACATTCGGAAATGTCACCGAGAATACCACTCGGTCCTTGAAGATGCGAATCACAAACAATGGAACCTCAGATGGCGCCAGACTTTCTCTTACAGTCTCCAAGCCTCCTTTCGGTGTGGCTGGAATAATTGGTGCCAACAATCAAGTCGATCTGGCCGAAGGTACTACCTTGGCGCCTGGTGAGAACGCTACTGCAACACTGTACTGCTCCGTACCAAAGTCACAGTGGAACATGGATCCTTATGTTGGGGCTGCTGTATGGACTTTGAATGTGGACGATCCAAACTTTGGCAAACAATACATCCAATTCGACTGCACAGCAGTATCTGAGCAAGCTCCTCCACTTCAGCCAAATGGTCTTGGTTACTACCGCTACACCGGATGTTTCAAGGAGAACAATCCTGGCCGTCAATTGAAGACTCAATTCTATGGTAGTGACAACAACACCGAAGCTATGTGTATCAATGCATGCGCAGCAGCCGGCGTCACTTTCTGTGCAACTCAATACAACCGAGAATGCTGGGGTGGTCCAAATATTCCTATCCAAAAGGTTGACGATGTCAATTGCGACTACCCATGCAGTGGTGATATCAACCAGATTTGTGGTGGAAATGGTATTGCAGGTAATGCCGGAAGTTATTTGTCCCTGTTCGCCGATTCCAGATATTTTGATGGCAACACCTCCACATCACCACCCACTGGACCTTTCGTCAACCCAGGTGTTGGTGGATATACCAGCTTGGGATGTTACACCGAGGGAACTAATGGTCGTGCTTTACAACAACAAATTACACCAACAACGAAGACCATTGCTAATTGTGTTGCTGGCTGCTCGGCAAAGGGCTACACATATGCTGGCATGGAATATGGTGGCGAGTGTTGGTGTGGCAATGCTATCAATAATGGAGCAAAGTCTACCGCTGCTACGGATTGTTCCATGACCTGTTCTGACAACGCTACCGAGTATTGTGGCGCTGGAAGCAGGCTCAACTTGTACCAGAAGGGTAACTTGACAATCTCAAGTAGCTCAACCTCAAGTTCATCGACATCAGGTTCCGCGCCTACATCTACTAGCTCTGGCATCTCAACGACCTCATCACTCACTTCAACATCCTCAATCTCATCTTCTTCCACATCGACATCGACAGGATCCGCACCGACTCAAACGGGTCCTCAAATCAGGCAGGTCGTCAGTGGTACTTGGGCATACCAAGCATGCTGGGTCGAGGCTACAACGGGTCGCGCTCTTTCTACCAAGATGTATGCCAACGACTCCATGACTTTGGAGATGTGCGGTGCGTTCTGCAGTGGGAATACATACTTTGGTGTGGAATATGGACGTGAATGTTGGTGTGGTAATACGCTTGGCGCAACGAGCAAGAATGCCACCAACCAGGCAGATTGCAACTTCCTTTGCCCTGGAGATAAGACAACTTATTGTGGTGCTGGGAATCGACTTCAATTGTACGCTGCTATGTCCGCTGCCACTTCATCGACGAGCCGCTCAACTACACAACCGCCAACGCCTATCAGCCCATCGTCGACGGCTACACTTACCAACTCTTCTACTGCTGCGTCATCTACCAGCAGCAGCTCAGTCTCCCTGACAGATTCTTCGTCAACTGACTCAAGCACATCATCTATAACCTCAAGCTCTTCCTCGAGCGTCCCAGTAACAACCACAACTTCACCCTCCACATCCTCAACAAGCACATCCGCAACACCAACAGGACCAACGATTGTCCCCTCGGTTGGCGCATACAACTACGCAGGCTGCTACACCGAAGGAACTGGCGTGCGAGCCCTCTCCGGCGGCTCCTTCCCCAACGACACCAATACCATTGCTTCATGCGCAGCCAGCTGTTCAGCCTTCACCTATTTCGGCGCTGAGTACGGCCGTGAATGTTGGTGTGGTAACTCTTTCGGCACTGGCGCGACTTTGACCAAGGATAGTGATTGTAGTATGCTATGTGCTGGTGATAAGAGTGCTTATTGTGGTGCGGGGAATAGATTGACTGTTTATGTTAAGAATGGTACTGTGAGTGGGGGAAGTTCGTCGAGTTCGAGTTCGAGCAGCATTTCGTCGACGTCGTTGGTATCGAGCTCGGCGCCTAGCTCTACAACGTCAAGTTCTTCGAGTAGCTCGAGTTCCATCTCTTCCAGCTCTTCCACTTCAAGCCAGAGCAGTTCGACTTCAACCAGCTCAACACTCAGCACCTCCATCACCAGCTCGAGTACCTCCTCAATCATACCATCATCCTCCTCTGTCTCCTCATTATCAACCTCAACCCCAACCTCAACCTCAACCTCAACCTCCTCATCCGCATCCACCACGCCCACCGGCCCCGTAGTCTCAACCGGAAACAGCAACTTCACCTACTACTCCTGCATCAGCGAGCCCTCCTCTGGTCGTCTCCTCTCCAAGCAAGTCCTCAACAATGGCACCCGAATGACCATCGAGCTCTGCCTTTCCACCTGCTACAACTACCAATACGCAGGCGTCGAGTACGGACGCGAATGTTGGTGTGGGAATAGTTTGAATTTGGCGACTGATGCGAGCAATAGGACGGACAGTGAGTGTAACTTTTTGTGTCCTGGGAATTCAACGGAGTATTGTGGTGCCGGGAGTCGGTTGAGTCTGTATTGGTTTGATAGTGTTAAGGCCGCTGCGAATTCCGGGAGTGGGCCGGTGACGCTACCAACGAATGGACCATGAGAAGATGAGTACAAGGGGGGGTAGTATGGTAAGGGAAATTGGGCTTATGGTATAGACACTGAGATGTCCCTAGCAGGATGGATTTCATTTTGTGTTGTGCATAATTTGTATATACCTTATTCTTGTCGATATAGATTTCTTGTCCTTCATTTGGGATTGGGTGGGAAAATACATGGAGACATTATAGGTCAGGGAAGGAGGGAATATAAATGCATGAGGGTAGAAAGTAATGATATATGTCTTTCACGTTTGATGCACTACCAATTTCCATTCTCCATCATTACTTCTCTTGTATCGCTTCCATTCTCTCCACCATGCCTCTCCCCTTTTCACTCGCATATCTCATCTCTCTGCTTCTTTCTTCGCTCCCCTCCCTTCTCAAGTTGTGTTTTATCCCTGAATCAGAGAGTGGGCGCCAAAACAGCAGCAGCACAAGCAGCGCTACAAGTCCCAAACGCAGCATTACACGCTAAGACGGTAGCCGGGGCGCTCGCGCCAAGGGTAGCTCCCCACGTAAAACCCCTATCGCCATCCCGTCAGCTTAAAGCTCATTCAGAATCTTGTTTCTTTTGCAGGTATTTTCAACAGCAGAGAGTAGAAGAGAAGTGAGGACGCAGGAGAAGGGAAGAATGGAACCGATAACTCGTCCGTCCCATTGGTAGAAGCGACCACGGCGAGAGGAAAGCTCAAGAAGTAGGAAAAGGGGGGAATTGTGAAGTGGAAGGGAATAGAAGACGTACGCAGCGCCATAACAAGCCATGACTACGCTCGCGCAGCCGGCTTGACAGATGCCGTAGAGGGCTGGTCCTGCTAGTGCGGGAGTGAGGAGGAGAGGTGTGAGGAGTATGGTGGGACGCATTTTGTCGGTCGTAAAAAAATGTTACGACTTGGTTTGGTTTGCTTTAGGATGTGAGTCTTTGGAGGGTTTGAAATTTTGCTCAGTGTAAAATGAAGAACAAAGGGGGAAGAAAAATGAGGCTCGGGGAGATGGGTAGATATAAGCTTACCTACCCCGTCAGCTCACCCGCAAGGCTGGAGAAGTTACACTGCATCGTACAATGCATGCACGGAACTCGAGTGACGTGAATGGCACGAGCTGATAACTATATTATTGGGCGGATAAGGAAATCGTCTCAATTCAAATGCAGCGTGAAGTGTCTCGCGTTGTGGGTGATGAGATGACTCACTTGGGGCTCTTTTGCAGATGGAGTTCGTCAAATAGAAGCATTCATTCTATCTATTCCCAAACGCTAGATTTCTATCTCCCTGCATCCACATGAAGACATCAAGGAAGCGAAGCCCTCGCACAAGCAGCCGAACACCTCCCAAAAGCCCTATTACAAGACACAACATTCGGCGGCGCCGTAGCAGCGAATGTTGCCCCTCAAATAGCACCCCTATTATTGTAGTGGAGATCACGTGACTTTCACGTGATGCGCATGCGGGTATAACATTGTTGGAATTTTCTGTGCATACAGACATCACCATCTTTACAAACAACACAACCAGAACACATTCATTTTATATATTTAAGTACTTTAACTACTAATCTAACTATTGATCTATATACCTTTGATTTAGCTTCTAATCCTTCTACTTCTTCTGTTTTGTGAAGCTTCCTGCCACGTACTAGATCCTGTATCTGTTCCTGCTTTCTTCTTGTAGAGCCCCCTCTACATTATCACCAGTGTCGGTCATTTCATTCTTCAAGTGTTTGATACACAGTTCCAGATATCATTTCATTGGGGGACCTTTGAAATCGAATAAAGGACAAAATTGACATTGAAGACTTAGACTTACGCAGCAGCATGACAAGCCATAACCACTCTCGCATATTCCCGCCTAGCAGACTCCATACTCAAATAGTTTCGACTTAGCAGATGCGACAAATAAGGCGAGGATGATGAGGATGATGAGGATAATTCCTTTGAGTGCCGTTATGTGTTCATAGTTTGCGGTGTTATAGTAGGAAATTGAGTTGTAGCTTGAGTTCGAAGCGGAGGTTAGGACTTGTGATTTGATGCTCGAGGGCTCAAGGAAGAGGGGGCATCTTATGCTACTTCCACATAAAGAACGACGATTTGCGATAATGCAACCCTACAACGACCAGAAACTCGTCGAAGAAGCTGTTATCAGATTTTCAAAGACCAAGAGAGAGAAGAAAAAAAAGTATTGCATCGTGAAGTGTCCATCCGGGCCCAGAAACTTCTGGAAAGTCAACACAAAACACTTCAAATTCCCACAATCAAAACTCACATCTGCATGTCTCTTATAACATCAGATAAAAACATATTTCAATCACTCACAGTGACTACAACATTTAAGTCTTATGCGAATTTCACGCCAGATCGTTCGGCGACATCGTGAGTGCGGACCTGATGATTAAGCGAGGAGAACTATTCCCCAATTTCGTTCCATAAAAGATCAGATAAGACAGGTGTAAAAGGACTCACAGTGAGGGAGATATCGAGAAACTATTTTATTCTTCAATAGAAGACCGAAAGCTACTAGCGGCATTTGTGAAGCACAGGGTATAACTTCAGGAAACGGTCTATTCAAAGCAAGCTGTCTGTCAAAAGTGTCTCGGAAAATTTTCAAAGGGGTTCCACTTCTTTCCAAGAAATGAATAACAAATGAGTATAAGAATACACCCTATTGAGAAGCTAATTCCCAGGAGCTACCATCCTCAGCCCTTCTAAAAATTCTCAAGAACCGAATTGTCCAAAACCATATCTACCCACTCTTCTCGCTCTGTAGGCGACTCCTGAGCCGCTCCAGGAGCTGAAGGCCCTCTTTCAGGTGTTGAAGGTGCTCTCACATATCGAGACTCGCCGTATAATTCCAAGCCAGAAATTAGGGATGCGTCTTCGCCATCCTCTTGTGGTGTCATAGGTGTAGAGTCCTCTGGTCCCGCAAAACGAGATGGCTCATACAATTCGAGTCCAGGAATAAAAACCAAGTCCTCAGCTTCGGCAGTTTCATCCATGATGCCATTGGTCTCGGCGAAATTTTCTTCAACTCCAGCGACTTCTAGACTTGTTTCGTTGTATTCTTCCACCACGTGCTCTATGGTGCCTTTACCCAACGCACCGGTATTCGTCTCGGAATCAAGACTCATTGATTGAGAGAGTGCCGAGGGGCTAGCTGAAACCCTGTGCATTTGAGTGGTGCCTAGGGAAGTCCCGTGAGGCGCATTGTCTTTTGTTTCTTGAGCTACCTGATCTCCTTTTATAGAAGACGGTTTTCTCGGATATAGGCGTTCGAAGGGCGAAAAGGTTCTCGAGCGGCGATTTTGATGCTCCTTGCTCCTTGATGATTTTGTGTTTCTCTCGTTCACAGAAGGCGGCAATCTTGATCTTCGTGAAAATGTACGAAAGGAGGCAACTCCTCCAGTTTCGGAGGGTGAATCAAATCTCAGATCGCGATCTACATGCTTATTCTCCTTCGCCCAGGATGATCTCTTTGTTCTCATTCTCTCCGGGGTTGGGGACCTTGAATCTTGCGAAGCAGTACTAGGAGAAGCAGATCCCCCAGATTCAGAAGCAGGTGATCTACTGGAGGATACATTCCGTTTTCTTTTCAACTTCTTGCCGTTGCCTTGCATTTCTTTCCGTCTTGGAAGCGTTCGAGTTCTGGAAGTGCGGCGTGCTCGAGGTATAGCGCCTGACGACTCTAAGAATAATTTGACCACATCTAGTAAACCCTCATGCCGAGGTGATAAGGAACGCTCTCGACGAGGAGACTTCCACTGTGCTTCAGGTAAACTTGCCGGTGGATTATCAGAATTTGGGTATTTGTCTCCCATATCTAGCCGCTCAAGTGCCCTGGGCGTCAATCTTTGACGAGAACTATGACTAGCAGGAGGTAGAGTAGAGGACGAATTCCAAGTGGAATTGCTTCGGTCAAGCCTCGTTTGCTCGCGTACAGGAGACCTTGTGCATCTTCGTGATGGGGAATCGGCGTGCACCCGAGATGTGGTTTCATGACCTCTTCCATCCCTATCAAATTCGTAGCCGGGCCTGTTATGCTCCCTGGAATCAGGCTTGAACTCAAGTCTGAAGTCATTCCTGTCATAGTCTTCTGGTCTGAAATCAGGTGGTCTGAAGTCGGTTATTCTGGATTGAGGCCTACTATCGTCAATATAGTTGTGGTGAGGCCTATTTCGAGGATGTGCATTTGCCATTCTCCGTTTTGGTGAATGCCCTCGTCGGACTGGGGTGGGCGACCTGTAATTGCTGCTTGTATCCTGCCATAGCAGCCTCCTTTCAAGATCGTAGCCTCTGTCGTGATCTTGATTTGAACTTTGTTTTCTGCGATGGCCAGGTGAAGTTGATTGTGGTCTCCAAGGGTGCTCGGACGTATCGTCTTCACGCACTGGAGGCGCTCGTCGATAACTACTATGATTGCACCCTACATGGTTAGGATACGCTGGACAATGGATATAGGCTGCTCCTCTATGGTCAGTCCATAATTCACCGCCCATACTCCTTATCATCTCGTAGCAAATAAACCTCTCCCATTTGGTCATTTCCTGTCCCAAGTACCAACATCTCTCATTGTCCTCCATTTCGATGGCCTTGTCCGAGGTTTGTATTGCCTGTATTTGCGATCAGCAATGAGTCCATAGTGCCAGGGTTATCAATTAGAACGACTGCATAACTCACAGGCTGCTTCGAATCACTCCAGCCTTTGCTTCCTCTGCACCAAATTTTGCGCCCCCACCAGTTAGGCACGACAATTCTCTTTGGAGGAAATGATGCCAACCACAATAAAAATACCTGTACAAGCGAATTCTGGGACTTCGAAAAAATGATGTTGTGTCGAGAAGAAGGGAAGAGCACGCAAAAATCTGAAGTTCGTAGCAGATAGCCCACGCGTCCACATGAGGAAAGCACAGCGACGATTTCTCAGGAAGGAGCTCGTCATGTTTCCCGCATTGAGAACATCGAAATTGAGCCAATATATTGGCTATGGGCCCTTGATCTCGGACATGCCTATGGTAATATGAGTAGGTATCAATTATTATAAAGGTTTATGAAGCGTACCTGGGAAGAAAGCAATGTTTCTTTTGGCTTCGGGGTGATAATTACCAAAAATCAGAAGATCACCTACAAAGTGTACGGCAACAAGAACGAACAGAATCTTATCAGAGAGAACAGTACTTCCATTAGAAATTGTGAAAGCTCAAGCTGCGTAACGGTTCGTTAAAATCGTAGCGACAACTGCTGAGTAGAACAAACAAAGCAATAGTAAAAACTATATCCTAAAAACTAGAATCATCCCTATTTCTATCTAGGTATCTCAAACAGTAAAAGCGAATTCGTAAAGCAATCCGTATCAAGTGTGTCATAGTCCATCAATCATCCGCAAGAAAGAAAGTCCCCCCATGTATTCCAGCGCTTCCATGAATGCTCAACAGTACAGAATTCGTCCTCCATAGCAAGTTCGCATGTTTCGTACAATATCGTCATTCGTTCTGCAGAAATCCGAGGTCGATGTCGTAAAGAGTAGGTAGGTTTGTCCTCCGGTAAGCTTGTCGAAGGTTTATCAATCGATCATTCGTCAAAATGGAATTTGCTTCCGTTCGCCACAACCCGAGCACATATTCTCAACAGCATAGGTTTCTTCCTGCATCGAGGCTTCTCATATTTCGTACAGCATCGCCACCACCATTTCGGTAGGCGCATCAAAGGTTTATCAATCGATGAAAGTAATTGTGAGTCGGGATGTGCGCTGGTAAGCTCGTCGAAGGTCTATCAATCGTCCGTTTCGAAGAAATCGGGTTTGCTTTCGTTCGCCAAAATCTCAACATGTTTATCCAACAGTATAAGTGTCTTCCTGCCGCCAAGGTTTGCAGGTTTCGTACAATATCTCCACCACAATTTCGGTAGTCTCATCGAAGGCTTATCAATCGGTGATAAAAGTAAGTCGTAAAGTGTGTCGGTAAGCTCTTCGAAGGTTTGTCAATCGATCACCCATCTCAAAGAAATCGGATCGGCTTCCGTCCTCCACAGCCTCTGCACGTATGTTCGACAGTGTAAGGTTCCTCCTCGTTTTGAGGGCCGCAACTCTCGCATAGTATTGGTACCTCAATCTCAACAGATCTTGCTGGGTTTCGAAGAAAATATGTTAGGATGTCCGCTTGAAAATCTGGTACATCGCTCGTCAATTGGAAGAACCGTTCTCTAACTAGCTCTTGTAATAAGTTTCTCATCTCGACAACTGCTGCTTCAACTACTGCAAATCGTAATGTGGGGTGTTCGGATGTGGTCTCGTCGTATATTTTGAGGACAGAGTTGAAGTAGGTTTCGGGGTCGGTAAGGTTACGGAGAGTGTGTTTATATCGTGTTGAGGCGTATAGCTCAAGACCTGGAATCTGCAAATCGACCGCGAGGACGAAGAGCTTGATGTGTATATCGAGAGAGAGGTGTGGTTCGGTTTTGGACGTATGGTATTGTGAGGTGTACAAGTACTCCATCATAAGGTGCACGGCTTCCTCATCATGCTCGGAGAGATCCAGAATATTCGTCTGCGACCATGTTAGTAATTCAACTCAGTAGATAAAACTAACGAGAGTACTCACCACTGGCCTGGCCATTGCTTGGAGGACGGTAGATTGTGATAGTACGAGGACCTTGTGCGCGTTCCATTTGCGCGATCCATGAATAACGGTTAAGTCCGAGAAGTCCCCAGATTGTAGACAGCTGCGCAATTGTCAGTAAAGAATGCGACAATATGAGGAGGGGCAACATACCGCTGAAGCACGTCGAGCGTGTTGTATGCAGCAATCTGGGTCTGCGGCGGAGGAGAAGATGTAGACTCTGGCGATTCCGGTGTATCACGGTCGGGGGACGATGGCGAAGATGGCGAAGATGGCACGGAGCCGACGGTCTGAGAGGACATGGTGGAGTATTGAGCAGCTTCGTCGAGAAGTTGGTATTCGGTTTCGTCCATGTGAGCTTTTGCTTTTGCGATGGTGTTGACAAAACGCGGAAGTGTTTGTGAGGAGGAAGGTGCGAGGTTCGCGAGATCTCGTGACTCCACTTAAAGACGCGCGATTGAATCCATTGTGTGAAAGTGAATTTGAGGGGATTTTTTGAGGCAGTGTCGCGAACACTTTTAGAGGAAACTATCCTTCTAAAGCGCGAGGAGTCTCAACCTGTCTTTTATAAGTGTGCGGGGAGGAAGCTCAGCAAGAGAATATGCCGGCGACAAAGAATTGAAAATGGATGAACCACAAAAAAAAGAAAGACCGTCGTCCACATATAGCTCCCTTTTCCAACAGCAGCTGAAACCTCCGAGAGTAATCCACAATGAGAAATGTTCGTAGGTTCATACATTCAAAGGAAGCCTTTTCGGCACATCATGAATCACAAGAGTGATTCACAATGACAAACACCCACAGAAAACAACGCAGATTTCGCTTTCCCGTTCAGTCTAACAAGCTACAGGGTGAAAAGGGCAATTTAGAACGAGAAGCGAACTCAGAACGAACAGTGATCTTCCTTGTCGATCAATTCGAACAAGAATCGGACAAGAGGTTAAGCACAACAAAGGCTATCGGAGTGACATAGAGCCTTAGGCTCGGGTGGAAACAAGCAAGCCCACTTCAGAAGCACGAAATTACTCAAGTAACAAAAGCAACAACAGTAATCCACAATGGAAAAAGAACTCAAAACTGACCTATCCGATATACTCACAATCCACTTCACACCAAAACCCTCCCCTTAACTCCTCCTTCCTCCAACTCAACCCATAATCCACACTCAAACACTCTGGTTGCGCCTCCTCCCATCACATCTCCACAACCTCGAGATGCTTTCGATACGCCTTCCAGAGATTGAGGGGTTCGACATGGTGGAGCTAGTCTCGTTGCTGCTGGGAGGCGTAACGACGGGCCTAGAATTGCTGTCGTAGCTCTTGTTGCCGAATCACATATAGGCTAGAATCTCTTCGGGAGTGGGAGGGAATGGGTTGGGAGGTGAACTGGGGGCGGATGAGAGGAATGAGAAAGAGAGGGAGGAGGGGTGGATTGGGGGTTTGTGGAAGTGGAGGAACCCAAGTTTGATGACATGGTGAGAGTGCAACAGCGAGAGAGTGTGTGTAATGGTGGTGATGGTTGGAATCGTGGTTGGGATGCTGGCGGCGAAGCTGGCTGAGAAGGCGGACGAAGAGGAAGAGAAGGAGCAACGAAGAGACGTGGGAAATTCACAGCGAGATATTGGCCTACCTGCGCTAACAACCAAAGACGACAATTGAATATTCCGGTGTCAGATTGAGGTGGTTGGGAGGCTCGTCTGAAGGTGACAATAGCAACTTTGCCATTACGACAGCACCAATTTGGATGCTAAAAAAGATCCTATCATTGTGGATTTTTTTCCAGGTGATTGGAATGACGTCCAACCGGTCCCCAGGCAGTAATTAATAGGACGTATGTCATTGTGGGAATCTATTGTGGTTTGGATTCCAGTCAGCTTTACCGAAAGTGAGAACAGAGATCTTGACAACACACTTTTTAACATGAAGGAAGAGAGCTTATGCTACCGTGAGATACTTTGCAGATAGCAGAATTGGCCTTAAACTGCGGAATCAATTCGGATTCGTGTCATCGGCCGAGGTGCGAGAGGATGTCACAATGGCAAATGCTGTCTAATTACTTTCGTTTTCACAACGGACAGTCAATTGCTGGTTGTAGCTTCTTGTCTATGAGAGCGTCAGCAATTGTGATTATTTATACGATTCGAAAACGGATCAGGAATTTGAAAGGCGTTGATAGTAAAATTAATACGGGTGGGAGACATGTGGTTGCCTATTTCAGTGCGAGATATCCAGAAGCACTTTCACTAGAAGGGTGGAAAAGGGGATTTCGCCTAGCAGCCACCTCTTCTCTCAGCAACTCTTTTCTTACACTCGGGTTGAAAGTTATCTGAGAAAGTGCCTATCGTTGTGAGGCATTCAAGGAGTTGGAAAGATGGAGTAGTATATGCCTCTGAATGGTATCGACATCTTACTTACATGACCAAATGTCCTCAAGCTGGCAGCATTACCTGCCACCATTTCTCTCCCCTCTCTCGTCTATCGTATCTATTTACTGTCCGAATCCACAATGACTTCGACGGCATCCACGGAATTGGCTTGGCAACGACGATCTACTCTCCTACGCCATGGCTTGTAGCATATCACTGACAACCCTCCAATTACCACGAACGCCCCGCAAATCGAGCCACCAACTATATCGTAGCGATCTCCGACAGCGTTCACGCCGTCCCAGAACTTTCCGGTATAGAAATTGGCACACAGCGATAGAAGCTGGATAACTCCGATGGTGATAGCCACCATGACGGTCAAAGCACTCAGGACAATAGAGTAGTAGAGGATCGCAATCGTATCTCGGGCAAGAGAAGTGGAGGTGTAAAGGGTCATCATGAGTGCGCCATCCGTAGTGTCGATAAGGCACATGCCAGCTGGGAAGCATCAGCGACTGGAAGTGTGAAATCTGTTGGCAGAGCATACCCGTGAATAAGAGAGGGAAAAGAAGAATAAGCCAGATACTTGTGCCCTGAGCTCCATGCACCGAAGCAATGCCCAAGATAGCAATCTCACTACTAGTATCAAATCCTAGCCCAAAGAGCACTCCAAGAGGGTACATCTTCCAAGGGCGATCAATGAACTTGAAGACCTTCTTGAAAAGCCGCACCATAATCCCACCACCTTGAAGATCCAATCCAGCAATAGCAGCATCATTTCCAGCAGCAATATCTCTATCCCCTTCCACCTCTTCCTTCAACACTGCTTTCATCTTCTGTATCAACCTCCACAAAATCCACGCATTCCCAATCCCAAGAATTATCAACACCCCCGCAGAAACACTCGTCCCAATAATCCCGCCCACATTCCTAAACCCTTCGAATCTCTTCTCCAGCGCCCCACTCGTAGCCGCAACAACAATGCACGTTATAACCACAATCGTTGAATGCCCAAGACTGAACCATGTCCCAACCGTCACAGGTTTTGAGCCCGTGGCGACCAATCGGCGAGTCATGAGGTCAATGGCAGATATGTGGTCAGCGTCGAGAGCATGTCGCAGACCGAGTGTGTATGAGAGGAGCGCTGTGGAGGATAGTGTGGGGTGGTATCGAAGGAGAATTGCGGCAACGACCCAGACGACCGCGTTGATGAGGACGAGGAGGGATATGATTCCTACTGCGGGAAAGGACAGGAGTCGGACTGAGGGTGGAAGTTTCGAGGCAATTCGGACGAGCCATCGTGGCGGTCGCTGGAGAACCATGGTCTATACAATGATGGAGGTCTTTCGTCTGATATCGAGAAGTGAGGGGTCGAAAAGCTCTTATCTGGGAGCTAAGCTACCCCACTACCATCTTGCGCGTCTCGGCCACCGTACCCTTATCTTGAGAACCACTAAGCTGTCTAGCGTGCCAAGAGACATTCTGCGCGCATTTCAGCAATCGCTTTTCGTTGGTCGAGTGTGACTGCCAATGAACACCTTGATGGTTTGGTGAGGTGGATGAATCTCAGAGAGAAGTTTGGTGACACGAATTTTGATGTCATAGAAATTCCGAAACATAACTTCGGTTATTGTAAGCGACTTTTAGCGTTCTTTGACCCTTGAACGACAATTTCTTTCGATTCTACTTGGAGAAATACTTTCAAAGCAGTGCATGAGCCTCCCTCCCGTTTCTTTCCTACCCAGCCAGCCTAACTACCTCAGAGTCCTGTACCCAAGAAACTTCCTCCAATAGCCGCGGCGATCCAAAGAGCTGCTTGCGTGATCAGGTTTGGCGGGCAATAGTTAATTATTGATTGTTAATGCCGTCGACTCAGGGAGTGATACAGAGAACCTACGTTTGAGCACCAACAGCGAGGTTAATAAACACGGCGATATATAGCCAGCAAGCCAACCATGCCGTTACTATATATATTCCGCCTGGGATGATGAAAGATTCGGGCGAGATGTGGCGCCCGAGCCCGAACCAAAAGGCTTCCAGTTACCTCTTAGGGCAAGTGACACTTGCTCCAAAGAACTTCTCACTGATCAACAACCTTTAATGTCTAGGATGGCGCGATATCAAATTGCACGGAATTCGGTGACGTTCCTCATGATTGGAAATGGTCAGTCTAAATATGTTTCATCATGAGACAGTCGAACAGCCACATGCTGATTAAATCTATAATAGCATGGATGTTTTGAGCTCTTATTCATTGATTATTGCCCGATTCTTAGCTTATAATCCAGTTGTTGGGTCAGATTGTAGGAATTTATGGCCGAGTGAGTTGTTTTTATAGAATTGCCACTACTTTCTGATAAGTGTATTCAGGTTATGCATATTGTGTTCGAGCTCCCGGCTACACTGATTCACAATTATCCACGAGTATAACGAGCAATCCAACGGGGACCACTAAGCCTCCAACATCTTCTGCTACACCTAGACCCTCTGATCCAACGTTTACCGGATCTCCAACCAAGTGCATAAAACGGTACACAGTTCAAGATGGCGATGACTGCTCAAAGGTTGAGAACAAAGCATTCATAACGCATGCCCAATTCCTGGCATGGAATCCAGCGGTCTCTGAAGATTGTGGCACCAATTTCTGGAAGGGATATGCCTATTGCGTGGGAACGACCGACACTGCTACAATAACACGAATTTCTTCTTCAAAGCCACCATCTACTACTCCAGTGACTATACCTGAACCAAGTCAGCCCAATAATGTCATTTCAAGCTGCATCAAATTTGAGAGGGCAGTCAGTGGAGATGACTGTTCTGTGAGTGTACCTGGTCACCAACGCTACCCTAGACTGACAAATAGACCTAGCGGTTCTCCGAGCGAACTAAAATAACACTCGCGCAGTTGTACGCCTGGAATGAGGTGTTGGACAATGGAAATGGCTGTGGTACTTCCTTCTGGAAAGATTATTATTACTGCGTTGGCGTATCTGGATGAGATGAAGGCCTATGTTCAAATCCAAATTTGATCTTAATGAAGACGTGACATCGTCCCATCATATACATGGGGCTTTACAGATGCGAATGTCTGAAAAGACAAATTGACGTGATTGATGTCAATCGGCCATGCTTGTAGGCGAGCCCAAATTGTTAAGACATTCACGGAAACGTGCATAGTGCCTCGCATGCATGAGGGGTACGAGCACTTGTGCAAACTTGGTTCCTATGCGGAAGGTTGGTAATATGCTAGGGCCCAATATGCTAAGCGCTGCAGAACTCGTACATATTGGTTTCAATTACAGGTTGTGTTGGTGTCATCTTGGCTAAATCTGACGAACCACAAAAGTGTGAGGTGAGTTGGTAGCGCCAGCTTTGGAACCTCTTTCCCCGAAAAACAAATCCTCACCTCCATCGAAAGCGGACTTGACTTCAACTTCGCAGAAATTTAATAATTTCTTGCATTACCAAGCGTGGCAAGGCGTAACTAATCTTGGATCAACTGTCGCAGGAAATTATTGACTGCATCGCGAACCACCTTGAACGTCGACCAGATCAAAATCAAATACCAGTGTGGGAACGCGAAAAATTACCTTCCAACCTTCCACCTTACGCCACACTCTCCCACGCCTGGAAGCATGCTATCGAGCAACGGACCTTTCAAAAGCAATTCTTGAAGAGCAGTGATCTTGATGACTTCGACACAATATTTACTGGAGATCGTCGGCGTAAACTCACTGAATTAATATTCGAAGTCGTATTACCCACCTACGATGACCAAGCCTGTGGGAAATTCGAGCATCCAGAAGACAAGAAAAAGAATGATAAAGTTTTCTCGCATGCGGTCCGAAAGTTCTTCTCAATCTTAAAGTCGTGGGAAGATGCATCTGTTCCTGGGACCCTACGACTCTGGATTTCGAATATATACTCGCCTGCCGACCCTTTTCAACGGGGGGAAGAGAAAATGACAAAAGATCAAGAAGACGTCATGCTGTATGGACGACATGATCTCTTTGAAGTGCGCTATCAACACTCACTCATACATTTACTTCGCCCAGGCAGCCTCCCTACCTTGACTCGGGTCAACCATCTGACTATACTGAATTTTTCAACCATATCCCGCAATCTAGATATGAGGGTTATTGTTGATATCGCCTCAAAATTTCCAAATCTCAAAAATTTCACTTGCGACATATTCGATAACGAGAACCGCTATGCAGAGCTTCGAGCTGCGAATCGCCAGAGGTTCGCGGCTACTCTGTCGGCCTCCAATTTCCCACGAACAACCAATGCCTCCATATCTTTCAAGCGTCTCTGCTCCGAAAATCATTCGTTAAAGCCTGCCAACCTTCAGGGCAAATCCGACTTCGACCCAGTGAGCAAGGCTCTCTCTGACACATTTTCTCAGAGCCAAAACCTTACAGGCCTTTATCTCCAAGGAGTCTTTGATAGTTCTCTATTTACGCCACTTCAACCTTGTCCAACGGCTACACCACGATGGTCAGCACTTACATTTTTTCACGTCACCTTCGATCTCACAACACCGTCTGGTCACTGGTACTTCATGAGCAAATCCGGTGAAGACACAGAGAAAGTCTTAAAACCGAAGAATAGGACGCAAGCCGAAATCAACATAGCAGCAGACCTCCGAGCAGAACGAGACGCCGATGATGATATATTATCTGAGGAATCAGAAGAAGGCAGCGAAATCGAGAACGATGCATCCGAAACTCTCAATAATGACCCACCTTCATCTCAGGACGACTCTTCGTACGACGTTTTTGATCTAGCAGAATATGAACGTCTCACAGGGCAAACCGGAGGGCGACTGTTCCGCGAAACCCCAAATCCTCTATACTTCAACCCTTTCATTGCTTCTTTCGCTAAAGGTCTTCAAGACATGCCTTTACTTATTATGGCTGTGATTTCAACAGGACGAGTAAGTGGACCAAGGGATACCCGCTTCCAATGGCAATTCGAGTACTATGCGCCGAATCAACCATGTAGCAAAAGGCCACCAGATGCGACTATCACGGAAGATGGGTCCAGGAGGTTATACTTCAGCGTCGGAGATTGGAGACCAGAGGATGAGACTCTTGATATTTTCAGGGAAGTAGGAAGGGTTACGTGGGGTGATCCCCTTGTTGAACGGTGGATGAGCACGTCCTTTCGTTAAATGCAAGACGATCACGTCCTTGACATGATATCCCATCACACGAGAACTACAAGTCACTTCTTAACATATTACTCGCCCTAGAGCTCCTAAACGTGGCAAGAAAAAGGTTTCCATGTGGTCATGAAATGAGATTTATGCCATATAATAGAAAGACATTCGCCCATAAAGAATCTTTGGAGCATATACCCACTATTTACATCGCCATCAGATTAGACCCAGTCTCATCATCTAAACCAATATCGGCTTATTTATAAATCTCTTTTTTTTAGATGTTTCGTTCGGTTCGTGGAGTTTTTAAATTCATGACTGGCATCCCTTCAGTCATAGAGGAGATATCATGGCCATGGGTGAGTTCCCCGCTACACACACACTTTCCCTCGCTCAACCACAAACAGGTGCAGGGAAGTAGCTGGTTGAACATCATGCTCTTCCCTATCCTCCTTCACCCGCCGCCTCCTCATTCTCCTAGCCCATCTCAAACATACAAATTGCCCATCTCTTAAACTGAACCTTTCTTTTCTAGGCACTCACCACTTCATCTCAACACAAAGTTCTCCAGAGATCGTCCAAATATATGCAAAAGGCATTTTTCACGATCTAGGACACCACATCGCGGGGGATATGTGAGATAATTGAGAAAGAGAAAAGAAGCATATCAGGTGTTTAACGAAGAGAGTTATACAAGCACATCAGGCTCTTAACGAGAAGAGTCATGTCATACGGAGAATAACCTTACTAGTCGGGCGTTTACTTCAATATTATTCACCCGACCGCCGTAGGCGGGTTGCAACTGTGACATTGTACCAAAAGCCCCGCACAGATCAAGAGAAGGGTTCGCAATAAATAAGTGAAGTGATAATATAGAGAAGAGTAGACATCTCGCAGTGCACCCGCCCAAGCACTTCGCGACCAGCAAAGACTCAAGCCATACCAAAATTTGATGGTTCATTGAGTCCTAGCTCCTCGACTCGTCTCTCATCCTCGACGTTACCACTTCAACCTTCAGGGCAAAGTAAGAGGACCTTTACTTTCCGAAAAGATCTGAGAATGGCTTCTCGCCAGAAAGACATCAGTACAATGAGAGGCTCCGAACTCGAAAAGCAAAAGAAGTAAGCACAAGACACTACCAAGAGAATGGCCCCTTGCCCTCAAGGCTACGATTGGGATAAGATTGAGAAGTTTGGTGGAGACTATCGATGCCAGGGCAAGCACCATATAATACCCCACGCCTTCCTTGCGCAAGGGCGCCCAGGTTGCTATCTCTACTACGAGGAGATCAATGAGAACAAGATTTAGGGCCCATGTCATCAGGATCCCAACAATGGAGATCGCTTCGTTTATGCTGGTCCCAGGCCGATAAATATCCCAGACTATGTGCTAGAGAATATCGTCTCTCAGCGCGACAAAAACGAACTGCTGTACGGACAGCCGGGCTATATTGATCCTGATCAGGAATGAGCGCAACTTCAGAAGAAGACATTCATGTATTTGTTAGATACAGGAACGGCCATGAAAACTGGAAGACGCTAGTTCTGGTGTTCATCATGTGCATTATGGAATGAGGGATCCTTCGACTATGGCGGAGCCGAGAACATCGATAGGACGAGTACACCCTTTCTCAGTCGAGGCTCCGAGATAAACAAGTGGTGTGTAGCGCTGGCTGTATGGTGAAGTCAGCATCGAAGCTTTTTGCAGAGAAAAATTGTCAATTGAGGTACAAGAAGAGAGCTTGCCATCTGACACTATTTCTTCAAGCTTTGGATGAAGTAAAGTCAGCTTGAGAGTCCGTGTAAGATACAATGACTGACCTGTGAAAGTAGCGTCGCTTAAACCTCGTTTTCAAGACTAGAAATATTCCCAAGATCGTGGATCTATATTAAGATTGTTTCTCTTGGACTTGATGTAGACAGATACAAAGCGTAAAGTGAAAACGGAGCCAGCGGAGTAATTTATTAAGTGAAGCTTTAGTGCTGCGCAATTCCCAAGCTCTAATCATCTCTCAACAAGGAGTGCAGGATGTGGTCACGTGATAACAACAAGAACGAAGAGGATACGTGCACCTATGTATACGTTGGAAAAGATTAAAGAGTTTCGAATTGCGACGGATTCTACCCAGGATTCGCGCTCCAGCGTTGATATGCATGAGGTCTGTCTGATGAAATTTGAGTTTCAGAAAGCCAAGGCCGAATCAATAATCGAAGAAACAGTTTTACTATAGCGACTCTTAGCGAGCCTATTGCAGGTGGCCATCACAGAGCAAATACTCGATGCACTTATTTTTCAATATGGCCACGACCGAACGCCGAACCAAATATGAGAACGCCGACTCATGGGATCCCAACAACACGTCTTCTTTGCTACGCGTCCATGGAAGGCTGCCCACTCAATAGTGATCTACCTAACCTACGATAGCTCTCTTTGCTAGAAGCTAAGAGTCAAAGAGCATCTTCAGGCCAACTAGGCCCTTCTTTGGCGCACCGTTCCTGCTGGGTTTTAATGCGGACTGCCGCCAGTTCGGGCGCTTCAATACAGCAAGAAGCATAATACCTATCACGAGACTTTATATCGTCCACCTCAACTAGTCCTACTCGGTCGAGTTCACCATGTCCGAAGATATCCGGCTTCGAGCCGCTTGTGATAGATGCCACTCCCAGAAGTTACGATGTCCGAGGCAGGCCGGAGAGACTAGTTGTACTCGATGCGCAAAGGCAAGAGCAACTTGCGTGTTTAGCCCATTTAGGCAGAAGAAATCACCTGAAGACGATGTCACTCGAATGTTGTCCGATGAGAGTGGTGCGAAAGCCACAGCAAACACCAGCAAACGGAAGAGGGCATCAGGCATTGGTAAGTGTCATTGGCCCACTATCGCACTCCATTTTTTCTGATCTCTTAGACTCAAGCCATGACTCTCTCTTCGGACGACCAAGTGATGAGATTGAACCAATGTCAAATGATGCAATGGATCGTTATTGGGGCACTGACTGCTCTTTCCCTCAGGATATCGACCCCCAGAATAATTTTGCCGACCTCGACATGAGTGCTGACAATCCTCTCTTAACCTTGGGGTTTGATAATTTAGCGTCCCCAAGCTGGCAACTTCCCAAAGATACTGGTGCACCTCAATTACATGAAGATACAACCCAAATTCGAAGCCAGTACCTCAGTGGAAATTGCCAAAGCGTATACGGCTTACACGTCCCAGCTCACTCGCTAGGGGGATGGAACACTGCCAACCTACCAGAGTCAACGAGTGATTTGATTCGTCGTCTATCAGAGTTGGGCACAAAACTCTATGAGAATGCTGAAAGGATGCCACCGCAAATGATACACGATCCCTCCTTCGATGGAAAAAATTCCGAACGTTACAATGATTATTCATTGGACGACTTGCTGAATTTGACCCAAGATCTCATTGACCTCTATCCGGTATTCCTGAACACTTTCTTTGGGCCCCAGAATTCACAGCCTTCCTCTGAGTCTACTCCAAGTTCAGAAAGCGAAGAATTTCTGCGCCCATTTATAAATAGCAGCAATATCACACAAGGACAAGGTGTTTGTCGACCTTCTGCGCAAAATAATCCAATGGCGAAACCAGCACCCGATCATTCCTCAATTCTACTCATCTTCTCTTGTCATCTTCGACTCATCAATATCTGGAGCAACATGTTTCAGCACATGAACATGTGCTTCCGCCAAAAAGGTGTTGCTCTTACAGAAGCCCAGAAGAAGCTCTCGCTTCCGGCACCAAAACTCAAAGTCGGATCTTATGTACCTCCTCCATCGATAGCTATCTCAATGCAGATACATTGTTTCGTCAGATTCGCTGATCAGCTGTTGAAATTTGCAAGAGAGCTAGCAGCTGAAATTCATCCAGAAGACGAAGTGCCATCTGCGAATCTTTCATGGACTGTGGCTCAAGATGTGATGAGCAAAGCAGCTGGAATGAGTACCGAGGTCCATAAAGCTGAAGAGATGATCAAAGGTTCAGGTCTATTGGATTGAATATGACAGCTGAAAGCTACGGACCCCCTGTCATGTCGTCGAGACAGGGGTATTCTCAGTTGCCTTTAGACCGGAAGCAACAGAGGTTCATCTGGACAATTGGTAATGTGTGCATTTGATGGCTTATATGCCATCAAGTATCTGATCCGGACTGTGAAAAGCTGTCAAATATTCTGCGATCACTTCAGAACCCTCACGCAAGCTCGACTGGAACAGCATTGACTACGGCTACATTGTGCTTGCAGGTTACATCATGTGCATGCGAACCAGTCAGAACAACTAGACTTATCGAAAACAAAAAAAAATTCATTGAAAGTCAGCAGGGCAATCCTTACTATACGAAGCTGATTCATACCAATCGTCCTTTGGGCTCCGCAAGACCAGCTTTCCATCATCCTTAGCATGAAATACATCGCAATGATTCAGAAGATCGTCAAAAAGAACTCCATACTCTAAATGAAGCTCAATTTCCCTAGTACCAACCACCCCCGAATTCAATGGTTTCTCCAAACAACAAGTGTAAAGCATATCATCGTCTCTCGCAACAGGACTACTACCCGACATAATCGTACCAACTGTGACAACCCAGCCAAAAAAAAAAAATAACCAGTGAAAATTGAAGCGAGTGCCACTGCTTGCGCTTGACGCGAAAACCTGCTGCCAATCTGGTCACACAGGCGGCCTCGGCAATGAGTACTTCGACAAGAGTGACTGCAGCAATGGATCGATAATTGCGCCGTTCTTTAGTGTTATCGATTGGGAATGAGGGAACGATATGGTGGCCTGCTTTCGTTGCTTGGAATTGACGTGATGAGGTATTCGATGGTTCGAAATTTTGACTAGCGTTGTTGGCATTTAGAGACCGATGGCTCGGCATTTGAGGACACATCCTGCAACAGCACGACGGACTGTGTACTGGACTCGCGACAAATTTCTCTGTTCACACCTCCATACTGGAAGCTATCATATGCAATTCTATCGATCAACGACCGATCAGCCGAGATACGTAGATGGAGAGGTAGAAGTATTTATGTGGGTCAAAAGGGTTCTAAAGATGATGTTTGGCGGGGTAATTGCGGGGTAGTAATGCCTAAAAATTCTAATATTTAGCGTAAGTGATCTCTGAAGCAAATCAAAAACATAGCTTAACACTAGAATAACAAAGATCTTGATTGTATTCGTACTTGGAGACTCTTCAATTAACCGACCGCTTTTCTTTTAAAGTAAGGAACCGAAGAGTGACCAACGGAAAGAAAATGCACTAACTTATTGCCTCCTCTGATGACGTCCACAACTCTTACAGGTCCTATCTTCAGTACCGTTGCAAGTAGGTTGCTCCTTGCAATGTTTCAACTTCCTCCTGCACCTTTGATTTTCGCAGGGTGTCTTTGTATGGTCCTTGTTCGGGTGCCCGCAATCCTCAACACGGCAGGCATAAAAGAAAAGGATTTTGTCTATAAAATCTTTTGAGTGATGCGGGTATGTAGCTGAATCTTCTTCAGCCATCTCGTCAAGGTATATGACAAACGTAGAAACTCGGGTCCTTGGTGAGAGAGGCACAAAACACCCGTATGAATTTAAGTAAAAGACAACGGCTTAACAATGCCATGCACCCTCACCGACATCTTATCACCTACACGGTCGTCGCACCTCTCGTTGTCGATTATCATAAGCCATTTGAGATGCACTGACTGCTTCGTGCAGATGTCCCGTGTACAGACAGCCAATTAGATATATCGTTGGCTCCGGCGCTTCACGGTTCATTCATTTAAGCGAAGTAACACAACACTCAAATAGGACTCGAAGCAAGCAACTCTTCCAATGACAGCAGATTGTTGCGAGTTGTCCGAGTCCTTCTGCATGCTGGCCTATTATCGCATTTCTTCGAAAGACAGTGGCTGATTCGTTGCACACGTGGCCTGCAGGATCTCCCGATGTCATCTTTACCTTTTAGCATGTGCTAACGACGTCCTGTTCTCACACCTGCACAATACATTTGACCAATATACAGAGATGATGGAGTCCCCCATAGAATTGGCTTCGCTTGACCTTGAAATGGGCAGAAGTGTGAATGACTGGGACAGCAGGCAAACATTTGGGACATATCTTGCGAAAAGCACTAGCAAATCGGCAGCAATATTCAGACGCTATGACGAACTGGCCTTAAGCAACATCCTCCGCCTCAGCAGCAAATTGACTGATATAGCTACGAGTATCAAGAGGATCCATTACCTAGAGCAAGACGAAAGGCCAGCCAATGCAGCCATCCTCGATCAAAAGCTTTCGGAAACTCTCAAGGAATACTGTGAGTACACCATGATACGTGCTGGCCTCTCAACTCACGAGGTTATACGCCCCCAGATGTATCACTTGATCTTTACAGCAAGATGCTAAGCTTTGATGCCCCGGCCTCTCGTACTGTTGAAGCGATACAAAAGTGGCTTCGCTTGAAGAAAATAAATGAGCATGACATAGAAGTTGAGGGGCATGGGTATCCCGACTTGATAAGTCTTCACGCAGCAGGAGACAATGATCTTCTATCTCGGCTCGCCTCAACTTGGCTCAAAGTCTTCTTTATTGATGTAAACCTCTATCTCTACCAAATTGCTTCTTTCGTTTCTAACCACATAAGTGCAGTATCGTAATTCTAAGCGCAACGAGTACTATTACCTCGACGAACGGCGAATTCGAAGAGTTGTGACGTTTGTAGGAATGGTTCTTGCGGTGGGATTCTTGGTTGGTGCCATGTGGGTACTTTGGCGTGAAGGGGACGACATGATTGCAAAATTGGCGACTGTTACAGGGTTTGTGGTAGGCTTCGGAATATGGGTAGGTTTTTTTACTTCAGCAGGAAGGAAAGAAGTGATCACGGCGACGGCTGCTTATGCTGCAGTTTTGGTAGTTTTTGTTAGCAATGGGTAAACAAAAGAGGTATGAGATCTTCCGACACACAGGGAGTGGGGCTGCGCAATACCAAGTGGATCGGCATGCAATACGAAGCAAAACCGGCGGCAATAGCCGAATGATCAAATTTCTCGACCTTGTTAGGGTGGTTCATTGTTCGCTCTATTGAAATTTTAATAAACAGTAGAATTATTGATAATAAGTCCAAGATCATCCTCACATGCTAAGATTGTGTCTTCAACCCCTAAGAAACTTTCGTCGAAATACATTTTATTACACTCTGCCTATTATATATATCCCTCCTTCACGGCAATGTTCGGTAAACAATCTTGACTGAGTCTAGCCTTCTGGGGTATGTGAACTTCGTGAAGCCTGTCCCTCACTTCTTTGTCTTTCTTCAGTGTGTAGTGCTTCTTCATGTTGAAATCTTTTAATTTCTAGTCCTTCCAGCACTATTCAATGCCACTTTCATTATCATCCGCAAGTGTAGACTTTGGAAATTGGACGACAGAATACGATATAGTCTCTGACAACAATCTATGCGGTTGACAACACCATACTTGCACCTTGCACGCAAAACTTGTCTCTAATGAATAACTTAACACATTTGCATCAGGTACATATGGGTCGCCTTCCAAAAGGATTTATAACTCGTGAGCTGTAGATAATATCACGGCAATTTGTCCATTGGCGAATACGGCATGTTTACTCAATCCTTGCCTTTTTTGAACATTCAATATGTCAAAATAATTCATGTTGTTCGACATGTATCTCTTCTCCGATATTTGCAGCAGATTTCAGATCTAAGGTTTTGGTTTCACAAGGCACTTCTAAATATACAATATCTCTCCTCATTTCTTCCTCCCTATCAAACCGAAAGACGTGGAAATAGAGGTTAGGGGTATTTTGTTGAACCTACTCCTTGTTCACGGGTACTTTAACACGACTTACTTTACCTACCATTCCTGTTCGAGGAGGGAGTTTACGACAACTTATGCTAATGAAATGTAAATTCTGCTACAATTCAGTTCACCAAAGATCCCCCAAAAAGTTAACAGCATGTACATGACAGCACCCCAACCCTTCAAAATCTCTCAACGTTTAACCTCCATCTCACTCTTCGCAAAAGGTCTTTTTTGCGAGGCTAGCTTCTCACGAGTCAAAAGGAGTGGAAAGCCAAAGCTCACTTTCTTGGGCACGATGAGCATGCCCGCATAAAACTTGTCTTTGGAAACTCATGCGTGGTCTTTGGAGACACAAAATTCAAGTGACAGGTGATCATTTATTCTTCTGAGATTCATCAATTGCTCCTTTCCAGACATTTTGAGGTAGGACATTCTGAGAACGTTTTGCTCTGCTGGGTTTACTACTACAACCTTGTATCTACTGGCGGAATAAGAAGGTGTCGGCATATTTTCGAATATAGGTTGAAGTGAGAACGAGAAGAAAAGAGTTAATGCAATTAACAGAAACAATGTGCAAGAGTTAAAGATTGAGGTGGAAGTGAACTGAAGACCCCTTAATGCCACAAGCCACTTTCAGTCCCGCCCTCATCTATTCCCTCTCTCTTCCAACTCCCCTCACAACCCAGTATCAACAACCCCCACCGTAACATTGACAACTTCACACCCACTATCCCCACCCGTCAACCCCGCCCTCCCCTCAAAAACACCCCCCAACCACTCCAACGCCCTCCCCTGTCCATTAGTAAGCTCGTCCACATGGCCCCCACACTATTCCTCTCATACCTTACCCTCGCCCCCATCCTACAACTCCTCTCCACATACGCATCACTATCCCCCACCAACGTAACCTCATCATTCACCGCCTTATACACAAATATTGGAGCGCTCGGAACACCATGATATGTCATTACCGCATTTTTCTGCAGCGCTGTCTTGATAAGAGGATGTTGGAGGATTGCTGCCCCTTGAGGGAAATAGTTGAAGAGTGATTGGTTCGTGTATGCGATGTGCGCTTCTGGATATGACATTTTGTTTATTTCGAGGAATCTCGTGGCATTGTATGGTCCAGAAGTTTTGAGTTGAGAGAGCAAGTAAGCATACGCATCTGGGTACTGAGATAGGATCCCAAGGAATCCAGAAATTGCATGGCTCGCCCAAATTGTCCCCCCAACACTCTCAATCACAGCAGTAACGTTCGGCACCAATCCCCCAAGCGCAGCACCGCTGATATTCAATTCAGGGGCGTATTGTTCTTGGAATTCTAGCGCCCATTCAGATGGAATGCTGCCGCCTGAGTAGCCCATAGTGTGATTGTTGGGTTTGGTGAGAGGTTGAAATTCTGGTGGGCAGAGAGGACGGCACGGATGGAGTCGAGGGTGCTGTGAGCTTCGAGGATTCCGGCTACATTGGAGGCGTGGGGCCCTTCGAAGTCAGGGACTGAGACGTGCCAGCCATTTCCAAGAGCGAAGGTTACGTCTGTGAGGACGCCGGAGTAGAAGGAGTAGGAGGGGCTGGAGTCGACGTCGACGGAATTGTAGGGGAATTGGTAGGATAAGAGGGAGGTGCCGATATTGTTATGAGAGGTTGTCTTTGAGGTTGTTGGGTATGTGGGAATGTAGAGGGTTGTCACTGCCCAGGAGGGGAGATAGCGAGAGTCGATGGTGCGGTATAGGATGTTGTAGGCGGAGGAGCAGTTGGCGGTTATGGTGGAGAGGTTTCCAGGTGCGGGACGAATGCGGAGTATTGCCCCTGGAGGTGCAGCTTCAAACTGCTTGGGAGCGGTATACCAGGGGTCTTGGCTTGGTGGGAGTGGTGTTGAGGCATGATTTGTTTCGATATCGGGGCTGTGGAAAGGAGAACCAAGGGTTGGAACTGCACAAGAGAGTCCGAGAATCGCTGTTTGAAATAACTTGAGTTTACAAAACATTATGAAAGGTGTTCCTGTAGATAATAATTGTGGTTTGAGTGGATGAAGAATACGAAAACTTGCAGATGCCAACGATTTAAATGGAATCAGACTCGGAATTAACAGTCTCTTTCTTCTAAATTTATCTCCGTCACATTTTCACTTCCTAGTGTAATAGAACTGGAAGAATGAGGGTATCTCCGCTTAGAGCCTCTGAATGCAGGGGCTGGTGCATTTTCTGGAAGCGCAGATGGAAAGGAACTAAACAGAAGTCGCCTAGAATTCAGCTGGCTCGCCAGTTCGGGAATGGAGATCGTGCTCGGTCCCGAGACTTCTTATTAGGATTCAAAGAGCTTGAAAATTTGGTCTTCGTTGGAAGTCAAGGAAACTTCTAAGCCTATCCCCACAGTTGAGGCTAACGGCGCTAACCACATTTCGTATTCAAGGTTCGCGTATTCAGGGGGCCAATCAACCCCGTAGGAAAACCTTACGTGCAGTTGCCAAACGTCAACGTTGTCTGCCTAGAGAAAACTTGGAAATCCGGCGACACGAGTGACTTCAAATTTTACTTCAGCTTGGTATTTTGCAACAAGTGATTGTCTTGTCACTGGGCTGCTGAAGCACGTGATTCAGCTCCATGCATGAGAGCCGTGGTCTTAATCGCCATTTTTGGTTTCAAGAAAAACCATTCCCAAGACGCGATACAAAATCGAAAGACAAGGGGGAGTAACTGGTCGCATATTTCCACTTCGAAGAGGGGGAATGCGAACTAAATGCCACTTGAAACAACGAGCAATCACTAAAAAGGCACAAAAGGATGGGTGAAGACACCCAGTTCTATTTCACAAATAGTGACGGACGCCCCCGAACTCATGAACGAAATTTGACAGCAAATTACTTCTTCTTAACAGCAATTCCACCAACCCAAATCAGCTCTCAAGTAGCATTGTACCCTATGGTTGTCCAAAGCAGAGACAAAATCTTCTTGTTATCGTCAAGGCCTAGGTATAAGATCCCAGAAAGTCAACGCTCGACAGTTCCGTGGTGAACAGCGCAATGGGCTGCAACGCCACGAATTATATTTGTCGCTGGAATTCAAAATTGTAGTTGAGACGAGCGTATTTATCCTATTCTGGGTTGGCTGCCAAGGAAGGGAGGTTAAAGTGACTTATCACTTTGAAAGTAGTCGCTGTTGAGAGATGGGAATCTTGAGGTAAATTCCGCACTTGGTTATTATAGCTATAAGTATACCTTTCTTATACATCTCACATTAACAGCCAAGATACAAAACAAAAGGAACAATCAAACTGAACGTGACGTCGCGTACCAGAACTTCTAAAAGAAACATACGTAGAATAGAATAGTGCCATTCAGGATCCAACCACACCGTACACACATGCATGCTATCTTACTCCAGAAAATTCATTACCTGCCTCACCTGCAAACTACGGGGCATCAACAACAGCACTTCGATCACTTGACAGCAAATTAGTATTCCTCATGTGATAGTATCAGGAAAGCAAACACGTGATGCCGACTAATATTCTACCTTCGATGCTTCATTCTGAGAGATAATTGCGAGATCCTCTAGCAGAGACGCCTGAAAATCTATGCTGGAACTCCCCAGAACATCTGACCTTATTTCTGGTAAACGATTGCTTCTAATAGATTCATGAAACCGAGACGCCATTGTCAACTCATTTATACTCCACAAACGCGAAACTTTCTCCATTCCTTGACTCGAATCTGAAGTGCCACAAACTCTCGTGAAGTCCGATAGGAATTCGCAACTGGGAAGAGACCAGGAGCTTAGATCGATATTCAAATTGAAGAATATCGGGACTTTTGGATGGGATTCGTGGGAAGCTCGAAATTTGCAGAGAGGTGGGTAGGTTGAATGCGGAGAATTTGGGCTCCGTAGAATGGGAATAAGACTACTAAAACAAGGTTTGATGGAAAAAACTTTTAATAAAGAGCATGATGACAATGGTACGATAATGGATGTAAAAGAAGAGAACTTGCCTGGGAGAAATTTACGCCGCTTGGACTGAAGCTATGCGAGTGACATCCTGAGGGACCGTGAAACTTCCACAATAAACATCGAGACACCTGCATTTTGCGCTGCGTCGTGCATTAGTGAGGTTAAATTCGCGTAGACCATCGAGACCGAGAAGAGACTGCTGATATTTTGAGCCTCTGAAGATGTGCGACCCCTCCCAACCATAACTCCATTTGATCGAAGTTCGTAACTCTGTTGTACCTGCAGCTTCCTTTAAAGCTCGTCCACTGTTTCCAAAAGGTCGAATATCAATCATATATCTATCTATCCTTAACCATGTAACCCGTCTCAAACCATCAATTGCTCCCCTTTCTTCCTCCTCCTCAACTCAATCTCCGCAAACGGATTCGGCGTAACCCCCGCCTCACTATAATAATTCACCGGCCTCTTCTCCTCTCCCCCCTCTAGTTTCTCATCCCCTAACAACCTAAATTCCCAATTCGTCAAAAACTCAATCAACACAATCTTAATCTCATTACTCGCAAAGAACCGTCCCGGACAAGCATGATTCCCGTACCCAAAATTCAATGAATCCTCAGAAGTAGTGACGAACTGATGACGATTCTCCTTCCCGGGCTGCTCGCGGAGCTTATAGAAGCGCAAACCATCGAATTGAGTTGGCGGGATATATGAGGGGCCATTGTAGGCTGGTGAGAATGCGAGAGTTTCGGCGGAGGTCATGATGTTGTAGGAGGGGAACATTATTCGGGTGCCTTTGGGAAGGGTGTGCCCGGTTGAGAGTTTTATGTTTGAGTTGAGGACTCGGCGGTTGTTTGCTACTAAAATTAGGTTTACTGCAAATAAATGTAGAGGGCGGGGAAGGTGTACCTAATCCTGGGGGATTCAACCTCTGACTCTCCTTCAAGAAACTATCGAGCTTGCGGAGTTTAGGGAAACTGGATTTCTTCAACTTCATGCTACCATCACCATTGAGATCATATCCGTCCTCCTCAAGTACGCGCTCGATTTCTTCTCTGAGGGGTTGGATGTATTCGCGTCTGGAGACGAGGTCGAAAATTACATGTGAGACAGCCATTGTGGTAGTGTGGATTGCGGCAAAGGACACTGAATAATGTTAGTACAGCTTTGCCGGCGAGTCGGGTGCAATTCAAATACTCACAAACCATCTGATTATTCCCAAGAACATCGGGATTCCATCGCTCCTTCTCATTAGTATGCCCCAAAACCCACGACACAAAAACCATCTGCTGCTCTTCCTCCTCCGAAAGTTTCTTCTCAGACTTCAATTGTTCCAACTTTTTCTCAAGCATAGGAGCTAACAATTGTCCTCCCCGCTTCTTATGAGCTTTAACTTTCCGAATTTCGGGTAAGAAACCAGCAACGAGTGGGCGAAGTAGGTAGTTCCATTTTCTGATAGCTTCGGCGGCTTGGACTGCATCGACTGTGAATTGAATGGTCGAATCGATCCATTCTTCGTCCCGACTCAATGGCAGACCCACGAATACTCGACCACTCAAGAGTGCAACGATTCGAGCAAGTTTGGAATATAACACGATTGGTGTCCAATCTTCGCATTCTCCCATTTCCTTTGTCATTGAATATTTAATTTCATCTTGGAGGCCATCCGTAACGCTGCTGAGATGCCGAGTGAGATCCACTTTGATTGCTGCAGTAAGTTCAGGTCGAGTTTCGCCGATTCCGGTGTGTTTGTGGACGAATGTCTCTTGAACGAATTTCATGAATGAGACTTTGTTCTCTGGGAGATTCCTGATTTCGTCGAGGCAGCTATATGGGAGGACGACTTGATGGGGAGATGTCGCGACTATAAATGGAGTATCGGGATACTATTTACATGTCAAATGAGCTCCGATAATTTCCTATTGCTTCCCGCGAGGTCGAAGAATTTCCTATGTACCTTGGTGGTCCCTTCCAGCAGGTCTTTCATCATCTCCTGTGGATGGCCAGTGCCAACCACAGGTAAATTTAGCCTCTTCGCACGATTGAGAACATATCGAACTGCCGCAGCAACGAACAAGAATAGTACGGCGCTGAAAGTCAAAGGGGAGGTCGTCGCAAACGCCTTCACGGCGTCAATAGTAGACGACATCTTTGAAATGCAACAACAAATTTGAAGCGTCGCGCTGGTCAAAAGAATTCCGATCTTAACATAAGATGAAGAAGCGGCACAGCAAAAGCAGGGAGGGAGAGCAGGTAAATAAGGGATGCGACAAACTTGTGACAGATGACTTCTGCCCGCTTCGTTCACAAGCTGATGAAACCATGGCCGGAAGAGAAATGTTTCCGAGTTCCTGCACATCACAACTACGAGGATCATTCCATGGCGCCCCACCACCTGGCAGATCATACAACCACTTTCCTTCATAGGACCACACAGTGTCTGGAGCCGAGGACGACGCCGTCCAATTTCATTGGCGCTTGATCGCCATTGTGAGCACCCCGGGCATGGGATAATCGCGGAGACTGCTAGGATGGAGGAAGCAAGTCCACCTCGCTTGCACCACTTGCGATATTCTCCGCTCAGGTCGAATCACACACTCCACTTTTTCGTAATTCAGCAACTACCATTCGGCAGTCGCATATCGCATGGCGGACAGTTCTTTAGCGGGGTTAAGCTTAAAAAGACGACAGGCAATTACTATAACCTCCTGCCAGTAATCTTGTCCATGCTGCAAGATATGCTGGACCTCAAGGGTTTGTCCTTCGGATGAAACAAATTTGCATATCGCTTGTGTGCGCTGCATACGAACACGAAATCACGATTCGTCCAGTAGATCTCTTTGATAGGTAGGCCCGTCTCGCGTCGCAGGAGCAATCATCTTCAACCATCGCGGTGGAATCTTCGTCGCGTCGTGTGAGATTCTCGATGTTTACAGATGTTTAATTATCTAGTTTTGATGTTTGGAATAAGGTTACCTGCGCCGCAAGAGTTATCGCGGTAGGAAACTTTGGTTGGTACGCGTCTGCGAGTTGTTGGATCCAAGAGCTTGAGTCTGGTGGCAAGCGCTGACATGGGACCGGCGTGTCGATGTTGTGGGTAATTTATCCGGAATCCGTGAGCTGACTGCTGGAAGTCGGATCGAACAAATGGTAGGTCTCATGTCGTACGCGGCGTCGTTTTGTGTGCTTCTAAAGATGGAGCCTGTGAGACGGGGATGAATGAAGCCGGGGAAAGGATTGAAAGTTTCTGGAGTAATCGTCGGCTTCGTTTACGCACTCTCCGTCGTCCCATTCGCTAAGATTACTGTTCCATAAAATACCCGAACCGAGTTTCGGCCGATGTCCTGCACATGTAGGTCACCAGTCCCGTCTTGCTCGTGGAGTGCTATACCAGCTTGAAATTTGTTTCATTCATGTTAAGTTGATGTATACGTGAAGTTCTATCTTCGCATCCGAGTCCTGTTTATGCCTAAGAAATCAATTAATACTCACTTGTTATTGCATATCATTGTATGGATAAATACTGGGTTACCCACAACAAGACTGCAAGCGAGTCATTACATACAATGTGCTTTCCAACAAACAAACAAACCCACAAATTCATTAAAATGTACACCGGATACAGTTCCCCCTTCTCATCCGAGCATAATTCAACTCCGAAGCTCAGCATGCTTCGGTCCAAAAGTCTTTCCGAATGCTGACCTCTTGGCCCCTCTTAAACCACTTGACAGGTCTTGACAGCACGTAGGAACCCATACTTAAATACTCTCAGGATTTCTGCAGTGCAACAACACATGCTTGAGAGGTCGAAGTATGCAAGTTCGCAAGTCACACAGAGTTATGCTTACTCGCCTCTTCGTCGTAGCACAAGGTTGACAGGTCTCGAGTAAGACGGTTGCGATATGGAGTTACACACTTCACCGCCGGTTGTCTCCGAACAATAGGAGGAGTTTCTCACAAGCAGCAGTATTGGGACAGCCGCCACTCCCATCATCACCGATTGTTTGTTCTACGAAGAACATGGTTGTGCTTACTGATTTGCATTCAATATTCAGTATGTATCAGTTCTCAATTACAAGTCATTCCCTGACGTCTGTGCGCTCAATGTGCCCGCTCGCTCTCATAAAACCCATCAAATCCAGCCAGTTATCAGTACTCTAGTAAGCAAGCCTGCCAGCCAACCATACCTAAGTATCAAACTTCCCCTCCATATCACAATTCAGCATCTCCAAACGCCATGACTATGCAACACACAACCGCCCCTATCCCTTATGCAACCCCCGCACTCCTGCGCAAATGTAAATCAGAAAATTCATTTTAGCTTCGTCGTTGACCATTTCCTCGTCCACTGCTGCGACCTGGATCTTTCTTCTGCCGTTCAGCCTCAGCTTCAATCAATTCGTCCATCATCATGCGCTCGCTCATGCTTCGTGGTGTGCCAGAGAAACTACCCATGCCGCCGCTGTTGCGATAGCTGAAGTTGTCGCTTGCGTCGATGCCGCTTCGGCCATCAACACTTCCAACGAAGGAGGTGAGATCGCCAAGCTTAGCAGCTTCAGCGTGAACGTCAGGGCTGACAATTGGGAAGCTGAAGGCATTGCCTTTCAGAGATCCGACAATGTCGTTAGATTGACTGCTTGACTTGCGTTGGGAAGGTGGCTTGGGAATCTCGCGGGCTGGTGATTGAGAGTACGCGCTAGGTGGGACAGGTAGAGCGAGAGACCCAGAGGTCTTGCCAGAGCCGTTGTCGTTAGTGACGGGTGAAGTTGGTGATGCGCTACCGGAATTATCTCGGTCCTCATCTGGTCGGCCTTGGCGCTCGGGATGCTCATCAAATTGAAAGACTTCTTCTTCGTCCTCTTCGTCAAAACGGAGATCCTTATCACTTCCACTTGAGTGCTTATCACCCATGGTGTCGAGGCCCAAGCCCGTGACAGGTGGTCCTGTTGCTGAAGTTGGCGATCTGTTGTTCTCGATATTACCAGTAGCAGAAGAGGCGGCAGCAGATGACTTTTGACCTCTCATTGACTTCAAGGGTGGCATATCGAGCATGTCTTCGTCAGAAGAGGTATCCTCGTCAGCTTCGTCAAGCCGAGAGCGCGCCATGCTTCCGTATGAGTAGTCTTCAGTCTCTTCGTTGTTGCCAGGTGGGTAATCGCCAATATCGTGACGCGAAAATCCGTTCATGGGAGGGAGATGAGGGAGATTTCCACTCGATGACTCATTTGATAAGGTACCCGATACGGCTACCGAAGCTGAGCCGTCTGGGGGCGCAGACACCGTAGTCCATTGTGTTCCATCATCAACCAGGGGGCTTCTTGACAAGGCTCTGAGGGCTTGTGAAGATGATATTCTCTTAGGTGGCGGTTCTTCAACATCCTCAATCTGTTCTGATCCTGCCTCATCCTCTGAATCGTCACCAAGTAAACGAGATGCTCCTGGTATATCTTGCGCTACAGCCTTTTGAAAAGAAACTGGTGAAGAGGTTGGCAGAACCTCTTCCCCTTCCACGTCAAAACGGACTCGGCGAGGACTTTGTTTGTTCGAGGTACTCGACGAGCGCCTAAGAGCACTACGTCGCGTCACACCATCACTCCCCTCCGAGTTCACTGAAACCTCGTCCGTATTTCTTCGTCGCGGTGTAGGGGGTCTCAAGGGTTCGGGCGTCGAAAGTAACGATCGTGTATCTGTGCTTGCATCCACATGGTCAACCTCCATATCCACCTCTTTCCCTTTTCCCTTTGTGTCTGGTGGAGGAGTATGTCTTCGATCGTAGCTTGCTCTGCGCTCGTTGCGATCCGTACTATCAAGGAGTGGGAGATAACTCGGCGTGAAAAGACCTTGAAACTCCTTCTCTCTCTCGTGCGGACTCCTCGGACTCCCCTCTGCTTCCTCTTGCCCTCTTCGTTGAGCAATTGGAATACTCACAGGCGCAACTTGCAGCCTATGACTCCCTACACCGTATTCAACAGTGCGGCTGCTGTTGCCTGTCGCGCATGAGTCAATCGCGCCGGCGACGAGGTTGAGAGATTCGTAGTCCTTCATCGACTCTGCAATTGCTCTTGAGACAGTCTCGGAGACGTCTATCGGAACGGTGCGTAGGAGGTCTTCGGCGTACTTTGTGAACTCGGTGGCCATGTCTCTCCTGTACTGCCACACCTTGTGATCGAGCTCCGCCAGCTTGCCCTGCAGCTCGGATACTAGCTTGCTTGCCTCATCCATGGTATTGCGGAGTATGAGGGGTTGTGCCTGTGTGCCTCGGGTGCACGAGGGGGTGTTCGTCAATATCGGAGCATCGCGAAACAGATCGGGGTGTTGTGAATGTTTGGGAGGATTTCGTGGGCTAGAAGAAGTCTTCACCTTCACCTTCTCTTGTCAATTCGGCTATTAGCGGAGGGACCCAGTTATTCTTGCAAAACAAACTATCACGGCCTATTGCGCGTCGATTTGTCTTCTTTGTGCGCGATGGATCGCCATGTGAATATACACGCAAGTGGAGCTGCTTTCCACGGCTTGTGAATCGCATTGTGCGCGATTCCATTGATAAGCCCTCATTGTGGCAGTCACGCATCATAACTGGTGTTGCACAGCAGGAGCGTTACCGGCGCGGGCCCCTGTCGATTAGGGGATAAACCGATGATCCCAAGCTGTCAGATTGTGGCAGACGACAATCGAAATTTGCATGCTTGGCACATAATATTGAAAAAGAAAAACTACTTTATTTTATATTCTTGCAAGTAATATTTGGTTGTTGAAGACTTGTTGACTTGTTGAGTATCCATCTCCGGAAAACTTATTATGAGTTCGTGCAAGTCATGCTTACATTGACTTTTTGGATTGAAAGACACAAAATCCCGGTCCAGAAAATAGAATCTGGACGTTTCTCACGAATACTAATGACCTCTTGAATACGACTATCCCCACATCATAAAAGCTAGATACATCAGGAAATTCGTTTCGATTCTGAAACCTCGCAAACCTCTCTCGAATCCACGGTATATCAAATTTATGGTCCATCGAGATCGTTGGCTAATCAGCGCTCTACATGAACGTCCTCTGAGTGAAGACCCTCGCTATCAAACCAAGTGTGCAGTATACGCTGTGTAAATTAGGGATCAGGGAAAGATAGATAGCGACAATAAAGTCTTGGGGAGGAGGGGGTCTTAGGCTGTAGCTGCCACCAGGGAAGAGCATCATAATCTGAAATGCTGCTCGGCAAGAATCAAGCCGGCAACAGCACCTGCCTTTAAAGCAATGAATCACAATAGGTAGCGCTTCTACTACCCATTCGAAAAGCCAAAAATTGCGAAGTTGTTAGTACCCTGATGTAGAAACGAGCTTCCTCAGACGTCCGTTTCTATAACCTTTCGGAGCTTATTTGCCAATTTCACAGTCTTTCATCACTGCAGCAAAGGCTCCCTGTCTTTCAGCATTTTTTGTCCTCTGGGAACCATACATGATCAGGACACGGATGAATTTGTAGGCTTTTGTGTAGGAGCGACTGTGCCAAGATTTGAAAAGAAACGTTTCGGATTGTTTTCAGTGGAAAGTGCAGCCGCAGAACTTGGCTGCCAGCAGTGCTCTCATCTTAGACAACCCTCCTCGATGCCGACAGTGCAACGCGATAGAGGGTGTGGAGGAAGATATGTGGTTCGTGGAGGAAAATCACGATGGATGCTTCAACTAGGCTGGTGGGGTAAAGCTGGTTGTTTAGTCATCTGGAACATTGCCACACAGCCCAAGAGAACACTCACTCTTGACTTCCAAGAACCTCGTCATGTATTGATCGTATATTCCGGCGTCGATATCAACCACACTTGAGCTCTATGCACTGTGTGAAATTGCTTAGAGTCTCACTGTCATCCAGTAAGGGGTCATAGAGCCCCTCCTCATATCTCAGCCAGCCTACACGGACAGTGCGACTGGGACCACAAGCTCATTAGAAGTCCTCAGTCTAGAGCTCATCACAATTATTTTTGAATTTGTTTCGTGGCCTTCCGCTACACTACATCCCAAGCTTACAGTTCAATAGCTATACAAAATAGAAGAACAAGCTGGATTAGCAAAGTTGCGGCTCCTCTCTCACAACATAAATAGCCTCGTCACCCCTTTCGTGTACCGCGAGATTGTCATTCAGCCTGGTCTTCTGTCTCATGAACTGGATTCTGCGGCACGCCTTGCTCTTTCACATATCCGTTTGCATACGAAACACCTCATCATCAAACCCGATCATTTAAACTCCAAGTGGAATGAATTTGTGGGATTAATCTTAACCTGTGATCGGCTGCAGAACCTCATGTTTGTATATCCGTCATGCCATCGTGTGAACATGAGCTGATTTGCTGTAGATGGCGACCCAAGAAGTCTAACATCCTCATGCCTCCTATTGTGAAATCTACTATCGAGCGAAATCCGGAACTCCAATTTCACCTGGAATACCGTCACTGCGATGCACAGCGCAATATTACCGCAAACACGTATTTTGAGTCATTTCCATCACCGAATGTTCTAAATATATCAATCAAGCATCAGTCAATCTACACACTTACTTACGGCAGAATCAGCACTTTTTTAAGATCATTGGAAAACCTGGAATTCTTAGATCTTGAACCTTTCGCACAGAGGTTTACTGAATTTGGAACTAGACAGTGGATGATCACAGGAGTGTGTTTGAAGAGAGACTCCCTACACTCACAATGGGGAATCAATCTTGCACAGTGATTTAAGCCCTCGCAGTTCTTCCGCATTGGATGTCTCCTCGGTAAAGAACCTGAAGATAGATATTCGAGTCTTCCCGCGTTGGCGGCAATTACTAGGACTCAGGACTATTGTAACACCTTTCCCTCAGTTAAGGCTTCTGAAAATGACAAACAAAACTTGGGGTTTTGGAGATCATAACAATAAGTCGGCTCAAGTTTTGGCCGCCCTTGAGGACCTCCTGAAGGGTACTTCTTTGGAAGTGCTAGAAATTACATGCTTCAGCAACACCATAATTCCGCCATCGCTAAGAACAAATCTCTAAAGGTCCTCAAAATCAAAGACTTTAGAAGTCAGCAATGGCGACAGAGTTCACATGAACGAAACCCTCACAATCCTGCCAGTGTTTCCACTGCTGATCTGGCCCTACTCCAACGAAAGTGTCCTCTTATTTCCGAGCTAGAAGTTTGCGTTGACAACACGGGAAACGAGGTAGATCATCCCCTCCATTGAGACTCATAACGAACACTGATGAGAGCGTGCATAGCCTACAACTCTCTTCAAGGCCATCAGTCAATTCGATAATCTGCGTACTCTCCATATGAGTACTGATATGTTCTGCGAGAGCATCATGGAAACCATGGATAATCGGGACGAGGATTTTGCACGAAACGCTGGGAAATATTTCCGCAGTAAACATCGAGTAGTTCCTGTCTCTGACTTACGTATTGGGGTATTTTTGATCGTGATGCGAACGAAGTTTCCGGGTCCGTCGAGGAGATGTCACTCGAGAACTTGACGCCCTCCAACGTGTTTATCAAAGAACGACATTTCTTCGTTGATTCCGACACTAACCTCTCACGCATTACAGAGGCTACGCCTTGATTATTTCGGGCATCTCGTACATTATGAAAGTTAGAGATTTCACTGCTAGTGGTTTTAAAAAAATCTTGAGGTGTTGACGGTGAACAGAAATCCATGTCCGTCAAAACATCAGTTGATTCGAATCTCACACACCCGAGAAGACCCGACCGACTAGGATTCCGAGCCGCATCAATCTTCACCGCAAAATATTCCCCGATCTGACTGAACTCTTCACCCTGGAACCCCGGATTGACAAGCTTATTCTCATCGACTACTTGCTTGGTCTCCAGAATATATAGTTGCCTCAGGTATAATCGCCGTTCAAAATCCCCTCAGTTCGCCGAAGTTGAAATTTCTCCTTCTCCATCAACAATCATCCAGTCAAACGACAAGATTTAATCATTCAAGCTCACCCTCGTGATTTTATGGTCTGACATTCGATTCCGAGCAGGAAAACTTGCTCATAGGAAAGTGGATTCTCACCGAAGATCTCCTCGTATCTAGCCTTTGGAAATCTAGAATCTCCACGGTGACGACGATGAAGACGGGAAGACACGAATCGAGCCTCCAACTAGCTCATAAAAGACCAAGATGAAAAGCTCAAGCAAGGATGAATATATCACGTCTGGTATGAAAGTAGAGCATGGAAAGCTGGGGATCTCGGAGGAGCGGAGTGGAAAAGATTTTGATCATTGAAGTATAAAAGAACAGTTTCTCTCTCTGAGATATCTTGCCCCTCAAACTTCACCTCATCAGCCTCTTCACTGAATTTCTGGTTTTCAATTCCTTTTCCAGTACAACGGATCTCGCCAAAAATAGCAACATGTTTTCTTCCCTGAGTCTCGCTCTCTCAACCTTCCTCCTCCTTCCTTTCACCCAAGCAGCACTTCCATTCGGCAACCTTGGACCAGATGGAACAGTTATCTACCTAAACGGCTTCCACTTTCTCTCCGGCAACACTTCAGTCGAGCTTAGTGCTAATCACTATTGCACCATTCTCAGCAATGATTTCCTGCAGTGCACTGTTTACAATACAGCTACCACGCCAAAACATCTTGTTGGAATCGAATACATTATCTCGCCTGCTTTGTTCGAGACTCTTGATCGTAAGCATCTCTTCTTTCATCGAACTATTTATTCGAAGTCCCCTACGGTTATTCAAGTTCCTGTATATTTCAAGTCTTGCACAATGCCGTACTCCATATATCCTCAAGTCCCGCTCATGGTGGAGAACTTGGACCACGTCCAAGTTCTCCCTCGAAACATTCCCACAGGCTCAAGAACAAGTCAATTGAAAGTCAAGTTTGGAGATCCATTCGGAGATTATCTGAAACAAAGGATCTGAACGATTATCGGAACGGTCCGCGAGTCAGCCTGTGGAAGCTATCCGACATCGTGCATATTGTGGCGTCAGTTCCAAGATCCCCGAGTGGCAAACTTCTCTCAGGCACGTGATGGTCAGCGAGCTCAACCACTCGACTAGGTCACTGATACTTTCCTTGACCAAGTATGCTGAGGCCTATTGTTGGAAAGACATTCTAGTTTACTCTGGGATGCTTCATGGAGAACTGGTAGAGTCATGCCAATAGAGGAGAATTCATGTCTTGATGACGGCCCCTCCAGCATTACAGCTTTCCTTAAACATTTTTGTATATCCTCAAATTCTCAGCTACCTTCTTCTACTCAATGTTTAGCAACATCAGCTAAGCCTTCCACAAACAGTCCAAGAACGCCAACTCTGGCACTCTCACTCCTACGAAGTAACATCCGGCTTCCTCATCGAGCCGGGCATGCCCTCCACAATTGACCACACCATCATGGAGATACTAGTAGGCACCTACGGAAAAACCGCCCACACCTGGCGCTACGACGCCAAAGACCTTCCCGTTCCCATCGGTGTCCCCGAACTCGTCATGGGCTACACCTCCGATTCTCAAATCACGCCTGAATTTGTAACAGCAAGAGACAAACTCTTTGGCACGAACACGACCGCGATTAAGGAGAGTAGAAAGGATATTTGTGCTCCGGAGGTTATTGAGGGCGCTGATTCATGGAAGTATGGGTATGTGCTTAATTATGGGATTGTTAATGAGACGAAGGGCACAAATTTTTCTAGTAGTGGTTGATTGGGGAATGGAATGGGGAAGGAAGTTGGAGAGACTGTAAGATCATGGACTTGGGACTGTGGGCTTTGGACTGGCGCATGGGCTAAAGATACCACCCCTCACTATTTCTCGTCGAATAAAGGTTGTTTTTATGGCAAAATTCCCGTTTATTACGTCCAGAAGCACAAAGAGTTTTGAATTTTTCGAATAGATTGACGACACAATTACAATTTATACGTTATCGAGCACATTCAGCAGCAAAATTAGCGTTTAAGAAACGTAAATAATTTGTGACGAGCTTCTATGAAAATCTTTTTGTAGTCTTGTAGAAAATAATTCGATGAATGTGCCTAACTTGTAAAATATTTGAAGTGTTTTCGAGCTTCCTTCTTGGACTAACGCACTCTCAAATCTAACCGAGGAAGACCGTTAACACGTCTAGGAGCTGAGCATTCTCCATGACCGTCCAGGGAATCCCCGAAAAGCGTCCTATTGATATCTTCTGCCCTAGCCACTATCGACCTCTTTAAAGGAGGATCGGTAAGCGGATTTCGGACCGGAGGTGCATTCGGAGGCTTGCAACTCTTCGACGACCTCACCAACCCGAGTTTGAACCCACCGGGTGTTAATCCGATCTTGGGGCTCGCTTGCATGCTTACGCAAACCCTGAAATCAGCAATATAGGTTGCGAATGCGTAGAACACGTACGTGTCAACGTTAAGGAGAGCACCTTCTAGCGTGAGGTCCTGAGGGTCCATCCATCCGTACGCCTTCTGGTTCGCCCCCAAGAGGTCCCTCTTCGTGCCCCATCTGGAAATGAGATCTTTTCCGAACAGCGGGTAAGAGTGGAACATCTGTATTACGTGACGTAATTAGCTCTTATTGCACCCTAAGGGAAAGTCTCTCACTTCATGAAGTACCGTTCTACTTGCGATATTTGACAACGTGTAAATATTTCCCATGTCCGCCAACTCGAGCTTTTCGTAAGCCTTCTGCATAAAGGAGGAAGCTGGACGATCCAGCCACATATCGCAAAACTGTGTTCGAATAAGTCAGTCTTGTAAATACAACTTTAATATTAGGACCAACTTACAGTTATAACGACACGATTTGGATTCTGATCCGTATATTCAGGAGTAGTACGACGATTCGGGTTAGTGTACGCATTAGTACCCTGTTTGTTTTTGCAATGGTACATATTCGCGCCCTTAAGAACCATGCCGTTTGCCTTATCTTCGAATTCCCTTACGTTAGCGGGCCTTTGTGAGTTGAGAGGCGGCGGATCCAGGCTGCTGTCGTAGGGCGGTCTCTGCACCGAGACTGGATTTGGATCGTCTGGTACTGCGGTCCAGCAGCGGGGATTAATAGTCACCTCATCGTTGTCGCAATAAAACCGTATCGCGGCATCTTTTTGTTCGTTGATCCGTTGGTAGCTAGCGATCTGCTCGAAAACAGCTGCACGGTGGAAAATTGTCAGCATTCTAGTTTGTTTTTGATCGTTAAGATTTGGGAAGAATGAATGCTTACTTTTCACTTCTTGTGCAACAGCGGCATTTTCTAGGCCCACCATGAACCGTAATTTGAAAATAACGACATTGTAAAAATCCGGTACGTTGGTAGTTGGCACAGGAAAGGTTCCTCCGGATATCTCCCCTATTCTGTCGGTGGAACGTTTTGCCATATTGAGGGCTTCTCTCATGGCATATTCAAATTTTTTGCCCACTTCCTTCCATTCCCCAACTGGCCCCTTTGGACCACAGCTTGCAGGATCTATCCAGTAAGTGAAATCACTCTGGATAGCTTGGGTGGGCACAAGAAGTAGAAACCCAATGATGGTAATAAAAAGTTTAGGAAGAAACATTGTTGTACGTGTTAGACTGTGAATTATGACTATCTAGAGTCAATATTAGTCTTGAAGAGGGGAAAGAAATATCTTTGATTCAGCGAGGAGAGATATAGATATCGGAGCATTTAAGAACTAGAGTTATATGATTTAATTATAAGATAACCTCAAGATTACTGCGGATATGTGATCTATGCTTTACCATCCTTCAACGTGCCGTAAATAGAATGTTATTCATGGTCTATAAAATTATTCGAGGTAGAATGCCTTTCACTAACACCGTGACAGCAGTACACGAGATACCTCATTATCTTGCTCAGTGGGTTTGTGGCGTAATACAAGGTTTTATTCCTGAAGTTGGTTCAAGGCTGAGAGAGAATGACTTCCACTAAAGCCTCATAAGACTCTTTTCACGGAGAGCTTGGCTATGGTTGGTGAGGATTATTCGAATAGCGAGTCTGCGAAGAGGTGTTGTGAGTTCTTACGCTCGAAACAAAGGGAGGATGGTGGGTGGAGTGAGAGTTATCGGGAAAAAAGTGCCGGAATTTCATTCTCCCCCTCTTATATTTCATCACATAAAGACTCCTCAAATTCTTAGCTTGCAATATCCACTGACGAATTCACCAGGGTTGCAAAAACAAGAATAAATCGAGCACCCCTCTGACTCGCAAGTGGTAATGACAGACTGGGCACTCAATGGCCTCATGAATGCAAAATACCCCCCACATAACCCCCGTAAAGCGCGGTATAAAACTGATAATGCAGAGGCATTTTTAGACCTGGGGACGAAAGCATCCTCCTGGATTAAGGTCTCCGTATCTATCGGTATGGTGTAGTGGTAACATATTTGGGATCCCTGGCTGGGGAAGGGGTATTTTCGGGCCCCTCGTTAAAGTTAATGATTTCTAGTGAGGGTTGCCCCCCGTCCTGTAAATAGGGTGAGCAGACCAGCCGAAGCTGAGACGGGCCTGAGCGGGGCTTGAATGTTGCACTTTTGGGTGGAGGTTGACGACTTAATTTGGTGCTACAGTGGGGTAAACCCTGATATATATACATCCAGTATATAAGCTACAGCTGCACAGCGTACACTGTATCACAGGTTCCAACATTGAACAAAGGCAGCGTTGGTCACGTGATCATAAGTATTAGAAAGTGCGGATATTCCCGTGGTATAACAATCAAATTCAGCTAATACCACTCACGTTTGCATTTTTGTTGGTGGTCGAGATGGAGAGGTTGGGAGTCTTGTTCTAAAATCCTTGCTATTACTACTTGATGACAGGCAGAAATCCTCGACAGCAAAAGTTCTTCTTTCGGGACAATTAACTTACCTTTGCAACAAGCTACAAAGACAGATCTGAAGCAAACATGACATATATCCGCGACCAAAGCAGCATACGTTACGGCGTATCCTTATCTTCAAGAAAAATGGGACTTGCAAACCTGTAGACTCCGTAAGTCGAACTTCTAAAGCACGGCCATGGGGGAATATATAATCATTGTCTTTCCAATCTCCCTTCCGTAAACTGGCGGAGCCGATAGTCTTTTGGTATACACACTTTCTTAAAGATATCAAACCAGTCTATCTCACTCCCTAAGTACCTAACGGCGAGGAGGATATAAATTACGTAGAGAATTTGTCTGATCAGAGAATATTGGTGCAATTGAGGCAATTGGAAGTTGCAGAAATCACTAAATATATTGGAATAACTGAAGAACTAATTCTAAGGAGTGGTGTTGAGAGATGGCAATCTCAGGAGCTGTTCCATGCTAAACCACGATAGGCGAGGCGTCATACCCTGAACTGACAGAATTGACTTTAGAATAGTAAAGATAGTTGCGAAATGAAAAGACAGCCAAGGTGTTGTTAAAGTTTTACAGGACACATACCTGTGCTGTGTGTTCACTTTCTAGATTGTAGCAGGGAAAGAAGCTCAACTTTAATAATATTGAGAAGATTTCCCTGGCATAAAGACGGAAATGGATGGTGAGACTTTGTATACCCTGCTGTCAACACTTAACAACTGACAAACATCCTCAGCAGCACTTGAAAATAGTCCGTTGAACCCTATTGATACCCAATTAAAAGACACTTGTTCCCTATCTATAGAAATTACTTGTATAAAAAGAAGTGAAAAGATTGAATTTTAGTAACGCAGTCTCACTCTTAAGTCCACTCGTTCCGCGCTTTCCACGTTTTCCTACACTGTTAGGTAGCATAGGGATAAGAAGGTGGGTCTAAATAGAAACAGGTTACATTGAGAAAGCAATATCCTTTGTGGAAAAGGAAATAATCACATCCCTTCTCACCCAAAAAGTCAAGAAATCTTGAAATACGCGAAGGGAGGTAACCTGAGTTACATTTAATAGTCACGACCAACCATCCTAATCATTCCATAACGAATATCTTCTCATTATCTGTCTGGATTCATGGGGAACGGTGCGGTGATTGTCGCGTCAGAGGGAAGCGCAATATAAGCTTCCTGTGTCATGAATTCCTTGCAACATAGACGTGAAGCTAGATAGGATTTGGAGCTTTACTGAAGTGAATTTGTGGAAGTTGTAAGATGATAGATAAGACGAACGCCAGTTCACTGACAGCAGCGGTAGAAACAAACGTAATTCACATAGACTGTACAGCTAAGAAAGACAAAGAACTCACTGATCTTAAATACTTTTAGCTAAGAGCTTTCATTGGAAGCCAAGACATGAAGAAAATTCTCCCTGTAGCAACTCATGTATGAGGGCTCTCGTAATGTGTTTTGGCATGGAGTGGGTATTCTACAAAACAACCGGTTTGATATCATTGACAAAATGTCAACAAGGTAATCGCACTCTTAATACTCTAGAAAAATATTCTTTTATCGCAGAGTGAAGTAAAAGTAACCGGCTAGGAAACATCTTCACGGTGACTATCCCCTTAAATATGGGCCACACCTTGTCCTTCGTGTATATAAGACGTAGAATCACAAGAGTGAGAAGACTACAGAGAACAGAACAGTTTGAAAATCTGTGGAATGGTGTTCGGAGTTCCTCGAGGGATTCTCGGGATTCATCAAGCAAAGCCTGCAACGGACTGTAGCTTTGTCGAAATATTCCAAATGATACGTGTAAAGCCTTGATCGCTCCAAAGGAAAATAAACACTCCCTTACCAAATGAGAAAAACAAACCACATATCCTGCCGAGAGCACTGCCATTAAACAAACGTAAAGAATCCAGATCCACCTCAAACCTGCCCCAAAGACCACCAAACCCGTCAATTCAAGACTCAAAACCTCAACATAGTATTAGCCATGTAAAAGTCTGTTGTAAGAGTACCACTTCCCATCCACTCGCTTCCATGACTTGCCCGCTCCGACACTGCCCTGCGCTCTTGAGATCTGAAGTGTGAGGAGGTTCGCTCTCTTATAACTTTCTATTCGTGGACCAAGAAAACTTCGACGAAGCCTTGAAAGGTGAACTTGAGGTGCCTCAAATTCACTCACCCTTCTTTTCAGCTCCTCCTATAACGATGAGGGGCCAAGGTACGAGAAAAGGTTGGTAGCTATATCTATAAAACTCCGGATAACCATAATCGAGGATCTACGATTAGTTATCCTCTACTCTTACACTCCCGCCATGGGGTTCCCTCCACCCCTTGCCCGAGATGCCAAGTACATCTCGAATACACTATGTACCAAGACAATGACAATCTATAATATTGCAGGTGCGAAATGCTCGTACTCTGGGAGTGGGATCATTGAAATTTCAAAGTATGAGTATGAGACGAACGCTATGAAAGATTTTGACAGCATTAGCTGATTCGAAGCGTGGCAATCATTAATGTAAGGGATTACAGAGCGAAACAGGTGAAATGTGCGGCGACTTGAAAAGAGAGATACCGGAGACGGTGTTACTGGTACAATTTGGTATCATACTTGCCAACTCCTCCGTCCCAATGCCCAAAAGCAATCCACCAAAACCTCTCTATCCAAGCTTATGAGAATATCTAAACTCCAAGCACATCTCAGACACCCTGAAACCGTATTATACACCACAACCTCGTGCTCAGTTTTTAGGCAAATACCTAATCCCCCTCTCCGGACACCTCAACCCCTTCCCCACCGGATCCGTCGCCACAAACTCCCCACTCTGCAAACTCCCCTTAACATTAAAACTATACCACGCCTGATTCAACCTATTACCCCAACACCCAATCACAACCTCCCTCCCATTCACCTCCTTCAACGCCTCAATTATCTCCGCACTCGTATACGTCTTCGTCGTACTCGGAACAATATCTTTCGCAGCTAAGGCTTTATATGTATCGAGAGATTTGAAGATCGAGACGGTACGAGAGAAGAAATCGACTACTTCTTCGCCGTAGATGTAGGAAGGGTAGCAGGTGGGTGACAGGGTGTTAATGCAGGTTCCGTGCTTGTTCCATTCGTGTTGCCAGAAGTGCTCGAGGGTTCCGGCGTTGGGGAGCCAGTATTTTTCCATGTCTGCTAGTAATTCAGGGGAGCTAGCGGATATCAGTTTGGTTATGTCGTGGTGGACGGGTGCGGCGTGGCAGTAGGTTGGGTAGGAGCCGTCGCAGAGGTCGGGCCTGTTGCATAGAGCTATTAGCTTGTATTCCTCATGGCAGAGTCTGAAAAGGCGGAAGGGAAGAATTACCAAAGCCCATGCAAAGTCCAAGAGTCGTCAGGTCCGACAGTGGGATTGGTATCCCAGAATTGCGTCTGTAATAGCTGTCCGCCTGGATAGATGAAGCAGCACGAGTCAGGCGCAACGGTGCTATTGTGGCAGGACAAAGGACTATCAACTGGGCACGAGGGAGCATTTGTCTGCGGGTATGAGGTCGACGCTGGCGTATTTGAGGTGAAAGGGAGCTGAATGAGCTGCTGGGCGAAGGTTGCTATAGATCTGATCGAGGGAGCCATAGTTGCGACTGGATACGTTCGAGCTGCTGTTGTATGGTTGCTTGCGATATTGGGGAGTTTGAATATGCGCGATGTTAAAAGAGAGAGGAGGAGAAGGAAGAGGGAAAGAATTTGAAGTAGGCTTAAGCTCGAGGCACGCTGTGACGACGAAGGTGGTCAGCAGAGTCATGTCTCAGGTGAAGCTTGTGATAGGCTGAAGCTTTATTGTGTTCGAGCTTTGGTGGGGCTTATCAGGTCCCTGCAGGTACAATCGTCACGGGCCTTCAGGGGTCCGGAGCTTGGCGGCTGTCATGGCACCTCGTGAATTTAAGGCCATTTACCGGTATTGCGGTCTCTGAGGTGTCAAAGCCCGGGGGGCAGAACAAATCTTATTTCTTTTATTCTTTGAGCTTTTGAATCTTCCTCCAACTAGCTTGGTTTCTTCAATAGAAGTGAGCATAACAGATGATCGAGGTAGCTACTCGGACATATGTTCAAGAGGATGAACACTTTCTCAGCTGAGTTATTATGCCATAATGTAGACTTGACGATTCACTTCTTTCATTTATGTTATATAATCAATCTATTCATCACGGCTACAGAGATCCACATTCTTCCAAACACCAATTTTGTCCGGCATGTCATCCGTACAAGATCAGTCTGTGAGTATAGTAGCTAAGCAAGAATCAGAATAAGGAGGAATGCTGAATTAGCAACTGTGAGATTAAATTGAACGAAAGCCTACAGTAATCTCTCCTTGTGCATAAAGAGAGGACAGAGACCGTTACCCATGGAAGAATGGTCAAATTGATACTTAGTTGTGGAGATCGCGCTAAACTATAACAAATTAAATTCCTAATCTTCTCTACTTCCGCTTCGACCAAGCCTGAACAAATGCAACTTTATCTCGTAAGGTCAAGCCCACTCTCTTGACTCGGCCTAGTCGTGCCAATGCTTCACCAACTTTGTCCAAAACACGTTTTTCCTCCGGGCTGAGTTCTACACTTTGATCATTCATGCTAGCCAAGGTTTCTGAGCTGCTCGTCGTTGTAGAGTCCTCCCCCAGAGTATCCATGAAGTTTGAGAGATATCGGTCTTTCCTTTCTCCTGCTGCATCTGTTGATTTCGAATTATTGTACACAACCTCTGCGATTCGAACTCGAATACAATGAGAGTGTTGAGAAAGTAGATTCCACATGAATGCCCAATATTGACCAGGTATTGGGGTCGTCACATCTGGTGGAGTATAGCGAAGACTGATAGGGAATATCTTGGTCTGAGAAGGGGTTGTGAGAAGACTAGGGCTGAAAGGCATGATGCCTCTACCATTGGTCGTAGTGCATTCAGGGAAAACGACAATAACTCTGGTTGGATGTTCCGCAACTAGAGTCCGAAGATCCGTCATCTTTGCGCCCTTGGGAGGGTATTCTTGTGGCTTCGCAAGTGCTCGGAATATTGCGCCAAATAAAGAGATACACTGAACTTGTCGCGTATGTGGGTAGGAAACGGTGAAGATAGGATCGAAAATCGCGGCCAAGTACAGAGAATCGATCGGCGATGTGAAAGACGATGCGATGACATTGCCAGGCTCGGGTACATGACCTTCGTGCTTCTTTGCCAAAGAGCCTTTCTTGACACCATCAATCTGAAGGTCGATCCACCAAATGCCGGGTATGCCTAATATCATCCATAGTATGGCCTTCTTGAATAAGGATCCCAGCGGAAACCACTGAAGGAAGAGGAAGTATGTTGTTGAGATGGCGATGAGGAACGGTAATTTAACCAGAAAGAGGAAGATATGGACTGGCAGATAGATGCCTGCAGGTGTAGACGACACGGGAAAGAATGGAGCTATGCCGGATCCTAGATTATCGTTGCATTAGCTAAATGCTTATCTGACATTGCAGCGCGGTTGAGACAGGAATTTTCCGTACCTCGGTCTCGAAATTGGGAGTATTTCTCCATCGTGTGCTTACGCAGATGCGAAATAAGTCAACCAGAAGATCAATAGGTTCCACTTGATGCGCAAGATCCCCAAGGCTATCTTAATGCCAGCATGACAGTGTTGGGACGAGTTTAGATATGCGCATCCAAGAATTTGGATAACTATCGGCGTTGAGGTGGATGATGTTATGTGATGCTATGGAATGGCAATGTGTTGGCTGATTTCGGTGTTGTCGAAAAGAAATGCGCGTAGTGGCATCGGCCTGTGATTTCATCAGCTTGCGATTGAGAGGCCGCCATGCCAAGATCAAGGCTGAATCAGCAGGAAATGGTTGCTGCAGTATCTTTCGACACGTGATTTTGTCAACAACCCTGACGCCAAAGCTTTGTTTACTCTGGACCTCGATAAAAGTTCAAGGTACAACAATCATCAACACCAACGCCAACACATATCGCTTTCCGCCCAACTCGCGCTCGCTATCGTAGCTTGCCTTCTCTTCAATTGATGCATGCTATAGCTATTCGTCGTGTGTAGCAATTGCTACGGGCCAAAATGGATCATTCAGAAGAGAACTCGGTATGGCGCATCTCGCACCACTCCGAATTCGACTACTAACGCGTTTTCTAGTATATGCGCAGATCGCAATTGCGACCCCCAAGCCGTATACCACAATCGCCTGGAAAGGGACTTGGAGAAATGACAGAATCGGAAAATAATGCTCGAGCAAAGGCGATTTCGCGCATGCCACCGCCATCTCTCAAGCATAAGTTGACAGGATCCTGTAGTTGAAGGTGAAGCCGGAACAATGGACCCGTACTAACAATACGCAGACAACGAGCCCGAAGCTAAACAACGAAAGACACTGGCGGAAAGAGCGGGGGAGTCACGATCGATCGCAACTGCCACACCTGGCCCTCGACCAGTCATGAGAGGTACAACTCTAGTGGGAGCGGGAGTAAGTCCTTCATTTCATATTACATATTTCTAGGCACCATCAATCCTCCAAAATATCCGCAGCCCATGGAGGTTCCAAAGCGGTGTCTCGCTGAGCTCGATATCGCCGACACGTACCTCTACCCAATCGTTCTTGCGTCATTGAGTTGTATCGCGTGGGAGCCGATCTGGTTGCAATACCTCCATCTCATTTGGAGAATTTGGCCGAAGTACAGAATACAGGATCCGACGCTAGAAATCTTCTGGGACACCTACCAGGGTGATACATCGACGATTGGAAAGCATCCCGTGGACATCTGCGAAACCCCAGAGCTCAATCACTGCCTCATCCGGGAAAGCCTAAGAGCCGCCATCGACTTGAGTGATTTAACATTAGAAGCGCACGATTACTGCGTTCTCGTCGTGAGATTGCCTGAGAAGAGCGGGTATAATCGCTGGAAGCAACAAACTGTCCTCCAGGCACGCGGTACATAACATCGCCTAAAACTATCGGATTCCGGATTACGCTGGAGATTGACAAACGTTGTGATTAAGTACAAGGGATTAGATCAAACTAACATACCATGCAGAGATCGCTAGTCTCAACGGCCTCATCCTTTTCTTCGATGCGGAACCCATCATTTTCCTCCTCCATATCCTCTCGAACACCCTCCGTATCTTCACGAAACACATCAAATGGTAGCTTCTCTAGCAGTATTGGACCTGGACATGGTCGGTCTGCATCAGCCAATGTTGGACGTCCACAATCATCTATCTTCAGTCAATCAACTAATTCTCGCCCCACCTCGACCCTTCCTAAAGCCAGACCAGCCACAGCATCGGAACAATACTCTGAAGAAGACGACGGATCAGGAGGCAAACGAAAGGGTATGCAAGATTTAGCCCTAGTACCATATCCCCTTCCGTCATCTCCGGATTCTTCAACTATCCAGAGTGAAAAGCTACGCATGCGACATTCAACGGCCTCTCTTCGTTCCATGAACAGTAATAGAGATGTCTCCGTGAGTACGGCAATGAGTCGTCTTAGTATTGATGACCGAGAACCCTCGCAGAGAGGTAGACGTCAAGCAGACTCTACCGAAATGAAGCTGCCATCGAAGCCGACATTGGCACACAAGGCTTCATTCAGTAGCAGCTTTCGACGTTCGAGAAACCAGACCTCTGAGAACATGCTTGTGCTATATCAGACACCTAGTGGTGACTCGGTTGCGCCTCAGACACCTTCTCGAATCCCCAGATCAAAATCGTTAGCTGTTCTCAGAACCCCTAGCAAATCTTCCAAATCCTCCCAAAACAAATCCCTTATCTTGACAAGAGACTCTAACAATGACTCACTTACAGCTTGGGATGTTCGCGGACGCCTCGAAGACATGGAAGCGATGTACTTTGACCTCAAGGACAAAATGGATGGCACGAGCATGGAACGTAACGGCCTCGAAGAAGCAGTCACTGTGTATAAGGCGAGAAGTCAGTAACCCCATAGAATATTCAAGTCAACCCTCACTAACCCAATCTTGTAGTCGCTGAACTCGAAAATATTCGATCCCAATTATCATCGTCTAACCAAACCCTTCAATCTGACTTAGATGCGATGCGAGAGAAATCCAACATGTTTCAACAAAAATTACTAACGACGACAAACAACCTAGATGATCAAGTGCGGGCTCACCGGCTGGAGATTGATGACAACACCCGTAACAATCGAAACGAGCTCGATAAGATTAGACGAGATCACACCGATGAGGTCGATCGTCTTATTCGGCTTCACAGAGACGAACTACGGGAAGTCGAGAGACGAGGAGCCTTGGAGCTAGACGATCAACTTCGAGATCTAGAGAAGAGAAATAATGCTAAATTGGACGAAGAGCGAACTCGGAGACTACGCGAGGTGTCGGATCTTGAATCGCAATTGTCCAAGGAACATTCAAATCTCAATTCCTCTCTCGAGAAGAAGGACCAGGACATCCAACATATGCGGAGCGAGCTTGAATCTCTCAGAGGTGATGTGGAGCGGGAGCAGTCCTTAAAGGTTACGGCACAGAGTAACTTAACCGAGCTCAAAGAGACGATGCAGAAGACTGGGTTGGAGACGTCTTCTACGATTCAGTCCCTGGAAAGTACCGTTGCTAGCCTTCGGGCACGAATCCACTTCCTGGAATCAGGAAGCAAAGCTCAATCCGATAGTTTCGCTGAGATGGAGGCTAGACTTCAAGAAGCTGTAAAGTCCGCCGAAGTCTCAAAACAGAAGCTGATCAAGGAGGAGACACTTCGCCGAATTCTCTTCAATCAGGTTCAGGAGCTCAAAGGCAATATTCGTGTTATGTGCAGAGTTCGACCCGTTCCAAAGGCCGGTGGAGAAGGCGAGGTGGCTCAACTTAAATATCCCGATATCGACAAAGAATCAAAAGAACTTGAGATTCTCGGAAAAGAAGAAAAGAGCAGCTTAGGTACGGTGACGCGAAAGTCTCATGCCTTCACATTTGACCGTGTCTTCGGCCCAGAGGCCCAGAATCAAGAAGTATTCGAAGAAATATCTCAGCTGGTTCAAAGCGCCCTTGATGGATATAATGTATGCATCTTCTGTTACGGGCAAACCGGATCTGGCAAGACCCACACCATGTCCTCTACCGATGGTATGATTCCTCGAGCAACACATCAAATCTACGAAACAGCGACCAATTTGAAAGAAAAGGGATGGACGTATACAATGGAAGGTAGCTTCATTGAGGTCTACAACGAAGAGATCCATGATCTTCTTGGTAACTCGAAGGACCTGGATAAGAAGAAGCATGAGATTCGACATGATGACGCGAGGAAACAAACAACAGTGACGGGCTTGAAGTCGGTACCACTCGATTCTCCAGATACTGTGGAGACAATGCTGAAGCAAGCTGCGTCCAACCGAAGCGTTGCAGCCACCAAGTCAAATGAGCGGTCATCTCGATCACACTCGGTCTTTATTCTCAAACTCGTTGGCCGGAATAGCACTACGAATGAAACCTCTGAGGGTACACTCAATTTAGTTGATCTGGCTGGATCCGAGAGACTGAAGCAATCTGGCGCCGAAGGAGACAGGAAGAAGGAAACCCAGAATATCAACAAGAGCTTGAGTTGCCTGGGTGACGTTATTGGTGCCTTAGGTCAAGGAAAGGAGGGTGGTCATGTTCCATACCGCAACTCGAAGGTAATGCAGACTTCTACCCTTGTCACTCCTGTTGTACTAACTTTAGATAGTTGACCTATTTATTGCAATATTCTTTGGGCGGCAACTCCAAGACTCTCATGTTTGTTATGGCGAGTCCGTTGGAGGCTCATCTAACTGAGACGTTGACGAGCTTGAAATTTGCCACCAAGGTAAGTCAATTATTCACTACGAGAATTAGTAGTGCTGATATATTATAGGTTCACAACACCCATATCGGCACTGCAAAAAAGTCGACGAAGGTCCGTGAGTGACTAAGCGAGTTCTGATTAGGGTAAGGGGCATACGTGGATTTGTTGGGTTATTATTGCTGGCGTAAAAGGGGCGGAGTTGGGACGCTGAAAGCCTGATACAACTCGCCGTTGGAAGGTCTTGGCGTAATGTTATCGTGACAGGATAGCTGTACAAAGTTTGCTTTCGTGCCCGTGGTTATTACGGCACGTGAATTGAATACCATTCCAATCAATCCAAGATCACTCCCAGTTTAAAGATCAACAGGAACCCCTTCCGACAACAGCAACTAAAAATGAACAGTAAAGGAGTACGACAGTAGATTACTCCCTTCTCCCTGGAATGAGGTTCAGGTGAGGTGGAACACATATCTGGAGAGTTGAATATTTGATACTTCGCCCATGTCTGCGAGTTTGGGGCCTGAGTAGGAGCAGATCACTGTGTTTCGACAGCCAGCGCAGTCTAATAGGAAGTCCAAGTGAAGAGGGCACGACCTGTATCCTGCTATCAGCCCCTCCCTCTTTCCTCCTCGGTTGTGTTCCCAAATCCTGTGTTCACCGCTCCTTCTTTGGCCATTCGTTGGCTCGTTCCTCAACAGTAGTGAGAAATCCGGTCGCGCTATCTAGCGATCTACTCGGGTTTTTCTTCAATTCCTCTTGTGGACATCTTCATCCTCGGTCGTCTACGCAGATACCCCTCCTCATCTGCTCTGGAAGCTTCAATCATCGACCCCCGCCATCACAAGACGCTTATTGTAAACTTTTCGTTGTGAGTCGACGACGATCCTTTGATATTCCCTCGTGCTTCATTCGGGGAACAATCGGACAAAGGGCTCGATGAAGATCTTGATCTAGGTATGGCAAACCCTGTCAATTGGTTTGCTCCAGGTTTCAAGAGTTCCTTTCGTACAAACATGTTTTCTAACGTTCTTGGCAGATAACGACGATCTTCGGACCTCCTGATGACCTACAGTCAATTCAACACTCGACAAGAGTTGAACAAAAATTTGCGAAGTGATCATCGGCCTCTTCTACGCTCGCAATCATCAACGGCACAGCAGCTACGGTCCAGAAGCGTCTTTCGGAAATAACTGAGAGCCGTTGAAGGAAATTACTGCGAGACCGGGAAAGACATTGGCTTCTGCCGTTATGGATGCGGGACGGCACAACATTTCAGGGAAGTCACAACAGAGGCAAAGTTAAATGCTGACTTGCATCACTGAAAGACGAGCTCAAGCAGAGAAGCGGCACAGAGTAGGGCAGCGCAAACTCAATACCGGACAAGAGCCATCAAACTTTTCATGACGTATTTGCCCACTACGCGAAAACTTCCCATCTTCGGGCATATCACAACATCCAACGTCAACAAATATGTCGATTAATGGAGCAAAAGAACTGCAGTCGTCAGCACTTGACAGTATCAGGCGAGAATACGAGAGCAGAACTAATGGAACGTTGTCAAGAAACAATCCGGGTGTTACCTCTACACCGACGCTAACAGCTGTGCCGCCTTCAATCTTCCCGTGTCTACTCAATTCAACCAAAACAGAACATATCAAAGCTCTCAACATCAGCCACAACGAGTGCGAAATTTGGCAGGGTGTCGGCTTCAACGGCATTGTCTCCCACTGCAGATCTGACACATGTCCGATTCTGTATTCTTGAAGCGGGATGACCATTTCAGTTGACTACCCTATCGCAACCCCTTGAACATACGAAGTATCCTGCCTTCACATCTTTTGCGGGACCTGGAGTCCAAGATTGCAGATCATCGGTAATATCGGCACAGCCGGGAAGCACAGGCTCGCGTGCGCTTGGACTCGGAGTACTTAAACGGAACAGGGGGCGACAACAGGGCTCAACGTCAAAGGCCCTGAAAGTACAGATGTACGTCAGGGGTGTCAAACCTTATTTTCATGTCCGAAACCTCCCTCCAAAACAACCATCACATTATCTCACGCTGTAGAGCTCTTTCAACAACAAATTCTGGTCCGGCTTTGAGATCTACAAGAGTATGGTATATTGGTGTAGGACAGAGCAAAGATACCCTACATGGAAGACCAGTCGTAGACATCGAATTAAGCTAGTCGAAACCTGGCAGAAATCAGGGTTTGTCCCTCCATTTTCCCGCTGAATTTGCTCCAGGGCAGGAGGGGCGTGACATACGCAAACGACGATCAATCCGCTACTGTAAGGGACTTGTGAATGATGGATTCCCCCCTCGACACGATGCGGCTGCATCAGCATCGGCAAAACCTTCTTGTCCACAGTAGGATCGTCTTGCGAGTAAAGTGACGATGTGGAAAGTGTTAAAGTTGAGTGCCGAGAAGATCTTCATGAGCTCTAGAGCGAGAACAAGAGAAAGCCGAGGACCAAGCCCTAAAATGAGTCAGCGTTATGGTAGTCCTCGAAGATGTCTGAATGTGGATAATGCAACAGAGAGAGATTCGGGTTGAGTACGATCAAGAGCAGTATCTTTCTTAGATTTTCATTTGTTATTGCGTGGAAATTTCCACTGTTAGGTTCTACCACAAAGTTCTTCGAAGTTAAACTTCTTGCGCGTTTCTGCGAATTTTCCATGCGCATTATTCACGACAACCATGGGAGTCTGTCAGCCCCGCCTATGCATATTTGACTGACCCTCGGTTCTCAAAGACCCGCTTTAACCAGTACTCAACCAGTAGGAGCTAAGACGCGCGGGCATAACCTGGTTGCTGTCAAACAGAAGTGCCGGCTGTCAATCCTTTCGCAAGGATCAATCACTGATTTTACGGGGGCTGAAAGTAGTACTTAGTATGGGCGACGGCGCCGTTTTACGGAATGTACGGATGATTATTAGCACTTTTCTTAGGTCGTACAAGCACTGCCTGTCCACAGTCAACTGACACGAGATCGAGACGAGTTCGAGTCGTCACGATGTTTAGCTACCATCAAGAGTTGTATCCACCAGAAACCTTGCAAATTCCACTGTGGATACGATCAAAGGTCTAGTTTTGTCATTGAGCACCACGATGGGCGGAAAACAAAGCCAAGAGTACGAAGGAGAAGGAACAGGCAATGATGAGATGTAATGCCTGCTGTCGGAGGTGCAAGAACTCTTTTCCATTGCGGTTACACTCGCGAGCTCTCTGACCACGAAAACGTCGTGCATGCTTATGACATTTTTACCTTCCTGTCATCATAAGAATTTGGTCATTAAGACTGTTGCCTGCCCTATCTGCTCGGACTTTGGGAATTCGAAGAAAGCAGGGAAGCACTTTTGACTTTGACAGGTTATGCAGGAAACATTGTGGCAGGTGGACCTCTTTCGCGACATCTTACATCCGTTCTTGGCGTTCTGGACTTGGCTTTGAATTTGTGCGCGCCCCTAGTCTGTCGATCCGGAGGTCTTCGCTTCACGGTGCCGCGTTGACAGTCGTGGCTGATAATTTGCCCCTTTTCTTGGCAACTCGCCAAACGAGCATATGCCTGCTGTAGTTTGATCGCCTCACCATCCTGAACAAATACTCGGGGTTATGAGGACGCAATATTAATATACCGCAAATGACTTGGTGCGGGGGATCTACGAATCTTCAGCTTTCAAGCATTGGATGTGCTCCAGGATCCTTTCTTGAATCGACCACTTCGAAAATTATAGGAGTCCTTGAAATGCAATTGCTTCATTGCAAGCTTGCAGACCAGAGGCGTTTCTTGTGGGACCGAGAATGTCGCATCACTCGCAAGGCTAATTGTTGTCCCATTGCAAAACTTCAGATGCGTTTCTCTTCCAAGATGCATTTCCTGCCTGGGTAGGAAATAAGGTTGAAAGTCTAGATGAACACATCTTCCATAATGAGACACTACCATGAAGTTTATTCTCTAGATTTCTCGGAGTTTCATAGCTAGGCTATTCCGAGAATCTCAGTTCGGAGTTTCCTGTTCAGAATATCTTGAGTTTTGTGACGGAATATCATCTTATTTGATGTTTGAACTCAAGACCTCGAGTTCAAAAGGTTCAGCGGTCGAGATAAGGTTATTTTGGGTTGTTTGACGACGGAGAGTTTGTCGTCTTTGAAGCTGTGATATAGGTATGTTCTGGTTTCTTGGCTTTTTGTTCAGACGCTTTGTGTGATTGATTTCGAAATGAACCCCTCTTTTGTGATAGTGTCACACGGCTTGACTTCTGGCCTCCAGAACTTGTGTAGATGCCATCTCTTCAGCTCGCAAGGATGAGACCGAGCATTTGCTATTTTTGACTAATCTCGTCGGCGTTGTTCGAGACGTTGTAAGAGCGCCGCAGAAAATAGTCATGGTTGCAAAACAAACTAGCTTCCTTCAAGTGTCCAACTAGAGGGATCAAAACTTAGAATGACTTTTCTATGACTGTCATGCCAATGGCATTGAAATCAAGTAATAGTTATTAAACACCAAAGACCATTCGATTGTGAAACACATAGCTCCGACGCCCCTCTATTTGGACCTTGTCAATATTGTCATGGTTGTGGCGTTATTGCGCAAGTGCCAAACAAACATCTGAGAGTGCGCTATTAGATGAAACTCATATTCTCCATCTGTTAGAATAGAGTTCAAGAATTGGTTTTCTAATATCACTGAAGTGGCGTGTTCTGCGAGTGTGAAACGATAACCGGTAGTTCCTTGAAACGTATATTTCTCCGACTTTGTGGGGAACAGCCTCGCAAACTCTTCAGCCGAGTCAGGTGCTTATATCTCTACCAAGCTTCGACAAGAGTCTATTTGAGAAGTACCAAGCATTACATTCCGTTCGAGAATAGAAATGGGATTTTCCCGTTGTCGTTTTGATTTTAAGTTTGAAGGGCGTGGTATTAGTGGAACAGGGAATTGGTTGTTGAATGGTTGAAACATATATTTCCCGATGTACTAGGACAACGAGCAGCCTCACTCCCTCTTAGCTAGACTAAGCTCTTCTAAAGATTTATTTTGAAGTGTCAAACGGTGTCTTCCTTTTGTGGAAATAAAATGTCATACCAAAATTTGGTGAATTGTTGAATTGTTGAAGCAAGGTTTTCGGAATAAGCCGTGGCCCAACAACCTCATCAGAAAATACTTCCTGTGAGTCAGCGAGACATATCTCAGCCACTATTTTCAAGAATACATCCTGCAAGTGTCGAAGCTTCATTTCCTATAGAGTTAGGCTATGAATCAAGGCACTGGTCATCGATCGAAAGATGTAGTTTTCGCGGCTGCGGGTCGACAATTCATCATCTATACTTCATCTAGGGTCTAAAGATTTGACACGAAAGCGTTTCTAGACAGACGTCTAATTAAACTTCTAAGCGTGGCACTGTGTCAGGCCGGCGAGATGTCAAAATACAATTGTGGATATTGACAAAATAGGTGTTATGTCATTTGGAACAGGTACGCTTGACGTGGAAAAACTGACGTCTGAATTAATTGATTAGTGCCCTAACACCCCAACTATAAAAACTCTTCATCCCCACAGAAATATTCTTTTTCTTTACATATGATTTGAAACATGAATTCTCTAGGATCATAACTGGGATTGTAGCTTCATCCATGGTCGGGCGACATCTTGACTTTTTAATATTTATTAGAGCTATCTGGGAGGGGTCAAGGATCTAGACATGAATTGTGATGTGGACCATCCCTTTTCAGGAGTTTTCTTCAGATATGCTGGACAGTACTGGATCTGTGAAAATGGAATGTGAAGAAAAAAAAGAACCGGAAGCCGATTGCAGCATATAGCCTCCGACTTACCACGAGTAGGACGACAGCCTCATCGGATGTATCGCAGCTGGTTGCGATACAGGATTTCTGCCAAGATTTCTCAAGGATCCTTCTCAAAACTGCCGGACGTTCTTTTGGGCCATGGAATAACGGGTGTTGAAGCGACAAGCAAACGTGTCGATTGAAACAATTTTTCTCCGCATTCCTTGCCCATGGGGTTACCACCTTTTCCATTCATCAGAAAATCTTCGGTAGAGTCACGGGCTTGGAGACAGACCAAGCTTCCCCGGAAGTCTATCTGAGAAGCACCGATGTTGTTTCTTGTCTAACGAGGGTCGACTAGTGAAATGACAAGTCTCGTTGGGGTCCAACACGTATATTTTCCGGAGGAGTCGGACGGCACCTTGGCTTTTTCAATAGAATATCTCGGCAGTTAAACATTCGGATGTATACAAGCGTTCCCAAGAGTTTATTTCAGAGGTTTCGGATGATCCTTTCAGCGTGAGTGACCCGAGTCATGACACAATAAGCTGATTAATAATCGAAATAAATATATCCCGTTGCGGTCAGACGAGAAACATGCTGCCATGTTATTCAGAAGTGCTTGGAGCGATTTAAAGAGCTGGATATAAATCAAGGTTTGTAAGGGTCTATTTAAAAATTCTCGAACGGCACCTTCCGTTTGCGAAAGGGAAATGTGAGAAACGAACCTAGTTGTCGATTGAAACAAATATTCTCCGATGTGCGGGGTGTTTGCCCCACCCACTCTCGAGGCCAACCCTGGGATGATACTCCAGACTCTATATTTGCAATTGAAGTAGCAAGTACGACGAGCGCTGAGTTATGGTAGTGTCGACATTCTGAGGCAAAACCTCTGTTGTTCGTCGAAACGTATATTCTCCGAGATCCTGAGCAATACCGAAGTCTGAGGGAGTACTCACCGACGAGTCAGGTTTACAACAAGCTTCTCCAAGCGCCAAGAGAAGATAGCCAAGTCATCCAAAGAACAAAAAAACTACTTCAGACGTGTCAGCAATTTTTCAACCAAGAGTCTATTAATGGGGATCGAGAATTAGAAATGCATTTATCACTTCCAGCCAAGAATTTTCAAGACTTTATTTTGAGTGTTGGAGATAAGGAAAAGATTTGTCATCTGGCCAAAGAGCAACCGAATGAAACGTATATCTCCGAATCGTGGGGTGAATTCCTGTTTGGAGGAGTCAACGGGTCTTCTAAAGCCAAGAAGGTCCAGGCGTTTATTTAAGAACTGCCAAATATTAGATCAACATTCGCGATCCAATGTGGAGTCCGGGGGAAGTCGACGAGAATAAATCTTGGAACGAAACAAGACTTGGTCAAAGATACTGTATATTTTCCGAACCACACGACACAAGACCCCTCTGGTCCAAGAGTCTATTCTGAGATTTCGAATTCCGGATCATTACTTCCTCCGCCGCGCAGGCCACATCACAGTCTACCATCCGGTCACAGAGCAAGTGAGGCACAAACAAGGCCTGGTCAAAGTTGTATTATCTGAAAGTCTGGGTCTGCTCTCCCTTCACCCGGTCAAAACACAGTCTACCGTCCGGTCAAAGTGAGGGAAACAGACCCATGGTAGAAACAACAGTTAGCTGAAACCGGCCAAAGCCCAAGTCACATCCAACACCATTGCACAAACAAGACGTTTGCTATGAAGAAGTAGTATTCTCCGTTCTCGATTTACATTCCATGTCTATAAGACTCGTATCTATTTCATACACTCTTGCCGCCCAAACCCCATCCCCAAACCATTACCTCCCAGTCCGCCCAAACGAAAACAACCAAGCTAGCCCAGCCCGCCTTGAAGCGATCCGATTTCTCTATCCATAATTTTTGAGGTTCCAGCCTATACATCCAAACCAGTGAAAAAAAGGGAATCCACAACCCGTTCCCTATAGAACAACCGTAAAAGAAATAACGAAAATTGTCCAGCTCGCTAAGATATGCAAAATGCTCATGCCACGCACGCCATGTAAGTGCCGAAGTCAAAATGCTTGTCCGGTGTGGAAAAGAATACAAATACACTCGTAGTAGAAGGCGAAAGCTGTCTTGGCGGTTCAGAATGCCCGTCCGGATTCCTCGCTTTAGCGAAGAGGACGGCTCAACCGCCAACCCAGTATTGGGGCTGATGCTGACGAAGGTGTTCCAATTGATAGCCCAAGTCCAAATGCGAATGTGCCGCGGTCATGAATAAGGGACTTTGGACAATCGTCCTATTGAACGTGTCGAGTTATGTTGGTGATGGGCTGCCGAGCGTTCCGTGTTCGCGCCCGTCGGACCCCCACAATTCTTGCCACATATCTACTCGGAGCAAGAATGGCAAAATTGTAAACTCCCGAAGAAGCCCACGCATCATATTGGGACCGGACTTTCGCATCGTTGGGTCTGTTTCCCGCCGTCTGTCATTGAAAATCTGGGAAATCGTGAAAATGTGAAATCGTCATGTTCTTCTCATAAGGAACTCCGAAAAGGCCGTAGAAAATTGTAAATCGTCATTGTTTGATGATGTCCTTTTTTCCATCATATGCTTTCCCTCTTGAGTCCTTGCAGGCGATGAGCTCGCATCTGATCGTATTCATCGTCGTAGACACTTCCCTCCCCTTCGCTGCCATCTAAAGGAACGCTTGATCGCTTGTCATCCCCGTAATCGCTTATGCTCTCTCGAAGCCCATCTCCATCTCGAGCAATTCTCGCATCTGATTCCGCTCTGGCATTGTTGATCATAGCAGGAAGTTGTCGTCTGCGTGCATTAATAAACCAGTTCGAAATTTGATCTGATGAAATTAGCCGTAGTTCGTAAAATGGATGCAATCAAACTTACTTATTTGGAGACCAGTCTGCCTCATTAAATCCTGCTTCTCGTCTTCTGTGGGATACGGGTGTTGCAAACGCGCTACGAACCAAGCTCTCAATTTGTCAGTCGTTTCCTTTGGTAGATTCCCTCTTCGCTTCCTTTGCTTGCTGTCGCTGCCAGAATCATTCATCGTGTAGGGATAGCCACTACCGGGATAAACATTTTGATGGTTACTTGAGAAGGGGGTACGATCATGTGAGGGGTAATTTTGCGAGGGTCCAGAGTATGATTGACCACGCGGTTGTTGGCAGCCATATGGAAGAGATGGGCTGTGGTAACCCATTGGGGGGTCGAAGGCAGGTGTCAACATCTGAGGATAAGTGCGAGCACTAGAGCGACTCGCATCAAGTGCGTACTCATGCACGCCGCTACGTCCCCGAGAAGAAACGGGAACGGAACCTTGGTTCACCAACGCAGGCAAGCTTGGTAACGTCGGTCTCCAGTCTTGCCTGGAGGCAGATGGTTCCATAGGAGGCGGGGATTTCATGGCTGGGAGACCTCTTGGTGGCATGTATGGACTGTTCCGACTGGAGTCATTCCATGATTCTGCAGAAGAGAAAGTCGTTGTTTGCCGTGATCCTGACGTTGGGGATACAGCAACACTCTGTGATCGTTGCGAAGGCCTGCTTGGGCTTCTGTAAAGTCGAGGGATAGTTCTGTCGCGGGGCTCACGTCCGCTGTCCTCTTCAGAAGAGAGTCGTCGCCGTTTGTGGAGCGAAGGGGACTGGGGATAATCTTGCTTTGTTGAAACTGTCGTTGGAGAATAAGTTGTGCCGTCGATTCTGTATTCTGCCTCTGGCTGTCTGCTCCGTAATCGTATCTCAGGAACGGCCTAAAATGTGTTAGAATGGTCAGTCAACAACAAGTGTGGGTGCCTACCTGGCTGATCGAAGGAAGCTCGATCCTTTCTGGTTGTGACCTTGATTGCCTATCTTCCCACATGTTGCCAATTGAAGGAGATGATAGCATAGGTGGTCTCAAAGCCAGAGTCGACATGTTAGATGCCTGGGTGTTGGTCTCGTTCTTCGAAGTTGACTGTGATGAGAAACGAGATTGGGACAATTCCATTCCAAGCCCAGAGGCTCTTCTTCCAGGTTTCACAAATGAATAGATGCCAGCACGATAACCGGGACCTGTGTTTCCATCGTTAGCAGACATATGAGGAGACATGGGTAAATAAAGTAGAAACCACCACAGGAGATATTGAAGAGAGCTCGGAAACTAGTGGAGCGGTCTTTTCAAAAGGTGGTGCTAAGATTGCAGATCAACGAGTTTACATACCCTCCCAAGATCTACCTCCCACACACGAATTGAGGTTTAGACCCGCCGAAAAGGACGGAGTTAAGACTGCGGTGGCCAGCGTTGCGACTTCCTGGAAACGAGGGGTGTTGTTTGTAGAGATCTCTTCAGAAGATCACTCCTTGAAATAACGTTGGCGGTTCGTGGCTGAGGACAAAGTATCTGCGCTAGATAGAAGGCAAGTTTGCATAAGGGTTAATCGAATCTCAGATGTCGATCATATGTTCTAGCAGTCAGCTCCTAGAGTCCCCAGGTTTTGAAGAATTTGAGGATAGAAGTTGGCGTGGAGCGTGCTGCTGAAGTCGACACTTGTAGATGCCTTTTGCTGGTGGGAGGCGTGCGGAGCCTTATGTATGATCTGTGCTTTGACCAGTGTACTTTGGAAGAGATGGATCCAGGGACCGTTGCACAGATGCCGGTCGATGGGTATTTGCAAAATAGATCCAGCAAAGTCTGGACTGGAGGGTGGATAGGGAGTTAGGAGGTGGGTGTAGAAGGGGAATGGCCTTGGGTCCTAAAAAGAGATGGCGCGAAATACATTTGAGTAATGCTCCATTGACACTGAGCCCAGGCCAAGAAACTTGCCGCTCTTGGTCGGTAAATGGGAAAGAGGATCTCAGGGATATTTTGTGTGCGAATGAAGGAAACGTTAGACGGGTTGAGCCTGGTGCTAGCGAAGCTCTCCATTTTATTCGGCTTCAAAGCGGCCAGCCTTCCCTGGTATTTGGTCGAGTTTCTGTGGCTATTTGCACGGTGCAGGGGGTGGCTGTGCCAGGATGTGATGACCTAGGCTGCTGTAATGGCTTGAGCTTCGACGCTGAAGATGGTGCTTGCCCTTTGTGGCTAGGCTTCAGGACGGAGCTCACAGTAGCGCAAGAAGCAGCAGGATATCACACCAGCATCTCAAGGGTCATTTAGACTCGTTGGAGGGATCTTGGCGGCAACGCCGCAAACAGGCCCCAGGCGTAGGTAAATTCCCCGATGGAAACATTCGATGCCGAACAGGGCCATGTTTGGAAATGCAACCTGCCGAAGCGGATGGTGCAGACCGGGTGTGGTGGAAGGCTTGCGATTTGATCAACGGCTTGGTCCAATGATTTGTATCGCAAACATGCATCTGAACGAGATTCTGGCAGTCTTGGCGGAGCCCGACCATAGCTGGTGGGAGGAGTGTCACTGAAGGTGGGACGTGGGGAGGACGAAGGTGTGCTGACGAGATGGCTTATCTAGTGCTTCGTGACCAGCTCTACTTCAGAAACCTCTTTTCTCTCTTCTACCCTTTTCGGCAAAAGAGCGCGAAGTAATTCCGCCCTTGTTATGAGGTTGAGGCCATCCTCGGACGGGTCAGTCGCGAACTGTGCGAAGGAAAGTTTCCGCTAGAAGGTCCTACGTAGTTTCTGGTCGAATGCTTGGATGCGTTAAGAAGGTGCTGCCGTTTAGCGGTCCCTGAGGTCCCAAGTACCGAGTTGGCTAGCAGCCGCAGTACTCAAGAGCCTCCGAGCAGATCAATGATCAAGAGCCAGCCTGCCAAGGGGGAGAAGGGGACACAAATAGGCTTAGTTAGGCCCACATGATTGGCCAGGTCCTGAAATGAATCGCAAGCAAACTTGTCTAACTGAGATCGAGAAGCTTGCATTATCTAGCATTCTACAGATGTCATGTAACTGAGATACCTCTGCATAGTTTCGTTTGGCAGGACCCAACTGTGAGTTCCCAGTCTTGAACATCAATGGTTCTTCGTATACTATCATTTGTTGGCGATGCACAAGCCGGGGGACCGCATTGAGGCTTCTCTTGCATTGACATACAGTCCAGGTAAAGTAAGGTTGTGGTTTGGTGTAGCTTCTGAACTAAATTCACTTTGACAGAACTTCTCGGTCCGCAAAAGTAGTCTGCTCGAGCCCCGCGTCTACTAAATCCTGCGAATTCGGCCGAAGAAACAACTGGTGAGGGCCGTGAGCATACTCGTGTCTCCTCCTAGAACAACCTGCGAACATGAATAGCCTCAGCCTACGGGAACATCAAATAACCTAGTTGAGCAGTAAATATGATGCGATGAAGAAGTCGAGCGATCCCTGGGGAATGAAGGCATAGAGACTATCCCAACATCGCATTTGAACTGTGGATTATCATTGGACCGGTGCTGTTCATCCTCTGTCTTTCCCATGTTTCGTGTCTCGCAAGGCACGACGTTCTGGTGGAGGATCAATGGTGGAGAAACGACAAGGTTTGAAGAATCTCCACTCTGTCGATAGGTTGATCATCGCTGAGACCTGGTCGCGGCTTTGCTGCCGTTACTCTGGAGCATGGTAGATCCCGGTACTTGGCCTAAGCTCCACCTTTCGTGAAGCTGTCAGACATCTCAGGGAAAGTGGCCTTGGATGGACAGTGCGCAAGGACACAATGAAGCACTTGGGGCCACCAAGTCATGGTTTTTTCGGCATGCTCAACTCATTGCTGTGATGAGTGAAGTTGTGAAGCCTCGTATATTGAAAGGTCAATTAGAAATGCAATATAGGCTTCTCATGTAGGTTTCTCATCTAAAGAAAGCCAAGAGGATGTGTCTATGATTTGGTTGAATTATCACGTGTCATATCGTCTTGAATGCAGCCCGAGCACTTTTTGGTGGGGTGGCAGATTTCCGCTTGTGTAAAATTTCCGAAACCACTCAAGCATTGTTCTCTTCCGCGCGGCGAGCGAATAAACTGGCGATCAGCCGTTGGGGATCATGAGAATCATCCTAGATACCGGTCCATGCCGGGATCCCATGTTTATGGTACGAAAGATTTGAGGTCTTTGGTGGCTAGTTGGCATGTCCATCGACACTGTTACGCATCTCCAAAAGAGTCGTGACAGCTTTTAAGCACAAGCAGTCGGGAATAGCAACAGGGATTGTTCAGACGTAGGATGTCTTTTTCAAAGCTTTTGATATGCTCCTATCGGATCCCGAGTTGTTCCCTTACCAGGTCTCAGTGTAGAGATATCCTCTTCCATCAAGCATATGACAAGACGTGCAATGTTGGAACTGCCAATCTCGGCAACCTGAAGAACATTTCCAGAACCGTTTTCTGCGGTGAGGGTTTCTCCGGATAGATTTGCTCCGATCGTTAGGAACCCCGTTACAATCGGGGTGAGGTGCTCATTGATTCCATATCGAGCATCCGAATGGCAAGAGACAATACAATTGACGATGCTGCAGCTATCCAGTTGACTTTGCTCTTAGTATGGACATGTCTCGAGGACCAAGCAAGCAGCCTTCAGCGGGTACGGATAGGAGCACGGTAGCCTCGTGTCATGCCTGGTGATGATAGAAATCAGATGAAATGTTTCTACGTCCGGCGTCTGAGTCGAATGGACCCGTGTTCCGAGACATGGCGGTCACAGCAGCCCCAATTGCTGCCATGCAGATCTTTCGTGCTCAGTAGAGGGCTTGATACTCAGATTGGGGAGTTTCCATGGGATATGCAGGATCTGGTGCCTCGCCCAAGCACACAAGAGACCATGAGCTATTGGGGTATTGATTGGCGAGCCCTTTGACTCTCTTCTCGCCGCCGGCCAACGGTACGGCAGAGTCAGCCACCTTGCGCTGAAACAAAGTCGCAGCTAGGAAAGAGAAGTGCTCGAGGTTTGTTTCTGCCACTTTCTGGCAGCTGCGGAGGTGGCTTACGGGCGGTGACGGGCCGACATGACAAGTAGAACTAGTCTTGCGATGGGCGTGAGCGCTGAAGACGTGGGTTGGGAGGAGGTGAAGGGTGCGGTTGCACGCGCAGGGCTCGACTTGTTGCAGTCATTGCTTTTCAGGGGGGCTGGATGAAGGCAACACTGCGCGGGGTACAGCATCCGTTGCGTGGGGGACGTGGTGGCGACCACTGCTGGGGATGATTCTTCGTGATGGAGATGTTGTTGAGCAGTTGGGGTTGAACAAGAACAACACAACAAGGGTTCCTCCCCCGTCAAGATTAACGAGACACAAACATCCCCGCTCTGCAACTTCTTTTCGAGCGCACCTGGCATCTCACCAGCAGCAAGAAAAACAAACTTCAAACCTTCATCATCGAATATGCAACGTCGCGGGCCAATGATGGGGCACAGAATGCTATCCCAACGTCTCCAAACCGGACCTGTCAGTCGACGATCGGTATCGGAGCCCGGCAATATGCGCGACACTTGAGGCGCAGCCTGGCCTGCCACCCAAACTCCCAAACAGCCCTGCACACTCGCAAGAGTGTCTCTTTCTGGAAATATGTGATGTCTTCTGCCGAGCATGGGTAAACATTAGCATCAACACGATCAGCGGTCAACGAGTCCCAACGCGAAAGGGAAAGAAGGGCGAGAAAGGAAAGGAGACACCAGCGGAAACAGCACCAGCGGAAATAGCACTCGGCGCATGTCAGGCACAGCACAGGAGCTCCACGCTCTTGGGCTCTTCAGCACTTGCCATCAGTGGCGGCGCCAGTGTGAAAGAATCCACAGCAGGTCGATGCTGAAGCTCCACTGTGCCTGAAAATCGCCAATCTAACGGCTTGCGGCAGTAGTCGGCGTACGAAAGTAGGGACGACTGGAGTACAAGCGGATGGTTTCCTAGTGGACGGTATTGCGGTATTACGATGCTGTATAGAAGCTTTTCTCTGAAGTCGCCGACTTTCTCTGTGCCACCTAAGGTTACCACATACCACACCCAGAAATACCGAGACACACAAGAACGGCTCCGCACATCAATCGATGGCCACCTGCACTTACACAGAACGATTTGTACCAAGACAGTATTGAACATGCGTTTCGCCGCTTCCACCATTTCGGGTTCTCCAGCGGTTCTGCTCAAGGAGTGCCAAGTTTCATGACTCGAGAAGTCTGGAAGGGAGCGCGGGACGGCCAGAAGGGCTTATGCATGGACCTGGCTGCGATACAGCACCACCTGTGCATTTTCATGACAACTTTGACACCAACCAGCGCCACATCCTATCAAAACGCAAAGGATTTGGAGCTGTACCTGACACGATCACTCGGTTGAGATATATGACGTGATAGGAGGAGCCTTGCGGGAAATCTTCAATTCGACAAAGTGGATTCACATGAGAAGTTTACAACACATGGAGCTTGTGATACATCCTCATTCATCCCTTAGCACCATCATGATGGACACGAGATTCGCAGATTACGCAGATCCTCTTGCCCAGGCCTGAGATAAATTAGGTGACACCGACCCAAATTCTCAGCACGCAAGATGGAGCAGGAAAGGCCGTCGACTCGTTACTGCGGCCTGCATCTGCAAAGCGCTCGTGGAAAGATGCATGTAACCAAGTGAGCCGTGGCTCTCACACAAATCACTGGATACGATCCTTCGCCCCCCAAGAAAACACGATAATACCCCGCTATCAATCCTGGATAGTTGCATCACATTTGTTGTGCAAGGTCAAGCCAGATACAGCAGGCTGGGAATCTGATCTCGGGGAAGCAAGTTCCAAAATCCCGCATTGTTTCACCGATCTAGAGAGCTGAGCTTGATGCTGTGCTCCATCAAAAAAAAACCTAGATTCTGAACACAATTAGAAATGGAGCTTAAACAAAAAACAGATAGCTGTCATAATTGTCGCTAGAAGACCCCGAGCGTTTGGGCAGATCATCTGAGGAATGCGACGTTTCGAAGTCTGCTGTTCTGTCAGTCTCAAGTTCTTCGGCTGGAACGCTGTGAGAGCACTGCCACAACCCCTATTCTGATCGACCAGGAATCTGGGGGAACCTTCCACCAATAAGATGCAACATGTCAACATTTCCGATGAGGCTGGAGAGGACTCCTCCAGCTCACATCGCAACTCCACCTGCAATTGTCATGCCAAGGAAAAGAAAAGAGGATATAACCCTACCCAGAGCCATACTGAGATTCAAAATCGTCTCAACAATTCCAATTCAGAAGCTCTGTAAGACAGTGTCTCGCAGGGAGCATGGTCCAGCTGAATATTCACTACCTCCACGCAACCATAATGTTTGACACTTCACTGGACATTTGCAAGCCCACTCTACCCATGAGATGGTCATCACAAGCGTACCTTGGGCCCTTGATCGTCGTCGATGAGCAAAGACTTCAAATCAAGTGGAAGAAGTAACAATTTGCAAGTTGAACCGCAAGTTGGCTGTCCCTAGCCAAGTACTCTACAGTCTACATTCGCACTCCCTAGCACCGTAATGTGACCCTAGTGTTGCCCTAACCTATCGTTGGTGGACATGAACTATCCAGAAGCTCGGCCAACATCCGGGACTCACATCACTTCCCACATGCCCCAATACCTGGGACGGTGTGGTTCAATGAACCACTCACAGGAACCTTTAAAGTTGAGAACTAGAATGGTAATGGCAGTAGAGGAGGCTACCGTTAAAAACTAATCCAGGAGTGGGAAAGGTTGTATTACGAAGCCAGCATCGAATTCTCGTATTCGAGTTCCCACCTCACGATGCCACTTGGTACTGCTTCGCTAGAGCCGCAATATTGTCCATCACAAAGTCTGGCTTTTCAGATTGTCACAATTATGAAAGTACAAGCAACTACTCTCCCAGAGTATGCACGGCGGTACAGAAAATGTCCTGCTCCAGCATGTGGCCATGAGTATCAGCTGATATATGTCAGGACTTCTGCCTTTCTAGCCTGTAATGGTTGGTCCACAATCGACCTGCATGCGCGCTTTTGAGGCACTTTTGATGCTACCAACGATTGTGGTCAGCTATTCGGATAACTGCCCTCCTGACTTCACTCACAAATTCAGTATTACAGCCGCGGAGATCATGAGTTCATTCTATCTCGCTATTTCTCAAAACACCTCATACGTAGAAGATAGAGAGAACGCGAGCACCAGAAGAAACTTTTGTCTAACCGTCGATAGCGCCGGCCGCTAATTCGACGTTTACCAACACACTACCGAGTTAGTTCGCGAAATCGGGGCAGACATCCGAATCTCCACGAGACTACAGATTTGACAACGGAGGTACTACCTTTCAAGGGAAGCTTGCCAATCTCTTCTTGTTGATCTGGGGCCAGCTCATGCCAGATTCTGTCTCGAAGTCACGAAGCTATTACTATCGTTGACCCTCTTCCTCGCAAGCTTTTCTGATTAAGGAATGCCTTCCCCCCTCTAGACTATAGTCTACGGCAGCAGCCCTCCTACATCCTGTCAAGCAAGCTTTCGCGCCGTTGGTTTGGCTATATGGAAACCTCAGGTAGTCCTGAATTTCTCGGCATGTCAACTCAACTGACATGACGCACTCCGGATCTTGAAGAGCTTGTTCTCCAACTGCCGGCGCGGCAGGTTCCCATCCTAAGGTTCGGACACTACCCCTGCCACCACGCAGTAGCCTAGGGCTCACGTCTTAATCTTTCATCGTGAAATGTAGGCGGAATTGTGCCGTCAGAGAACCCAGAAAACCAGGACTTGTGATCGATCGACAATCAGACGATTCTTGGAACACCCATTTCAGCGAGATTTATCGGATCTATGGGATGCTTGAATCGTGAGGATTCCCTGGTTTTCTCTAGTTCCCGGCTCGAAACCAAAACAACAATTGATGCTCACACTCTCTACACATTCCGTCGAGACCCTCGGCAATGATTTCGTCGATTATGAAGAGATGTTGACCATGGCACCTGTAGCCACCCTAGTAGAGTGGGCTACACACCTAGTCATAGCCATTGGGGCAAACACAGAGGTCTTTAATGTATCTTTGGACCCAGCGCTTTTGTGTTTCGAGCTCGGTGCCGGTCATAGTGTTAATTCTTGTCTGTCGAAATGCCATTTCTTTGTCCTCAGGTGCGACGAGTATCCTTTGCTACTTATGGATCGAAGGAGTATTACTTTGAGCTCCGTCAAGTCCGCTGTTCATGTATTGTGCTCCGGCCCCGGAGTTTTGAGATGAAGATTGTTCACTTCGTTAGCGTAGACAGAAAATCAGGAACATTAAATCCCTAACCATTTACGACACTGTATATTATAACAAGTAATACCCTAGGAAGTTCCTCTGCTTAGTACAGACGATTAGTTAGTCCTATAAGTGTATAGAAAAAGTGAATCCTGATTTCTTTTTATAGTTGATTTATAAGAGTACAATTAACACTTTTTAATCCCTATATCGTCCAGTGCTATTTAGCAAATTGAATCCTAGATTACAGGCACCTTTAGGGTAGAGGGCAGATGTTACATGCCTGAATATAGCTAGTCCCTTGTATTATCTATACTTTTGACCGCGGACTCCGTAGAGAGATGTAGATGATTGATTTTATACTTGCACGTTCTCCCCGCGCCTAAGCTACTGAATGCGAAGTCTTGAACCCTGTAATTCCGCTCTAATGAATCACGATATCTTTATATTGTACTGGCTGCTAGCGGTACCAAGATAATAGGCTATACAAATTTTAGCTTAAAAGGTTTCACTCACCACAACATCGTTTTTAACTTTAGAGGGTATATTTATAAGACTGCAAAGATGGAGAATCCTCGGCTCATCATTAATTGAAGCCCTGATATCTGATAATTTCCTCAAGCGAATCTAAAAGTCTGGTTAGAGGTCTCCTTCTGTCAAGTGAATTTGTCTCATTGGGATTGCCCCGCCTGCAAGTGAGTTCTGTATTTCCAAGTTTTAGAGGAGGTGGTAGGCATCTCTTGATCATTCTGGATGATTATAAGTAAGCTAAATGGGAACAAAAGTAGCAATTAATTTAGATGGGGTTTGAATTTCCCCGGTTGTGAAATGTCCACTTTCACAGACACGAAAATTCTATACTATCATTGGAGTCACACATCTAGTATCCACAATCTTCAACGGCAAATAAAACCTCGGTGGCACAGCTCAACAACTTAGGGTTGCCAACATTGACCACGTTTGCTGATGAGCCATTCTAGAAGAACGTTTGGCCTTAAGATGTACGAAAACTGTTCGACGGCATCAGAGGATCAAACAGGAAGTGATCAAATAGCAGAGGAGCTTGGATAAATTTTGATGACTTACTGATGGCTGGAAAATGTAGACTTTGGTATTTTTATAATTAGGTCAGTGAAAGACATTTCAGTAGGCTTTCAATTTTGGTGTGTAAATTTCTAGCGAGCTTTCCGTAACACGTCTAAGAGACATTTTCAAGGCTTTTATCAGCTACACATCACATGATTCACGCGAATATTTAACGTCGAAACAACTGTTGAGCTGGGAAGGTCGCCTGGTTTTGAAAAGGACTAGCGTCCCGAACATACCAGCGTTGAGAAGTGTTACTCAGAAGGATACTTCGATCAGAGCGTTCGTTAGGCTTTGATAATCTCATCCATCATGGAGTCTTGGTAAATTCTTGGGACTCAGCCACTTCCCTAGCAATCGCGCCAAAATGCTGCATTGATAGTGTATCTTCAAGAATATACGTGGTTTGGCGCTTTGGCACCACCATAATCTCATATCTGTTGGATTTCTGGTAAAAGGAGCGCCTCTACTATCAAATTGCAAGTTGGTTAACCATGAAACGCGGATTCTTGCCAGTCTTGGAGCTTGACGTTTATCGGAATTTCATTTTGCTTACTTTCGTCGGGGTCACTTCCAGAGTCGCTTTCATCTTGTGAGTCCTCCTCGCCTCCCTCATCACTTCTAGTGACGATTTCGTTTAGAGTTTGACTTTTGCCTCTATCTTTGACTTTCGCAGCTTCCTCGCAAGTGTTGGGATCGCAGTCGGCGTGTAGAGGGTGGCAGAGACAGAAACATGAGCCTCTTGTGCTCAATGGCTTGCCGGGCGACCCCACACGGGCTCTGTCAACTTTTGAGCTGAAAATATCTGCAAATTGTGAGTTATTTACAGACTGCGAAAGCTTTTCTTCCAGCCATCTGGAAGATGTGAAGTCACGGTGTGTTGAAACTGGATGGCAAACTAATTACTGTGCCTCTCAGCCACATGCTAATACCGGGTCTCCTGGATTCAAGATGTGAATCCGCGTCGATCCTTTGGGTAAGTTAGTTGTGGCTACCTGGAATTGTTTGCTTGGAGTGACGCTTGTATCCATGGCTGGAGTTCCTGTCTTCCAACGCAAAAGTTCTGTGTCCTTGGCATGCGTAAGCTTGAGAAACTGGCCCAAACTTACTTAGCGACATTGCCACCTCGCTCAAGCGCAGAATGGCAAGCGCAAGAAGTGTTTGTAGACTAACGTAAGTTCTGGAAATCCATTTATTGATGTTGACCGATCCAAGAGGTAAGGACATAGATTTAATTACCTATTTTCTATCCGTATTTCCACCTCCCTACTTGTGCTGTCCTCATTTTAGTCGACCTTTACAAGATAAAACCTCATCTTATTCACGATATCCCCTCCATGCCCAATCCATCTTGTGCTCATGTACAATGACATCAAAAGTCTCAGTTGACGGCTATTGTACTAGCCCTCTCACCCACCTCTCCTGTGACTCTCTGCCCTTCTCGCTCGGCGCTCCTCATCAGATCTTGAACTTGAATTGATCGGTGGTTGTTGACTTACGAAACCTTGAGGGGTATAATATCCAGCCCGGCTTGAGGAAGGAGGTGGGGGAGGAGCAATGCTACTAGCACCCAGATGACGAGAAGAGTGTAGTGATTGTGTGAGAGTGTTATTCGACCGGCCTCCTGCATATTCAGACCTAGATGCCTCCCTTTGCATAGATGACGCAGTCGGAAGAGTCTTGGACTTCAGTCGTGACTCGACATGTGCCAGGATTCGAATACTTTTACCACTCGTTGGAGCACCACTCCCGCTCTCCGTCTTGAATTTGTTCGGTGCGTACCTATCTTTGGGCTCGGGGCCGCAGTACTTGACCCAACCCGGACTGTCCTCATCAGGATAGTAAGGGCCATAGATATCCTCTGGGCTGTCCTCAGGGTCGACCCACAAGTAAACACCTCCTTGACCCTCTGCAATAATATCGTTGGTCATAATGTGATGACCACCGTCACAACGATAACCTCTGCCGAAAATATCAACTGCTTTCCAGTCGAAGCCTTCAGGACAGATGCCAATGCGAGCCATGTATGATTGAGCCCACTTTTCTTGTTCTTTGCGTTCATCCTCGCGCATACTTTTAATTTTCGTTTGACGGGAAGCCATGTGTTGATCGTGGCGGGTGGTTAGGAAAGATTTTGCCTTTGTTGTAGAGGCGGATAGTTTGTAGGTGGAGTCGGAGGGAGGTACAGGGGGTAACATGCTGTCAGGAGTGTATTGGCTACCAGAAGACGGTTGTGGCCCAGTTTTTGATGCAGATATGGTTGGGGTTCTGGACTTGTCGTATTTCGACATTACATTACTGGGTGTTGCTTGAGGAGTTTGCGACTTCTGCTTTGAAATTGACGAGCTGGACGAGATCGTTCCATCCATGTGAGAGGGCATATATACCGTTTTCTTGTATTGAGAGGAGCCTGGTGCTGTAGTGGCTTTTGCGTCGCGTTCAATTCTAGATGGTGAAGCCATTCCTTCCAGGATGGTTCGTTTTTGATCTCCAATTAGAGCCTTAGATGTGGGAGCATGGGCATTGGCTGTGTTCCCTCCGGTTGTTTTCAGTCGCACATATCCCTCCAGCACAGTTCGAGATTGATCTCCGAGTTTTGCATTGGTAGTCGAGGGGCGAGGTCCAGAAGCTGGAGGTGGAGAATATTTTGAAGTGTTTGATGAAGTCTTGGATGATGCGACCGATGATCTTGGAGGTGCAATAGTAGAAGCCTGTTTTGTACCAGACTTAGAGTTCGAGGCATTTGTATTCTTCGTCAGCGTAGATTGATGACTAGAGCTCTTGAAAAAGCTGGCAGGCGGAGGAGGTGCTCCAGAATTGGATCCCATGGCTGGCTCAGGTCGGAGTGAGTACTGTTGGTGCTGGAGGAATTTGTTATGGAAATCTTTTGGGCGAAAGATATGGAGAGGATGAAGAGAACTTGCAGAGATTGGTATGTTTTATACATATGTGGCTGTTTGACAACTAGCTGGAAATGTGAATCAACGGAGGAAGTTGAGGCTGTTATTCATGAATTTGGCCACAAGCGAGCTAATACCACACGAAGATTCCTCTATCTCCAACCACCCAAGAGGAATATACTGACTAACAGTTGCTTCCTATACCGGGAAAACCTTCAAGTACAACTGCTTCTACATAGATCTCGGCTCTCACGTGACCTACCGTGACGGAGCCATTCATATATCAATCGAGATGCTGAAATGAGATATCGAGAGCTTAAACAACCAGTATAATACTCTGTGAAAATTCCTTGACTCACATATTCATCCCATTGATGAACTGGGCACTGATTTATGGTCACATGACAGCGCCTGGAGACCCGTTCGGGCTTCCCGGATACATGCCAGTTTCGGGACGGACTCGGTAGGAGTATCGCAATGCAGAAGTCGATATTGCCTTGAAGCTGCTGTGCAACATGAACCGCAAATGCCGACTGAAAAGGAGAGCAAAGTCCCAACTCGACCTGCACGCCCCAAATACAACCGGAAGAACACATCCCACATTTTCGATATGATTTATCCATCAACCATCAGACATGGGAATGCTGATACCCCTCAATTGGCGATTGGGGATGATGCGCGGCCGATGACTCGCGACCAATCGAGTCCTCGAATTCATCTTGGTAGCAGACAAGTACGTTCTAGGCGTCTCACGTGGAGGGCGTAGTAAGAATAGGGATTGTTATCGCATTAAAGGATGATTTCTGCTGCTCCTCGGAATCGTCGGTTTTGATATTGTTTTTGAAAGGTTTCGATGAACTTCCCCAGACTGCAACATCATCTCAATCTCTTGGGTCTCCACGTGATCTATCTACCCCACTTAACTAGTGATGCCAATTTTGCAGGCAATCTTCATCAACGATTTCAATGAACACTCCGAACCATCCCGAGCTTTCCGATTCTTCTCCAACAGCGACGAGACACCGACCTTGAAATCGTTTGAGCGCTTCGAGATTGCTTGCACGATGAGTGAAAACAGTCCGGACGCAATTGATCCCCAGCTTACCCCGGACGAAGCCAACCGCATCATCCACTCGCATCGGAAAGTACGCTATGGTATGACATGATTCCTACCCCTCAATGAATGCCCCTCATCCCGCACGACAAATGCCACTGTTTCAGCAGATGTTGACGTGTGAATAGGGACTGCTTGCTGGCCGTGCAGGCAACGCAAGGTAAAATGTGACAACAAGCATCCATGTGAAAATTGTGTGAAAAGGGATCACGCTGGGTTGTGTTCATACAACCCCAAGCAGAATGCAGTCAAACCAGCGCAAGGCTCTGTGGCTGGCATCAAAAGAGCACGCTCTCCTGGAAGTGAGAGTTCGTCGAGAAAAGAAGAAGATAGATGGCCTAGGACAAACGGTAAGCTTTATTTCAATTCCCGAGTGGCACTTGATGGGGTTATGTCAACCTCGCCGGGGAACCCTCGGGATTGCTATCATTTTACTCTACGTGGACATGCATCCACCCTTATCCTCGAGCAAACACGCAGGCTATTTTCTCTACTGCCATAATTGGAAAACCTCTCCTGATTTTGGCTGTTTACTGATGCTACTCTAGATGAAGATGATCCCAATGAGTCGCGGTATCTTGGCCAGAATAGTATTGCCGCTTTCTTAAGTGAAGAAACAAGAGCAGGTCAAGCAACGGGAACTAGCGAGCAGGATGTTATCAAGCAAGACATCATGCCTATACTAGGGTTACAAATCTCGACAGCGCCATATCCATTTATGTCGAAAGAACACATGGATAAGATTCGACTCGATATTGCTGCGGCCTTGCCTTCCGACAGGGACGTTCTCAAGTATGTCACTTTCCGGTGGCTCGCCATGAAATTTTGTTCGAGATTTACTGACCTGCTATAGAACTTTTCAAATATATAAGCAAATTGTTCAACCGTTCTGGGGCCTTCTCATAGATGTGGAAGACTTCGAGTCGAAGCTATGTATATACCTCGAGGATCGAGGAGCCAGTTCAAAACATCCAGCGAATGATGGAAAAGGAGTCTCGTCAGCTTGGCTAGGAATGTTGTTTGCCGTGCTTGCGGTGGCTTCAAATTACACAGAATTATCATATCACAAAAGAGTTGCCGCATCTCAGGCTTTTGGTATGTTGGTTTAGGGGAAATGCAAAGGAAATGTCTAACTTCTGGTTACAGTACAAACATCATTTCATTGCTTACGACTTTCGAATTTCCTGATCCGACCATCGTTGGAGGCTCTTCAAGCATTGCTAATCCTTGGATTTGTTCTTGCAAATGATATGAAGGCAGAAGCATCATGGGCTCTGATTGGTCTCACATGCAGACTCGCACAAGCTCTTGGTCTCCATCGAGGACCACATGAGAGTGCAAGGATTACACAACCTACAGCAAATGATCTGCCACGAAGAAAACTATGGTAAATTCCACAGATTTGGAAACATACCATTTGTGCTGACAGATATAGGTGGACGATTGTCTGGCAAGACAGCCTGCTCTCTCTTTCCTTTGATCGATCCCCAATTGCGACGATGACAAGATGTCAACTACCTCTTGGACCAAATGCCATAACCGAAGGCTGGTCCTATACTGAAGCAATGTACCACCTCTGCCAGAAAATCCTCGAATCCGTCAACAATGATAGTGCAGTACCTCCAGACTTTAATCAAATCATCAAGCACTCTCACGAGGTAGAAAATATCCGAAATCAAGTCCAGCCAAAATTAAGGCAGAAGGAGTCATGCCGAGAGGTACAGGATTGGCTTCAATACTATGCAATTCGACTTCACACTTCATTTGTTGTCTCTGTTTTGTGCAGACCCGCACTTCGCCGTGGAGAAAATATCGGAATCGACCCAGGGCAAAAGGCCATGTTGGCAGAGAAATGCAAACAGAACTTGACAGAGACCGTGCGAATGTACCTCAAGATGCACTCACTAAGTGTTATCCCGACTCGATCATGGGCATTTACCTACCACGGCTTGTCATCTGCGGTGCTTCTTGGCATCCTGGGAGAAACCAAGACAGATCCCGAAGTTCGACAATTACAGGGTGACTTAATCTCGGCATTGTCCACGACAGCTGCCAAAGAAGGAACAACACCACATCTCCCACAATCAGAGAAAGATATCGAGCTGAGTGGGCCATTATCCCGAGCTCTTGCGGCACTGAAAAATATATACGACCATGGTTGGGTGGTGGAAGGAAAGCCTGTGAATGGCACAGACATCCAACCAATGCCGACACAAGATCAGAGTCAATTTGAGCAACAACAAAATGCTGCTCTCGCCATGGCGTCAATGCAGAACGGAATGCTGCCACCGCTGGACTACAATTCGCAACTAATGACACCAACACAACTACTGGGTATAGCATCGCCTCAAGTCATCGACCAAACGATGAACATGTCTCCCATGGATTTATTTGACTCCATATTCTGGGGTAAGCTGTTCTTTCCTCAATGTTTCATCTTTCAAAGCTCAACACTGACATGTTAAAGATCCATATCCATATGGTGGCATGGACCAACTTGGTTTCGACTACGGTCAACCACTGTATCCACAACAATTTTGACTCATATAAGAGGTGTAATGTGTCACGACTATGTAAAAAGGGTTCGAAAATGATTCATGATGGCGAGCGTTGGCGGCGCAATTGCAATTTGTATCTTATCCCGGACCGTAAATTCGAGTCTAATCAAATTTATCTGGCTCAAGTCCACAACGAACGAAGATCTCCTGCTGACCCTATTGAAATGGTCTCCAAGCGAGATCACAAGGACCACCTGGTCCCTCAAGCAGGATCTCGTTCTTATAATACCAATCATTTACCCTGTCTTTCCATTCATTCATGCATTGAACTGGTATATGGGATAATGAAAGAGCTTCTGTCTTATGTTCTTGAGATTGTTGTCTCACGGTCCTTGTGTAAATGCACCCGCAAGTGGTCAACTCTTCAATGTCCTCATTCTCGCTTTCTCTTTGCTCACTCTTCGAACCTCGTCAAATCAGTTTCGCAATCCCCCAAAATAGTTCTAATGGGCACATTATAGTTGATAGCAGCGTTGACTCGACAGTAGCATCTCAGGTCCCGCATGAATATGGTAATTCACCGCAAATGTCGCACACCACTTACTTTCCGAGTCTTCTGCCTAGATCCACATCCCAGAAGCCTAAGATTACAGACTAGCTACTCATGCCTCTTTAAAATAGGATTGAGCGGCATATGAGAACTCCGCGATCTTCGCAGCTGCCATTACCAAGCTACTGGACAGGGGTAAGCTCCTTATATATATCTTAGCACTTGCACCCCTTGGTCAAACTTGAATCTCGAAATTTTGATGGTTTCGTTAAATAACGGATTCTTCAACGGTTTGCGAGGAGTGACACGTTAATATTTCAGAAAAAGATTAAAATTTGAGGTTGTTAGAGGGAACGACCCAATTTTGCTTTAACCCTCATGAGGATGGCATTTGAGAAGAGACAAAACCTTTTCCTGATCGGCAGATGCTCGAACAGAGGCGTACAACGATCTGACCTGGGAGCCCATGCCGGGAGCATCGGGAGAGCATTCTCTCTTAATTACGAGCATGTTGTACTTCTTTATGGTGACTTTTCAATGGCAGATCCGCCTACAAACTTCCCTTGGGATGCACATGGGATGGGTTAACCCCCCAACACAAATTAAAAGTAAAGTGACACTTGAGAAGAAATTGGCAGTTGGGTTGCGTTAACAGCAACGTCCACAAAACAACTTTCCCCATGATTATTATGAAGTATAAAATTGTACTGGTAAATCATATTATACGCGCTTTCAATGCATACGGCAGGATTTGGTGTTGCCTGTCATGTTTCAAGGACTTCACTCTCTCTTCATAACATTTTTAATCTCTTTTGATACTGTTTTGCTTGCTACTATTTAGGCTTCAGAGGCCGAGATATTTATATTTCCACTTGTTCCCCATGGTCTATTATTGACGATGGGCACGAATGCTTAAGCGTAAAGTGATAATTTGGAAGCTAGAAAGGCCGTTTCAAATGTCTTCTGATGACTGTGGCTGAGAAGTGCTCTCTGTACTTAGGTATTTATAATTTATTTTTCGATTAGTCAGATCATACTTTTCAGATATAAATAGGGCCTTGGTTTGTAATTAAGGTTAACTGTGTCCTGTACCGGAAACATCAAAAGAGTATCGAGCACTCAGAAAGGAAAGACGTTACAGTTGTAGGCCACAATAAGTTATCCCCTGAAATAAACGGATGGAAACTGCTTGCGGCTCAACAGTTTGAGTTACAGGAACAGCTTGGTTTCAGTAGCTCTGATAGAGAGATGTAATTAGATGTACAATTGACAGTAGAAAGGTATTCTTTTCTTACCAATGACACTTGAAAATCCGAGAAGCTAAATGGTTCCGAGACTTGTCACAGCTGTGGATTTGAGTGTATTTTTGAGGAAGAAAATGAGATCTAGTAGTCCCTTAACACGATTTTACTTTGATGCAGGTTTCTTCTTCCTTCCTTCCTTCCTCTCCAGTCTCGTGACTTGTAAATTGTTCGATTGCCTTTCCACGATATCGAAATTCAATATTTACTCGTTAATCCATGCTTCCAGGGGCGTATTTGAAGAGGTCAAGATTGTGCATACAGGAAACACGTCTGAATTGTAGAAATTAGGCATCTCTGATTTTAATGGTTCAAGAAGCGATCGGTAATAAGGGGAAAGGGAAAGTCAATAGTCTTGATGTTGAGGTGACTCAAGGCCTGGAATATAATTACATATAATTTAACACTAGCCTACCAACACTTCTTTTGAGTAGAGTTCAGGTATTGAGTATTAAACGCTACACGAGGAGTAAAGCATGGCATGTGGGTAGATAGCTGTGTTCATTAACAAACTAGAGGGCGAATCATTGCATCAAACCCCATTTTCACGACTAGAATTTTGTGCTAGGAAGATGCGTAGAAGTTGCGAGTCCTACTTTAGTGTGTGCTTCATGTGACAGCAGGGTTGCGATTTGACAGCGCATGGGTTCGATATTGTTAGCGTACTTCGTTCTGATAAGTTCATGGCTAGAGATGACATCACTAGGAGAGGGAGCCTTCGGCGCTCTTTGGAAGTCTTGATTAAGAGCTTGACGACGTTGGCTCAGGGAACGAGGGAGGGGGTTTCGGGGGTTATTCAAAATTTCAATTTGAAGTGTATAAAGGACTCCTTAAAAGAAATCTTAAGCTTTTGTCTTGATAAGTCATCTTCTCTAGAGTTACTTCAATAATCGTCTTCATGGGTGGTGGATGGGCCAATTCATAATGAGAGCACAATGAGCACAAAGAGCACAAGGCTGAAAGTTCTTGAAAGTACTGTACGAATATGTGATTCGTCTTGAGTTGTAACATCGCCCGAAGAGTCCGCATAATGACCCACATCAAGACACAAAATTCTTCTCAGACGCACCTAACAAATATCAACCACCAAATTGACCTCCTCCGCAATCCCCTCCCTCCTCCCACAATTTCCCCCACCTCTCCCCTCCTTTCCCAACCAACTAACCGTTCCAACCTCCGCAGCTGTCGCACTAAGGCAACTCCCATTCTTAACATCCGTTCCCAACCACACCTTCCTCCCGAGTCCTTTCCCGACAACCCTCAAATCATACCAAAACACTCCCCTCCCAAACACATACCCCACCTCCACTCTATCTCCATCCGGTTTCTCGCTCCCAACAATCTTGACCGTCATATCTCCATCTCCAGGCTCGATTTCCATATAGCTGATGAGAGTGGAGTTTGGGCTTGGGTGCGGGGTGAGGATGGAGGGAAGGCCGTTGGGGAAGGTGCCCGGGGTGTGGAGGTGGAGGGATAGTTGGTGGTGCGGGGGAAGTAGATGTAGAGGGGGATGGGGCAGGATGAAGATATGGTTAGGGTTGGGTAGCCTGATTGGGCGATAGTGGTCGTGGCGAGGAGGGTGGAGATGGTGAGGGAGGAGAGATGCATTGTTGGTAGTGTTTGTGTGGGGAATAATAGTATAGGTTTGTGCCTCTTGACATAAATTCCACTTGAAAAAAGTTTGATAAAAGAAGCCTTTGCTTGTAGCTATATAGCCAACACTCGTGTCCAGTCTTGGGGTTGTAACGTGTTCCAAAATCTCGCGACAACGGCTAGGACAATATAAACACAAGCGTTCGTGTTTGAATAGGATGAAATAAAAAGCCATACAGATCTTACCGGTAAATACTGGATATGGCTATGCGAACACGAGGTAACATACATTTTTACACCACAATAATGCGGGGTAGCATGGGACAAGTCCGGTGCCAAGTAACCGGGAAAAGACTTTCGAATCCTACAAAGCACCATTGACAATTTTTTGATGTGAGAAGTCATCAGGGAGATCGAGTTTGATTCGCCTCCTCGCTAGTTTGAGGATCCAATGCGTTGTTTCAAGGATTTTTGATTGAGCATTTCGCGATCACTCGAGATATTCCGGTTGTTTCCGAACAGCTTGCTCAAGCTTCCGCTATCTGCTCATACACACCTTCCAGCGTTTACAACAGCTGTATGCTTCTCGGGATTCGCGAGGACCTCGATATTCTTCAGAGGATTCGCATCCAAAATCAGCATATCCACCGCAAAGCCTAATTTAATCTGACCCAGAAATTGTTCTTGTCCCATCATTCTCGCAGGAGTGACAGTAGCACTCTGCAAAATAGCAAGAGGAGACTAGACTTGGCTCCTGATACTGAATTCTTCTGATTGGGAAGCGGTCAAATGGCCAAGGAGATCCGATCCGAAACAGATATTTACACCAGCATCAGAGGCTATCCTGAGACCAGCGACAAAGACTTCGGTGTTCTTTTCCATTTATTCGCTGGGCGTATATCCTTCATGTTTCTTGTGTGCCATTGCTGAATAGGTGACCAGTGTTGGCGTCAGATATGCGCCTTTGATGCCATCAGCTCCGCCGTCTCTTGATCAATCAAATTTCCATGTTCAATGCTCATCATACCGTTATTTATTACCTGTTGTATCGATTCGGGCGTTTATGCGTGTGACGTGGCGTAGGTCTTGCTGTGCTTTGCAATTGTGGTAATGGCTTGGACTTCTTCAGCGGAAGGAAAGTGATAAAAACGGAGCCATCCTTATTCACTATTAACTTCATTCAACTGTAATCACAAAAGCATTTCAACACACTGCCACTCCGCTATCCTTGAGTCTATAAAATCTCCAATTTCACTAGAATGTGACACTCTAAGTCATGTCCTAGTGAGCTCGAAAGAGTAGCTATTCAGCGGTGTCCAGTTGCGGATCAAGGAACTCACAGTTCTATACCTTTTGCTCGTGACCCATCGCTCCTAGTCGAAAAGTTGCAATACGTGTAGTTCAATTCTAAATCAAGTAATGGTCCTGAAGAGCAATTTATTGCGGATCGAGCTTCTACTTAACAGCAACAACCCTCAGACAATAGGAGCGTACACTCGACAGCATACTTTAGGATATCCATTCCAAGCATTGAAATCAGATAGAGTAGCACAAACTGTCAGGGTTGCAGAGCACATATTTGAATGGCCAAGTGAAATTGTTCTTGCTCCTATTGACTAGAAGAGTCTCCATGGCGGGAAAACTCTCCGGAGTAGAAGTAATGACTTGTAACTTGTAAGTGAGACAATATTGGTACGTTTATAGAGCGAAATTAAGGTTTCATGTGATGAGAATGAGATGTTGGGATATATAGGTTGAGATCACTTGGCTTGACTGGGTATGATCAAGGTTGAAGGCACGTGCCGTGGAATTGCGAATAAGCAAAAAGTGGAGAGAGCTATCGTTGGAAGTTGCATCAGAATGTAGAAAGTATCTTGTTTGACACCAAAGACGTGCCACTTGACGCCCAGGCTTATTAATATATCTCATTATCATTACTCTATTCGAAATTCATCTTGAAAAACTCTACTCCAAATCCCCAACCCTCTCATACTCCCTTCTAGAATTCTTATCTCTTCCTCTCCCAAACCGTCTACTCCCCCACTTAAAAGCCCACCACGCCAGCCCGGTAAACGCAAACCCAACCACAAACCCCAAAACAGTAACGACCACCCAATGTCTCCCCATCCAAAGAATCGCCTCAAAATCCCTCCCATGCCAGCTCCCTCCCTGAACATTACTGAAATACCCATAACTATCACCTTCTTTCTTGTTCGGAAAAAGAAGCTTAACTTGGTTCTGAGGAAGGTCGTATGGCCCGCCGGATTCGAGATACTGAATCCAAATCGCACTAAGGAATAATGGCCCGGTGGTGTACATGACCGTAATGTACGGCACGATCCAATTCCTGCTATACGCCTCTAAACTTTCCACCGCCATCCCAAAAAATGGGTGCCCCTTTCTCGCCCCTAATATATCGTTCGAAATTCCAGTAGGACTCGTACGACATGCAAACGCAGGGTACTGTAAAAGAGAAGAGAAGTTTTGGTAAGGTTTTAGGTCGAGATCAAGGTATATGCCGCCGTAGTGGAGGAGGATGAAGTAGCGGATTGCGTCGGCGCGTTGGATGGGGTAGGGGTAGGATGTGTAGGTAGGGAGGAAGGTGGGGTAGTGGGTTTCGATGAAGGAGAGGGATGAGGCGTCTGTCCAGAACTATTTCTCATCGATTAGCTCCGTTCCAAATCAAGATGCTTGCGCAAAAATAATACCATATATTGATAATCGGGATGTAACTCATTCGTCGCTTTTTGCGCATCCCGCCAATGCTCGGGTATATTCTCGTCTTTGTAGGTCTGGTGAATGATTTTCGGGATAAGGTGAGTCGTCTCGTTTGAGCTATATTCGAGAGGTAGAGCTATGTGGGTGGGTATAGAGTACCTTGCGCCATCTTCGAAGAGGAGGCTAATGAGGAACCTGGATCTATGAAGGAGTATCGCGACAACGAAGCACACAAAGATAATGAAGAAAAGGCCTCGTCGCGAGGATCTATAGCCCATGATTATAACAAACCGAAAGATTGTCGCAGTTGCAATACAGAGGGAAGGAGGTAGACAGTATCAAAAAACATATCAATTGAAGAATAAAGCCACATTCTTCTGTGACAGACGAGCATGAATTGGAACATTCAATATAATCCTACCGAAATTTGCGCAAACAGAGGATAAGCACCTACCTTCAGCGTGCTGGGTACTGAGAGACACAAAAAGCATCCTGCCTTGTCGCATCAAAGCCTTAATGGCAGACTGCGCGAATAGAAGTTCGTATTACGGCATCATGGCTAATAAATGTCCCAGTATCTTATGTCTGTCGAAGGCGTCTCGCCCAAGGTTGCTGGAGTTGTCGCCATTGCCGGAGGCGTGGTTTGAAAGATGTTGGGTTGGGTTGGCTGACGATTCGTATCGATATCACTGTGTGGAGGCGCAATGTCACACGGCCAACCCATCCTAGCTCTAGGCAGCACGATATTTCCAGGACATATAAGCAAAGGAGTGTGGTAAGGTGTAATGAATGAATGAGATCGGTCCGTGTCGTCGTCGTCGTCGAACATCGTTTGCGTGGCAGACGGAGACTTTGTCGCCGATTTGAGGTTGATATTTGCTGACTAGTTGATGACATAATACCGCGAAGTACCCCCTTTTCTTCAGCCCTATTCCTCTAGTCAGATCTTCGATTCATTACCCTATCGATAACCAAAAACTCCTCCTTTTACCCCAGAAAGTCCTCCGTTGGATCGTGCGTTCCAAAGAAATGGTTGTCACTCTGACAGAATCACCCAGCGGCAGGCCCGCTTGCATCACCAACAATATTCCCATCATCGTCCAATTTCCCAGCTCTTTTCAAGCTTTCATACAAAGCCCAGGCAACCATAGTCTTCCCATCTCTTGCCGCAAGTTTCCACAGGTCTTCATAGTTGATCAACCTCAACTTAATCATCTCGCCCTGAAGTCTGTCTCCTGTCAACTTTTCTTTCAAAGCCTCAATCTCGAGCCGTTCCATTTTCTTCTCCCACAGAAACAACGCGATGAATTCGTCAGAACCACCTGGACTTGGGTACATCGCTTGTGCCAAATTCTCAGGATTTGGGCTGTCTTCCATAGCCAGTTTTGTCATGTCGATGAGTTCGCTTGTGGGTATTTTCATCCCAGTTTCTTCTTCGATTTCTTTGGCGGCAGCACCACTAAAAGTCTTTGCATCGTCAATCATGCCAGCGGGTATCTCCAAGAAGGCAAGACTGCCAGCTGGTATTCTTGCTTGCTCTGTCATTATTACCAGCCTTTCATCGCGAGAGTCTTCTGGTCGAAGGATCATGAGCATTGCAACACTCCCCCCTCGCATGAATATCTTTCCCGGAAGTGTCAGCGGCTTGCCCTTATTGGCGCTCTGAAGCACTGCATCGAGTTTGATGAATCCAGGTCGCGGTCCAAAGTAGTCGACCGCCTGAATGTGAATTTTGCGAAGTACGTAAGGGTCATCGTGAAATGGATGAAGAGGCTTGGTATCCCGATATTGCAGTTTGAGTGACGCCTTCAAAGTTTCGATCCACTCTGCAAAAGGCTTCCATTTCAAAAGCACTTCCTTCGAGAATTGCCCAGGCATGTCGCGAGCAAAAGAGACAGGAACCGCAGATTCGAATCCTTCTAGATCGAACGTTGGCCACTTTTCTGACTTCCAATTTTCTAGCATGGCGTCCAGATTCTTCATGAATTCCTCTTTCCCGGCACCTTCAGACGGGCTTCGAGTGTGAGGAAATGTGGCCGAGTTCGAAAGGCCTGGTGAGAGCAAAGTCTCAGCATCAGGAGAAGCCATTGTGAACTAGGCTCGAAAATGCAATGGTATAAGGCTGCTTTGAACGATCCGTTGTTTTCTTATGTTAGGCTGAGCAGATGTCCCAAGATTCTGCCTTCATGTCAGCCTGGGAATAGCGGACAGCTAGGTACCTGTAACCACAGATGCGGCTCACATACAGGAATCTTTGGAAATTCAGCTCTGACAAAGCGAACTGCAGAAAGTTTCGGACACCCGATGGAATCCAATCAGCTTCAATGTATGATGCACCGGGCAAACTTGGGGCCAATGTCGTTCGGAGACGTATTTGTGCAACCACATCTCTCTGAATTGTATAACCTTAAATGTGCGGGAATTGCGGGTCTTCCCATCATGCTTGTCGATCGATAACACACACACGGAGCCTGCCTTAAATTGGATCAGTTCACCATTAATCGTGGTTGATGATTGGGTCGGAACTCAATAAGCAAATGATGTGTGGGTCATGCTGGGGCCGGAAGCAAGTTGTGTGCCCCAAAAAGTGGGGTCTAATTGAAGATTCGCTGACTTGACACTTTTCCTCAGCCAAGTCGACCAGCCTAGACATTTGCAACATCTTCATACGCTGATTTCGAAGCCTCAGGATGGCATTGGCGACTCTAATACCACAAGTGAAGGTAAGATGCCTCCACAAGTAACGACAATTGTGACCACTCTAATACTTCGAGAAAGCTTCTGTCGCTCTGAAGCTTTCTTGCACTATTGATATAGGAGGCAAGAAAGAACCGGCTGTTGTCGCAACAAGTTCCTAACGATCTTTGTCATTGCGAATCTCTCTTCTCCCATCATGATCTGTGATGTTTGTAAGCAGATGCTGGAAAACCAGAAGAAATCCTACTGGAAAGGAACTTATGACTTGTCTTTTGAGCACCATGGGGACGAATTAAGCTTAAGAGAATCCGCAGAGAAGCATTGTTGCATCTGTACTGCAATCTGGTGGAAAGTAGGCAAGCTTGAGAAGGGAGAGAATATTCCAAACAGCCCAGGACTTGCCACCTGGGAGCAGAGGTGCTTCACCAGAGCCTCCTTATCATACGTCCATCAATGGAAAGTCTATCGACTTGATTTCAGACTGAGCCCATTGTACAATTCCGAGAGAGCAGGAAGCTTCTTCCTGAAGCCAAAAGGTAATTCAGCCAATTCAGCAAGAGCAGAAAGCTGGGCGTACGGTCTGCATGATGCTAATATTTCTGAAGGATTCGAAAAGCAGGCTCATCGCCACCGCCACGAAATCACCAATTCCACGTCCACATACGAGGTTTTTCGTTTGGCAAAAAACTGGCTTGATGAATGTGTCACCTCGCATCGTATGTGTCGGCATGTGAGTCCGGACGAAAGATGGTATCCCGCTCGTTTGGTCGACATGGGTCTTATGTCAGATCAGAACAGAATCCGAGTCGTTGAGCCGAGATCGCAAAGAGAGACTGATGTGACTAACCTTTTCCTTTATCCCTATATCCAAATAAACCACTTCTCCAAGAAAGTACAAGAGAGCGGCTTATCTACTTTCAATTCTCTCTCTCGTGGGAATAACTACTGATTTTGCTGTAGTGGATTGAAGGTCGTTATGTCACGTTGAGCCACTGTTGGGGACTAACACCATTTCTCCATCTGAACAACGCGACTCTTTCCCGCTTTGAAGAAGGGGTTGAGCTTGAAGCATTGCCAAAAACGTTCCGACATGCTTTTGACTTCGCTTGCCGGCTCGGGGTGAGATACATATGGATTGATTCGCTCTGTATCTTGCAAGATTCTCAAGAGGATTGGTTATACCAATCTGCTCAGATGGATCAAGTGTACAACAACTCGCTTTGCAACCTATCGGCTACCGCTGCGGGGAATAGCACTGTCGGACTGTACTCAAAAAGAGATGAAACTCAATCCTGGACAGATGACGTTGATCTGAAGACTGACGGGATACCCGGACGCGACGATCTCACGTCAAAGCAGACATGCACTATTCTCGATTTGACTTTCTGGCAGCGAATTATCGACGAGGCTCCGGTGAACAAAAGAGGTTGGGTATTGCAAGAAAGACTCATAGCGCCACGAGTTCTACATTTCTGTCATGACCAAATAGCCTGGGAGTGTTGGGAGAAGGATTTTGCAGAAAGTCGGCCCGACAATCTCCCGCTGCACCAGCTCACTGGAGGTTCAGTGATCGATGGAAATCGACTCAAGGGCATGATCCCATCTTTGAACGGAAAGATGCTCAGAGAAGCAAGGCTTGGAAAAAACAAGCATGGAGAACAGATAACAATCGATGAGCATCTCGTCCATGCGATTCCTTCAATATATTGTTTCGAGCTCTGGAAACGGGTGGTGGAGGTATATTCGAAATGCTTGTTGACCAAGTCGTATGACAAGCTCATTGCCCTGGCTGGAATTGCCAAAATTATGTCGAGGAGAATATTGAATGGAAAGGATGAGAATTATATCGCCGGCATGTGGCGAACGTACTTGGAGAGCCAACTTCTCTGGCGGGTTGACCCTGTGGTTGAGAAAGGCAAATTCCTCCTCCACTCGGCACGGCCAGAGGAGTACCGTGCTCCAAGCTGGACTTGGGCAGCCGTCGACACCCCTTACGGCGTCAGATATGGTGACGCAACAGACTACGGACAAGACCCTAAGAAGAAAGAAAAATCTCTCTTTATACATGTTGATAAGGTGAAACTAGAGCGGAGGACGCGAGACCATTTCGGCATCGTCACTGGCGGGTATGTGGTACTGAAGGGAGTCCTCAAGAAAATTGTAATAGTTGACTCGCAACGGGAATCTTATACTAGATACCATTGGCAATTGAAAAAGGATGGGAAGCTTCTGGATGAGACGTACAAGATGATATATTTGGATGCGCCAAAATCCGATTGTCCAGGAGTTGTCGATCGGCAAGATGGGAAGAAGTTTGTGGATGGTCGAATGTACTGTTTGCCAGCAGCAAGAGATCGCTCCAACTTGGAGCTAGAAGAATCGCCACAGGAGTTAATCTGCCTCCTCCTTCAAGCGATCGAGGGAGAACCAGGTACATTCAGGCGTATCGGCTTGACAAAGATCTCTCGATACCATCCCAAAAGTCAAGAAGAAGTGCTTGGATTGTCGACATCTGAAGATGAAGCCAAGATGCCCTGTCCGTGGGACGCAGTGGCAAAGAAACACACGATTCGTGTCATTTGATCTATGGGTGAGTTGGGCCTGAGCAATATCGGCATGATTAAGCTTATTAGAAGATATCAGAAAATCGTGTTGGTCAAAAAAGTCTATTTGTATATACCCAATTCGCAATTTAGCATGGAAAAAAAGGATGGAACGGCATAATGTGGATTGAACATTTCAGAGAGTCTGGTTGATCGGGGATTGAAAAGCGTAATTAGACCAAAGAGGTACTGATTTTATTTGTGCACCCTGCACTTACGCATGCCCCGAAGACTGGTGACGGTGGAAAAGACGATGGAGAAGAAGAGAAGAGTTCCCCCGCGAGAAGAAATATTACGATCCAGGTGACTAGTGGGCTGAGGCCAATGGGGGAGGGGGTGGTCTTGGCAACAGCCTCGATTAAAACCTCCTTGCATGAAACTTCATGTATCCTGTCGGACTATGTTCTCGGAAATCGTGGCTTCCATTATCGGTGGCGGTCAGTCTAGTGTTCTTCTGCAATTCAGATGAGCAAAATCAACACACAATTTGCATGAGGGGGGAGGGAAAAAAAAACAAAGACGGATAGAACCCCCGTTTTGTTAAATCATTACATTACCCAAGTGATGTCTTGTTGCCTGCTGCTCTATCTAATTTTCGCTGCTTTCCAATGCTATCAGAACGCCATTATGTTGTCCCATATGTACTCTTTACAACTCACCATCAGTTTTCTTCTCCCTTCGGCTTGATATCCTTTCCAGCCTTTTCCAATTTATCCCCCAACATCTCCTGCGCATTCCCAAGCAAATGCCCCGCCTCCTGGCTCTGAAACTTCTCCGCACTCTTCGCCGTCTCCCCCACATTACTACCCACAACCCCCACCCTCTCAGCGATATCCCTCGCAGCCTCCGCGACATTACTACCCATCGTCTTCCCCGCCTCCGTAGCATTATTCCCCATAACACCAACTCGCTCACTCACATCCGCATATCCCTCTTTAATGCTGTCACCTGCTTGCTGAGCAAGTTCTTGAGGAGAGGGGTATTTCTTCATGGCTTTGAGGACGAGGTAGTAGGCTTGGATGATCAATTTGTGGATTGCTTCTTTGACGAGCATTGTGATTCCGTGGCTGAAGAAGCCTTTGAGGATCTCGCCGAATATACCTTCGTAAAGCGCTTCTGGTCCTTCTTCACGGTAGATCTTGAGGATGGTGTTAAATACTGTGCTGCGTTTTGCGACCTTCTTAGCATCTTCGGCAGACTTTTCTGCTTCGAATGTAGTATGGGTATGTTCGATTTCCTGCTCGAGTCGTTCGGCGGATTCGGGGTTGACGGGTGGCGAAGATCCAGCTTGTGCTCTAGCTTTAGCAAGGGAGAATGGATAGGTAATAGTGCTGGCGATGGCTTTGGATGTGGCGGCTAGGATGAATGTTATTCTTGCCCCGGGATCATCGCGCTTTGATCTTGGGAGGAGGGTCCGTTTGAAGAATTCGTAGAGGAAGAAGGTGATGCTTGGGTTAAGTGTGAGGACCAAGGAAGCGGAGTAGCCTGACCAGAAACCCTGTATTCCCTTTTGCTCCTTGATCTTGTTGAAAATTTCTTGGACGCTCGGCTCTTTAGTGTAGGTAGAACCAGATCGAGAAGCAACGAGGCTTGCAGTCTGCTTTCTTGTGACAATGTTTGAAATTGGAGTGGTGAAGAGCTTCGAGCATGCCCCTGCGAACGCACCGACAGCCAACTCATCCAATACCGGAAGAGTTGTCGTATTTCCACCATGCTTTTGTAGCCGTCCTGTTCGCAAGTAGTTGTAGAACAGGAAGAAGAGGAACGAATCCGCTATCGACTTCCCCGTATCCTGCACTACACCAGTGTACAATGCTGCAAAACCCCCTTCTTTGTTATAAATTTGCTTAAATCCATCGATGACACCCTTGTACTCGCATTCATCGGGAGTAATGGAGGATTTTCGTAGTTGTCGTTGGACTTGCAGACGGGTTATGATGAGGTCGAGAGGGTAGATGGCGAGGTTGGAGATGGCAGTTCCGGTTGAGCCTGCAAGAGCGTGGCCTAGTGCGGGGAGAGCAGGGCCATTGAGGATGGATGGGGAGGAAGTTTCTTGACTTTTGTGGTAGAGGTCGAATGCATCCTATTTTTACATATTAGCAGAGGAATTGTGGCAAGGGATGAATATTGTACAAGCTGGCTGTTGTATACAGTCGTCATCGCGGAATCTTTGGTTGGTATAATGTTGAAAGGTTTGCTTAATTGAGGTGCATGAATGAGAAGAGCTTCTTTGTAAACAATTTAAAGCCATGGAGATTAACAACGCGACTCCTAAATAACATTAACTGACGAGGTGGATACTACGTCATGGGCTGTCCCCAGATTGCGGGGAGGTGCACGGGCCACACAGCGTATTCAGCCTTGGCCAGCCTTGTGTTGAAGGTAACGTTCTAGGCTCTCTTGGTATAAAGAAGTCGATCAGAAGCTCTTCACCCTGTCGAAGAGAAAGAATGGGTCTAGAATAGGACATTCACAAATCAGGGAAACTTTCCCCTCAAATCTTTTTTGAAGATCTATTGCTACGCTCGCAGGTATAGTGATTACTTCCCTTATCCCTTGAACTCCTCTCCGATCTCCAATACAGAATTACCACCCATACCTAAACCATGCTGGTATTCGTCATACATCAATTCTCCTCTATCTTGTTGACTTCTGCTTTGGCTTCTTCCCAAGTTTCTTTATTCTTCTTCGCCCACTCGATTTGACTTCGTGCATATGCAAGCTTCTATGATTAGCAATTATTCGCTAAAAGAGGATCTTACTCACCATATATCGCCTCAAGTCATCTTCCTTTTCGCCTTGGAATCTCTTGAGGTCTTTGAGAGTGCCTGCGGTTGCGTTTCGTACGTCCTGCTCAGACGCTTGTTGGGCTTGTTCCAGTTGTTGTATTGATTCCCGGGTTTTGCCAATCATATCCCGTCGCGTTCTCTCGGGATCTACATCAACGACCCCGTGTACTGCATGGCTTATGCGGCCAAAGATTTTATTCGTAATAAAATTGCCGCTTGAGCTCTTCCGATGGGCTGGAGATTGCTCTTCAACTTGAGGAGCACCTTGGGCTGCTGAAGGTGTGCTTGAAGAATCACCATGGGTCGGAGGAAAGTCGGAATCAATCGATGCGGTATCTTCCTGTGCGTTCTCTCGCCGAGATGAATGTGGAGGGTCTCTAGCCGACGAATTTGACCGTCGTGGTAGGTTGCCAGTACCACTACTGCTTAGATATTGCTCGATTCTCTTTGCCTCTGACTCGCTTCTCTCCAGTGATTCGAGAAGTGCTCTCTTCTTGGTAAGCTCATCATTCGTCATTTCCTGCTGAACTCGCTTCAAAACTCTGTATCGTAGAACACCTCGAACTACGCCTGCAAACTGAGCACTCTCTCGCATTGGCTCAGCAAAACTCGCTCCTAAAGACCCTGAAAGCTCCTCAGTTGCCAAATATGATGAATCTACTGCCTGACCAACACGCTCTATGGCAGCTGCTAAGGATGGTGATGGTTCCGAAAGCGAAAATCCGTTGAATCGTGCACCAAGCTCCGCCAAATCTGTCGCCAAGGATGATAGATGTGTCAGTGTTCGGCGATTGACCTTCTCGATAGGTCCAGTCAAGAGTAACTCTAGATCCTTGGTGGAAGCCTCAAAATTTATAAAGTATGGGTCAAGATCTTGTTCACTGAGGTTTTGAGAGTCTGGTGGGAATCTTCCAAACACCTGGGGTCCGGGTACAGTATGTGCGGCAGTAGATGGGCTTGCCATGTATTCAGTAGGCTGATTAGGCATGCCTTGAGAATTCGTAGTAGAGGATGATGCCGCCTTGAGCTTTGCAGAGGAGGCAGGTACTGGGAGCCAAGCATGAGCTGGCGAGGGGTTGGCGGGGTCGAGTGGGGGCGCTTTCATCGTGGACTTGGGTATAGACGCAATTGGATGCGAGTGTAGAACCTCATTCTTATAAAATTCAGCATAAATTCGCCCGTGGAGCAAATCAAGAAGTACGTACCCAGCTTGAATTCGGATCAAGGAATCTCCACCATACCCCGTCGTTCCGAACATCATCCATCCGCCGACATCGGTTTAAGAAGACAGCCAGCATGCGCTTCCGTAAATCAATAATTTGTTGGTCTTGTTTAGCTTTCGTTGGATTCGCAGCATAATCTGCCATGGTATGTTTCTCGGGAATCGGCGGTATGATTAACGTAGGGTGTAGCCGTGAGAGCGCATCGCGAAGCGTCGCAAACTCAGAATATCGTCGTCGAACTTCCAAATCCTACCAGTAATGTTAGTAGACATCTTCATACATAAAACCACAAGCCTTACACCCGTCCGGATTGTGTAGACAATATATTTCCCTCCACTTTCGTTGCTCTTGCCCGCATCGACAATCAGAATAGGAAGCTCGGGATTTTCGTAAAGTATTTGCTCAATTCTGCTGTCATAACCACCCTTCTTCCTCCTAGGAGCAGCCTTCGCAGCACCAGCATAGTCCTCGTCGCTTCCAATGTCACTGCCGTCATTGCCATATGGTTCGGGACGAGACTCTCCTTCTGTTTCCGGGTGGTGGTCACTTATGGTGGAGGGAGTGCGGGGCCCAGCGAAGCCGTGAGTGTCTATTGTGACCCAACCGCCGTCAGCATCATTGAGTTCCTCTATAGAAGTTGCTTCCCACATCTTGTACTTGTGCGGGGATATCTGGTGGAAAGACTTACTGGAGCCTGGAGAGTTCGGATTCGCTGTGGAAGAAGCTGTTGAGTCGCGACGTTCAAAGCTTGCCCCATACGGGTTATTGTCTTCGTCATTCCACATTATGCCGGGTCGCTGACACTTCCACAAGCTTCCGACAGCAAACGGGATTCACACGCAGTTGTTGTTGTGAATAATGTTTGTTGGCAGAATCATTCGAGCTTGGAGGTAGATTGGTGAAAGCGAGGCCAACAATGGCAAGGCTTCGTCATGAGCCCGCACGGACCCCACCTTAAACATAACTCGTCCTTTCCTTCACCTCACTTCTTTCAAGTCTACAGTGCCACATCCACACTACGACCTCAGTATTCGTATGACGAAAGCCTACATTCTTGATGTGAGTTACTCCAGACATGAATCGTATGTTTAAAGATAAAAGTTACATTATAGATGTCTACTTACTACATTGATGTTTCGCATCTTCCTTCACTGTCTGATCACATGCTAACAATTGGTAGCGCTTTCATTTAGAACCGTGCCATCTCTCTTCATATCTTTGGTAGCCAGCCCATAAGTTGATAGAATTGCCCGAAACTATCTCATTTAATACTTCCTACAACAATCCTCCAGTAGGTAAACAGAATTGAATCTTCCCAAGATTTTTCATGGCCAATCTTTCAATTTGACCCTCTCAGGGATATATTAACACCCTTTCCGTTTACTTCCAAGCTCGATTACAATTCATGGCGATGAAGCTTGGCTTCTCGTATTCCTTACCCCCTGGAATCTCCGTTCATGGTCCAAACTGCGAATTCCAGCTGTTTCGGCATGGTTTGGTGGGCGGTTGCCATCATCATCAGAAGTATAATCGCTGGTCCGAGATTTGCAAAGGTTGGCTGAAGAATCGTTGATTCCGTGGTATTGTTGCACATAAGCATAATCTGCATTATGTGGCGGAGGTCCTGGTAAATATACCTGTGGGAGCGTCGATACTCGTGGAGTAATTACACATCGTTTTTTGGGATATCCCATGCTCATGTTATGGATATCGCTTCCTGCGGAACCGACGTCTCCTCTTGGATTTCGCACGCTTCTCGACCTTCGAATCCCCCGCCTTGGCAAGAAATCGTTAGATCCATCGTTACCAATAGTGGAGTAATGTGTTCCTGACCGCCTCCTTTTACGTCTTCGTAACCGACGGTGACTTGAACGTACGACTACCTCCAATCCTTTATTGTCTACCTCGTCACTTTGTCTCTGGGCCAGCCAGTAAAGGAGAATGAAAAACAGGATGCCAAGTATCAACAGGCCGCTGACGATGCTGAGGCCAATAATGGCGCCTTGCGCAGGTGTTGGACCTGCCATAATTATAACCGAGGATGTAGAGAGGTGTCCAGCTACTGTAGTTGTGGGAAGTCCATCGCGAATGCCAAGATCATGTTGGGAAGTGGTCGTTGGAACAAACATCGGAAATGCATATCAGCGGGCATTGGTATAACCCCTATTTGATTCTAGCGCCGGACCAATACTGTATCTTCTCATAGTATTACGGGCGACATCATATGCTAAATGAAGCAATGGTAGTTGATGCTCTGTCTTCTGGGACATCCGAAGCTATAAGGTTTGAAATCTTGCTTAACAACCACGCTCGACTCTATGCTGGTAATTTACTCAAGCTTCCCATTGTGGCTGGCGTTTCGTATGTATGCTGGTATGTCAACGACTTGCATGACAAACCAGCCAAACTCTTCAACGTTGCTGTCAAATAGATATTGTTGGGTATGAAACAACTGTCGTTTGCCCCTGACACTTCAACCTACATGGTTGTACTGAAGCAGATCCAACAATGAGACCTAATCTACTTGAGATTAGGTATTTGACAACAACACAAATTGCATCCAAGTGCGGAAACTCGAACCACTCCCTATTTCGGTCTGGAGTTATATCAATTGATGCAGCAGCGTCGATGGAATTTGCATGTCCGCACCACCGGAGAGAAAAAATCGTAAAGAAAGAGACTCACTGTGCGACAATGGTTCCGGGAAGCTATCACTACATTTTCTGTGTTGCTTTCAAACGATAACCTGCAGCAAGCCGTGTGGGAGCTATACGTTGCACAAACACAAGAAAGCCTCACGGAACACCCTATTTTGAACTCCAAGCAATAGCTGACACATGATCTAGTGCCAATACGCCAAGAATTTCCCTCAGACCTTAGCAGACGGCAGCGAAAAGCCGTTCGCTACTTTCAAGGCAGGTTCGCATACCAATACATTTTCAAAGTCTGCGTAATCTCCAGGGGACCTTGGCTTCTTCCGACGATCTGTCTTCCCCTATCCATCCTCTCAACGGCGTCCGGTCTCCAATCACTTCTTGGCATCTGCCTTGAGCTTCGCCGATTACTCTCATCATGATATCGTCTCGGCCCTAGTTGCTTGTAATCGTCATCGGAAAATGATGACCCATTATAATCATTGTCGTGGTCTCGCCGCCTTGCATACTGTAGTGTTGGTGGCATATGTTCTAGCGGCTCTCCTCATGGCACTCTTTGGCGAATTCCTTCCGTCAACACAGGAGGGGCAGACTTCCTTTTCGTCGCAAGGTCAGATCTAGTCCTTCGCGAACTACTCTCGCTATAATTATCACTGAATGACCCTCTGCTGCTCGAACAATGAGAATAGGGACTTTCTCGACCAGTGCTGTGCCTCTATGAGTCATGCGTCCAAATCCATCTTTTGGAAGACACACCTTCCAGGTCCATCTTTCTGCTTTTTCTTTTTCTTATCAATATCGAAGTACTGATCCCATCCGCCGTCCGGTTTCGTCAGTACATTGACTGCTCTCAGGATCAGGGGTAGTAGGAGCAACCATTTTGCTTGTTGGTTACGTTTCTTGTTTTTATTCTTGGTTTTGTTTGGCAGGGGTCCTGGAGCTGGCGAGATACTTGTGGTGATTAGCATTGGTGGTGTAGATGTTGGAGGCGATTTACTAGTTGCCTTTACCTCCTGTGGCGCCGAAGCTCTCTATCATCACTCGAATACCGGCCTCTGCTTCTGTCCCGTCGTTCGTAGTATGCTATATCATCGTCTATGCTTCGTCTATGACGTCTTCTGGAATCATCTCTTACGTCATCCAGGTCTCTCATCGAAGTCGGCGGAGGCCCTCTCGGTCTTCTATGTTTTCTCGCAGCGACTGTTTGTGTATTCGGTGGAGTTGACCTCGACCTCGATCTCGCTGCCATTGTTGCTGCTACGACACCAGCCCCTGCCAATGCGGCTGCAGGCACAACATAGTCTCGTACTTTAGACTGATGTGATGTAGGTGGCCGTTCTGGATATGGTGATCGGGGTGGGCGTCTAAACCTCATTCCCTCATCTCGAACAGAGCCAGGACCTCGCGATACCGCTCTTGCAGATGGACCTCTCGATCGTCTTAGTCCTTCATCATTCGAGCTCGAAAGATTACTCAGCGACGAAGCCGATCTCGACCTGCGTCTTCTCCTCCTTCTCCTCCGTCTCCTCTCCATCTCAACTTCAACCTCATGACTCGTACTTCTCTCCCTCGCACCAAGGAAAAGCGTAGCCAGCCTCCCCCTTTCCCCCATTCTTCCACCCTCCAAATCCGCAACTTCCACCTCCTCGATATCTTCTACCACCCTCCTAGTCTTCCTTCTCCTAAAACAACAAAGTCCCCAGACTAGTAGCCCAAATACTGCCGACCCAACGATCAACGCCGCAATCACAACCGCAGCCTGTTGTCCCTCAGTCCAACACTTCCAACTCGAACACCGCAATCCTCCCCTATCGTCAATTTCCCAAAATGTCTCCGGCGGGGCTTTCTCTACTAATGTGCCTGTAGCTATTGGCCGCCCATCCAAATCAACAATTCCAACAACGGCTGTTAGGACAAGTACTGGCTCAATCCTCCCTCCAGGTCCAGGCAAGGTCGTAAACTGCGGAGGTGCAATGATAAGCGGGTATGGAAAGTTGATGGGCACACTTTTTTGTCCGGGAATGTAGGTGATTGTGGATACGAAAGTCGTGGTAATCGTTCCGCCATATATCGTCCTTTCCTCTTCCTCTTTTCCTATCTCTCTTCCTTTCCCCTCCAAACTATCACTCTCAAAAGTTATCGAAGTCGAAAGCGGAAGAAGCGGGAACGTAGTTGAGAGAGAAGCGGCCATGATATGATGTAGCAGTGGATCCGACAATGCGTTCGTTTGTGGATACGTGCCTTGCCTTGCCTTGCTGCGGGACGGGTAGACATCCGCGTCGTATGATCGAGGAATATTAATCTGGCATGGCGATTTATGCGATTCTGCGTTATTGTGGTGTTTGCGACTGTTTTGGGGGCAGGGGAGATGCTGTGGGGTGAAACAGGGGAAGCGAATTCTTTGGTTGGTGTGCTGGGAGGGTACTTGGATATTTTGAGACGAGGCGAGATCGAGCCTGGAAGGTGGATTCTAGAAGAGCGGCCGAGGGGAAGGGCGGGAGATCGATCGATCTGCGGGTCCGACGTTTTTGGCAGCGGGATATCGGATGTTTGAGTTGTTGCGTTTGTATCGCAGGACATATGGAATCATCTTCAAAGGCAAGCGCAACATACTTTCACAAGAAAGGAGGCGGCTACTAGAGGCTTTCATACAAGTGAACAGGCATTAGAAGAGAGGGATCGCAGTGAATTTTTGACCTGACATTTAGGAACGAGTGGAAAGTGAAAACATGATGGAAACGCTTTTATTGACCACCCCCCTCGATCGCAGCATACATAAGAAGAAGCTTCCACCATCGATTGATACCCTCTAATCAATATCATCTATTCCCAAATGACTGACGTTTCTTCGCAGGCCGCACTAAAGAGAATGAATCGAAATGTGTTGTTGTGCAGAATCTAAAGATCGAAGGATGCGAAGCCGCAGGGATAATATCTGGTAGCCGAGGACATCGCGAGAGGTCGTTGATTGGGAGGCACACGTAGGGTTTTCGGGAGGCTCCCGAGGGCCGTACATGAAGAGAGGCATGGAAGTCGAGAAAGAGTCCAGGGAAGAGTCTAGGAAAGGTTGACTGGTTGATCATAAGGTCGTGATAAGTTGCCCAAAGAAACGTCGTCAGATATTATCCATAGCAGTTAACCATATCGTCCCCTCGTATCCCTCGCTCTCGGCGGCCGTCGAGGCGAACCCCTCCGTCTCAATTCAGCCTCAATATCCAATCGTTGCTAAATCGTCGCACCGTTTCCTTCCTCCGCCGCAGAAGTAGCAGTCTCTGCTTCCTCTGCAGCCTTCGCATCGGCCCTGGATTCCGGTTAGTATTTGGGATTCTAGGTCTAGCGAGAAGGCCGGCGAAGAAGAACATGCAGAGCACGTACATTCGTTGTGCCTATGGACGAGGAGTGTTAGCGGATTGTTATCAAGGCAGGGAGGAGGGAAGGCGGGAAGGAGGAGGACTGACCCATTTGTTTACAAGCTTCAGGCCGAGGACAAGAAGCGCGGTCCAGATGACGAAGGCGCAGACGACTACGATTGCGATGGTTGCGTTTTGCGCCATCTTGGTTTATAGTTAAGGGTATTCTTGAGAATCAGATAGATTGATGTTCGAGGTGGGAGAGGCGCAGTGAAGTCTGATTTGCCCGGAGAAGTGTCTGCAGTGCGGTTAGGTTGATGTATAATCTTGAAGAGCTCATACGACAAAATTTACCAGAATATGCTGCAGAGGCGGAGCCAATTGATCGATCAGTGGTATAATTTACAGATAGAGGACGGTTGCTGGGTCGACCTCGCTTGCGACCTTTTTGCCAGGAAAAATAATGCACCTCAAAGTCGGCGAAGCTGAGCAGGTCGGTACTCCTCAGAAATAGCCGAGATCCATGGCATCAGAATATCTAGCTTCGTCACAGCCAGTGCATCTGGGCCAATGACCTCCTGAAGAAGCTGCTGATGAAGCTTTTGCTCGATCCCTTTGCGGATGACTAGTTCTAGCAGAGACAGAACTCGTTCTATTTCGGGGTTCAGTGGATCATTGCCGAGATCAAATGTCGTGGCTCCTGCTTGCAAGAAGAATTTTGTCGCATATGAGACAACACAATTCGCGCAAATGAGAAGTCTCGTGCACATAGTAAATACCGCTGGACGTGAAACCCATCCCAAAACGCCGTCCTCGTTCTCCAATTGATGAAGTAGCGCTTCCAGCCCATTGCTTGTGTATTGAACCAATTCTTTCATGGGGTTCTTCTCCTCTAGATCTGACAAACCTGCCATACACTCTCTCGGAAGGCGTTGAAACGCAGAAGCCCATCTTTTGACCTCCCTAACATCGTCAATCCAAAGATTTTGCTTCTCAATCGCGAATAGTAAGGTGTCTTCTTGCAGAGTCTCCGAAAATTGTGCTTTTGCATCCGTAGGCTCTGTCAGCTCGATGCCCAACTCATCAAAAACAAAGTCGGCGTTTCCAGCAGTCAATTTGAAGATTACATTCCACGCAAACTTTGTCTTGTCGTGGTACTTATTTCCAAGCCATACTACGAGCTCTTCTGTGGCCGCAGCTGATGCTGAAAGATTTCCTGTGAGGTTGGAAACGGTTTCCGCACTGATCTGCCTAACCTCATCATCATCGTCTTGTAAGCCAGCATAGATTGACATGAATGCCGGAAGCAGGCACTCATCGTCATATAAATGCTCCAGATCCACCTTATTAAAAACTGAATTGAGGGCTACTGCAGCAGCGTTTCTTGTGTCGAAGTCCTAGTAATCATGAGAAAGACATCACTGATTGAACAAGGAAACTTACAATATCATCAGTGGTAGACGCCTTGAGCATGGAGCCCCACTTGGTCAGCTCATATGTTACCACTCTTGAAGTCTTCTCTTCGGAGGAGGCATGAATTGCCAAGACACGGAAGCCACTGATCTTAATAATTGCGTTTTGCATTTCTGGGTTGCTGCCTTCTGCTTGAGAAGAATTATCCATGAGTTGAAAGCCGTGACTGATGACAAGGCTCGAAAAGTCCGGGATCTTTTCAAGAATCTCAAACATGTTGCTCAGACTAGCTGTCCATAATTGACTCGAGTTCGCCGAGTCTGCTGATTCTATGTATAATTTAAACAATTGCTCAAGGTTTTCCTGGCGTAGCCACGTCGGCCCAGGGGGTGTGACCTCCACAGCGGCCAAAGCTGCGTTTATCCCGAGAGACAACGTGTAATGATATGTACTTTTGAGCGCAGTAATGCTCTTTTGTGTGACCGATACCAGCACGAGCCGCCGGATAATGGCTTCTATAGCTAGATTTGGTCGTAACTGGGAAGTCATTTTTACGTACTCGGAGAAATGATCCAATTCTTGTCCATGATCTAGATTCGAGATTCGCCCAAATAGGGCTTTGGCCTTGCTCTCATCTTGGTCAAAGCCAGACGAGAGAGCAAGTTCCAAAAAGACATTGCCAATGTCAATTTTGGTGGCAACGACTACTGGTACATCATTCGTAGCCACATTAGATCTAAGCAGTTCGTCGAGGTACGATGGCAGGGTTTCTAAACATTTGGAATTAGCGACTACGTGAAGAAACAATACACTAGCCATACCAATGCATGATGCGTTGCCCAGGGAAACCTGTCGCTGATATATCAACTTGATAGCCATCAAAGCACCATGCCGTTGGTTTGCGGATCCATCTGTCATCTGAAGCAAAACCTTCACTACACTTTCGCAATCCTCCCTCGAAGTGAGGACGCACACCGTTCGTGCGGCAAGCTCCCGCACATGCCAGACCTTGCTTGCAAGATGTTCTGAGACCTTTGAGAAGATTGAATCCCTAACATCAAGAGGTGGACCCGCTCGCCGGACGATGTCTAGTGCTGGAAATATCTTTTCCACTGCCTCCATCACGGCTTTTGATTGACCATTGGTGCTGGTTGATGCGTCGAGGAGCATTAGCAACAAATTTACAAGATTCGGGTACTTGTCATATGATATCTTTACAGCACCACCATCCCAGCCTTCTTCGGTCGTCGCCTTTGATTCTGTCGTCCCTAGGACATAATTAATCAAGCTTTGCAGTAGCAGCAAGCCTGCGTTGCGAATTGGCCATCTTGCTTATCGTTAGCTAAGACCCAGGATGAGTATGTTAGTAACACTGTGGGATTGTAGACCTACACTTTGGAGCCAAGACAATTGGCTGCTATTTGGAAGCAGTCAGTCACATGTGAGTCGGCCTTGCGTCGAATGTGGGAAGACTTGAAAATCTCCTTCAGCGTATTCAAAGCATGAACTTCTGGTAGCTGTTCAAGAAATGCAGCGTTAGTAGCTGTCACATGGACCGGCCGGCCTGCTACGTTCTTGATATGCTTTATTATGTCTTCAAACGAAGGGCTGGCCGCTTCCGCGGCCATGATACCTGTAACCAAGGCAGGAATGCCAGCAGATCTTCGGGTCGTAGAGCCTTGAGATGAAATACACTGTAAAGCACCCTGGTTCCGTAAGCTACCAATATACGGCGGTGGTTTGAGGAGAAACTTACCTCCCACCAAACTTGCAGCAAATTCTGCCCCTCTGCGTTCGAGAGAAATAATTTCTGCTGTGTGAGCTGACAACAAGAAAAATATGTCAACGATACTGTGGAAAACGCTCCTCGATGTCTTAAGGTGGACAATTGCGAGAATGTCAGATTCCCAATGCGATCAAAAACCTCGTACAATTCAGGGCCCAAAGCTTCAGGCCAGTGGAATTTGAGATGAAGAGAAATTGTACGGAGCAGATTGCTGCAAGAAGTTAGCATGAAATCGAAAACCTCCGTGGTCTCCTTTTCTGGTTTTAGATTACTGACCTTGACTCATGAATAGCCCTGAAGCTGTAACTCAGCACATCCTTGGTATCCAGACTGTCGATGTCCTCAATATCCTCTGGAAGATGACCCTCGGGAGAATCGTTACAGAGGATGTCCTTCACAGCATCCCAGATGCGAGAGCCTGCAATGACTATGCGGTTCTGCAGGTCACTGAGTTGTTTCCAGTACTGCGCGTCTTGGCTCTCTGGTATTCGAGAGATTGAAGGCACTGCTAATTGCCAGACCATACTGCAAACTGTAAGTCCTCATACGCCGTTTGGAACGAATTTGACTTACTTCAAGGCAGAAAAGTGACCATGGATAGGTGCCGCCTGAACTGCTTTCGTAAGATCTGCTCTAGCAATATCCACCATTGACTCCATCTCGGTAACTAGGTCACCTAACACTTTGATACGTGCATCAGGTGAGCCTTGTAGGCTGTAAAGAATTTGGTACGACCTTGCAACACCATCTGCATAATCTGCACGTCCGGTTTGCAGGGCAGCTTGTCTGGCTCTTTGGATGAAATCCTTCAGTAAAGACAACGAGCCCGAGCTATGAACTGCTCCTTCAGCACTCAATTTCTCTTCACGCGAAATTTGCGGCTCATCTCCTACGCGGCCCGTGGCCATAGAATGAGCCTCTTCTGAGCTACCTAGTGAAGATTGATTCAGGCGATCATCTGCGAAATGAGCTGGCACGGTCTGCGTGATAATTTCTGTCGCGCTGCTACGCACGTCTTCGAAGGGGTCCATCAGAAGATCCAAGAGTAGCCTCATTGCACGAGGATTGAACAACAATATGGCTGAGGGCCAAATGGTAGAATTGGCTGTGACCTGTGTAGAAGAGGATTTTGAACTGTCCCCGATGACCCTCGACTGGAGGAGTAGAAGGATTGCCTTCAATGATGTAATGTGTCGCTGATACGATGCTGTCGAAATCAACTCTCCAAGTAAGAATTCTACATACCACTCAATGAATCTCTCGTGCTCGTGCAGCAGAGTTTGGGTTGCAGCAAGGAGAGACCGAGAACTGTCCTGTATTTCAGACTGCGGCAGCGACTCATGGTTGCTCTTGTAAAGTAATTGGTCTGTCTCTCTTGTGAGAAGAGCGACGGCACCTCTGAGACGCTCAATCAAGTGTTTTGTGCTGCTCAGAACTTCATTTCGAAATTTGGCATCTGGATCTGCAAAAAGCAACGCCATTTGGCAGCGCAATCCATTGAGGGCAGTTGGACTAAAAGGACGAACAGAAGAAGAAGATGATACGAGAACAGAAAGCGCCATTGTGCGGACTGTGTCAGAACAATTACTCAAGAGAGAGCATATGATGTCTTCCTGAAGGACCACATGTCCAGTAGACCTTTTAGAGGGCTGCTTCGATATTTGAATAGGGTCTATGGAGATCAGCATCTCGAGAGGCGCGGGTCGTAGCGGAAAACTTACCGGCTTCTTCCACCAAACCTGTCTTTTTCCCAACCTCTATTGAAGCAAGCTGTAGAAGAGCATGGGAGTCTATATCTTGACTTTGCAAGTCAGAAATTGCTTTGGTTTGATTGAGGTCTCTGAGGAATTCCAAGGATCCAGGCCGGTCTGTCTTGAAAAGAGCTGGGAAAAGATAGTTCTTGACATTTTCCAAGATCTGTGGGTTTTTTGCCAGGCCTTTGCGAATCCAATGCTGCCATAAAGCACTGCGCGTTTCCAGGCCTATTTGCTCACCAGATGAGACTTTCAAGAGCTTGAACAAGGTTACCAAGAATTTTCCTGCTGCTGGTGAAACATCTGCTGGAGCAAGCCATTCAAAGACTTCAGCAATAAATGGATCCCATGATCCACAACAACTTGTACTTGAAGATTCTGAGGTCTTAACACTCGCTTGTAGCAAATTATCATTATATGCCCCAAGTAATTCTCCTGGAGAAATGGTCTTCTTGCTCATGAAACACTCCAATGACTTGAATGCAGGCTTCACTAGAGCCTGAGATGCTTGACGACCAATTATAGAGATAACTCTCTGGAGTATAGTCTTCTTCAGAGTTTGAGATGTCGCCTCATCGGGATTGCGACCGACCAAAGATGAAAGGAGCTCTAATACTTGTCGCATTGATCTGTTCTGATTCTTCTCATTCCACTCAAGGTAGAAATTGAAAAGGTTGAGACATGTTTGCTCTGAGAAAGCCGAGTTCCTCAGCGTAGGGGATGAAGAGCCTCTGCATTGCTCAATGAAATAGCAGAGTTTGATGCAAGCATTGCCTGATGCATGTCGTGGTTGAGAAGCGTTTTGAAGAAAGTCGTGTAGCTTTGTCTCAGCAAGACTAAGAATTCGGAATTAGTATTTTGACCATTAAGGCAAGGGAGTTATACTTGCTTCTGTTGTGTAGAACTCGGCTGGCTTTCAAGCCATTTCATGAAAAGCTTGTCGTCTAGAGGGGCAGTTGATCCAGTCATTTTTGCGATTGAATACTTCTCCAAAAAGGGGGGGTGGAATGTTCGCCGATTAACGTCTCACAATGCCATTCAGACGCATCATATGAGAACATCACCCATTTTTGGTCAGTTTTCAAGAATTATTTGATTTTCTGGCACATCGAAATTGAGAATGCTATCCAAGGTGACTACGAAAATTGAAAAATCCCTGACAGTCACGTGCCAATCTCCTCCGAAATGGTCCAAGCGTCAGCCTCTTGAAAGTTTTTAGATTTCTTGACAACCATCATAGATTGCGACCACGACACAATCGATAACTCCCACGTCACTCTTTTCTTTCAACTTCAAGATGTCAATCTGGGATAAGCTTACGGGACGAAAGTCATCCTCGTCCTCCTCGTCCTCAACTCAAACACCTGCGAACACTCCTGCCGACACATTTCAGCCCACTCCTTTTGATCCCCAAGAAGCCCAAGATGTCTCCTCCTTTCTTACGGGCCAAACCTTCGCAGATCCATCGCAATTACATCCGCTCGCTGGCTTAAATCAGCAAACACTAGACTACTTATCACTCGAGGATTCAGCGCTGTCGGATCTGCCAGGTTCGCAATCAGCCTTGCCATCACGGGGATGGTCTGACGATTTGTGTTATGGCACGGGAGTCACATACTTGACAGCCCTGACTGTTGGAGGAGCTTGGGGTTTGCAAGAAGGATTAAGGAGATCGGCCGCGCAACCCCCCAAGCTGCGGCTCAATTCGGTACTGAACGCTGTCACTCGGCGCGGACCATTCTTGGGCAACTCTGCTGGTGTTATTGCGATGGTGTATAATGGCTTCAACTCCTTCATTGGACATATGCGGGGGAAGCACGACTCTGCGAATAGTATAGCTGCGGGTGCCTTGAGTGGGATGATTTTCAAGAGTACAAGGGGCGTTCGGCCGATGATGATCTCGGGCGGAATTGTGGCTACTGTAGCAGGCGCATGGGCGGTAAGTCCTCCGAAAGTTGGCAAACCCTCTCATTTACTAATAAATCGCAGGTCACAAGAAAGGCTCTCTTCTAATAAACTCCCCGAACTCTTCTTCCTCTCCTCCTAAACGACTATTTCTTCCTCGAAATTCCGGGGCACCTTAGACTTTTGAGCAATACCAGACGCTCTTTCCTGTATTAGAAGTTGCTGCGAATCTATTTGGTGTTATAAATCCGTTAATGGATTCGGGGTGCATAAGCGATGGATGATCTCTCCTCTGGTCCGGGCATATTGTACATATAGATGGTTAAGCGTGGTCCTGTGTACGAAAGGCGCGGCGGAGTATGCTACGATATGGAGGAATAATGCAAGTACGTTAAGACAAATTCCGTCTATTTTGATAGCCGACAGAATTGAATCAACCCTTGAGTACCTACTAAACCTGCGTTTTGTTTTTGAATTGTTGATTGTTGTTGATCTTTTTGAATGGATGTTCTGTGCAAGGAAGGCGCTTTCCCCAAGCGAGGCGATGCTTCCAAATCGCAAGTTCATTCCTGTTTACTTGTCGCCCATCCAAAATTTTCTTCGACAAATCCTTCTAGACGCGCCAAAATCCAGTACCCGCACGCAACAACTTCAACATTACCCCCAATATGGATATCGACAAGCTGGTTGCGGAGGCTATGCCTAAGAATCCGGAGGATGTCAAAGAGTGGTGCATTCAATTTACAAGAGAATTGGGCGGATCACCCGTCTTCCCTTCAGATCTAAGACCAAGAGATATATCCAATGTCGCCATGCTCGATCCCAACCTCATGGTTTCCATGGAACACGTCGAGCAGATGCCTACTAAGCTAGATGTCAATATCGTGGAGTCGATGGGACTCGGAGGTCCTGCCTATACCAGCTCCGACCTTCACAAATCTCTGGGTAGCATGGCCGAAGATGAGAAAGACTTTCAATTTGCTAGGAACGTTGCCGGTTGGCTGTCGCATCCAGAGTTTACGAAGCTCAAGGAGGATGCAGAGAGGTCGATGGATGAGGAGATTGCATCTTTTGGGACTACTCAGGTCGCAAAAGGTTTACACAATAAAGTAAGAGGACTTTGCTTTCTTGTGGATGTTACTACTCTTCTAACTCGGCTTCTAGGCAAAGCTCATTGCTAAATATCGCAGCCGACCATCACTTCCAAACGCTACAAAAGTCTTCAACGGCCGAAAGAGAGACAAGCCCGACAAGTTCTTCGAGTTTAAGGTTTTCCTCAGACTTCTGGTTGCGGGACATGGTTCCAATCAGACAACAACGACTCTGACCTTTCCTTACAGCGTTAGCTTTCACGAATTTCTTGACACGGTTCGAGAAGAGACGGAATTATGCGTGATCCCACCACCGCCACTCATCTTCGAGGACCGGCAGCTCACATTTCGGAGTTTGAGAGGGGGAGATGCTTCTGCCAAAGCGCTTTCAGAAGTGCAGATCATCGAGGCGATTCCCGACGAGCCATCCAATACTCAAAACGAATCCCAACAACTAGCATCCAAGGATACTAGCCCTTCAAGGAGAGAACTTTCTGAAACCGAAAACAAATACGCTGGCCGAAGCAATTCCCCTGAATTCAACATCGTGATGCGAGGAGGATCACCTTTGAGAGATACAAGCCCAAGCGAGACGAGTGGCTCAGATTCCAATCAAGAAGCAAATGGTGCTCGACAAACAAGCACTCGGAGAACCAGCCTTTTTGAGTTGGCAACACAATCAGCAACTCCTCAACCCTTGACTCCTCAGATCTCAGCAGCTCAACTTCCTACAAAAAGAGCTAAAGAACAAGAATCGGGCACAATGGATGGAGAACCTACGCAGAAAGGCTATACACTAGCACACGGACCATGGATTTATCGATTCATGAGACTTGACAAGGGAATAGAACAACCCACAGGCAAAACTGACAACACCAAATTGGAAAACGAGGAAGATTTCGAATACGTCAAAGGCTATCTCATGACTGAAAATCGTAAAGCTTTTAGCTCTGCCCGTACTGGTCTCTTCTTATGCCATGTAAGTACTTCTATTCTATTTAGCCTAATTCTTGGCAGCCATGAGTCTAACTACATTTATATTACTAGTCCTTAGACTTCTATGCCATGCGTCGGTGGAAAGAAGAGATGGACAAATATGCTAAGGACGATCGGAGATGGGTAGACGAAATGCGTGAGTTGCACAATATGGACCCGGAGGAGGATGCGTATGATTTCGGACAGCCTTGGCTTCATTACAACTACAAGGAGTCCATGAAGTCGCCACAAGGCATCCCTAAGAAGTGAAATAAATGTGGCTGGAGCGAAATTACTGTCGGTTGCTTGGTCCCAAGGAGGTACACTGGTTATGATATTGGTTCAGCAGAGGAACATGTTGGCTTTTATGGCATACGTAAGTGAAGTAGCTGTCTTCGAGAATGCTGTCAATTTCATGGCCTGTGACCAGCGTAGTGCAACGAAAGCAGTGGGTTTAGTGTCGAGAATCTCTCGCAGGAAATACTATCATCCTCACTTGATGCATGCTCCACAGTAAATTATAGATTGAAAGCGGTGAACAGTGTATCACTTATATCAAGAGTACAGAAATCCCTTCGCCACCCTTGATACCCCACTAGCGTATTTCACCCATCTCTATAAATTCGGCCACGGCAGCCTGCCCTCCTATTCAACACACCTCACAGCATTTTAGCAACCTACCTACTACTTCTCTCCTACACAACAAATCAATTGATACTCAGCTTCAACACAAACACTATCAACCACCAGACAAGATGTGCAAATGCTGGCCTTTTACCCACTACTACCTCGAGGATCCGCCAATGGACAAAGGCGTTCTCTACGATGATCCCGTGGCCAGAACACGAGTGAAGCTTACTGGTCTCAAATACGTAAGTTAGATATCTTCTTTTTATCTTCGAGTTCTCACAATTGCCAACTTCCGGGTTTTTGCGTCCTCTCGGCCAACTCAAGAAGGAGCCAATCTGTCACCTTCCAATGCCTTCCGCAACTTTTCGGACATTACATACCGAGACATTCACTTCGAATGAGTCAACTCTTTTGATATCAACGCCGCATCTATAATTTAGTCAACGCTCGCAACTTAAGACATTCCACAACAGCGCGCGAAAACCCTCACATCCACAACCATCAATTGTCGGATTCCACAACTCCTTCTCTCTTCCTCCACTTTCTTGATCTTCTCACCATCTCCACGCACTCGTCGCAACCATGACCCAACAAGCGACCCAAGCAGCGCAGCAGAACTTCCAGCCGCAAGTTCGCGATACCACCAACGGCCCCAATCTCCACACCTACATCCCAAGATCCGATGGCGCCATCATGGTCGGAGGTATTGCCTACTATCCTGGCAATCAAAATCAAACAGCAGCAGTTCCACCTGCAGCTGGCGCACTCGCCACTCCACCATACATGATTCCACCAGGACAGCCACTCGGCATTGGGCCTACTGTACCACTCCCTCAATACTACCCATATTCTTACTACCCATGTGCTCCATACTATCCAGCAAGTGCAATTCTTTCGTGTCAAGATAGTTTCTTTCCTGTTTGAAAATAAACTGTACCGACAAGCTGCTAACATCAATTCACAGACTCCAACAAACCCAATGATCTACCCAGTGCAAATGCCCTATATCCAACAACCCCAACCCCAACCCGCATACCAAAACCCATACGTTCTTCAGCCCCAAGCCCCCATCGGCGGCATTCCCTCCTACTCCATCCAACAACCCGCATTCGGCACCACCGGTCTCACCGGCCATGAAGTCTTCGCTCAACAAATGGCTACCGCGCAAGGACTCGAGATGAACAAGAAGCAGGAGATGAAGCCGGCTGATGATGATCCGAATCGGTTTTATTGGGTTCGCGAGTTGGATAATAGCTGGAGTCAACGCAATAGGTTGACGATTGATAGTGGGGATATTGGTGATTGTAGGTGGTATGCTAAGGATGGAGAGTTTTATGCTGTTAGGCTGCCGGAGTCTTGAGGTGGCTGTGGGCCACTGGTGAGTAGTTCCTCTCCGCGCTTGAAGTCGACCTATACTAACAAAATACTTCCAGATCAACACCAAAACAAGCAACATCCACCATCCCACAATCGACACTTTGTACCAAAATTATCCTTCTCTGCAACGACAATAGGGTAAGTGATTTCTCTCCGCGGCTGAAGTTGACTTACTAACAAAGTGCTTCCAGACCGACACCAAACAACAAGCAACATCTATTGTCCACTTCTCACCGATCATCATCCACCAGTCAATGCACTGTCCTACGACTTCTCTTCCTAGCAACTATACCAGATTGCAACGCTTTTCGCACCACACTTTTCACGATAATGTAAGATCATGTATTCAAAAAGGCGGAGGGCAGACTGAGGAGGATTTCTTTGAGGGTTATGAGTTGAGGCTCGCCATATTTTCTGCCCATCTTCGTCTTCCTAGGGTGCCGGGCGACGCATGATGTGGCTTGGTCCGAGCGAAGCAGTGATTGAGGCCCGGTAACAATAAGGCGTTATGGAGTTAGATTTCTTAATGCAAAAGCAATGTTCATGCGAACAACTTCCTCCGCACCTGCTGTGACTGTAAAGAAGATACCTACAACCAAAAGGTTCTGAAAAGCCCTGTGACTTACAATTCAAGCACATCGTCGACAGTGACATCACCAAATGCATTACAGCCTTTCTTTGTTTCTTCTTCATCCAGCATTCAGCATCAAGGACTTAACTTCAACACAACCAACCCCACCTCCAACCCTTTCAAGCCCACTTTCACCAACTTCCCACCGTCAACCTTCCAGTCTACACTTCCGTAAAGCACCTTGTCAACGCTCACCGCCCCCGCCACCTCAGGCAACTGAACGCTCACGGTACTATTTGAATCGCTGTACGCACCATTAGCAATCCCAACCATCATCTCTCTTCCCTTCGCAGCAGTTTCAATCACCCAAGCACTAACGTCCACACTTCCTCCTTCCACCACCAAATTCTTAATCAGCTCCGTCCCAAACAAAAACTCCATAGCATCCCTTTCCTGCAATACCTTCCCCAGCGCCCCAGCCCCCTCATTAACCTCCTTCGTACTAGGATAAATCCAATAGCTCAACCCTTTTGCCCCATGGTTAATACTCAACATCATCATATTCTCCACCTCCTCCCTCATCGGCAATCCCGGCCAGTAATCTTGATTCCCGAAAGCCTGGAGAACGGACCAGGTTGGTTTGGAACCTTGGTTCGGGATGGCGGCTTGGTAGGAGAGAACGTTGTCGAGGCGGGAAGAGACGTCAGAGAGAGAGCCGATGCAGTTGTCGCAGCCGCAGTCGCCGTAGGTTGAGTTGCATGGTGTATGCCAGGGTATTGAGAACGTTGCGTTGATGGAGATTGGGTAAGGGTCTACTAAGACGATATCGGCGCCGGATGTGTATTCTTCGTAGTAGAAATTCTGGCAGTTGAGGACGAGGGAGACGGGGTGGTAGGGATCCAGCTCCCTCAGCTGCCTATATGCCAACTTTGTCGAATTCAAAGCATACCCCCACCCATCCGGCTCATCAGCTGTATACCACATCAACAACGTCTCCCTATCCTTCCAACGCCGAACTTGCTCTTCAATTCTTGTCGAATTTTGAAAAGCAAATCGCATATCATAAATATTCCATAACCCCAACCGATCCATTTCATTCCAGTACGTCCTTAAACTCTCAACAGGATAGCTCTGATCTGGGAGACCGCCATCAGGCACGATGTTGATTGCGTTGTAGCCTAGGGATTTGTAGGTCTGGAGGCCAGTGAGGGCGAGGTTGGATGGCGTGACAGCTCCACCATCGGCATAAGGGGCCACTGGGAAGAGGGAAGTCCAACCGGAGTAATTGTTGGAAGGAGACTGGGTTAATAGGGCGCCGTGTAGGTTGTCGATTTTCACGGCTGAACCGTGTGTCCTATGCGGTAAAATATATAAGTCTGAAAGAGCCAAGGACATGAAGACCTGACCTGTGCTGGGAAGAGTCCCGGTTACGGTGATGGGGTAGGGTGTCAAGCGTGCTGAGAGCACGGAGAGAGGGAAGGTGAGGAGGGTGCGTGTGGCGTTGAGCTTGATTGTTGACGAGACTAGAATCGTGGCGGTTTCGGTGCTGTGGATTTTAATTTCCAACTCCTCGCTCCCGCTCCCATTCCCGTTGTTCCTATATCCGGCCCCTCTCAATGCCTCTCCAAAAAAATGCCCCACCTCCGCACTCACGATAAACTCACCTGCCCCATCATTTCCCAAGAAAATCGTGTACCGTGGTTGCACAGTGAGGTGTAGTAAGGGCTCCGGCGAGTGGGAGGGGAATTGGAATTGGCCTCCGGGGTCTAGGGAGTGGTTTCTGAGAGGGTGTCAGTGAGGGGAAAGGTTGGGAGGGAGGACGGGGAACGCACGTGCTCATGTAAGGTTTCCCACACCATGTTGGGACGTCTGGGGGCGCGTTGAAGGCGATTGTGGTGGGGAGAAGGAGAAGAGCTGTGATGGCTAGGAACCATGGTGGGGCTGAGAACATGTTATAGAACATCCTGATCACTCCACCGGACACTCCAGACGTGGGCATATAGAGCTAGGAGTTGGATGATAGATGATACATACATCGTGCCTCAGTACATCATATGTACCGCCCGCCACTGCATCTCTATCTCACCTCTCCCTTCCAAATGTTCATGGTCGTTCAGATCGACATCACGTGTCGCAACTTAGATGCAACGTTGCTAATTAGCCAATGAAGTCTACCATACCTACCATTGATTGCAGACCAATCTGCCGGCACTACTGTAAAGTATATCTACCTGCATAATGAGCCTCCGGATGTAGAAGGTCGTGGAAATAAGCCTCACCTCGCTTAGCGAAAGTGGGGTTCTCTTTTTAGACCGACAACAACTCTTCAATCTTCATTCTATTGTGAGATTCTCTCCTTTTCTTTTATCTAAAATATAAGAAGTATAAAATCCAGACAAAGAAAGTAACGCGATAAAAATTCAGACAGGTGCGGCATGCAACAACACTCGAGAACAGGTCAACAGATATACTAAAGAGCTTGAATATATTAGATGAAAGTAAGGTGGAATGATCTATAATGATAGAGATATTATAACTTTGAAGTTACTCAAAGATAGAGAAATACAATATACAACCAAAATAGTGTTGTCTGGAGGGAAAAAAAACTGATAAATTTCATAAGAGCGCAAAATGCAACAAAACCTCAGGAACACACCTCACTAAAGGATGTTTATACATAAGATGAAGAAAAGGTTTAATAATTCACAGTGAGATAGACATTAATATTTTAGTCAGTTGCGAAATAGAGAAAGCGCGATATGCAACAAGAACAGTATCGTGTATAAAAACCGATAAGTTTCATGCGAGTGTGATATGCAACAAAACTTCAACAGACTTCACTAAAGAATATTTTTACATGAGACGAAAGTGAAACTCAAATATCCCACACTGGTACAGACATCCAAGTTATGGCCCCGTTACAAAAATGTGGTGTGAGATGTGTAACAAAAGTTCATGCACTGTACACATCACATAAAAAGCAAACGACTTTTTTGTTGCATATCGCATAACCTCCACAACATTCTCTAAATTATGAGTAGATAAACCTGCTTTTGTGAGATACTTGAATCTGTTTTCATTTGGAAATATCTGTTGCACTTTTGGGTGGAGGTTGACGACTTGATTTGGCGCTACAGTGGGGTAAACCCTGATATATATACATCCAGTATATAAGCTACAGCTGCACAGCGTACACTGTATCACAGGTTCAACAATATCGGATTAGATTTCCGATCACGTGACATAATACTTTCAACATTAAGTGATGTGTGAAATACTCCGTGTGTGAAGAAGATTTAAGAACGTCATTTTGATTACATACGGAACATGAGAATCTGACACAAGGCAGAGAAAAATTTTTATGCGTTGAAGGTTGTGATTATTGACCACGAAATTCTATCTTACACATCCTGTCCGCTTGGGAATGTATGCATTTATGTACAATTATTCCTCATATGCATCTCCATTATCATCTTCGTCCTCATCATCTCTGTCCTCATGTCCATCGGCCTCAGACTCCTCCTCCTCGCTGTCCTCCTCGTCCTCATCATCGTATGGATCCTCGGGCTCGGATAGTGGCGGCGTGCCCCAAATTCCAAACTCTTTGAGAGCCTCGCAAGATGGGGCAAACCGAGGGAAGTTATCAACCTCGCGAAAGTCCTGTTCTTCCATTGTTTCTTTCTCCATTCGCCATAATGGATCATCATACAGGATACGATCATCAAACAAGACACCGGAAACCTCCTTGATCTCCATCCACTCGTAGATGTCCGCAGGTTCCAGAACAGTTTCGCAGTCACACCAGCGCTTGTCGCACTCCTCGGGCGAGTTGATCTTCTGAGCCGCGGTCTTCATCTCCTTGAATCTGCTTGGGGCAATCGTGCCGATCATAACATAACCCTCATGCCAGACAACTTCGATGCCTGGGATGCTGAGGTCGGTGGGGTAGGTAGGGAGAATCGCGAGCATTCGGTAACTGGGATTCTTCTTAGAGCAATGATCGACAACAGTTCTGAAATGGTCGATAGCGGTGACTCGTTGGTATTCGATGCGAAATCCGGTGACGGTCTTGAGGTCAATTGTTTGAAGTCTGCATGACATTAGTTCATGCCTGGAGGATTGTTGGGGATTCTGTATTCCAATACATACCTTTCCATATCCACATGAGCGTCGTAGAAGACTTCGCGGGTGGCAATATCCTCGAATGTAACATAGAAGATGGGATTTACATTCATGAAGGAAGGAGACTCTGGATAATACATGGCCTCTTTGAGGAACTAACAAGAGGTTAGCGAAGACTGGAAATAGGTTGATCATTGGAACTTGCTTTGAAGGTCTCTGCGCGTGTGAAACCTGCCTCGGTGAACTTGTCGATAGACGGTCCAGACAAGTGCAAAACAGCGGTAACCTCATCAGGTGAGAATTGGAATGGTTCTTCCTCAGCCGCAATGGAGGCTGCAGCTTCAGCCACTTGCTTGGCCTTGATATCGACGTTGTTGAGGTCCAAGATACGCAAGAATTCCTCACGCCGGAGCCGCTCTTGCCTCTCTGCCTTGGTCGGAGTGCCAGGAGAGGGTGCGCTTTTACTTGGTGAGAAGAGGATTTTTACACCACTATCCGGAGAGATCAGCTTCGAATCGGTTGTCGAATTGTCGCCATTGTGCGACTTGCGGGGTATCGAAGGAGAGTCCATGTTTTTTGTAGTGCTGTTCTGAATTTTCGATAGGTAAAGGAAGTAGGACGCGTTTCGGAAATCGGAGGGGGGTATTTGAGGACGCGAGATCACGAGTAGTGATTGCGCCCGGGGAGAAGGCGCTACTCCGGATTCAGCACTGGAAGGCTACTCCAGTCGTTTCCACCTTGTTGGATCCAGCTCCGGAGAACCCTGTCCCGTCGCTCTTGATTTCAACCAATCCCGGCTTGACTTTTTTCGAATCAGCTTTTAGTGATTGCGCACCTTGCTCGCTTAAATCTGCCTCGCACACATAACAATAGACCGCGTTCTGATCAATATCAGGAGCGTGAGGATCATGGACACCTGATGGCGTCATGAACTTTCCAACGCAGCTTTTGCAGAGGACGTGGCCACAAGGCATTGCAAGCATGGCCTTTGATGTGTTGCTCAATGCTTTCTTGCAGGATGGGCAGATTCGTTCACTGACTCCGGTCTCTGAGTCCTTCTCCTCCGTGAATGCGACCGTGACCAAGCCATACAGTGAATAGTAGTGAGGCTTATCGGCAGGGGACGCGGGGCAGACAGGTGATGACTTGATCTTTTTCGTGATATCATGCAAAGCCGTCTTGGTGTTGGATGTGGGCGTGATCGAGGGAACCCAGAATGATGGTAAGGTGATCTTAGAAGACTGCAAGATGTCAGAGATTATCATGGGACATACCACAAAGAAAGTAAACAAACCTTCTCATCATCAATGGCCTTTCTAGCCTTTGTCCTCTCGTCTCGTGCAATCCGAAGAAGTTCATCTTCATCAAGCTCAAACTTCCGCTTCTCTCCTCGCTTCCCCTCCACTTCGGCTTCAACGAGAATCTTTCCGCCTTCCCTTCCTACTATCTTCCGCCCAGAGGAAGAACCTGCCATCTTTGCCTCAAGACCCATTTGAATCTTCTCAAACTCTTGCACAGCGCGCTGCTTGGCTTCTTCATCAGCACGACTTGTCTCTTCTTCAAGTTCTTCCTCTTCCTTCTTCTTCGCCTTCTCAAGTCGTTTTATCTCTTTCTTCTGGGCTAATATATTGCTCAGTGCACACTCCCTGCAAAAGATATCTCCGTGGGTACAGGAGACAGGCTCTCTAGCTGGAAGTAGGCAGAGTTTGCATGATGCGAATGGCAAGAACGAGTCTCGAGATAGCCGAGCACTAGTTGAGTTCCATGCCGACTTGGCCAGAGACCTCTCGTGCGAGGTGAAAACAGCACGAGATGTGTTGCGCTTGCCTATAATTCATTAAAGCGTGCCCAAGTTCTCCTGCAAGGAACTTACTGTGCGACATCCTGAGAAAGTTGGACGAGCTTCCGAACCTGAATATTTGACCTCGAAAGTCGATATAGAACTTGGAAGCCTTAGAACTCTATAGATAGTCAGCGAAAGTATTACACACTGGCTTCGTGTGGAGAGACGGCATAAGGGCATTCTTATAGACCCTCAAGCCTCGCAATAACATGACCTCAGTCTAACAGAGGCAATGAAAACTTCGTCAAAGCAAAGGTATTGCTAGTGGCACACATAGGTGCATGCACCCACTCAACACCTGATCCAGAAATGCAAACTTACTTTGGTCAAGTGATGAGATGTAAAACCGCAAAGAGGAGAATAGTGCCTTTGGCTGCGGTGGGAATTAGCAAGTGATGTACGGAATCGGCAAAAGTTTTTCGAATGCTTGAAGATGATTTGAGCGGAATGAAGGGCCTGATATCAGGGGAAAACGTGCTGAAGATCATGCACCAGCTTCAGATTTGTTGTCAAGTCGAATTTGAGTCATTATCGAAACATAACAGGTTGAGCAAGTGCAGGAGTAAGAACTCGTCAGAGGATGAGAGGGGAAGACTTACTCTTAGAATGGAGACTTTGATATCAGAAAGTGATATCCTCTTGATGGTGGAGCAAACTGAGAGTGACAGGAAATCAATGAATCGGTATGGGTATCGATCGACCGCAGCGTTATTGATATTCAAGTTTTGTAGCTGTTTTTAGAAAGGCGTACTAGCTTTGATTGCTGATTAGGCCGGAGGCCGAGGAACCTGATTGACAAACAATAATCGAGCTTCAGCGATGAAGATGACAATAGCTATGTTTGTTGAGTGCTGTAGCTATTTTTGGGTTGTTGTGTGGCTCCGAAGCCAGAGGTAGTGGTGGAGGAGGAGGAGGATGGCAAAGTGATATCAAGTGAGAAGTTTGGTGAGCCCAATCAGATTGACGAGAGTGCTCAGGATCCACTCCCAAATTAGTTGAGAATGAAGGACAAAATGAATGCGGTCCTTTCTCTCAAAACAAAACAAGATTGTTGGTGTTGTAATAAAGTGGAAGAGGGAAGCGAGAACTCCAGCTATTTATGTTGTGCTAAGCAGGAGAGTGAATGTTGAAAATCCGTCTACGGGATGTCGTCGAAGAAAATGAGTCCCTTGTAGTTGGAGGTTGACAACGGGGAAACAATAATCCGGTGCCAAGACTACATCCTGGACATATCTTTCTTCGCGCCCGCGTATTTTGGCCCGTATCGACGTCACTGAAGCTCAACAGTCGCTTCCCTCACGCTCCTTTTGTCTATGGATGCTCTCCGCTCCCTTCATTATATGTTCGACATTCGATAATGCGCGAAGGCGCCATGTCGCCTCCTAACACTCCATCACACGCCTACCTCAGCCGACCATGGCGATTTACCTCGTCTTTGATTATGGGACTTACTGGATCTCTCTCCAAGACTTTCCTTTTTGGTTTAAATAGAACAGAAGTCATTGGTTTGGACAGATTTGTCGATGTACTCGAGAAAAGAAAAGATGTTAATGGAAGGAAGAGGGGTCTAATTACTGGTACTTTTCCTCGAAAAAGATCACGGTGTTTGGAGCTGGACTGACAATCTGTCCCATAGTATCAAATCATGTCAGCGTGTATGTTGAACCAATCCGTTCCTCTACGACCGTATACTAAACCAATCTCTCTTGTAGGCTCGATGATCCATTGATTTGGGGTGTTCTTCCCTTTAGATATGCTTTCGACCCTGGAAATCATAGATGGAGTTTGGGCAGCTACGATATTTGTTTTCAAAATAAGTACGCAAGACTGAGAATGGTCTTAGTTCTCTGCTAATGGCTACTTTGCAGATTTCTCTCGTCATTCTTCACCTATGGCCAAGTCCTTCCTACACATCGCGGCGCATACTCAAAGCATGGCGGGCTCTTTCAACCAACGGTGTCCCAAGCTATCCGTCTGCTCTCATCTCAGCCATTCCCTAAAGTCCTGCATCATCCTACCCCAGAGCCAACGATATCCGATCCCTTCAGCTCCGGCTCCCTCACATACTCGACCAATGACATAGACACCTTCCCAGCTCCTTCAGCATACCCTTCCCGAAAACATTCCTGGATTCATATCTTTCCCGAAGGCCGTGTACACCAACATCCTACAAAGTCTCTTCGTTACTTCAAATGGGGGGTTTCCCGCCTCATCCTCGAATCCGAACCTCTTCCCGAAATAATACCTATATTTATTGATGGGAATCAAGCTGTTATGCACGAGGCTCGAGAATGGCCGCGATTTATACCTCGTGCTGGAAAGGATATTCGAATTGCTTTCGGAGAAAAGGTTGATGGCGAGAAGGTGTTTGGGGAGTTGAGAGAGAAGTGGAGGAGGCTTGTGAAGATGCAGAAAGAGGCTCTGATCAAGAAAGGAGAGGCAATAAACTGGGAGATGGGCGAGCTTACTGAAGGGCTGAAATATGGTACAGAAGCTGTTGCGCTTAGGAAAGAGGTCACAATGAGGATCAGACAGGAGGTTTTGAAAGTTCGAAAGAGCCTTGGATATCCCGACGAAGATCCTAAGGCAGGACTTGTTGAAACATGGATTGAAGAGGGTGGGAAGACAACAGGCAAGATGGCTGATGGCAGTTATGTCGGTGAGACGTGATTAGGTAATTGATTGTAATGAGCAGACAGTGTACGATTAATGAGATGGGTGATAGAAAAAGGCATAAGCATAGGGTGGTGTTTCGAATTCAACCTAGATTCTCTTCAAGCACAAAGATTGTTATTGTTTTCTGATCGTGTTTAGCCAAATGATGTTGGAATGCCTTGATGAACGCTTTCTATTTGACCCTGGTCTTTGCTCTATGCTATTCTATCCCAAGTCTAGCTAGCTTGGCCATATGACTCCCAAGATACGCTATTCCGTAACAAACAGGTCCTCCGCGCAACGTACCACACCATAAGGTCTCTAGCAAAGCCAAACAGGCTTCGAGGAAACCAAAATCTTCTCTTCTAGTTCTCGTAATCATCAACGACGTGACTTCGTCAGAACATTTCTACCAGCTCGATTTTGTCCGTTCTTAGTCTCAGGAATTTCTTCTTCTCTCAACAGCTTGGACCACTTGTTCCAGCCACCAAACGTGGATCCTCGGATCGCCAGTAAGCTCCGGATGGAAACTCGTCCCGAACACGTTGGCTTGTCGAACGGCAATGATATCGCCTGCTTCGGCATCGAGTTTCTTGGTCTCATCTTCCTTCACCGCAGCAGCGCGTCCAGGTAGTGTTCCTAGGACTTCGACGTCTCCCAGATGTATCTTCTTCGCTACTTGGTCATCTATGGGTCTCGAAGGCGCAACGACAGTTTCATCGACTTTCTCCTCGTCCTTTTGAACACCGACTACGTGCTTGAGGACTTTCTCCACGATTGGTGCTCTGATGAAAATAGCTCTGAATGGCTTGTTTATTGCATCAAAGTCTGTTCCATCGGCCTCTTTCAAGAAAGGTAGATCTAGGTTGGCTTGAAAGCTTTCAATCTGTCTTCCAAAATGATTTCGGTTCACTCGGACATCGAGGCCACCAATGAGTTCTTGACCACCTTTCTTCGTCTGATTTGCAGCTTCAGCAAGTAATATCAGACCTGCGCATGTACCCCAGGTTGGTTTTCTATCAACTCTTTTCCCATATCAGTATGAATATCAGGAAAAAGAAAACCATGACTCACTTGACAAAATCCCGCAAAGGTTCCATCATTCCACATCTTTGCGCCACCAACGATATCGCCGTACTCTCACCGCCAGGAATAATAAGAGCATCGCAGGATTTGAGTTGCGCCTCAGTGCGAACCTCCTTGAACACCCATGTCCGGCTCACAATATCTTTCGCTTCAAGGATCTTTTCCGCTTCCCTCAACAACTGCACGTGCTCATTAAAAGCGCCCTGCAGCGCCAGCACTCCCACCGTAAGCTCGATTTCTAATCCCGTAGATCCCATCTCGAAAAGGTGTATTATGATTATGTAGTTATGAAAAAACTTGATTTTGAAGTCTCGTGAGAAATATATTTCGTCCCATGACTTCCGAGCCGAACAAGCATCAGTTTTGCTAGCGCCACATCGGCAAAATTCCCCGCCAGAAATTGCTTGTGCACACAAGCATCGGACGAACCTCCTCAACGTAAATCTGTCCGCTGCTTGTCTACTTCATTCCCGCACGTGCGCCCTCTCGCCCAATCTTCTATGCCGACTACTTTCCCTCCTCGAGAGGGTCTCTAACATCACAACTTCGACGCAGAATAATCTCTTGCGCAGGTTTTCTGCTAACTCGTCATGTCATCCATCATCTATTACCTCGAAGTCCTCCTCGGCTCGTACGCCCTCCTCGTTGTGGCACTCTATATACTATCCCTAAAGATCCCCGCAGCAGGATTCTTCGCCCGCTTGCTCGCGGCCTACATTTCCCTCTTGATATGTGCTACCTACGGCGTCCTCATCTCCATCTTCCTCCGCATCGTCGGGAATCCTCGGATCTCGCAATGGGCTACTGCGCGAAGCTTCAAGTACGTGATGTACCTCACAACAGGCATCACCTTCTCAATCGAAGACCCAAACGACTACCTAAATACCACCCGTCCTGCGGTCTTCATCGGAAATCATCAGACGGAATTGGATGTCTTGATGCTGGGGTGCATATTCCCGAAATACTGCTCGGTGACAGCGAAGAGCTCGTTGAAGCGAATACCGTTTTTGGGGTGGTTTATGAGTTTGTCTGGGTCGGTGTTTATTAATCGGGCGAATTCGACGAGTGCTAGGAGTGCGATGGAGGGGGCGTCGGAGGAGATTAGGAGGGAGAAGCAGAGTGTTTATATATTTCCTGAGGGGACGAGGAGCTATGCGAAGGAGCCAATGTTGTTGCCTTTTAAGAAGGGGGCTTTTCATTTGGCGTTGCAGGCTGGTGTGCCGATTGTGCCGGTGGTTTGTGCGAATTATTCGGATATTTTGTATGTCCAGGGGAGGACTTTCAGATCTGGGACTATTCCAGTCAAAGGTTTGTGCTCCCTCTCTCCAGTTGAAATGAGATTGCTAACAAAATTATAGTCTTGAAACCGATCGATACCTCGAAACTCACCGCCGCAGACATCGAAGATTTGGCACGAGATACCAGAGAATTGATGCTCAAGGAAATTATGGGCTTGACAGAGAAGATGCGAGGACGCCCAGTCCCAGTGCCGGCACAAAATCCAGGAAACGGAGTCGTCAAAGCAAGCGGTGCCGAAGCTACGACAACAAAATAAGACGTGGAGGAGGTCGCAAATTAATAGGAGGCTACGATTATGATGTTTAAGAATCATGCATGACCGGAGTACAGGAAGTGCTTGCTTTTCGATTCAGGCGGCTCGATATATATACCCCATAGATACTCGATGAAGCAGCAATGCAGTGTTGTTGCAAACGGGTCCGATCAATACATTTATTTTCAGTACCATGACAGAACAATCGTAAGAAGAGACAATATTGTGAGTAGCATCAATCCTCGGGAACGCAACATACCTCCACCATCTGTTTCTCATGGTGTACGGGATTTCCACCATCTCACGGACCAATATCTGTTGGCAATGGCAATGGGATGTAGTGATATAAAGAGAAGGCTGAGTTCTGAGACATCACCGCCAAGCTTCAACTCACACAAATCATGACATCTCTCCACCTCGGCAATGTCCACTACCCACAACGCCACGAACCCAGCACGTGGGAATGCATACAGAGGCTGAAGTCTGAGACCCATCAAGCTTTAGCGTAGATACTTCTGACCAAACTCGACGTCAAAAAACTCTACCATCCTCGAAGACAGTACTATTCCGCGTACTAGATCCCCCACCTCCCTCCGCGGTTTATCGCCAGCGATATGGAAACCTCTTCACCACAAGTATACAAGCCACTTCCACACACTGGCGATGCTATTCGACTTCTTCGCCTTCAGCCTGGTATTAGAGGAGAAAAATTACGTAGCAATATGATCTACACAACACTTAAATCTAATCCCATTTACGAAGCTTTATCTTATGAATGGGGGGCTCCAGAACCGAAGCAACAAATCGCGCTTGATGATACCAATGTCGTTGTGACACCGAACTTATGGTCAGCCTTGTCCCACTTGCGGCACCGAGATGAAGAGAAGATCCTATGGGTTGACGCACTGTGCATCAACCAAGATAATCTCGATGAGCGCAATCATCAAGTTCGTCAGATGGGCGAGATCTACAGCCGTGCTTCGATGGTCATCATTTGGCTCGGCTGTCCGTCCCTAGCAGAATCTTTGACGGCAAGACTCCTCTTCGACTGGATCAATATTTATGGCCATGAAGAATGGAGCCTTCAGACTTACAAACGTGAATATCACCCAAGCCCTGACAATTTACATTTGTGGCACGACCTTGCCCGGCTTGGTACTCTCAGCTACTGGCGGCGAACGTGGATCGTTCAAGAAATTGTGCTGGCTGGAAATATAAGCCTACAATATGGTAATAACAAAGCTACTTGGACCGGGATAGAATACCTTGAACGTGGCCTTAGCCTGAACGACACGAGATCGCTACCTCGCCATGTTGAGGATGGCCCAATAATGAGACTGCAACATCAACATAAGTTGCATCACTCCAACCCGCCAGTACATTCCTCATTGGAAGCCTTGCTCGAAGCCACGAAAACCTCCCTCTGCGGAGATCCTCGAGATAGAGTATTTGCTCTCGTTGGTATTGCTGCACACAATCGCATCAAACCAGATTACTCGAAAACTCTGGATGAAATATTTATCGATGTCTTGAAGGACGCTTGTTATAACGGCGTGATTTCTTCATCCTTCTACATGAATCCAAGAGCTGTGTGGAGTCTTCAGGTCAGACCTATTGCTATGTATCTTTTGGATTTTTTCAAGAACAGTATTGGCGCTCCGATGAAGGCTAGTGAGCGCCTAGTCAAACGCCTTGCTACATCTGGCTTTCGACCTATTCGAGTTGAAAGAATATGTTATGTCGGTCGTCCTTGGCGTGGCATAAATAGGGGTCTCTCATGGACGACTATCTTGGCAGGTCTGTCATCAATCGGCTGTACCGAGCGCACAGTAATTAAGCTCCTTACAGTGATGGCAAAACATCATAAATTGTGGATAGAGTCACAAGCGAACGTGATAGCGCAACCAAAGCCTTATCCATCTCCACTGGTTCATCCATGGACTTTAGATGACCTCGCAGACCTCGAAAATCATGTCGTGTTCATTGATGAGCATGGTACGATGGGGCTTGGCCCCGAAGAGACTGTCCTTGGGGATCTTGTCTGTTACTTCCGGGAATGGAATGCCATAACTGTGGCTAAATTCACCGGCTCTACAGGGCCTTCCTTGGGGTTCTCTAAAGCGTCTTGCTGGACCCCCAGAAACTCACAAACTTGCGGCATGATTTGTCATCGTCTGACGAACTACAAAAGAGACTTATTCGGTATAAAATCCGATGGGTTGATTCCGAAAAGCACATTTGCGGAACCCCCGGTGCCTATAGAAGTCACCTTAAATGTCAGAGCAATGTTAAATCTCGCACTACCGGACAGACCGAGAGAATGACCCCACAGTTTTACAGACGACTCCTCTAGCTAATTGTTGAGGACCCGCAATTTCAAACTATCAAACGAAAGAACATCAAAACTCAAAGTTCGAAAATTCATCTCATTATAATTCAATAATGACCCTTTTGCCAAATTCGGAAGCAAGATGCGTCTGAAGTATGCGTGTTTAGCAGGCGAGCTTTCGAGAAGATTCAAGAGCCGATGGCTATAGATGAAGAATGGCTACAGTTCAGGCAATTGGTATAATTATAACAGTCAAATAGGTAATGCTCGCAAAGCTGTCTGTAATTCGCAAAGAGCATACTCAAGAATAATTGTGCCTGATGGTACTTGGCGCATATTGACCGCTAACTGGGGAATCGAGATGACAAGCCGTCCTATATATCTATAGATGGCTTCACTGATAATTTTCTGCGACAGGGGCGCTCCATAATCCCAATGATGAGTTTCAAATAGTCCTGGATGCAAAGCTCCTCAATGTCTTGGATGTGATATGGGTCCTCTGGGATTGAAGTGGCGGGCGAGGAAAAAAGATGAAGATGTTAAATTCCATACGAAATTCTGTGAAGACCATACACCATGAACGAGTACGGTCCTCCAATTGTTTCAGCCTCCTTCAATACCGAGGTGTCCTATTATTTTATGATAGCAGAGCCCTGATGCCTTTTTGGATCAATGTAATAGTTGGAAGGTTGGAGTACTCACAGGTTTTCGGGTCTTGGAGTTATTCTGGCCTATGAGCACGGTTGGAGATATCTTTAGGGATACATTGTCTCTGGTCTACTTGTCAGTATTAGGTAACAGCGAGAATAGAATATTGACATTACACACCCTTACTTTCCTTCGCCACTTTTGAACGGACTTGTGTTCATGAAACAACTTCTGAGTCTCTCTCCTTCGCGCGGCTGAGGCCTCATCGCCACTGTATCTAGCAAGTCTTTCTCTCCAATTATTTCAAGAACGCAGATGGGACGACTTCTATACCCCAACATCGTGCAAACCTGAGTAGAGTTTAAATTTAGTAGTGGCCGGTTGAATTCCATCGATACATTCCCTGAAAATAACGCTCACAGCCAATTGGCGGGTGCATGTTCAATTTGCAACCCGCCTCCCATTTATATTGGAACTGCTACCTCCGAAGCTCACTCAATGAAACTTCTACCATCTCTGAGGATAAGAATACAGAGTGGAAATTATTCCATGTGACTTCCCGTAAGCCTGAATTTCAGCCAACTTGAGGTGGTATGTCATTTCCGGGTGCCGTATACGAGGTGAGGATTCTGGAAATGGGATGTCTGGGAGCAAGGATGGTATTTTTGCTCTCCGACATAGGTCTTGAGACCGCTGTTTATTTATATCATCCAGGTTCAATCGATCTACTGCCACCAAATCATGAGCTGAAGCAGAACAGCAGTAAAAGCCATAATATGATGGTTAGACAGGGTGCTTTGAATTTTACCGACGATTTGAACTTCCATCGCCAGTCCCCCTCAATCGTCATTTCAAAGCCAACGCCTGCACCTAGATTTCTGTAGTCGTTACGGCTATAGTCTCGAGAGGCCGAGACTTATGCCAAAAATAACACTTGAGGTAGATTAGCAGCAGAGGTCACAAATGACAACAATTTCTTATTTATCATGAAATCAAAGTCGACTTAAAAAGTTCCCCACAACATTTTACCCGCAAGAAGTCAAAAACTCAAACTGGGAAACACATTTTTATCCCGAAGCAGTCCAAAATGGGAATTCCGAGCATCTTAAACTCTCGTTCCATCAAACCAGTATTCCATGTGAGAAGAGTGGAGAGGAGCCGTAGAGTCTTTTTATAAGCTACAGCTGAATTAAGACCACTTTTCACTATCAGCGTACTCGAGTGTGACGCCAAAGAGGACTTGGTATATTGTGTCGCAGCATTTGCATAAGGGAAAGACAGTGGCAAAAGGACGACGGTATTTGGCAATGGCTCTGGATAAGCAAAGGTTGAATTTATACTAAATCTAAAGTAAGAGAGAGAGAAACCGTCCACGTATTCCAACCCCAACGGCAAATGTATGGCTATCCCAACCCCCATAAGAATAGAATCATAATCATAATCATACCTAGGTACCTCCAATCCTTCGCCTCCTCGCATTTTGAGTTGCATAATCGTGTCTAATACGTCTGGTCGGATTTGGTCTTGAAGACCGAAAGTGGCGACGAGGGTTTCGTTGACGGTGACACAGAATACTGTCAACCCAGCTTGCATGTCCTCGCGCACAGTTTCGGAATCCTTAGCCTTCAACCAATCTGGATTGCCGGCTTGAATCAGAAAGTCCTGGGAGTTCCCAACAAAGCTGCCATGCAGACTTTCACCCAGAATTGATACTACGTCTTGCAATACCAGGGGCTGAACTCCAGAAGCGCTCAAGCAAGTTGCGACAGCTTTCGATACTAGATGTGTGCTGTCTTTCGTAATTCCCAACACAAGCGAAGCTATTTTGTCCGAGAAGCCTATCAAGTCTATCAGTATATCTTCTTTGACTATAGAAAGTTTTCCTTGCGTTAAAGTTCCGGTCTTGTTGAACACAACATGAGTTATCTTGCGAGCTGTTTCAATCACTTCGGTATTCTTGAGGATCAAACCCTTCTTTGATCCTACACCTGCAGCAATGATGGTTACCATGGGGACCGCTAAGCCAATAGCACAGGGGCAAGAGATGACAAGGACTGAAATCGAGAATGCCATGGCTTCGATAGCGGACTGGCGAAGTGAATGGTGCCGACGATCATATTCCACGAGTAGCCACATGATGAAGTCGAAAATTGCAATGGTCAGAATTGCCACGGCAAATCTACTTGCGGCCGTATCAGCGGCTCCTTGAATCTTGGGCTTTGAGTTTTTTGCTTCGTCGACCATAGCTCCAATAACCTTGATGGTATTCTAATGTGTCAGCCGAGTGACTTGCACTTTGAGGACTCCCGAATGATGAATTGAACCTGCGATTACTGACACTCCAGAGGATTTTGACACCAGCGTGGCTTCTCCAGTGACCAGAAGGGTACAAGTTTCGAAATAACCAGTAGGATATAGAGGCTTCCCAAGGTAAAGAAAGACGAAGGCGATCACGGAATATATATATGCCGCTGTTGTGCCCAAAACTACCAGCACGTCCATTCTAATGATTCGACTGTATACCAGTGCTATAAAAGCGGAAATATAGATCGACCATCCCACGAAGAATTGTACCGTTGTTGCAACAAACAGAGACAGTCTCATAGAGCAGTGGACGAGGTTTTAGCTCAGCCCATGCTAGTACGAGAATAGGGACTGTCAAGAGAGCTGAAAGTAATGTCAGAAAGGTAGTACGGTGTAAGTAAGCTGTGTTTGAAGATCCGGCCAAGGAATTCGATGGCACAGCCAGTACGGCAGATTCGAAGAAAGGATGCGCCAGAAGAGATCTAGCACCAATAACGCGGGGATTGTAAGCAACACGAATAGTCCGCTTTGTAATTCTTGTGACGTCTTCGACCCCGACCGGATAGCCTTGGAAATAGTTTTGTGGCGGTTCCATAACAACAAAATCCAGTACTGCACTTCCACATGAGATCCTGGTACACCTGAACCCAGTTCTTTGGTGCACAAATCTCTCTATATCTTCGGCATGAAGTCTGGCCGACTGCTTCAGATCGAATTCGACCTGCGAGAGAAGAAGATTGATTTCGACATTCACAATCGCTGAAATTGCTTCAAGGGCCCTTCTCAGTGTTGTTTCACACGTGGTACAATCCATCCCCTGTACATTGAGCACCATGTGATGAATTGGAGCTAGCCCATCTTCTAGATCGACTTCGAGTATCGATGTCGTTTGGGCTATCGTTTTACCTTCGGTGATGGTCGCTGGAGAAATTTGGCTGAGCTGTAGTGGGGATTGATGGGCAAAGCTCAGAACCTGAGCAGGAGAGCATAATGTGCTTACCGGCGACAGAATTGGTGGTTGAAATATATTTCGAGATAATAATGTTGCACTTGCTGCTACCAACGTGTGGTTTGCGAGAAGAATGATCGTGGTGGCCACGAGAAGAGAGAATTGAACGACATCCCCAGTGATCCCTTCCTAGTTTGGGCGCGCAACAATGGTTGTCACATCCTTCCAAAATTGGTGACATGGTTCCTGCGGCAGGAATTATCTAAGTGTCGAGTAGGCAAGGATATGTGGTTCAACGATGAATTGATATCTTCTAATATGTTAGTAGCTATAAAAATTATTTCACTAGGTTTCATGCCAAATAGGCATCAAGAGACTGTCCGACCGCCTACATTGATGAGGTCCTCCTCGCGAACACTGACGAATAATCTGCAGCTAAAATCGATGGTGGCCTTCAGATTCTGCTACATATCAAGTCCAATCTGGTGATTGCTTCTCACACATCACAATTACTCTGATGCAGTCAGGAAACATCTTCAATGAGAACCCAAAAGAGACACGATAGATGCAGTGGCAACAAGGAAGATTGTTAGAGCCAGCGCTAGCCATTTTGAAAACCATCATCAACGACCCTTCGTCTGATAGGCATGTTAGAGGAGTGTTAGCTGGCATATTCAAGAAAGGTGTCTCCCACACCAAGTCAAAAGGCACGCGCCGCCCACTAGCAATCAAGGTATGCTTGAGATGCATCATACATGATGCTCGGTCGGAGAACAATGGAGCGGCTCCTTGCATTGCATATGCAACACTCTCGCCTGCAGATCGCACAGAAACGATCGCTTCACGTCTGTGAACGCACGGCATTTGAGAGTTGACCAGATCGGGAGAGCGTTACTGTTACTGAATGATGTGGCAGCGAAGGCTTTTAACCCATCTCATCTAATCTGATGTTCTTGCTCATTGTCGCAGAGGATTAACCATGATGACAACGAGATATGCCATCTTGAACCAAAAGGACTAGTCGTTCATTTCCCAGAAGCCAGTACAGACAAGACAACATTATATAAGACAAGAGAAGCTTTGGCAAATTTCTAAGCGCTCATCCTATCTTCCGTAGTAGTCTCAGGGTTCGAGATGACTTTTCTCCGGAGAGCAAGTCTGATGCCGTGTGAATGGTATAGTGCAAAACGCGCCTGCTAACATGAGCATAGTCTATGTATGTTGGAAACATGCTCGGAGTGCTAAACACCTGGATTTGGACATCTTAGTGGTTGTGGTTTATTGAAGAGGAGGAGGTTAAATTAAACTTTGGCTAACGTGGAGCTTACTCTGATGATTGGTGGCTTTGACGAGGCTACGCCTCAAAAAAGTCCAAGGCTCGTAAGGCTGCAGTAGATTACGGCATTCGAGAAAGACGCGTATTGTGCATCGTGAATCACTGTTTTGACCTTTGACATTTGACATCAGGCACATCGCAATCAACGCCCCGTACATATTTCCTACCTGCGCTCCTTGTATTTCCTTTTCCCTCAATGTCTACAGACCCGGCATCTGTCGTGGAGGCGTCCTCCACGGCTTCCTCAGGTGGCACGAGCAATGCCGATTCCCTACCCAGAAATCAAGCCTCAAGTTCCTCGTCCTCCCCCACTCCGCAAACAGTCTCCGGTGCAGAAACAAAGGAGGTCAAGCCAGCCGAGAAAACAATATCTTGCGTGTCCTGTCGAAAGAGAAAACTGAAATGCGATCGAGTAAAGCCAAAATGCGGAACATGTACAAGATTGCGACACGAATGCGAATTCCCAGAGCGCCGGCGGAATTTAGGGTCGAAACGACGAAATATGAAAGAACTAGAAGCGAGACTTGGTATGGGGCTTGGACAATACGATAGACATGGACGTTGACATTGGAACAGCCGAAGTAGAGACCAAACTCGTCGCGGAGGTCAACTCGCAAAAAGCCTTAAAAGAGAACACGCAAATCGAGCCAGAGTGGAATATCGACGGCATGGACATAAATATGGGAGAAGGGCTACTTGATCCCAACTTTGATGTTGATCAGTTCAATTTTGAATTACAGAATATGGCTCCGACTATGCCCGTGGATGATTTCTCCTCGCAGGAACTTATTAGCTTGGGGTTACATGAGCCGCTACCCCCTCAAGAAATGATGGACGAATTGTATGTGCATAAATCTCACAAAAAGCTGTTTATGAAGCTTCGATGTTTCTTAGTCCGTTAGTGCGGAAAGACTTTCCAAAGTGGAGTGGAGTCAAATGATTGCTGTGATTTGCACATTGCTTTGCTCAAATGTCTGAGGCATTGGTTGTGTTTTGGCTCACAAATTTGTTCGCTTATGAGAAACCCAAAAAGAGTATGAGGACACAAAAGCAAAAGCAGCCTGTTTTGAGTTTCAAAGTTATGATCACTTGCGTGCATCTATATCGCCTTTGAGACAACAATTATGATTTCTCACAGGGGGGAGAGCAGTCGAAATGCCATACAGACTAAGCAACGTTTGTTAAATCCGTGCCGTGCTAATGAGAGTAGACACGAGATATATTTCAACAAATATCATGCGACAATGCCAATGTTACACAAATATCGTTACCTTGCATCTTTGGATCGCGCACCTCACCAGCGCCCACCGGTGTGCTTACGATATGCCATCTGGACAATGGCTGCTTCTGTTCGTCAAGCCCTTCATTAAACCCTCTATCAAAGTCTCTTCAATAATCGGCCTGGGGATGGCACATTCTTCTCGCCCTTTTCCCTCAGCCCAATTGCCGCTAATGTTGTTGAAGTTATCCGATAAGTATAGTTGCTACGAGGATATATTATACGAACGATCACGAAGATATTTACAAGAAGCAGAGATGAAGGTATGTCACAAATAAACATCTCAAAGTAGCGTCTGACAACGTGCAGGGATTTGGAGAAGCATTTGTTGACATTTATCATGCGCAAACTTGGGGTATCATTGCTACTTATGAAGCCAAAAAGACATACTTCTCACGGTCATGGATGAGCACAGGAAGAATTACCCGGATGTGCCACATGCTTGGTTTGCATCGTCTTGACGGAGATGGCTCCGATGTCAAGCAGATTTTAGCCCCGCCCAGGGATTTTATTGAACTTGAAGAAAGACGAAGATGTTTTTGGGGTGCTTTTTATTGTGATCGATGGGCAAGTTCTGGTACAGGCTGGCCTATGAGTATAGATGAAAAAGAGGTTTGTCTGCCAAATGCTATTGATATACGCTTATTCTTACATTCTAGTAGATCATGACAAACCTCCCGGCTTCGGAAGAAGCATTTGAGACAGGCGTTGCGCAGCCTACGATATCGCTTGCCGCGGCGCTCACTCCTGATGGGGCATCAAAGGTCACCCCTTTTGGTGGCGTTATTTTATCTGCAACACTATTCGGCCATAACTTCCAGCATCTCCATCGTACTGGTCCTAATGAACGTCCAGATGATCACTCGTATGGAGAGTTCTGGAAACGACACCGCAAGATGGATAATGTTCTATCTAACACGTTCATGTTTCTCCCCGAGCACCTAAGAATGCCAGGAGGCATAAGAGATATGAACGTTGTATTCCTTCACATGAATATTCACGCCTCTTCAATATGTCTCCATCAAGCGGCCGTTCTTACAGCAGAGAGATACAATTTAGACCAAAGTATTATACATCAGAGTCGAGCTCGATGCTTGATGGCTGCTGAAGAAATTACAAACCTCATGCGACTCATTTGCCATGTCGATCCTTCAAACGTAAGTATTCGCTTCCCGAGCTTATAACAAAATCTGATCGGATGACTAGATGAATTCATGGCTGGGATTCTGCCTATATGTGGCTGGTGGCGTAATGCTGCAGGACTCGAAAAGAAACCCATCAAATACCGAACTCCCGACAAACCTAGAGTTCCTTCTAGCCGCAATGAAAGCCGTTGGAATTCGGCACTCCATCACTAAACACTTCACCGCTCAACTCGAGATCGATATGGAAGCAAGCGTCGTCCCCTCTTATGAGCCTGGCTCTTGTGCTACCCCAGCTATTCCAACACCATCCATGCCGCGACAGCATATTGTACCTTTAAGTGGATTGATTCCAGAGCGAAGCAACGCGCCGATGACAGTCGAGGAAATGCAAAAGCTCGGGACTGCCGCAGGACGTCATCAGTCAAGCCCAAAAAGTATACCCCTTAAGGAGGTCCTGTCAAAACTCTGGTCCCCTCAAGCTAACTCCACCTCTGGCTCAGACAATGCGAGTAGCCCACGAAACAAAGCTAGTCCATTGAGCGATTCACACTGGGACACCAACTGGCAACTCACATACGGCGCTGCAGGACGAGGCTCAATTTCCAATCACGCAACATCAGATACTCACGATCTTGGCCCCAGAAATCACGCCCTCCCACCAATGACACCACTCCACAACATTAATAACGACCTCTTCAAACCCTCCTGCCCATTTGACGTCATGGACGCCGCAGCACCAAATAACCCTCTCGCCCAAGCGGCAAATGCAAATTTCAAATCTCAACCAACACCGACATATAATCCTAAGTCGTCGAATATAATGCAGTTTCCTTTCCGACAGGGGAAGTACATAAATAATGAAGGGAGTTGGCCGGCTGATCCTGCGTTGTTTTACAGCCCGCCTCCGGAGTGGACGCCTGATCAGGATGGACTGGCGAAGTTGGGAAATCAGGATGGGAATGGTAATATGAGCGGTAATATGAATGCGAATGGGAATGGAAACTCGAATAGGGAAAGTGGAGTGCAGAATCCGATTGAGATTGGGGATCAGAATTATATGGATGCGCTACTGGATCATATTAATTGGGATCAGAGCACACCGAGACCAGGGAACTAGGTGGGGTAAGGAGTTCAGAAGGGGCAGGTTGTCGACGACTAAATTTACCTGCGTTTGATTTTAATGTTTTGTACACGCACGGCTCGAATTTGGCTGACGCGAGTCCGAGGATTTAAGTATTGGATTTGCAATCTTCACTCGACATATTGTATATTTTGCGATGGACAAGGATGACTTTATGATTATATAAAGGTGGTTGGCGCTAGTATATGGTTGATGGGAATTTACACAAAACACCACTCTAGAAAACGAACGAGGACGAAAAATGAATGTACGATATCACGATTTTTACTCTCGCCAGATAGCTATAGCTAGACAGCTCACACGAACCCCCCCAACACACACACTTCTCCACTATCTACTAACCACTATTCATCCTTCGCCTCCTTCCCTGCCAAAAAATCCAAACACAAGTTATCAAACTTCTCAGGATTCTCCCAATACATCCAATGTCCACCCCAACTGACCACTACACCACTAGCTTTCTGCTCGTTCTCAGGAAGACCTTCGTTTACGAGCTCAACGACTTTCATAGGGCCTGCCGCGGGGAAACACCCGCTTCGAGAACTTGCTAACACGAGGACTTTTGTCTTACTGCCACTGTTTGCGCCGAAGGTCGCACGAATAGCATCCCGCCAATCAAGAGATGTATGATCCGCCATTAGTTTTCCATACCACCACGCATCTCCCTTCATCGCCTCGATCAGGAAGAAATCCTCATCTTCCTGGAACGCCTTCTTTGAGATCATGTCAGTTGGTAAGGGATGCGAGCGATAAGATAAGCAAGCGGCGATGGTGCCGCGGTGGGCGGTTTCGGGGGATAGGGAGAGAGTGGTTTGGAGGGAGGAGAGGGCGAGAGGGTTGTTCATGCCGCGGTTGTGGAATTCGTGCGTCCAGCCGGAGGAGGGCTCGGTGTCTTGGAGGGGGCATTGGTCGACGAAGATGGTGTGGGTGAAGGGTGTGGTGGTAAAGAGGGATGCGTAGGCCCTGTTTGTGTTAGTCTTAATGCAAGTTACTTAACTAAGAGATCTGAGATGCTTAATTTAGCAGCGAAGCTGCGGTTTCACAAGTTGCATATATTCATCTCATTTTCGTAATGCAAGAATCCAGAGTACGAAAGACGTACCACAAGATTGAACAGCCAAGACTTCCACCAATAGCTTTCCACTCCTTCTTTTCTGTGCCCTCGGTACTTTGCAGGTGTAATACCAGCTCACGGAGATCCATTGCTAGGCGCATGACATGGTAGCCGTGCTTGCATTTTTCACTTGCGCCGTGACCGCGTAGATCAGGGACAATTACACGGTATTCTCGTGAGAAGGCGGGAATATTGCGTTGCCAGACTGCTGATGAGCCCGTGAAGCCGTGTATCTGATGTTTGTGTTAGTCATGCTTGAAAATTGAGATATCGAAAGACGAAAGAAGAGATGTGATGTTTTGAGATGCTGGCACCCGTTGATTCTCGGCTTGCTACAGTGCGTGATGAGGAAAGATGGTGCATGACCGTGGGTCTTGAGTTGAAAAGAATTCGATGTGACAAATGTAAATTAAAGAAGCGGTAAATGTTGCAGAGTTCTTCAGCATAAGATAGCCTCCTAGTCTGTATAATGCTGCCGCATTCAGCCAAGAAGACAATTGCGAAAATTCTCCGCAGTCTTGAAAGTTGTGATAAAACGATCGTAAATTTAAAGGAACTCAAAAATATGAGCGACGAGACACGAAAATGCAGTCTAAAAATGCGAAAGGTGTGGTAAGATGTGACATGTGGGAGGTGAAGTGACTGCATACGAACCAGAATCAACCATGGTTTGTCAAGGTCTTCTTTCGCACCTGACACTCCTGTATCAATATACTTCAAAGTCACGTTGTCGTTCGCCTTGAAACTCTGCATTATATCTGCCATATTTTCAATACTTGATATTTTAGTGACAAGGACGAGAGGCGTGAAGAGGACCGCCGTTGCGAAGTGGAAATTCGGAGAAGTGGACGAAACACCGGTAGAAGTTCGGGGAGGAACGAAATTGGAAACTGCAACAGAGTCACGATGATTGTGATCATGTTCTCATTAAGGTATTCTATATTCTGCTTCAATTCTCCTTAAATTAAACTAAATATGATTATCTTGATAATAGTACCTTTATGCTTCCATTTTTCATGACCGTAAAAACTGGAAGCTTTGGTTGGGACACGTGCTCATCATGTGACCCAGAAAGCTCCTCCCATTTTGGAAGTATGTTTTGAAGGAGCCAGTAGTCGCTAAAGATCTCTCGAATGGAGTACTTCGTGCTTCTCTTATTTCAGCCATTGCATCATTTTCTTTCGACGGATTTTACCACAAATATCACTCTAACAGTCTACCATTTGATATTGCCAACCGTTACTTGCTCGCCATCACAACTCAGAAAGATATTTCTCCCACTCGTTCAAGGGATGAAAACACGGCAAACCTGTTGCAGTAGCTTAACGGCTACACCTCGTTCGCGCCGCGGGAATCAGCAGAATCCAGAGCTTTATGCACAGTGGCGAAGCGATCCGCCCTCCACCCAATTCAACTCTTCCAGAATCAAGCACACCCCTTGCAACTACAATAAATTTGGATTCCAAAAGCTCAGATGCTTCGGATACGAACCTATCTAGTTACAACCCGCCAAGTTTAAGTCCAACGCATTCAACGACACCACACCTCGGAGGACCAGCTTCAAGTGAACCGGGAACAGATATACAAGACCAAGATTTTCCAGAATCAAATTAGCATGCCGATGCAGAAAGAAACCCATCGAACGCGGCACAATTAGTCCCGCTAGACATCAGTGATCAAGTATCAAATGGACCGGAATCGAATTCCTTGAGCCCAGCTGCATCGGATTCTACCTCGCAAGGTTCAGCGTATCCCCAAAGATTTCCCCAAATGCACAGCAAGCTGTTGAAATGAACGTAGGTTATTGCAATACCTCTCACTTTGTGCTGGCGAAATGCCGACCTGAGCTTATACGTCTTGTAGCAACATTTAATGCGGAAAGGGCAGACGAAGTACAAAAGCTCAACCGCGACATACGTCTAATGATCTAGGATAAGCTCTGTTCTGAAGAACGAGTAGTTGATGTTTGGGTCACAAGTGATGGTCTCAGATTCTTTCCTAGGACAGCAATTCTAATTGGTCTCCATGTGAATTCGGAATCTCGAGCAATAGGCCTAAGACACTACCAACTTGCGTTCGGCACTACCAGGATAGCAGCGCGTATCTATGTGAACTTCAAGGTCGATGCCATTGCATCATTGGACAATGTCCCTTCCTATATGCGAAGGCCAAGTCTCCGAATTCTTTCAGTGTGTGCACGCAACGGTACGCAGAGATTCGTGGTTTCTCTAAGGACTCTAATAACCTCCGACTTTGGAGGGGAGAATTCCAATCCGATCTGGGCCAGCGCGGACTTGAGCGAGGTATTTTTGATGATGAATGGAAGGCATTTCGACGCCGGAAGCATACAAGGACAAAGGGTATTGGGGATAGAATGCATGTGCTCCATGAGAGCAATAATAGACAATCGTCGTGCATGGATAACGTGGGATTCAGCCGTGGCTTCTCTTCTTAGATCCAACCATGACTGGTGGTCTCTTCACGGACCATTGCCTTCGAAAGGTGGAAATCGGCCGTGGATTTGGATTGGACGAGTCCATTTAGTTCCAGTGCATGTCAATTCGCGTCCTTGGCAACGGGTTGTTTCGATTAAAATGTGATAAATGTGGGCTCCGACCTTTTGGATATTGCGATTTCAAGATTAGCAATCAGTGGCTCTTCGCCGTTCGCCACGAAGCCTAGTTTGGCGATTCTTGCATGTATATAGCGATGCCCAGCAACAAGAAATCACATAGTACAAATCTAAACATGGCTTTCAAGATTAATAAAGCTAACTGGTCCATCCAAACGTATTGTGACGGAATCTAGCTGGACATGATACATGTAACCGCGCAATGTACAAACGCAGAGATCTGATGAAGGAAGTGGAATAGCTTACAAGTTAGCAAGGAATATAATACATGAAGGCATGATCTTGGACCCAGAGCACCTTTTTGTCTAGTGTGTCGGTTCTTGATCCATACCAATCCGTAGTTTCGAGTGTGAAGACATGCCAGAGTCGTCGATGATCGGAAAATCTTCGGAGTTGTTTCGAGCTAAAGGCTTGGCATCAGATTCCATGTTCTTTCCAGCATCGTCAGAAGCACTCAATGCCTCCATCATTGAAGAGATCAAGGTCGCAAACTTGAAGATTGACGGAAATGCTCCGACAATCGAAAATGTATCGTATGTCGCTTCGTACAATTGGGTTGATGGCCAATCTCCCATCATCCTCGTGCCAGGTCAGTAATTTCGTGGCGCTCCTTCAACGACCTTCACGGCTTTGTAAAATGCAACACTTGCTGACAATGAAGAAATAGGATCACCTCCAGCTTGGACACCACCGAGAGGTCGCTGTCGACTGAAGCCTGATCATGGAGACGCATTTCGAGATCTCAACGCCGCGCGTTACCCATCGTTTCCCATGGAACCAGCCGTTCGTTCCCTGCTCGCCATGCAGCCGGGTTTCGATATACAAGCATTGCACATCGTGGGATGCGGCAACACGTTCGGAAATTTGTTGAGGTCTGCTGGGTCGCAATGCAGGCCTTTCCGCTTCGACGTTGATGTTGTGGCGGGCGCGGTGTTTTTGCTCCGGAAGGAGAAGTCCGCACAAGAGCTCATTACTGATTTGAGAGGTTATGGTCACACGTTTCCCGAAAAGTACACTACTTGGGATACGGAAGTGCGGAACTCTTGTTCCCATCAACGCCTCGTTCGATATGAATTTGGCAGCCTACGATGTCTTGTGCGATCGGAGACTGATGGATATGTGAAGGAGTCTCGTGTTATGTCACCGGCGAAGGTCGAGGAATCGACGGCGCCAGCACCTCTGGAAGATACATTCTCGACTTTGGCTGTGAGCAACACAAGCGGCTTAGATGATGATGCACTTTAGGTACAAGTGGTAGGTAGAGTAGTGTCCCAGGATCAGATATTTGACATCAAGACTCGTCGGAGCCGCGCTGTTATGGACATGGATGAAATATTTCCGCGTCTTTGGGTCAATCAGACCCCAAAGTTCCTTATTGCGTATCATGAGTTTGGCGTTTTCGAAAAACACGAAGTCAAGGATGTCCGCCAAGACGTCCTCAACTAGGAAAAGGGCAATGCTACACTCTTGAGCCGCTTCTATGCACTCCTCAAGCGAATTGTGGAGGTGATGACAGCTTCAGAGACCAAGCAATTGGAAGTGTCTTGGGAAGGTGAAGGTGCGATTCGTATAGCCAAGCTCAATAGGGCGGGACGTCGGGCTCTTCCATCTGCTCTTTTGCAACGTTTTGATGAGCATGTTTAATTGCTGCCTTGTCTGCCTCTGTTTGATTTCAGTATTGAAGCTCAAGGCTGCCATCATTGAGCGTGTTTGTGTTAAAATTTCTAATAATATTTCGTCCCAAGTCTGCACTTCGAGCGTGGTGACATGCAATACCACTTCAACCTTCGGAACGGCTGATAAATTATCAGAAATTCTGAGAGGTTCAAATGCAATGGAGAAAAGTTTCTGCCTCCGACAGCTATCCAATCAAGGTGCTTCGGTCGTCCAATCAAACTTTCTGAGAACTCTTGCACCTTTCATCTCTGCCGTGGTAGTGGTCGCGGCTCGGCTGTTTTGCCGGGCCATGCCAGTTCTATTCAGCCTTTTCAACAACACTCTAGATAAACGAGCAAACGTCTATTTTTGCGCATTTTAGATATTAAGTACATACCTGCTGACGCCGGTCCTCATTAACCGTGAGGCGACCAATATTTTCACCTTTTCAAGGTGCGTGTTCAGTGGCACGACTCCAACGATACCGTGGCTTTCACCGTAGATTCCACATGTTTTCGGAATCCGGGAGTGGCTTTCAAGATCACTATTGCTATTTCGGTTCCTACAGATAATTTTAATGTTTGTGGAGATTCAATGGAACACCACGAAGGCTGCCATTTTAATGCTTTTTCGCCGCGGAAAGTCTCCTATGGCTATGGCGGGGAAATTGTTGCTATGTGCTAAGAATTGTCCACTTGCCGAGTTCTCACACCACCTTTCAATATGTGTCAATCTGTTCTTTAATCATGTGCCTGTAGATTTTATCTAGAAACAAAGTATTTCCTAAGCACGATTAACGATTGTAGAATCAGGGTTCTGGCTAACTAACCCTTGCCCCAAGCCACGTTTTTCGTCTATGATCAAAACAAGCTTTTCGGGAAACATACAAGGAGCCCGGTGACCCTGAAAGCATGCTGCTTCTGCTTTGGAAGTAAGTCAGGAACGGATCGATACAGATAACGCCATGAAGCGACCCTGTTCAACGACTTAGTGGCACTCTCGTATTATGCTTTAGCCTGGGATTGAGATTGGTCTTTACTGTTGCCTAGTCTTGCGGGGCGAGCAACTCAGTCCATTTCCACGTTATTGGAGCAATCACCTCACTGTCGAGTATACGCCGAGTCGCAGAAAGTATATAGATGACAAGGAAATCCACAAGGGAATCAACATCATCATCATCAACATCAGCCATCAGATCTCAATAACAAGCATAAATCAATCTACAGCTCAATTTAACTCAATCAATCGATCTCAAACTTCGATCTTTATTCTCCGATCTTCAATCAAGATGTTCGCTAAGATTTTCACCCTCGCTCTTGCGGCTACCGCTTATGCTCTGCCTGCTGGTAACGCGGCTGTGGTTTCACCTGATCCAAGCCAAGTTTCAATCAAGGGAATTACTTATGGTGGATCTGGATGCCCACAAGGATCCCTTGGATCTTTCATCTCTGCTGATCGTCAAACGTGAGTTCTCTCTACCTCGCTATACATTTCCAAGCTAATAGCTCAAATAGCTTCACCTTGATCTTCGATCAATATGTCGCTTCCATCGGCCCAGGAGTCGCCATCGCCCAGAACCGCAAGAACTGCCAATTGAACTTGGACCTCCGATACCCAGGTGGTTTCCAATACAGCATCTTCAGCACCGTCTACAGAGGCTACGTCTCTCTCGATGCTGGTGTTAACGGACTGCAATCATCTACTTTCTACTTCTCTGGTGGTAAGCCTCAACCCACTTTCCCCCATTTCTCCTTACATCAAAGTTCAATAGATAAGAGAGACAAGAGCTGATATTAAGTAGAACCCGGCCAAACTACCACAAGCACAACCTTCAAGGGACCCATCGACGGTAACTACGAAGCAGTCGACAACGTTGACCTCACCTCCACCGTCTGGTCGCCATGCGGCGCTTCTGCGGCTCTCAACATCAACTCTCAGGTTAGACTTACTGCTAATTCATCGACTGTTTCTGGGTTGATCACCGATGATTCTATTGATGGAAAGATTACCTTTGTTGTTGGTGTTCAGTGGCAGAAGTGTTAGATGGTGTGTGGGTAAGAGAGGAGGTGGATTCGATTCTTGTGAGGCTGGTGGTTCTGAGTGGTTCTTGCTTGGTATACCAAAATGAAAAGGTGGGAATTGCGAAGGCTGCCGGCTGACTGTTTTGTGGATGGGTTTTGGAAGTTTGTTGGGTGGGGGATTGGTCGTTCTCTGGCTCCGGGTGGTGAGCTGAGAGTGATTGGGTTTCGGGGACATGGAATGGAATGGGGTCGTAAATAAGATTACTTTCGTTACGAGCAGGGTAGATATCATTACGGCTTCGTAACTCAAAAAATAGGTTGTCAAACTATCTTCTTGTCCTTGGCCGTCATTTCATTCTATCCTTGGCAATATTACGCCTATAAAGCAAAGGTTGTGGCTATTGAGCTGTCAAGTGAATAGCAAGAGTTTCTCTCAAATTCGTTTCTCTTATTTGCTCTTATCGTTCTGCTCGGCGTAGGGGCCTTGATATGAAGCTGCCATTCATTTATGTGAAACTGATCGATACCTTCAAAAGTTCTCCAAAGTGACTATACACGCGCTGTGAATTTCTAAGGTCATACTGAGAAAGTCCCTTATCAGTCTACCTTTCTACATACTAATATTTAGGATCCCGGCCTAGATAAGAATCGTACCCTCTTTCTCCGAACCTCGCAGTGAGCAAGCGGTGTTGATTTTCGATCTGTAAAATAGACTAAATTCATTCTCGTCCCCACCCAATGCCCATTCCACATATAAAATTTACAATAAGCACAACTGGCTTAGTGGTAGCGCGTCCGAAATGACAGTAAACTAATGCGAGTGGCTCGCAAGTGGCTCGTCCAAGTTGGAAGGGTAATTACGACGTCGACAACGCGGAAACGCAAATATTTTGCTGTTTCACTATTTGGATCGATAGAGAAAGGTAATGATAGTACGTTCAATACTTGACGTTTCGTCCCCAACTTGGTAAAACCACCCCCTTCCTCGCACAATCGAGAGCAACTCTTGAGCCACGAGTTAGAATTCCGTTGCCTCGTAGACTGAGGGAAGGCTCTTAGCTGTGAGGGTAAATAGATAACAGCTGGCTCTTCTGCTATACTTCAATCATTAAAAGGCCGGAGTGCCCAGTTACCCTTTTTTAAGAATGAATCTAAAGAGGAATTTCCCACAAACTGCATTAGAACATTCTGCATAACATCTTCTACTTGAAAATACCCTAACGTTCACCTGTACTTGTACAACATTCTTGGCCATCATCAAGGCCGTGTCGTGGAAGTCCCGAACTCCGCAGAAATAATTCTACGTGCGATTCTACGTACATTTGCTAATTATCAGTGCTCGTTGCACCCGCTTCTGACTTTGCTCTAAAATTCATGAACTCTTGATTGATAGATGTCATCTTCTTTACCTTCTTATTACCACCTCATCGTGATGAAAGGTGCTCTTGTTCCTGTACTTGGGCTGAACGTCCTTGTCAGCTTCATATTTACTCTTCCCTCCCTCACTGACAATCTGGGGAGTGTGCATGCGACGATACAATATAACATTCGCAAGATATATCGTAATAGCATTGAATCTTGAATCGAGTATCTACAGCAATTTGATGTGATTATGTGTCGGGAAGTGAGAGGTTAGAGTGGAGTGATTTAAAGCGCGGAATATTGTTTCAAGTGCAACTAAAGTGTGTAGAGAAAATGAGTACTAATCATGCCTTTTCTACAGTAATAATGTCTCTCGGATCTTCTCCACTATTCAGTGTTATTCTATTCATCTTTGAACTGGGCAAAATCTTCGAAGCTATTGTGAGTTTCAAAATTTTAACTCTGTGTCATCTTGACTCGATGGATTCACTTTTAAGAACAGCTATCAGCTTTCGGTGAAATAGAAAAGCGAAACCATATTTAGTAATGCGACAATCCTCGGCTTCGTCAGGATACAAGAAATTATCAAGTTCTGGTCACTCTAGCCATCGATGGAAGCAAAGGCGCCAAGAAAAGCAATCTCCCGAATTGACGAATTGATTTCAGGCTCAACATACAACAGCCAAAACAAAAAGCCTGAATACCGCCCCTCCACCCCCACAATACAACCTCACCAATAAATTCAAGTGCACTCAAATCTCGCTGGCATAATGCATTTCATCACTACGGATCATATGTACAATTTTTGCATGCAGACAGACACCCGATTTACTATCCATCAATATATACGTTTGTTTAACAAACCAACACCAAATGAGTGACTTGATTTGTACATCTTAAACTCCGCCATGCCGGTCCGTGAGCTTTTAGCGTCCCAATGGTTGAATTTTTAGTTGGAATGGTGTGAGTGAGTGAGCGTTTAGAAAGCTGGGACGGCGTTCTTGAGGAGCATCTCGAAGTATGCCTCGTTCCATTGGCCGGCTTCTGGGGATGGCTTGTATGCTAAGATGGGAGTGTTAGTTTCATATTTTGAAATAGGAAGGGGAAAACGCACCCTCATCCTTTCCGCAGAAAGAATCATAACGGTTAGCAGAAGTATCACTGGTACCATCAGACTCTCCACCTGGCTTAATCCAGACGAAAGCATCAACAAGAGGATCGTTGGTGGTAGTGGTAGGTCGGACACCGAAACCGGCACCGTTGACGTTGCACCAGTTACCCCACTCCTTTCGGAGACCAGTGACACCGTTACGTCCGGTATCAATGACGGCCTTGTTGGGCATGCCACCCTTCTTGAGGAGAGGGTTGAAGGCGTTGATGAATCGCTTCTCGTCTTGGCACTTGTTGTACTTGGCGTCGGTGGCGGTGGAGAACTCTCCTGGCTTTTGATCAAAGGCGTTCCATCCGGCGACGTTGGTGGCGATACCCATGACTTGCTTGGGGGAGCCGGCAGCCTTGTAGACCTTGGTGAGTATATCAGCACCAGGTTCTAGTCATGGGTTAGCTTGAGCTTTCAATGACAGGGGAGGAAAAAGCGTACGCAAGTTAGCATCCCATCCGAGCCATCCTCCGTGACCAGCATCAATGTACATGGCGACGTTGGGAAGGTTGAGTTGCTTAAGGGCATATGCGACACCATCTTGGTAATCGGTCTTGGATGCTTGGCAAGTGGTCAAGTTGGCGTTGGTGACCAAGTTGGGGAGGGAATCAGGCTCGATGATAAGAGCAACAGCGACGTTTGGTGCGGCCTTGATAGCGGCAACAATTGCTAAGAGACCAAGTTAGTTCTTGTACAGTCTAATTCCTTGTCATCCAACATACGGTCAATGTACTCAGACTTGTATCTTGAAAGCTCGCCAGACTTAAGCTCTCCGTTGGAGGCCTTAGCAGCACAATCACGTCCTGGGAGATCGTAGATGACTAAACCGAGGACATCGGTACATGGGGTCTCAGCCAGCGTGGTGGCAACGATTGGGACTCTGGCAATGGTATCGCTAAAGAACACTGTCAGTAACGGGTCACCTCCAGGTTACTCTTCCCAACTCACATCCACAAGAAAGATCCGACCTTGGCGACCGCGGCGGCCTTTGTCTTAATTGATTCATCGGTAACACTCGCCATTGCGGTTGTGATCTCAGCAGCATAGTAGGAGTTGGCGTGGAGAGTTCGTCCAGTGAAGATGTTGCTTCCAGCGGCGACCTTGACAGCAGTAGAGCAAGCTGCTGCTGGTGCACGAGCTGCAACTTCCTTAACAGTCTCGGTGGGTGCCGCTGCGGCAAGAGCCGCGAAGGCTGCGATACCAAAAGAATATCTCATGATGACTAACTCGAAAATCCAGTGATGATGTTGAGGTAGCTGCCAAGAAGACTTTCGAGAACAGAAGGGCCTCCCATCTTATAGAGCATCTCGGCGGGCATACGTCGGTCAGTGAGTGGGACCAATATCATCTGGCTGAAAGGATACAGGAATCTCAGGGCCGAAGATTTGCGGATGTATCGATGACAAGGTCCTTGTGATCATTTGAAGAAATTGATCTCGTTTTGGGCGAGGAAAAACATTCGTGGAACGGCACTGCAGTGACAGTTCGGCGGAACCTATGCCCATTCAGCCCCAAAGTCGAGAATCAATACCGATTGGGCTAAAACAAATGAAGAAGACCCGACAAATGAAATCTGGAGAAGCATCAGTTGCGGAGAACAGCCTGTTTACGGATGGGGTTCTATCAGTATCCGATGTTCATAATATGAAACGACTAATAACAATGGACCAATCAACGATCCGATGCTCGCGCAGTTCTTTCCGGTGATGGCCATACGCGACTAGAAAATAGTGAAAAATCGATGTGATTAACTGGTTCGTCCCGCGAGGTTAGGGAGGCGGCAATCAGAAAGCCAGCCTCGTCCACGGAGTGCTGCTTCTATTGTTTCTAGTAGAATTCCTCGCCGCAACAGCAGAACTTGTGATACGTTGCTCGAATTTCGAAGGGCAAACAAAGTCTGTGGACACTTCCACATGGCCAAGGCGAAATTATCTCGCTTCTGAGAACTAAGTTGCCTCCGTATCGATTTCATACAAGAGATATATGAAATCGCCTCGCTTTGTAGCCTCGGCGAGAAATTGTACTGTATACTGCAGCCTTGGCACTATATGAGGTCAAAGTCGACAAATCGGAAGTAAGAATTTTAAGTGCCGCGCCAGGATTGGATCGATCTCCTGATTTTATCCCCCGAAAACATTGCGGGGTGCATGGGAAGAACCAGGACAATATGGAGAAGTTTGTGAAGATCATCTTGCTCCGTCGTCAGTGGCGGACATTCTGATAGCGTAGAATTCCTATGGAAGATCCCCAATACCAGATGGTGGACACGCACGTGGGCAAAATGCTCGTATCCTAAACAGTCGAAGCTCCATAAGCTATCTGAAAAGAGTTTGCGAACGCAGATATCCTCAAGGTCTATGTTGAGCCGCAGCCTGATTAAGATGATTTCAATATGGATGAGAGCTGATTCTCGATCAGCCGGACTGCGTCGACTATAATCCGGCCAGAGAATCCATCAAGCGATATTGATTGTCTTGGGACTCATGGTGTCGAAGTGCTCTGTCAGCTCCGATTAGCCGTGTCGGGTGAAAGATCATTTGACGAAAGACGCCGTGACGTTTGTGATCTGTAAATCTACTTGGTACCTCGTTCCTGCGCAAGGTGGTTTGGCCTCGGGATGCAGTCGGTGGTATTTGAGCTCGATGTTTGCAAAATTCGAGATTTGTGTGTGGAGAGATGAATAAAGAAGGGGAAGATGGAAATGTTGATGCGGAAGTGAAAGATGTTGGTCTCCGTAAGCTGGAACTCGGATAAGCTCAGTATCACGTGTGAGCTGGAGCCGAATCTCATCCGACTTCCGCCCGAGATATCCGGCACGCTGTTGCTGCGCTTTCACCTTCGCCAACCTTTCATCACCGCTGTCAAACGCAAGCTTTCCCGATGCACAACGAACTCTAGTCGCCATCTCAATTGGTTCCCACGGCTTTTTGAATTTTCGTAGGACTGCCGCAGGGAAAGCAGACTTCGGCCACCGAGTTGAGTACCTCCTCACCTAGGTCCCAGGAATTCTCCTAAAATCTAGCTCTCCCACACTTTCAATGTTGGACAATGCAAGGCATCTTTCGTTATTCTGTCAAGCTTCAAATTCCGTGGAAAGACAAAATTCGGGAGAGTCTCCAGGGTATATCACAAAGAAAACCATCCATGAACGGATTCCGCCATCCCTCGTCGTTTGTTATTAAAAGTCTACGTATCGAAAAGTCCACTCTGCCAAAAAGGGGCAAATATTCTAAAGGTCGTGATTAGAGCTCTTTCAAGAATCGGAGATCTCAGCGTCGAAACCTGCCAGACCGACGGAATCCCCACTTTGATCTTCACGGAAACCATTACTGGAGCGGCTGCCATCGGCGTCTTTCAGCAATTAGATCCTTGTGCGTGCCACTTGATTAGATCAAGACGACTCCCGCCTCGTTCTGAGTGTGTTCCTTCCCTCAAGGGCCCCTGAAAGCAAATCAGCCAACCCCAACTCGCGGCCCCAGAGTATTTCTCGGTATTCCGGTTTCTATTTGTTTGTCGAAGAGCACACTCCCCGGTAGCTGAACAACATCCAAAGCGTACAACTCCAAAACGTGGGCTGCGAGATTCTTCAGAAATGCCCACTCAAATTTTGAGTCTCCGTACTAAAGTTCGCTCCTTCCGCGAACAAAATTTACCTTCAAATCAGCAGTTCCCACACCCAACAACGTACCTTCCCAGTTTCCCATTTCCCTCACCCCATCCTGTGCTTAAAAGGTACTTCCTCCCTCTGAACTCTCCCTTTCTCCTTTCCTCCTCCTCATCATTATACAATGCACGCGGCCTGGAAGCTCAAGAATCTCTAGGTCGACATCCATTGCACAGGGGATCTGGGACATTCCAGAGTCACTCGTGCAAAATTTTTGATTTCCCAGTGGGACTTATTTAGACTGTCTTTCAGGATCGTCTTTGTCCTCGCCAAGACTTGAGGGTCTTTCGGCATGATTTTTCAAATCCCACTTCCCTTCTAGGGACCTTTTGTTGATGCTTGCTTTGGCGACGACAACCCAATAATTTGAGCTTGAAGATGGCTAGGTAAATTTCGATTCCTTCTTTGGTGTTCTTTTGACTATACAAATGGATATCTTCTCGGCTCTTGGAATAGTTCAACAGACCAAGGGTCCTAGGGAGCACATTTGTTTGCACGTCGACCTCCGGCTCCCCCGATGCGGTGGAAGAGTGCATGTGCTCGCTGGCCATTGTAAGTCTTCATCTTTCTCATCCCCTGTGCTCAGTCGGAGACTGACGACCTCTAGATGACATCCCATGTCAGCTTGGGGCATTATTCTTATCCTTCAACGGCATGAGCTTCCCAAGTCGTGGGAGATCAAGCGAAACTGAAGGCTGCAGGAGGTTCGGTAAGTCCCTGTTACCCTCGATGTCGATTGGGACGGAGAATTGACGAGTTCCCGCAGAATTTGTTCGAAATTCTTCCACTTCTTCATCCTGTGGGCATTTGATGAGAGTGAAAGCAGCGGACACCAATTGCGGCCGCGTGTGGCTTGACTGTAACAGTATCAGTACGTTTTTCCTCTGCTCATCGCTGCAACGGGTCACTGACCATCATATTCAGAAACCTTTCCGAATGCCTTCCCTTCTTCAACCAACAATAATTTCGTGTATTATATTAGGGTTGGGCGGCGAGGCGATCCTACGGACATAAAGTTATAGGCACATGTTGTGTGGATGTCTGTTAGAACAAGGAGCCAAATAGCTGCTAGGGGCGTCTTGGCATTGTGATGGGTGGCTGGCGCTAAGACTGGTATGTTCTTTACGTGGTCAATTTTTCTACACTTGTTGTGGTGGCGGTCTGTCGTATATCTGTCAGCGTTCATTGCAGAATCACTGCCATACCTGATCCATCTCAATTTTCCACTGTGACACATTTCGTGCATTAGTGAAAATATTCCAGTTTATGGAACACATGGTCTGACTCTTCAAGATGGCCTCCTCGTAGATAGGGTTGATGACACCCGTTGGCCCGCCTGGCCAGGTGGTAAAGAGAGCCCAACGATCCCAATAACCGAAAGCAGCGAATTGAGAAACCAAAGACGTGAGGAAGATATGGACCAAAGACAAGGGGGGATCGAGGAAGAATGTTTATAGTGCGAATTGTAAGGAGCCACTTAGCGTGAGGTCGGTGTTTTTGTAATAGAATATTACCTCATAATACCCGTTTTCATCACGACCAAAACTGGAAGCGGGGTTTGGGCACGGTGGTGATCAAGAGGCGTGCTAGTGAGCAGGAGCTTGCAAGCGGTGCGTGTTTCTCTCTTGAAGGATTGAATTCAAAGAGAGAAGGTGGAAAGGTAGTTGAAGTGAAGTTTGGGAATGGGAATTGGAATTGGTTTCAGAAAATGAGGTGGAGAGAGAAAGAGGTGGGACGACGATTGAGGTTTGAGAACAGTGGAAGGAGATATACGTGACTGGTGAAACTTTCATTAACTTTTGTACCTGGCAGACGTGTGAAAAGATGAATGAATACTCCATCCCATTGTGAAATCGCCTTCTATCGTATTGAACCATGAAAAAGTGCTTTTGACTTTCCTTACTTAGCTCCTACATCTCCTCTCCCCTCTCCCCCCTCAGTCCCCCTCCCCAGCCCACCAACCCCGCACCCCTATATATTCACCCATCGACGTTCGCGCCCCACCCTCCTAACGAAACCTGCTTATTCCTTCTCGGCCGGAACCTCCCCATCGGTGATGCACCCATGAGACGCATCACTCACCAGCCTTGCGTACTTGGCCAACGTCCCCTTCTTGTATTTCAGGGGCGGAGCAACGAATTCCTTCCTTCTCTTCACAAGCTCTGACTCTTCAACAAGGAGATCAAGCTTGCGTGTCTCGGCATCGATTATGATGCTGTCACCATCACGAACAAGCCCAATCGGACCACCCTCTTGAGCTTCAGGAACAATATGACCGATCAAGAAACCGTGCGATCCACCGGAAAATCGTCCATCAGTGATAAGTGCTACGTCTTGTCCTAATCCTGCTCCCATTATAGCAGAAGAAGGTTTCAACATCTCAGGCATTCCCGGTCCGCCTTTTGGTCCTTCATACCGAATTACAACGACTGTCTTTTCACCTTTTTTAATCTCGCCTTTTTCAAGGGCTTCGATGAAGAGGTCTTCATCGTTATAGCATTTTGCTTTTCCTTCGAACCGTAAACCTTCTTTTCCGGTTATCTTTCCTACGGAGCCGCCGGGCGCGAGGGAGCCGCGGAGGATTTGGATGTGGCCTGTGGGCTTGATGGGGTTGGAGAGGGGGCGGATGATGGGTTGGTCTGCTGGGAAATCGGGGACGTTCTCAAGATTCTTGGCGAGAGATTGGCCCGTAACGGTCATGCCTGAGCCGTCGATTATGCCTTCTTTTAGGAGGAATTTGAGGAGGGCGGGTGTGCCGCCGACTTTGTAGAGGTCGTGCATTACGTATTTTCCGGATGGCTTCAGGTCGGCGAGGAAGGGGATGCGGTCTGAGACGGCTTGGAAGTCGTCGATTGTGAGTTTGATGCCTACGCTGTCGGCGATAGCGATTAAGTGGAGGACGGCGTTGGTTGAGCCTCCAGTGATGTTTACGACAATCATGGCGTTTTCGAAGGCTTGGCGGGTCATGATGTCTCTTGGTTTGATGTCCTCCTTGAGAAGAGTTCGGATCGCTTCTCCGGCGGCAAGACATTCGAGGTACTTGGCTTTTGACTCAGCTGGATTCGATGAAGAGCCAGGGAGTGTCATTCCCATGACCTCAATAGCCGTGGCCATTGTGTTGGCAGTATACATGCCTCCACAAGCTCCCTGGCCTGGACAAGCATGTCTGATAACATCAAAACGTTGATCCTCTGAAATCTCCCCAGTAATGTATTGACCATAAGCTTGGAAGGCAGAAACGATATCAATATCAGCATTATCCTGCATCACAGAACAACCTGGCTTGATACTCCCACCATAAACCATAAGTGAAGGTCTATTTACCCTCCCCATCGCCATCATCACACCGGGCATATTCTTATCACACCCGGGAATTGAAATATTCGCATCGTACCATTGACCTCCCATCACTGTCTCAATACTATCTGCAATCAGATCTCTAGATTGGAGACTGTATCGCATTCCTTTGGTGCCCATTGAGATTCCGTCCGATACACCAATAGTATTGAATTGATATCCAATCAGACCCGCTTTTTCCACTCCCTCCTTCACACGGTGATTGAGGTCCAAAAGATGCATATTGCATGGATTTCCGGTGTACCATACTGACGATATTCCGACTTGTGCTTTGCTTAATCCTTCTTCTGTCATGCCGGTGGCGTAGAGCATGGCTTGGGAGGCTCCTTGGGATTTTGGCTGGGTGATGGCCTGGGATATTTTATTGAGTTTTGGTTCGTCATTTTGGGATGCGCGGAAAGCTGAGGTGGAGGATAGGGAGCGTCTAGATACTGTTAGTTGATTGAGCTTGTGCGAGGTAGAAATACATACATATATTGTGATGTGCGTCTTGAGGCAAGCTTGGTGGTGGTCGCCCTCGAGGACAATCTTGGGAGCAGCATCTTGATCGTCGTCGCAAGGACTGCCAATTGGAGCTTCAATATGTGCCAATGCTATTGCTGCTACGCTCTACTTCCGACACAAAAAAGAAGTGAAGCTCGCAAGACTATCCTCCTCGCAAAGGACGAATTGGTGACTGTTTCGGGGATGATTCACCGTCGCAGGTCATAACACCAAGAAATATTTTTGGGCTTTTCGGCTGGCGATACCGGTCGGCGTTCGGGGAGCGTTTCTTCACTGCAGCTACCCCATAAAGTGATCCCTGTCCTGTCCCTGTGATCTTTCCCTTTTCCGAGCCGTGCCCTGTGGCGATAGCACCCGTTTGGGACGATCTCCGGTGTTTGTGCCTGAGTTTCAGGGTGCTGCCTTCCTCGATTTCAACTCTACATGTGAGAGGAGGCCCACCGAGGTATCCTGTAGCTTCGAGTGGGGAAAGGTACCAAGACTGAGGTTTGGCTCTTCTTAAATACCACGAATTCCCTATGATTGTCCTCGTATTCTTTCTTTCCGTCCAGATTGTGCATTCCGATAGCTTCGTGAAACGTTCTTGATACCCCGCAGTCAATGCTACATCACAGCCTTATAGGCAGCCTTCTCTCTTCAACTTCAGTCAACAACTTCAATTCTAGCTACAACAAGTCAATTCACAATCTTCAAGATGGCCGCTCCTCCTGAAATCACCATTGGCGATCTCACTGGCGAATGGGTCATGGTATGGAATCTATTCTTATTCTCAAGCATTTTCTATCCCTCCCTCCCTTCAATACATCACAACCGTCTGTAATAGAATACTGATTTCCTATTCCACAGAACAAAACCCTCTCCGACGACGCCGACCCCGTCCTCGCCCTCCAAGGCATCGGCTGGTGGACCCGCAAAGCCATCTCCCTCGCGACCGTAACCCTCCACGTAAAGCAATACACCGATGACGCCGGCATCTCGCACGTCGATATCGAGCAAACCGCAACCGGCGGCATAAAAGGCACGACTGAACTTCGGACCTTGGACTGGGAGATTCGCGAACACGAAGACCACTTGTTTGGGACACTGAAGGGACAATCGAGGTGGATCAAAGTGGAGGACTTGAGTGACGAATTCCGTAGGGACGGATGGCTAGAAGGCGAGGAAGAAAATGGCGGCCCTAATGGGGAAAGACATATAGAGAGTTTCGTCGAGAACAATGAGAAAGGCTGGACTGCAGCGCAATCATGGGGCTTTGCGATAATTGACGGAAAACGATACTATACCCGGAGGGTGGTTGTTACTAAGGGCAGCGAGGTCCTGAAAGTCAGGTTGGTGTACAACTGGCAAGGAAAGAATTGAGGGAGTGCTTGAATAATTAGAAGACTGCGGGGACTTTTGGGTATAAGGGCGTTTCGAGAAAGCTAGATTTTTATTTGGCTTGTGCTTGAAGATAGAACGATGTCTACCATTCCTACGAACATCAGAACATATTACAGACAGTTATGCTACTATAGGTTTCTGCTCCAATGCCAGTCCTAACCACCATGAAACATTGTTTAGATTGATGCAGCGCTCAAGTGAGTAGCAAGAACAGATAGTATCACCAGCGTGTGCGCAAAAGATGAAGGCAAGATGCTCATTCTCTACCTCGAGTTCATATCCTGCAGTAGCTCCCCTACTAGTAGTGTACGGGAGTGGCATATTTCCCTATCCGTCTAGTCCCATTCTCCAAGTGGCGAGTGTGCCCTCGAGGCCATATCTCTATCATGTTGTACAATCGTAAAGTCATAAATCATTAAACAATGCTCTTCTTCCCCCCAGTCTTCCATCGCTAGCCCCCACCACCCCTTTCTTTCACAATTGCTGCTCCCACTGCATAAACCCCCCACCTGAATTCAGGTCGGGGAATGGCATATTGGGATCGAAATTCCAGAGTTCAGGTGGTGGTTGCGAGAGGTCGTTGTTGTGGATCATGTGGGTGTCCCATAATTCCTATTATGAAGTGTTAGTGACATTTCCAATGTGTGGTATTCTTTCCCAAACGGAGAAGGAGTGAGATTCTGATGAAGAATGGGATCCCTTTGGGTGCTGTAAGAACATTCCACTTACCCAATCAATCTCAGGCGTATCAATCATCGCTTCATCGAACCCAGTAGTAGTTGGCGGGACAATATTAGTGCTAGCGGCAGGCTGAGGTTGCATCTGCGGTTGTGTTTGCGCCTCGGGGCCAAAGTCGGGAGGCGTCATCCAGATGGGCCATTTGGATGATGTTGCTGTGTGGAAAGCCGGGATATATGGCCTGCTAGGAGCCGGATTTATGGATGAAGTCGTGCCTGCTCAAAATGTTAGCAATTTGTACACTCCATTATGTCCATTTCAAGAACGAACCTGGAGCTTGAACGCTAGTAGCAGTTGCACCCTGCACAGGCAACTGTGGAATAATCCTCGAAGCGCCATTTCCCTGCGTTTTCCTCATCCCCGCCTCCTTAACCTTAACCATCATGGCCCCCAATGCCTTCGCTGCCTTAGCCGACTCCTTGCTCGTCGAGCTTGTTTCTTCCCAAATCTTTTGCGATTTCTCCAGAATCAGAAGCAGCTCCTCCCTTGCCCACTTCACCCTAACACCCATCTGACTCTCCCCTCCCAAGGGTTCAGCAACGACACAATGTCCGATGTAAACCGCCAGAATCATAGCAGCAAGTAGAAAGTCGTGGGTGATGAGAGCCGAAGCTCTCCATCTCTGATCGTAGAGCATTTCGCCAGGCTGTGTCTCTATGTAGATGTAGATTTGCGCTTGTAGGAGCCGTACAGATGCTTCGACACACTCGGTGACGGAGTAAGGGTATGGATAGGCGAGATTCGTTTTTGATGGAACGAGGTATTTCCTGTGAAGGATACAGCGGGACTTTTGGAAGACGAGGTCGACTCCGAAACGATGCATTCGTGATTCTAGTGTGCCTGTATTCATGTCATCCATGCTGCCGATTTTTAGGAATGCAGGGGCGGAGTCGTGCGCGTCGTGGAGTGTTCTGTCGAGCTTCATGACTTGTTCGTATGTTGCGGGCGTTGTAGAGTTGGCGAAGTCGACAATGTTGCCGAAGATTTTAGTTATCATTCCTTTTACATTTGTATGGCACATAGGTATCGATTCGTCGAAATCCGCACTTTGTGGTAGCGCAGTAGAATTTTCATCGAAATCGGTATCAAGCAGGACTCTTGGTGGTTTGGTGTCGTACATTGACTCCCGAACCATTCTAGGAAGTCCGACTTGGCAGGATGTTTGGATATCGAGGTGCACGATTGTGGCCCAGAGTCGACGTTGCATTTCAGCTTGGAAGACGGATATCTTGGGGGAGTGTGAGCCGTCGCGGTGGTAGCCTAGGCGCATGGCTGCTCGGACGATCATTCCGAAGATTAACCAGGTGCCTAGTTGGACGTCTGGACTTCGAAACTGGTCGGTGATGTAGTATATGAGAAGTGTCTCGATGGTATATGGACTTGGTTCTACGAAGAAGTTTAGTAAATGACACCAAAACAACGTTCATTAAAGATGAGAAAAGATATCGATCTCCTATCAACGGGGATGTTGAACTACTTACCGGTATAATTGCCAAGGATGAGGCATTGAACAGTCTTCTCGCGGAAAATATCGATGGCTTCATCTTGATCTTTGAATGCCAGGTCGGTGGAGGACTTGAAGGAGTTTCCTCCTGATAATTTTTCCAGTGTTGATGATAGACCGATAACACTGAAAAGTAAAGCCACCCACATCATTGAGGCGCTCTGAGGCGCAACCCAGAACTTTTCGTACTGCGATTAATAGTTAGAATTGAACTGAAACTGGGGTTACCAAACTTGCCTGTTTCTCGAATGTGGGTACGTGAAGCATCACTAAGAGAGCGAATTAGGACATGTTCGTGAGAGAATATTATTATTACTTACTTGCGCCAAGATCTCCAGAGCCCGTCCAGGCATACACAAGTTTATCACATAGCTGCTTAGATGGCACAAATGCCAGTATTTCGGATCTCGTTGCTCTTGGTACGAATCCAACAAGGAGAGTTGGTCCATTGATACGATTTGATGGGGAGGGTTCACACTGGGGTTCAGGCGGTGCCGCTTTCTTGTCTTCGGCTTGATCCTTAAGAAGAGCGATCTACATTTAAAATAAGCTATGTAGCTTAATCAAAACGTGAGATGGATAAATACATACACTATCAAGAATAGCAGACCAATGCGTGTCCCCTACATAATTGTTCTGATCGTCCTGAATGTCAATCTTCTCAAAGGATTCAGTAGTCTCTGCAAGTGGAACAGCTTCAGTCCAGTCTTCCGGTGAAGAGTTTGTAGTGGACTCAGAGATTGAAGTCCTACTATTGGTTTCCGTGCTGGGCTGACTACTGCTTGCTTTGGTTGGTGTCGTAATGGCATTTGTCCTGTTCATCAAGGATACAACCAGCTCCTCGAGGTGAGCGACTTGGCTCTGGAAATCCCGGGGGCCATCATTGGATGTTTTTTGGGCTGTAGGGGGCTTGTTCCGGCGAACGGATGCATGGATGTATGTGCATGTTGATGCAAGACCTCTTTTCTGGCAGTTTTGACAGGGCGAATTCCTGTCACATTTGAGTCTGTAATTTGTTTATCAGCTAATGATTCTGCTTACGAGTATGAAACTGTTTATTCAAGTTGATGACACAGTTTGAATCAGAAGGAATGGCAATCACACTCGTGACCTTGCTAGTATAAATTCGTGATACGAAGGACTGGAGACAAGGCCAAATTTGGCAGCTGAAACGGAACATGATTGGACGAAAAAGCAATATTCCATCAAACATACTTTCTTGTCCTACACAGCGTACAAGACAGTTGCGGCTTAAATCTCTGCCTGCTCTTTGGCTTCTCCTCCCCCTTCGATCGGCTTTCCCCAGTCTGAAGTGGGGGTGCCGTCTGCTCCAATGCGGTGGGCGAAATCGAGGACATTCTGATTACCAACGTCGGATGTAGTTGGAAATGGCAACGGACATGAGCGGGAGAAGGCGGTTGTCAAATACCCATCAAGCAACAGAGCGGACGATGGGGGAACTCTAGGGGAGCTGACAGGAGCGGATTTAATTCTGACGTCCGTGGAGTTGAGGTTGAGCGGGCCAATTAGAGGTCGAGAATTCTGGCAAAATTGTGGAACATCCGATCGTCCGATGCACGTCGTGGACGTCGCTGCCTTCAAGTTTTATGTCAATCTGTCCATATTCATGCATTTTGAAGAGTCGATGACGACCTCATTTACAAAAGAAGATTGTTAAGGACACTTGTGGCTTGTTCTGAGCCTTGTATTGCGATAGGAATGTGGTCACACTGGCCTCAGATCGTCACGTTTCCAGTTCCACGTAGTGGAATATGGATAGTGTAATGTAGAGAAGCATGTCTAATACTACTCTTTTTTCTCTCTCTTTGTTTTTTAATATTTTTTTATAGGAAAACCTACAGCCTCATGTTATAACAGTCAATTATCTAGCAAGACAAACTTTCAACAAACTAATTTATTCCCCGTCACTCAAATCATTCACATCTTCCACATTCTCATTCATTTCCTCATTATCAGATACTTCCCGTCCGAAATCGTCAATCATCAGCATCCCGTTAGAACCTTCAATTTCCAGTTACAATCGAGCGTTTAAAGTCGTTCCTCCTCGGATTTTATCTGGGCCATTCCAGAGTAGTGGTTGTATCTATGTGCAGCCAAAGGACCGGTGTATTGTCATTCATGGGAAAGAAGACCTGAGGAATCTTGTCGTCGATAAAACAACCCAAGTCCATAAGCTGACCGCTCGTAATAAGAAAGCATAAACAAGTTTGAAAACTCGCATCAAAGGAAGCCCAAGCTTGGGACAAAAAGGAAGAGAGAACATGGAAACTCGAAAGAACAATACTCCATAGGTGAGTAGGTGGAGGAATTTATGCCAGTTTGTATGTGAAAATATTATGTTGTTTGATATAAAGACAAACGGAGATATAATAAGGGAAAAATAAGAGTTCGCGGGATTGTGTGAGACACACCATGAAGCTGATATTGTGTAACACAGTCTAGAAGGATCAGATCTATTGTATGAATACATTTGGAACAAATGAAAATAAGGTTCCGAATCTTCGAGAATTACTCGAACCTCGGGCTGGTTCTCCTGGTCCATCTCGGTATCAACCGCCACAACCCCCGACAATCCTCACAGATATCTACAAAAATAGTGGCCAACCAACTATCCGAAAAGTTTGCCAATGAGGGCCGCCAGGCTTGCATTGGCGCATCCCGCATCATATAGCTCCGGGAAAGCAAGGTGTGTACCGGCAGTGTTGTCATAGGCAAGACGGATGAGAGATTCCTTAGCCGGGTCATACACAGGCCACCCGCCTTCATAAGTCTTCAGACCATTGACAGGATCCTTCGCAAAAGTAGTCCACGCTCCTTGAATGTACTTCTCAAATTCGATCTCCTCCGCAGTTGAATTCGGAGTCGTGAACAAAGTCCCGAAGATCAATTGCAGTTCGGCCCCGTGCCATGCTCCTCCTTCGGAACTGATGTTGATGTTTGGATATACGCCGTGAAATCGATATCTCCAGGTGGGATTGTTGGCTGCTATGCTAGCGTTTGCGCGAAGTCCAGTGGGGCAGGTAAAGGCTGCGAGGTTATATTCATCCCAATCGGAGTCTGCAAAGGTGACCCCGGACATGGCGAGCTCGGTGCGGAAGAGTCCAGGTTCGTAGTTGTCGCTCCCAACCATCACCGGGATACTAGCAGGTGTTTGCTGGGAATAGTTGGAAAAGACGATAGTGTTGTCTACTGTTGGTGCAAAGGGGCTCAGCAAAGCGTAGAGGCCGCTGTTGGGGACGGCACCCATGAGGGTGTCGACGTTCACGTTACGCATACATGCTAGGAGCGTTGTCGCGTCTGTCGAAGAATTTCCACAACCAACAGCCGCGGAGACAGTGTACCAGGCTGCTGCTGAAGCACTCTGGGAGTAAGGCAATCCGAAGCCAGTGGCTGTTCCTGACTGTAGTATAATACCAGCTGCGATTGGGTCTGAGGCCCAGGCATAGGAGTAGAAGTCTGTTGACGAGGAACCTGCTGATTGTCCAAATAATGTGATTCTTGCTGGATCTCCGCCAAAGTTTGCAATGTTGTCTCGGACCCATTCCATTGCAAGACGTTGGTCTAAGAAGGCCACGTTGTTCTGTGACGTAGGGTTTCCTGGCCAACCAAGAATGGAGACTCGATAGCTACCGCGAAGGTTAGTATATATTTAAACGAAAGTAGATTTACTTACTTGAAATTCACAATAATGACATCTTCCTGCTCCGCAAGAGTAGCACCGTTGAAGAAAGGTGTCGATGAACTTCCGCTAGTGAATCCTCCTCCATAAATAAATACCATTACAGCCTTCTTCTGCTCTCCTGATTGGGGTTTTGTCCAAAGATTCAAGTACAGACAATCTTCGCTACGTACTAAATCCGAGTTGGTGATGGTGCTAATGATTTCGAGTCCAACGCTGGTGATATTTGAAGCTGCGATTTGCTCGGGCGTGGGAGAAGTCCCTGATGATGGTAGGGTAGGACATGTCGGCCCCTAAGATATGTTAGCGAGAGGAAATAAGGTATCAATTTGTAGGCTTACGAAGGCAGAACCACTGAGCATTGAAGACCCAGTATATTTCACAGGTGCCGCAAATCTGAGGGCTCCCACGGGAGGTTGTGCATAGGGGATTCCAAGGTATTCTGATACCTCTGAATATTTTGTTGACGCATGGCCAGCGACGGGCCCGCTACTGGTATTGACGACTTGGCCAACTGTGAAATTGGTTGGTTTGCACTCCCTCGATTGGAATTGCGGGGCCGCCCAGGCTAAAGGGAGCGATAAAGCTGTAATGACAGTGAAGATTTGCATAATGAAATAATACAGTGCTGAACGAATGACGTAGACTGATCAGGAAACACGAACAGTGAAGAAATTAGTGATGAGGATAGTAAGAAGGAGAGGAAAGACTATCTGATCTTGGAAGGACGACTTCTTATAGCCTTGCCTCACAGATAACTCGACTCAATGAATCTACAAGAGGAGATCCGGGCTGCCGTTCTCCTGGTCCCGCTTAACTGTCTCCCGGGACGCGGTACTGTAATGAATCAACCATACGATATTTCCAGGGTTTTCAGAGATGAGTGTCCGCAAACACCGACGCCACTGTTTTCTAGCCTATGAAGGCGTAGGATTCCCGCCAGAGGGCCCACCGAAAGCGGCGTTGTTGTCGAGACATGCTGCTGTTGAGAGAATTCCAAGGTGAAATCACAGAGTCGACGACGTTCGAAGGTTGAGCAAGGTGGGGAACCCACTACTTTTTCGGGGGGCATGCACGGCCCTACAAGGCAAGACAGGGAGGGGCTTCTATGTTTTGATTGGTCAAATCGCCTATTAGTCATCGATAGGGCAGGAAAGCTTAGGGCCTACCCGTTAAGCTAGGTCTGCACCTATAATTAGCCTCACGAACCTGGTTGCACTGCCTCAATACTTATCTCTAACTCCCACAGGGCATTGATCCTGATATACGAGGTCGTACGTGTCGTCGTCCAGATTCGGTGCAGTTCTTTCGCCTAGAATTGATAACCATGCCTAAAGTGTACAGGACGCAGTCGGCTGGATTCTAGAGGAAAAAAGGGGGGAAGGGGCTGACGGTAGTTCTCGATTATTGGTCGCTTCGCTCCAATGATGCATCGCTCCTAGCTCTAAAACTGTTATGTCTCTCTCCAAACTCTTAATTTTGAAACTCTAAGTCAAGACCGACTTTCAAAAGCTGGCAATCGTCGCATGAAATGCCATTCTATGCCGCATGTATATACGTGTGTATCATAATGCCATTCGTGTTCTTGCGCTACACTGCTGCCTCTTTCCCTTGCCTCGCAGCATCAGACCAGATCCGAATTGTGCCATCGCTATTTCCCAGCGCCAGCCGACGTCCATCAGGTGAAAAGCTCATTGATTTGACGGTCTTTGACGCTTCGAGCTGTTGCACCAGTTCAAACCGGCCTTGCCTGTGAACGTTCGCCCAGATCTGAACCATTCCACCGTTATCACGCAACGCGAGCCAGCGCCCATCAAATGAGAATTTGATAGATTTGATGACCTTTTGGCTCTTCAGCTTTTGCACTTGCTCAAGTTTACCCTTGTCATCGACCACTACCCATATCTGGATTACACCATCATTATCACCCAACGCAAGTAGTCGTCCATTTGCTGAGAAAGAAGTCAATTTGATAACACACGGGCTCTCGAACTCTTGCACTCGCTCGAGTCTATCTTGTTTGTCTGTAGCTAACCAGACCCGAACTGTTGTCCAAGCACTCACCGCGAGAAGGTGCCCGTTGTATAAGAAGGTGATATTTTTTACGTCGCCACCATCCTTAAAGTCTCGCACTTTCTCAAATTTTCCTCGCTCGTTTTCCGTCCAGAGGCGAATTATACGACTAGCGCTTAGAGAAATAAAGCTTGAAACAAAGCTTGCTGCTAGGTGCTTTCCATCTCGTGAGAAGGCAATCGAGGTCAAGAAGTGTCCACTTTTCAGCTGTTGCGTCTTCGTAAGCTGGTAGTTCTCGTCTTTGGCCCAAATTTGTATTATCCGAGCACCATATAACATGAGTCGACGGCCATCAGGCGAGAAAGCGACTGCTTCGAGATCGCGACTACTCTTAAGCTCTTGCACTTGCTCGAACTTTCCTTGTGCCGAGATGGCCCAGATCCGGACTAGCTTAGAGTCATGCGACGCAATCCAGCACCCGTCAGGTGAGAAGCCGACTGATTTGACGCTGTCCCTAAGGTCGAATTTTTTGAACAGACTTGCAGGTGCATACTGCCTTTCTGACTCAAGAGCACTCGAGGGGGCAATGCTTCTACTCCTGGGAATGGGAACATGCTTTGTGACACGTGGAGTGACAAGTTCCTCGGTACTCCTCCTTGCAGAAGGCGACATAGAAACTGAAATTACCTCAATGTCTGGCTCGTTTGAGATAGGTTCTTGCTTGAGTATCCATGAGCTCGACAATGCCTGGCGCGAATTTGGTCGATGACGTGGAGACGCAGCCATCGTCTTCGTAACAAAATCTGTGGCTTCTAGGCTCAATGATTCCATCATTGGAAATGGCCGCCCACGAACAACGTAATCGACCAGCTTTCCTCCAGGTGGAAATGGCAGTTGGCCGGTAATCATTCGAAATGTGATAACGCCAACGGCCCAAATATCCACAGCAAAAGAGTATGTACTTTTGTCCTCGTCTTCAAAGTCAGCTGTGTAAATCCCCCGGATCTCTGGTGCAAGGTAAGCCATGGTGCCAATATATTTCGTCCGAAGCTCTGTGCCATCTGCTTGCTTGGTAATGCCAAAATCTGCAATTTTGATCCGCCATTCAGGCCCTTCGTGCTGCACCAAAACGTTCTTATCATGTCAGATCAATTGAGCAAAATTGGGCGAAGTGATATCATCACTTACAGCGGGTTTTAAATCTCGATGGGCGAACTTGTTGTCATGCATAAAACTAAGGCCTTCTAGCAATTGCTGTGTAATATGTCGTGCCTCGACATGCGTGAAAGGGCTTGTCAGATATCCCTGCAAGTCACCCAGGTGAAGATACTCCATGGTGATGTAGACGACATCCTTAATTTCGTACCAACCGAAAGAACGAACGAAATAATCTCGATACTGTCAGCTGTTAGTCGACAATCCTCATCCCAGAACTAAATCTACAGACCTTTTCCTGAGAAAACGTTTGTATCGCCTCGAGCTCATGATAGTAGTTCGAGGAGCTGGATGATCCCTTGCCGAGCTCCTTCACAGCTCGAACTTTGCCCAAACCTGGACCTGCGATACATTTCTCAAGCCATACTATGCCAAATGTACCTCTTCCAAGCTCTTTAGTTCGCTGCCATTTTCCTTTTCTCGAATTTGTTGGTGTTGTTCCGCAGGGTTTGGGATGAACCTCGTCTGAACTATATGGTCATCAAAGGATTCGACCTCGAGCCTTGAACCCAATATCAGTTCCGAGACTGTTTGTGCCATTGTGGAATGTTAATGCATATTGTCAGAGACAATTGCTCGAAATTCCAGGGCCGATCGACTAAGGAAGGAGAAATTCCTCGAACCCTAGCACATCGGACAGTTAGCTCTAGACCTTTAGGAAAACATTGATAGCGATGAAGCTTACAAAATTAAATTGTCCCAATGATTCGAGAAATCCTCAAGCATTACCAGCGGAGATGCCAACAAAAGCTGTTCAGCTGATTTTCGACATCCTGGCTTAGGACCAGTCTGGATATTGAACGTATTTGTGTGAGGAAATTCGTACCTGGGACTTACCTATCTTAGCTCGCAGCCTCGCAACACGGTGTCAACATTATAGATCAGGTTCGGAAGCCAAACAGGGCCAATCAGTCTCATGTGATGGGTTCGATGCAGAAACTCATATTTCGACGTGTCTGGGGGGACTTTTGTTATGAATAGAAGAGGTTGTAGAGGTGCAACAAAGTTGCTGTGGAGGGTAGGATTTCATGACTAAGCAATGCCAAGTCTGTCAACAACATGAACATGCTTCAGGTTCGGCTTCTAGGACATACCATGAATTTAGTCGCGAGTAACACAAGCACCGGCTATATAGTCTTATCGGCTTAGCTGTCATTGAGTTTCTATCCACGATTTATCGAGCCCTTGACTAACATTTTATAGGAATGTTTTTATGCGCGAAAAGTCCTCGACCAGAGACAGCAACGACGACCGCAAAACCCAAATGCAATTCAGCCAGGTTACGACGGCAGAGGCCGATGCTTTTTTATGTAGCAGTCAATTACTATCCTCGATGTCGCTCCCCTTTCATGTAGTATGACTGCGAACCCCCCCCCCCCCCCCAACCAGCAAGAGGAGCGTACGTTCAGTGGGCCTCAATCATCCCAATTCTTCCACAAGAGAGAGAAGTATCTGTACAGCCTAACAGAGCGTTGTGTGGCTTCGTGAAGGTTGTGCTTCCAGATCGTCAGGGCGAGTGCTCTGTTGGAGATTGCCGAGAGGCTACCCTAGCTGTCAAGGCAGGAACTGGGTGTAGGATTGCGTGCAAAGGAGCCTCAAGCAGGTCCCCAGCGCAGTATGATATGCTGGATCACCCAGCCCGTCGGGTTTTCTGCGGCCTTGCTCTTGTAGAAAGAAGGCATTGCATATCGTTGACTTCAGCTGTCCGCATGTGTCCACAAATGTCCACTATCCACATGCTGGATAGCACCACAAATGCACAGCAGTGACGATAGAAGCCGGTACTACAATGCCACTCAACCAGTACCGCGTGTTTTTTTGGGTCCACTAGGACTGATGGTACCCGCCGGGTCCTTTAACCTACTCATAAGATCTTCAGTGGTTCCTAGCGATGTAAGAACTAAGCTTTCTGGAAAAAGCTTAAGGCTACGAACTCACTCAGCAAAGTGTTGCTATGAAGGTTTCTAGGCTAAAAAATCGAAGTTCGGGCCTCAAAATTTTGCGACGAACCAATCATTTTCTGATGCGGTTTGAGATATAGTCGATTTGAGGTGAAGTCTCTTTTCTGCAGTGGGAAGTCATCGCTCTCATGGTGTGGAATCTATTTTCCACGTATGCAGGTATTTGCTCTCAAGATGTTAGTTGCGGACTCCTGTGACCGCGAGACCCTGGAAAATTTGGAAGACACTGTTCTTATACAGTGGGCATGTTGGACCTCACAAGATGAAGCCCCGTTTGCTCTACGGATACGGCGAAGGCGTAAGGAGAGCGACATACTCTTTAGTCCTGCAGTTGAGGTGGCGAAATAAGTATAAATGAAGTAAGTTGAAGCATCGTAGTTCTTCATCGGGTTTTCCATCATCACATTTATTCTTTAGATTTCATTCATTTTCACCAACATGAAAGCCTCTACGGCTCTTAGTGTCCTTTCAACACTCGCAGTCGCCCAAGGTGCATTGGCCCGACCAACTCGTCGACCAATTCCTCCACGACCAATGCATACCTCGAAAGTGGATATCGTAGGATACCTCCATATCTTCATGCAGAGCGCCGAGTAATCTGTTGAATACATTCGATCTTGGCATCGTTGCCAGGGCTTGCGCGAAAGCCAAGGCATGCGTTACCCCTTTAAACACAATACAAAAAATTGCCATTGTTATGGCATCGAGCTTCACTAGTGATAATGCTCCCTGGACCGCATACACGAATACTGATGGCGTCTCGGGCCTAAACTTTTATATGTATGTTTCAGCCTTTCCCAAGGGCAACGCCAATACGGTGACCTGGAACCGTGACTTGATCACGGCTCAATTTGAAGCCGCTAGCAAAGCATACTTCGCTACCGGCTGGGACGTTGTCGATGGCGCTCTACTTGGTCCACTTGGTTGTGTTCCCGAAGGTATGTAGATCGGAGGAAAGGGTTCTAGCATACGTCTGTTAACTGTATCTAAGTGGTCGCCAGAACGGAGCATTCTCTCTAGATCCCTTGCTTTCTGATGTGGCAGCGTCTACGGGTGTCAAAGGCTAAAACAGTTCTGGAGCCATCACAGGTGTATGACACTTCTTGCTCTACGAGCAGGAGAGTAACCGAACAGCTGGAATGGGTGCTAGCTCAGTCTACTCGTCTAACGCTGACGATAAGACCGTTCCACGAGGTATACATGTAGCCTTGGTGGGATGCTATAAATGTGGGCTGTATGGCTGTGATGTGCGCCATGCCTCTAGTGAATGATACACATTCCTGCGAAAACAACCAGCCCCTCAGTGGTAAACTCAAGGAGGAATTGGGCTTCCCAGGATTTGTTTATCCAAATGAATCAGCACAATTCAGCAGCTACGCTTCGGCCAACGCTGGTCTTGATTACTCCCCCTATTCAGACGGAAAATGGACTCAGGCAACACTGTAGGCGGGCATTGTAGATGGAGGCTTGTCTGAAGCTCGCCTGAATTACATGACTATTCGATCAGTTCTTCCTTACTATCTTGTTGGTTTGGATACATCTGACCTGCCGGAGCAAACGGATTACAATACTTACCGTAATGTTCGTGGGAACTACAGTTCTCTGATCCGTCAAATCGGGGGTGAGTCGATAGACTTTTGAAGAACAACAAGACTAACAGAGGTGGCCTTCCATTAAACAAGCCCCATTGTGTCTCTCTATATGGATCACACGCAGGTCCTGCGATGGCTGATAAGCCTTCTATTTTTATGATCAGAAGCACCCACTAAACTATTTGTAGGCCCAAACTTTGCTTGGAGTGTCGCAGGCACAACAGCCGATGCATTCGAGGGTCATTTGGTTAGCGGAGGAGAATCTAGCGAGCTTTCGTGCCCGTGCCTTGTCACACCTTTCCAGTCCCTGACTCAACGTACTATTAAGGACGACTCAATGATATGGTGGATTATGAATAACAGTAAGACGAATCCCTCTTTCCAGCACTTATACTGACCATTGCAGCCTATAGCAGCTCGATTGGTGGCCAGACCTTTGGAATGGGGGGAGGCACTGGCGTGTCTCCTTCTTACGCCAACTACGCATCAGCCTCTGCTGTCTGTCTAGCTTTCATCAACTCTTGGTCCGGGGAGGATGCTGATCGAAGCGAACTTTCTAGCGATGCCCAGGATGAAATGGTCCTTTCCGTAGCGGATAACTACAACAACACCATTGTTGTGGTGAATGTATCCAGGCCTCGTGTTCTTGATGCCTGGATTGAGCATGAAAATGTCACAGCCGTCATTTATTCTGGCCTCCTTGGACAGGAATCTGGAAACGCGACCGCTGATGTCCTTTATGGCGACGTCAACCCCAGCGGCAAGCTCATCCATACTATTGCTAAAAATGCATCAGATTATCCTGCCTCGGTTTGTTCAACTACTGACTGCACGCTCTCGGAAGGTGCCTACATCTACTACCAATGGTTTGACAAGGAGGACATTGAACCACGATACACCTTCGGACACGGTCTCAGCTACACCACCTCCAGTCATGGCAGCGTTACTACAACCATCACTAACAGCTATATCCTCGCTTCCAAGTATGCGACCGGCCAATTGGGCCTTGGCGGACAAGTTGATCTCTTCGACGAGGTGGTTTTGTGGTCAATACTACGGTGCAGAATACCGGGTTTCTTGACGGCGCTGAAGTTGCACAGCTCTATGTGAGCAACCCGGAGGAAGCCTCGCAACCCGTCCCTATTCTCCGCGGCTTTGAGAAAGTAAATATCACTGCTGGTTCTACCTCCGCTGTTTCCTTTTCTCTTCGTCGTCGCGATGTCAGCTACTGGGATGTTTCAGCGTAGAAAAGGACGACCGCAAATGGCACTTCCACATTTTTAGTCAGGTCCAGTTCGCGTGACTTTCGTGGAAATGCTACATTGGGCATCTAGATTTTTCGCAATATTCTCTAAGCAAATTAGGCAAGATACGTTGCTCTCTCAGATGTAGATACCCTGTTGGAAATCAATTTCAGGGAATTCTTGTCGCAAAATATGTGACATCTAAGCAGGCAGGTCTTGGTGAGCACTTACTTGTACACTTATTTGGCAATTCTCTTATATAAGTGGCCATTTCGAGTTAAGTAATTTGCGCCGCATGTACGTGCGGTGGACCATCTTGAAGAGGCAAGCAGGTCGCTGGAAAAATAAGCTTCGGGCGATCTGAGATCACTCTCGTCTATCATGGCAATGCAGCTAAAGCCTGGAGTTCATTTACGTCTCGAGCCTACGGTGAAGACGGTGTTGTGGCACAGTGTGCGATATTGCAACTAGCATTTAAAATTGCCTCTTTTAGTAAGTGGAGAAGTTGTCTTCCCTGCAACAAGCGAGACAAGTGCTGACTTTCAACCATGATGCAATTCTAAGCAATCCCACCGGTAAGTAATTGTTCTCAAGATAGATTCCAAAAATTGTTTAAAAGCGCATTCGTTTCCTTCCCATTTCCTAAATTCTCAGTACAGCTCTGAGTTATACGCCACGCACAAGAATTTCCAACTGCTGTGAACAGTTCAATAGCTCGAATAACCTCCACTCGAGATTCCTCACGTTTGAGCTTTATATAAAATAGAACACAAAATGCGAGTTTCAAAAGCACTCACGCAGCTCCTCTTAATTGGATTGGGGGTACGTCCATCTCTAGTCGTCCCTTTACAGAACTCCATCTAACAGCACTACAGCTCAGCGCAGTCATCACTCCACGAGTCACAACAAACACAACAGGTAATAACACTCTTCCACAAATGCTTCAACTTAGCAACGACACCGATTTCAATTTCCAAATTCTTCGCGCCTTCTCCCTAGCACCAGGTGGTGGATCAGACATAGGTGAAGTCTTGCTCGCCGCCAACGGGCTTGTACCAGGAAATTTCGAAAACTTCTTCTCAAAGTTTGATAGTCTGGCAAATAAAGTCAATGCAAGAGCGCAAGCTATTGATATCAAACGGTTTCCTAACTCGGCTCGTGATGCGTGGTTCGCAGCTGCGAGTTACTTCCGCGGTGCAGACTTCTACCTTCATGGAAATTGGTCTGATCCTCGCATCAACTCTCTCTGGGCGCAACAGACGTATGCATTCAACAAAGCGATCTCCACATTACCTGTTCCTGGAGTTCGGAAAAATGTCAAAGCAGATGGCTTCGAAGTCCCAACTATTTTCTTCGGTGCGGAAAATAATAGTGGTCATGTGAGGAAACGACCAACAATAATCGTAGGTACAGGCTATGATGGTAACCAGGAAGAAATATACCATATGATTGGCAAAGCAGCAGTCGAACGAGGCTACAATGTGATTACCTACGAAGGACCCGGCCAACCTACTCCTCGACGAGAACAGAATATCAGTTTTATCCCACAGTGGGAGAAAGTGATCACACCTATCGTCGACCATCTCTTGACCATGCCAGAGGTCAACGGTTCCGCTATTGTCCTGCTAGGCTATTCATTCGGGGGCTATCTCGCACCCCGCGCAGCAGCTTTCGAACACCGCCTTGCTGCAACGATATGTATTGATGGCATATACAGCTTCAGCGATATCATTCTCGGGAACTTCCCCACCGCTATCTCAGCACTCGTGAAAGCAGGAAACGCCGAAAAAGTAAACTCTCTTCTCGCTCCCATCCTCGCCGATCCCACAACCTCTACGGCAACGCGATGGTTCTTCGAGCAAGGAACCTGGGCATTTAAAGCTTCGTCTCCTTTTGATCTCCTCAACCAGACATTTTCATATGATCTGACGACACCAACGAACATCGTAAATCAGATCCAAGGTCCGATATTCATCGCTGATGCACAGGCGGATATGTTTGGGACGGGACAGGGGAATATTTTGGCGGGGTGGTTGGGGGAGAAGGCGACGTATCATTTGTTCGAGAGTGTGGATGGGGCGGGGGAGCATTGTGCGCTTGGGGCGATGAATGTGCAGAATGCAGTTGTGTTGGACTGGTTGCAGGATGTGCTTGATGGGAACAAATGAGAGTGTGGCTTTCACATTCATGGTTTAAGGAGTAAACTCTGAGTCTGTTGGAAAAGGGCCGTTGGCGACGGCTGACCACTTGAAGGTTGGAGCATAGGGGAAATATTCTAATTCATGTAATTATTATTTCTTGCACTGTGATATCCGTGGCAGACGAGATAATGTTGAAGGTGTTGCATGTTGTTGAAGTCAGAAGTAGCAGGTGGGGGATTTGCTGTTCCTTTTGTACCACACGTAAGTGAACTTGCTCACACTACATGAAAAATTTGCTATCGGGAAAGAAACAGGAGGGGAGGGAAGAGCATGGAAATGGACTAGAATTCGCAGCGAATTTTGCAATCATTTTTTCCGGTTTCCGAAGCGGTAAAGGTCATACAATGATATATGCTTTTGAAGTGTCGCTTGCCCTTGCCGAATGCCTAGAGAGATTCTACAGCAGAAGTTAGTGCACCGTCATCATCGCAATTCGCGATTCATGAATGTCGTCTATCTTTTAGCTCGCTAAACAAATTATGGAAGGAAGTGGAACTTTTTATCATGAAGCGCTTACCGCTATCAGGTTAATGCGTAGTTCCCGCCCCCAATTGTTCGCCACGTGAGGGTCTCATTCCGGACCGGAGAAGCACCGGCGGCGTGGTGCGCTTCGTGAGGCTGAATCGATGAACATCAACGAAACATCGACACCCCAGAATCGAGACTTCAGAGTTCATTAAAGGCAAGCATGACTTGTATAGCCAATTCTTGGACTTGGGCAAGTACTGCAGAACACCTTCATCCATCTTCAATATCAGACCTGTCTGTGCAAGGTACTGTTGCCGACCAAGCCTCACACCTTGCACGAGACTAGGCTTCCGGTATTCACCTTGATGGAGATACAGAGGCAATGGACCCTCTATCTATAACCACTGGTGTTCTAGGACTTCTGGGGGTATGTTTCAAAGTCGGCTCGTCTATCAAGGATCTTTACGATGGCGCTGCTATCGCGGATACCAAGGTCAAGGGATTGCTCACTGATGTTGAGAGCTTTACCCAAGTTTTGCAGTCGATGAAAGATACTTTTGAACAAGAGCAGATTCGAGTCTCTTTTCAGACCACGGGCCATATTGGCAATCACTGGAACAGCCTCTCTGTATCGATTCAGGATGGGCAAAATACCCTCCTCCAGCTCCAGGAAACCCTCGAGCAAGTCAACAAGAGCGTGAGCGTGCTTGATGGGCCACGAAAACATCTCAGACTGAAGGCAGCCTCCGAAGAAATTGGAATCTTCCAGCTACAAATTCGATCATATCGAGACACCTTGCAGCTCTCATTGCAAACAGTGATACTGTAAGTCGTTTCATTTCTTAATCCCCCAGAAACCATATTTAACGTGACTAGCTGGAACCAAGTTAATTACAAGGAGTCAGTTGATAAGATCCTGCCTAATCTGGATGAATTAAATCAAGCCATCCGGCGCATAGCTCTTGATATCAACATTCGCATGAGTAACTTGCAAAGCGTCGTCGAATCGAAGGCGAGCAAGGACCAATTTCTCGCGCTGAATAATTTGAGAAGTTGTGTCCAATCCGCTGCCAGCGTGGTTTCTTCAGCATCAACTACTCTAGGAGTAGAAAATGTGGACCGACCCTGTGGCTCAGAATTTGGCGACTGCTTTCCATCTGAGCCGGGTGAAACAATGCTTAGATGGATATCATCAAATACCGTGTATGAATTTGAAGAGGAATCCGCTGTAGGATCTTCGTCCAGGCGGCGTAACCTCATGACAGGTGATCTTCAATCAGTCGAAGAGAGTACTGGATCAGAACAATCCGACTCTGACAATGATCTGGAACTGGAAATATCTCAAGTCCTAATGAAGCTAGGCAAAGAAAAGTTCCAGGCGAAAGATTTTGAAGCTGCAGAACGCATTTTCCGCAACTGTCTCACCAGGCTCTCGTCGAATGTATCGTTAACATCTTTACACCACATCCCCCGGTCAAAGTTAGGGCTGATGAATCTGCTCCTGGATGTTTATCTGGCTCAAGAGAAGTGGAGTGAGGCCCAATCTTTATTACTGGAAAAAATTGCTCTCGGATCCCGTGGTAAATCTCGTGATGATGGACAAGTCTTGACTGATATTCTCGCCTTGGTTGACGTCCTTATTCACAAGAATTCCCATGCTGAAGCACTTCTTTACGGAAGGCGGGCTCTCAAGGGCTATAGAAGGATGGGTTCGGACGGGTTTTTGGGTGTGGAGAGCTCTTTGAAAGCTCTTGTACGTGTCTGCCACATGAGTGGTAACTACGATGAAGAAGACGCGTATGCAGTGATTCTTTCGGACTTTTTACAACTGAATTCAACGGAGATGAGTTCGACAGACGGCGCCCAGTCAAGTGAACAGCATGTAACTTCTCCTTCTCCGGCATCAACCTCGCCAGTTCCTCAAGAGAAGACAAGCCTCCACCAGGATACGCAACAAGGGAGTATCTCGAACGTTGAACAACGCCATGGCAAAGGTATACAAGAGAATATAGATGCAGTTCAAAGGTCTCGTATCCTCGAAAAAGGGCACCAGATTGCCAAGGACGATATCATACAACGGCTTTCAACAATCGTGCCTACCGTTACCAAATCCCCTCATCTTCCGTCAAACGAAACCGAAGAAAAGATCTCAGAAGGCACCTCAACGACAGTCACCGAAAATACCATATTGCCCAAGCGTGATGAAATGCCTCTCACCCTGCCCCCAAACCCTCGTCTATTAGCCTTGACCCCAGGTATGTCGCAATACCCTTGAATTCCTCCATTACTAAAATTTCTCTTTCACTAGATAAACCCCTTAAATCATCAGCATCCGTCACGGATATATCGCCCAGTCGGGAGGCCGTCTCTACTGCACAGTCAGGTTTTCTGACTCCAGCCCTTGACAGTTTTCGCCCGAAAAGTACTGGCTCAATAACAAATGGACAACAAAATGAAGAATATGACCCTTTTAATCAATTTTTCGGTCCCTTGCACACAGAAGCAAGTTATACCACCGATACCGCTTTGCCGATTGCTACTTCGTCGGTCCCCAAACCACAGCCTCTTCCCGATTTACCTCCAATTCCAGACGAAAGGCTTCTTCGGAAACAGCAACCTGAGAATGACTTTGCAATGGCGATGTATTCAAACATGTTCCGCGCTCGCCAGGTGGATTCGGACAATGATCCAGTCTCCAGCACCCAAATTTCTGCCGTTGATAGAAAAGCAAATGTTGTGATAGAGACAGATAGCAACAATAGCAACGATAGCCGAAGCTTAGCGAAAATTATCTCAATTCCTGAATCGGCTTTCAAATATAATGGGGCCGCGGAAATACGCAGGAAGCTTGTGATAGTAGGCGATAGCATTATTGGAAAGACCGGTTTACTCATGTGGGTTGCTCTAGATCCACACTTCACTCCGCGATGGTATTGTAAACTGACTTAAATAGTATGTTTTCCAAAGGATTTTTCACTGAAGTAAGAAACTATGCTTATAATCTACTTCTGGCAATGTTCTCGCTAACCTGACTAGCTAAGCGTGCCAACTGTTTTTGAAAAATACGTTGCAGATGTTGAAGTCGATGGAAAGCATGTCGAGCTTGCGCTATGGGATACTAGTGGGATAGGAGATTATGACAGACTAAGGCCTCTCTCATATCCGGATTCCCACGTAATTCTGATATGTTTTGCCATCAACAGCCCTGACTCCTTTGATAATGTGCAGGAAAAGGTATGTCTCACTATTTATTATGCGATGGTTGACATCTACTAACTCATCACAGTGGATTCACGAGGTGCTGCATTTCTGCCAAGGTTTGCCAATCATACTTGTGGGATTGAAGAAAGATCTTCGAGATGACCCCAAGACTATCGAAGAGTTGCACAAAACCAACCAAAAGCCAGTAACTGTTGACGAGGTATTTGCGCCGTACACTCAGCCATCAAGAGCTCTGCTGACGACCGATAGGCCCACGAAGTACAGAAAAATATAGGAGCGTACAAGTATCTAGAATGCTCCGCCCGGACCAATGAAGGTGTTCGTGAGGTGTTTGAGCACGCCACCCGAGCTGCACTCATGAAGAAAAAGAAAGTTAAAGAGAAGAAGACGGGAGAAAAGACGAGAGCACTTCGGCATTTCTTTTCGAGGTCCTTATCTTGAATATCATGCATGAAGGGTCATTTGTACCCTAGGAAAGGTACAAAAGCTCTTCAGGTATCAGTATACGCGGCTTAACCTAGCAAATGTCCATGTTTATTTAAGGCAAGGCACTGCTGCATCAGGTCTGATAGCAGGGTTTAATTGTACTTGAACGCAGACAGCTATGAGAACGGACAGGATACAGCATGTTTACCGTTACAAGTTCTTGGTCATCGCTCTTGGATTGATTCTAGTAGCAGGTCCAGCAACTTCCGTCAACCTGTTTAGGTGGTGGAAACTGGAACACGACTTTACTCTTGGTCCATTGAAATTACAAAGGAATTTAACGAACCCTTTCTTGGAAATGCGACTTAGTTTGGAACTTGGGGTGGATCATTCAGGGGAATTCGAAATAATGAAGTACGATATGGGGAGTTGGAGGGCGTTAAGAGTATAGCTTCTTTGAGAGAAATTGAAGTTTCAGAGGCGATCGTCAGTGGCCCAGACGCTAGGCTTCCGCAATGGGTGCTGGGGAGGAAGGATGTCGCTAACATCGAGAGGGGCTCTTTGTTAACCTTACTTGAGCGAAGTTTGGAAAGGGCAAAAGGATGAGCAGATACCCATCAATGATTTTGACGATTTTATTTTCCGTGGTTCAATTGGAAATAATTCGACGGGTGTTGTGAGGAATGGTGCCTCGAATGGGAAGTATGCGAATTTCCAAAAAAAAAACATTGCTTAGATAAATGTGAATAACTTCATAAATTTTCCACTGCCAACGCCTGCCCTATGCGATCGCTCCTAACACATATGTGCCGCCGTCCAGAGCTTATGCAGCTCTTTGTATCTATTGTACATCTTTCTCAAACTCGTCGATATAATCGGCTTCTCTTGTTGCTTCCCCAGAGACTGTGCTTGTATACTCAGCCCTCTGTTCATATTTCTTGGTCCTTGAAGCTGCTCGCTGACCCCATCTCGCCACCCTACTAGATGGGGCACACTGCCTCGGCTCAAGCCATGAACACTCGCTCCCTCTTAGCTACAATCGCGCCATCCGGAGCATCTTTAGCATCAATATCTTTGCAACTGCTCGTAGCAGTTGACCAGCCTGTCGATGCGAACTGTCCCGGCTGCTTGACCTTGAATGTCTGACCATTCGCCAGATGTATCGTGATCGTACTCATAGAGACGAAGCCCCCGCGAAGTGAGCAGAATTTCGAGCATCCCTTATTGCCTTATGACCTGGGTGAGAGCCTGTAGAGAAGTATGAAGCTATGATTGGCCTGCTTGAAGATGTTTTATTGGTCCGTCTTCATCAGCCCTAGGGATCTGCCCCCTCAGGTCACTGAGAAAGTTACTAGGACCACGTGAGTGAAAATAAGTTAAGGTGAGGAATTGAAACTTCGAACTACTTCACAAGATAATTCATCATATTTCTACGGAAAGAAGCTAGTTGTTGGACTTGAGAACAAGATACATAAATTTCCAGACCGTCTTTTCAACCGTTAGTCACCTGGCACTTCTCTAAATCCCTTTCATGTGAGTAAGACAAGGCCGAGAAAAAGTACACCTTTTTAGATTCACAAAATCCGTTTATAAACTCATAGAACTATTTGAAGATGCTTAGGTCTTCCAGAGAAACGGCCTGTTGGGTTAGTAACTATCTATGTAACGCATCGAAGTACAGGAAACTGTCACTTTTTATTACTACTACGTACCACTTTTGCATAACGGCCTGGCAGCATAAAAACACTATTGACGCATATTTTCAGAACTAATATTGATTGCTATACCATCATCGGATCTTCTAGGAAATTTACTAATAATAAATGGCAAAGTGCGAACATTGGTTGAAAGGGCAGATAATTGCACTGACTTTGTTCATGAAAACAAGTTATCTGAACAACGTTAGTGGGGGGGGAAATCATATAAGATTACTGCACGGAAGCAGCAGAATGAGCCAGTGTCCTACACATAAAACAATCAGAAATGTTGTGCCCCTAAACCTAGCAGCCACCCAGGTAAGGTGTCACGTGTTTGTGTTATCGAAATTTCAACTTTTCGGCAACTGAAGCGACACCGATGCGACAGTAAAAAGCTTGCACAGAATATCGCGCTTTTTGCGATGTGAAACCCCGATTCAAGTGGTTACAGTATTGAACACGATTGGTATCGATCATGTGATTCAACTGCAGTGGACTTGCAAGCGACGAAGACTTCCTCAAGTGAGCTGAACTAAGAGCATCCCTTTTAACACGTGATGAGCTTTAGCTCGAGGAAAAGTTATAATTGGTGGTCTCCCAGGCATCCACAGGCATTTCTCTTTTGGCTGCATGCACCACTTCGGCATTCTGCGGTGACCCCCACTCAGTATGGACCCCCACGCCAATTCTCGACAGGCACTCATTGAGAGCAACAGTTTAGTATAGCCAGTAAGGGTTTTTATATTCGACATTGCAGTAGGACACATAAGGATCGACAGATTTTACTTGATTCACATTTTTGGTCTTAAGCAGATCGTTTGCACGCTCGCAACCGAGTTTTTCGAAGTATATATTTTAACTATCTAGACCGTGACAGGTAGGGTATTTAACCAGCAATCATCACTGATTGTTGCTTACCTCTCTTCCAGCTCATTCTATACGCCATGGTCCACGCCCTTTCTACGATCTCAAACTTTACTTCGCGTAATCGCAGAAGACGAAGCGAAGGGAATTCGTGAACCGAAACTTACCAGATCTGTTGCATTTCAAGAACTGGTACTTGTCAAGCCAGGAGCGTTGACCGTAAATGAGGTTACTTGAACAGAGCCCCCCAAAGCTTTTGTTGCATAGTTAAAGATGGCATATCGGTAGCCCATGAAGAATTGCCACTGATTATTCATCGTTAAGCTGCCGAGCTTGGTGAAAGTTTGGCCATTCGTGCTGTAATAGAATGTGCCTTGCTTTCCGGCACCAGGATGAATATCGGCGTAGATTCGAAGCCAGATTTTGCCTCCTGAGATAATAGCTCCAGCAACTTCGGAGCCTATGCTCGCTGTTGCCCAGGTCGATGTCATAGTAAGACCGGACCAGAAAGAAATTCGAAAATTGCCTCCATCATTCTTTACGCCAATCCAAGCACTTGTGTCCCGCAAGAGGGCCAACCCAGCACGGTCGCCATCTTGCATGCGTGAGTAGTCCATGATGATGGTTCCAGAAGACGTCGGACCGAGAATACGGTGCGTCAAGGTGTTGCGTGCTGCATATAGGTCGGAAGCTACATTTGCTGTGGAAAGAGTGAGGCCATCGTTGACAGTAAATTTTGTGGTAAGTGGATTATGGTTCCATTCCCACTCTGGTCCAAGAGAAGTACCAGAGAATGAGTCCGTACCAGTATGAGCTTTCACTGGATGCTGCGCCAGAGGATAGTCATATGTGCTACCCCAGCCCCCATTGACAGTAGTGATGACGGGAAACCCGTCAGATCCCCAGGTAATCGGTGCGAGCACAGGTGTCCGTCCACCAGGATAGTTGTCGATGAAAGCCATGTAGTACCAAGAACCGCTCTGAGTTTGGACTAGGCCGCCTTGATGTGGTACACCACTACCTGAGAAAGGCGTCGCAATGTTTAGGAGCAACTCTTTGACGGCATATGGTCCAAAGGGGCCTGATGTTGATTTCAAAACGTACTGTCCGTTGGCAGGTCGTGTACAGAAGATATAATGAGCCCCGTTGATCTTGTACATTCGTGAACCTTCGAGAACACCAATGCTTGAGGGTGTTTTATACACGGATTTTGTGGTGACTTGGCTGAGGCCATCCTTCGAAAGCTGGGCAACAAAAATCTCTGTGTTGCCATAAGCAACGTACATTGTATCGTCGTCGTCAATGAGCAGTCCGCAGTCATAATAGCAAGTGCTGATTGTGGAAGTTTTGGTCCATGGTCCAGTAATGGTCGATGCAGTATATACATACGTGCCACCGTACTCGATGCACCCAATCCAATAGAATTTGCCATTGCTGCTTCGATATCTCATGGTAGATGCATAGATGCCCTTGACGTATGCGCTCAATCCATTCGTCAAATCGTACTTAGCACCAAAATCAAGTTTAGGTACCGAATGGCCAATGTATTCCCAGTTCACAAGGTCATATGATCTGAGAATCGGTGCTCCTGGTGAATAATGCATGGTTGATGCAGAATAGTAGAATGCATCTCCAACTCGAAATATGTCCAAGTCGGCTAGATCTTCCCAAAGGACTGGATTCATGAATTTCTCCCCAAAAATAGGTACAGTCGTAAACAGAAAAGAAAAAAATAGAATGAGTAATTTCATTTTGGAGATAAGATTCTCTTAAGCTTAGAAAACCAGCACAGGCATTCAATAGGTTGTAACGTAAGTTCACAATGACCAAACTCTCCCGGGTTATATACTCGTCTTACAACTAGGTACGAATCCTATCTTCTCGTGGCGTTCTTAAGAAAAACACCAAATTTCCTTTGTGGAGACTGACATCGCAAAATAGCTATACGCTTGGTGGATAATTAAGGTTATGAATTCGGATACTCCTAATTGTCAGCACCACCAACCCTTCGCTTTTGCTGTCGTATCTGTTAGTCGCACCAATTACAGGTGTTTCAATCATGACGTCGCGTGAATATGGATCATACATGTCTCCCCTGAATAACGGAACATTTAAGCGAGCACAGTAGTCAAGCCATTCTTGAACACGCCATCCCGGAACCAAGATTACTCTGAATGGAGGGGCGGTGCGGCTCCTCGGGACTTGGATCTCCTCACCAAGCAACAAATTAGGCTTCAAAAGCAGCAATGAGGAAGCAATTCCACCTACAGGGACTTTGATTGGGTATTAACCGGGTGACGCTAAAACAATGGCTAAACTTATTTCCCCTCAATGTAAATTGCCTTTAGGCGCGCCAGTAGAAGAATTGAATCCCCTTCTTATCCCTTGAACCCTCTAGATCGTTTTTGGGATGTTGTTCTTGGAAGCGGACTTGGCAGCATTCCATTCTCCCAGCCAAGAATTGCGATCGTGTACCGGCATCCCAATCTAGTAAATGCAGATGTAGGCTGAGCTATTCCGCAAGATGCGAAACTTTCTGCTCGAGGGGTAACCTCACATTGTGCGGAGAATAAGAGAGGGATGTACAGTATTAGGTAGTGGCTTTCATTCCACCAGTGTTGCCAATAAGGCAGCCAGCATACAGTCCGCTTCCCCGGGGTCACTCCTTGCCAGAATACCAAAAACACGAAAACCTGGAAGTCATTGCCCCGATGTGTAAATCGGTTCTCCTTTCTTTTTGCTTTACATCTACATAAATACTTCACGCTTGGCTTGTCTATCTTTTTTTTTTTTTTTGGTTAAAATCTTCTTCGAACTCCCTGTAAGGCAAAATGCTTATCAATTCTTAAGAGTACCTTTCAGAAATAAGAATGAATATTGCAGAAGAACCTTGTAGACCATGTATTATGACTTAAGCCTCTCGGTGTGTACAAGCATTAAGACACTGGGTGTTTCTAAAAATTGGAGGTCTCTCTTCCTGCTAGCTCTGCATATCCTAATTTACGGATCTGTTGCGATCTCATGCTCTGATATATGTTAGTAAACGATAAGAAGAGGAAGGAAATGGTGACCACAAGCTCACCTCTTCAACTGTGCCTTTTGTAATATATCGTGAAACTCTGACATTTTTCGTCTGGCCCATTCTGAAGACTCGTCCAACCGCTTGAGACTCAACCATAGGGTTCCATTGTGGCTCTAGAATGAATATATGATTGGCGATTGTGAGATTCAGCCTGGAAGTGATATTAGCTCGATAGTCATAATCTAGCGCTACAGATCATGGAAATAATGAAGGAGGATGGCTCACCCGATGGCTCCCGTGCCAGTTGTCATAAGCAGTATTTGCTTAGTAGGGTCTGTGTGGTAGTCAATTAGCACCCTTTGTCGCTGCAAAATTGTGTGAGAGCCATCGATGCGCACGAATGAAATATTCCGGTTTTTGAGATGGGCTTCTACCAAGTCCAAGGATTGGGTCCAGCAAGAAAAAACAATTCTGCGGAATTCAATCAGCAATTTCCTTCAAGACAGATTGATAGAATCATACCCCTTCTCTTCTTTTGGAATAGTTTGGATGTCGGTCACAACGGCCAAGGCCTTAGAAGAAATGCCTTGGTCCGTAAAAATCACCTTTGATGTTCTTGATTTGCTTCTTGGTGATCTTTTGCGTTTTGCTTGGACTCCTGCCAGATAATTTTCTGAGATCTTCAGAGAACATATTGAACATTGCACGTGATCATCATCGGTTTGTCGTAGCGAGGACTTGTATCTAGGCTCGCATGCGAAGCAGAGTAGGTGACCACATACTGTAGAATAGCCGCCATCATTCTCACCATCTGCTTCCAGAACGTCTACTGTGCTAAAGCAATAGACACATTTAGCATCATTCCGACCCTGAAGAAGAGCAAGATATTCGGTTGGGTCAAATGCCTCGACCTCCATCGTAGATAATGAGGCCGTGTTTTGAAACGTTCCGTGATTGCAAAAGCGTCGCAGTTGCAACTCTAGTTGAAAAATACCAAAATAACCTTTGTTGTTCCGCATTTGGGTATCAAATTTCTTCACTTCCCTAATCATGACCTCTTGACTCTTGTCGTATTTTTCTCTCTCCACTAAAGACAATTCAACTGGCCGATAGTTGTCATTAATTTCTAGAAGTTTCAAAAGTTTGTTCGTCCGGCGTAAGCATACTGATTCTAGAAGGAATATCAAGTTGTTTGACCTTGGCACAATGTTCCTCAATAAAGGGTTGATGATGTGCTTGCGAAATTCGGGGAGTGTATCGAGTAGAGGACAACCAACAAAAGCTATTAGAGCCGCGAGGTCATCTAAGCTGTTTTGTATTGGTGTGCCTGTAAGACACCATCTTAATCGGGAGGATAGTTTGGCCACTGCTTTGTGAAGTCTTGTGGTAATTCGACGGATTACGTGAGCTAAAAAAGGGATTGAGTGCTCAAGAAGTTTCCCGACAAATGGATTGGAGTCATAACATACCTTCATCCAAAACAATGCGAAACCAATTGACTTGAAATAATATGCTCTCATCATCTAATGATTCCGCAGCTACTGTATGGTAAGTGCTAAGAACTATATCGGCATCCGCGATCTGCGAAGCTATGCTTTGGCGACCGCGTCCATGGTATACCTCGGTCCGAAGAGAGCCATCACAGTGCCTGAATCGAATCAGTCATCATCCATGTACAGTGTAATGCTTGTGCCTACTCTTTAATTTCTTCCTTCCATCCCTCGAGCAACACTAAAGACTGTTAAGCCAAGCTTGTTCTTGTGTAAGGGGTCTTACATACGAATAGACGGAACAATCGCTAGAGTGGCTCTGGAATTGATTTTCTTGCTGATAGATGGGTTGAGAATTGAAGTATTCGCTGGATGTGCGGTCTTCTGAGCGAATATAGAGGCCTCCCTGGACGTTCTTAGAATTGTTGAAATCATTGTCAAAGTTTTGCCCATTCCCATATCATCGGCTAGAATGCCGCCTCCAATTTCGGTTGACGGATTTGACTTCTTCAATCCAACAATCTGGTGTTCAAAACTAAAACAAAGGTCAGTATTTCCATCGCGAGTTCAGTTAAGCCAGCTCACAATTCTCTTCCTTCCTCATGTCGTTTCTTCCATAGAGAGTAATTTTCTGGAATGGGTCCAAACTCTCGCTGCGACATGAAATCTAATGCCTGCTTCTGATGCCTTGTCACCCATTAGCAAACCTTCAGCCTAGAATTGAAATATCTTACGGTAACAACAGAGTTTTTACGTGAACATCTGCCTCCAGGCACTCTAAATGTTTCGACCGTGTCAATGAGCTCATCACCGCTGCAAATTTGCGTTGAATTCGCGCTTGAGGCGTTCTATCATTGGCTGCAAGAGAGTTGAAAGGATCCCTTATATCTTCGCTGAGCAGACCTGCTCGAGTGTTATGGCAACTTTTGTCGTCGGGAGAATCTGTCAGGCTCAAATTTTCAAATTTCAAGAAATGGGGATTTTCGTAAACAGTTCCCGGCAACTGAAATAGTGGATGTTGTAAATAGACGCGTTGCGAAGAAAACTCCTCTCCTACTAAGCTTTGAATAGATCTTGGACCATATAGCACTATGTCAACTTGCAAAGAGTTCTTCTCGTCCCCGCCGTGGAAATTGATCTCTTGCCAAGCTGCAGCACTTGAATATGCCTCAAATCTACAGGATGCCACAATTCCTTTTAGAATATTGCTGATCATCTCATTAAAAACTGCAAGATTCTTTCCGGAAGGGAGTTTCATAAACCATATATCTTTCTCTTTGGAAACTTTGAATTGATAGAGGTCGGGAACACAAACGGCTGCTTGGAGCTCTGCAGAAATGCCATCTCCGCTATCAAGGAGTTTGACTGCTACGTCCGGGATCTATCGACATATTAGACGAGCCTAAACGTAGGGGAATAATCGCAGTGTTCTGACCATGCCAAAGCAAAACTCAGCACGACCCATCAACTCGAGGTTCTCAATTTTTAACAATGGTGCTAATTTGAAGTCGGATCGAAAACCCTCTCGATCAGGGTCTACATCTTCGCCGTTCCGCGAAACCTTTTCATTGCCATTTCGAGAAACGGCACCAGCTTGTCGTTTAATCGCATTGATTTTGTCAAGGTCGGGTCTGTATGACATTAGCACGTGCATCCAACCTTCACTTCGTGTTCCCGAATACTAACGGCATGACAACAATAGGAGGTTCCAAAGAATTCAATGTAGTCAATTCATTTTTCTTACGTGGAATATTCAATACTTTCTTCTTTAAAATTTCATAGAGTTCTACAGAATCCACCTTCTCGATCGGTCGCTTTGACTTTGGGGCCGGTAACAAATTCCGTGCTTTGCCGTGAGATGATAACATTTGGTGCACGAGAAAAGGAGGAGACTCCGTGTCCACTTTTCGTGATGCTCCTAGATCATTTGCAGGTGTCTCCCATCTTCCTCCTGATGGGACCTGTCGAGTTGAGCCTGTTTGGGAAGTTGTCATCATTTGTCCAGCCTTGCGGCATCATTGCCACGATCAATTGAAGGAATGCATCCAAAGGATGTCGAACAATTATAGAGGACGTCTAATACGAAGAAAAGGCATGAGCAAGATTCTATTATGACTTTGATTTTTAAGGCTGTTGCGGGAAGATTGAAATATAAGAGGTGAGGAAGTAACAAAAGAGGGGGCGATCGGTGTGGATGTAATCTGCCTTGCTCCGCCTTACACGATCCCATGCAGGCGAACCACCATTCGCTAAGACTGCAGCCACCAGCCTCATCTCATTCCAACAGCTGAAAACTAACCAAAACCCCGACCTTCACGATATGAAAGAACTTCTACATTTAAGGCTTGCTTAATCTAGCAATCGACAAGATGGCAACGAACCCGCGAACCGACTTCCAAAAGGTGTTGGACCCATTTCTCGCGCGACTTACCAGTGATGAGAAGGAAGACTTTCAGTTTACCAGCCTTAATGATGTACAGGTTGCAGTGATGAAAATTCAAGCGGAGCAAGGCCAGAGACGGTCGATGCGAAATCTAACAAGAATCAAAGGTTTCCTGGAGGCCATGGAACAATTTGGAAAAGTTGTTGAAGTATTTCTCAATGCATCTGAAATACTTTGCTTTATTTGGGGGCCCATGAAGTTTTTGCTTTTAACAGCTAGCAACTTTGTGGAGTCATTTGACATTCTCCTTGATGCGTATAAAAAGGTAAAAATAAATCAAACATCTTGTTCTTAGCCCCCTCGAGCAAAATTTGACCATACTCTAGCTTGCAGAGAATATCCCACTTCTAGAGCAGTATAGGAAGTTGTTCAAGGACAGCGCAGAAATGGCCACCGTTCTTGCCTTGATGTACGAAGATCTTCTGAATTTCCACCTGCATGCCCTTCGAGCATTTTCACAGCCAAGTAAGATAAAGTTTCAGAGTGCTAATGTGTATGATTTTTGACACAATATCGTTTTAGCATGGAAAAAACAATTTCGAGCAGCCTGGAAAGATTTCGGAGCGAGGTTCTCATCCATCTTGGAAAATCTCTTGCGCCACAGAGATCTTATTGAACGTCAAGCAAATGTGCATCACATGCAAGAAACAACTCTCGAGATTCAAGCCGCTAAGGTCCATCGAGAAAAAGCTCAAGCAGCGTTTGATTCTATTCAAAAGGCAGAACAGAATTCGCGGTACCTCACTATTATCAATTGGTTATCAGCTGCAGACATATCGCTTGACCATGAAAGTTTTATCGACAAGCGTCGTGAATATCCCGAGACTGGAAAATGGATTCTCGCCAACCCTACCTTCAAGGCATGGCATGATTCCCGAAACTCTTTGACGCCAATGTTGTGGTTACACGGGATGCCCGGAGCCGGTATCTTTTCAATTACCTCCACTCTCATCTGACATCAAGCTAACGTGGCCAGGTAAAACCATTCTGGCATCTATAATTGTTGAGCAATGCCAAAGACTACAATCAACGTCAATTGTGTATTTCTATTGCCGCCCAGGAGATGAGCAAAGAAACAATTTCCTCGCGATTGCACGCTCATTTCTCGCCCAGTTCTTGAATCAAAATCTAGTTCTCTCATCATATTTGTACGAGCAGTGTCTAAGCAGCGGCCAACCCTCGTTGATGTCCCCGCAAACTTGCAAAGACCTGCTCGACACGGTTCTAGACACTATCGGGGAAACTAGAATCATTCTAGATGGAATCGATGATTGTAGCGCGTCTGAAAGAAGCTCTATATTATCATACTTTACGTCTGTCATTGAACGAGACTTACGCCCTGGAAGATTGAGAGGAATGTTTGTTAGTCAGGACGAGAACGACATCAAACGTGTGTTGCGATCAGCGCAACCACTCCGTCTGTCAGAAGGAGACAACAGACGCGATATTCAAATTTATTCTACCAAATGGGCTCAGCAAATTCAGAAGAAATTTGGACTTAACGATAAAGAGAAAGAATCGTTGATAGACATTGTGAGCGAAAGGGCAGAGGGTAAAGTGTCCACGAGTTTCTGCCTTGAAAAAAGCTGTGCTAACATATCAGGAATGTTTCTCTTCGCCAAGCTGGTCATGACAAACTTGTATGCCCAGCCTCGAAAGGAAAGTTTGTATGAAGAGCTCAAGCCGGATGTCATTCCAAAAACTTTCAAAGACGCGTATGTACATGCCAAATTCTTGAGGTGAAAGCTGACATCCGGTAGCTATGGACGGATCGTGAAGCGTATCTACAACAATCCTAATGATGCAGAACGGCTTGAGGCAGAGAAATTGTTAGGCTGGCTGGTGTGTGCAAAACGACCATTGAAGTGGCATGAGATCCAAGGAGCCATCTCAATTGATACTGACAATGAAGTGGTGAATTTCGACGATCGTCAATTGCGAATACATGTAAAGGATTTGTGTGGCTCATTGGTCGATATTTTGCCTGGGGATCGAGTAGAGCTTGTCCATGGAACCGCAAAGCTGTAGGTCACTTCAAAGTTTCCTACTTACAATAACCCATCACTTACCCTTGATGTAGCTATCTCATAACAGAAAACCATGTCGAGGTGCACAAGCAAGAGCAAGAACTCGCCACATTATGCCTACAATATTTGGCATTCGAATGCTTCGATGGTGATATCTCCAAGGACAAAATGTATGACTTCCTTACGTCGGGCTATTATGCCTTTCAAGATTACGCAATTTTGCACTGGATTGATCATTTGAAAGCCTGGCTTAGTTCCCTGGCACCTAGGAATAATATTACTTCTGAATCTCTCACTTCGGCTATTGATAATTTCCAAGCTGCATTCGGCACCGGCAATCTCACCGCGGCGACTGTCCCTAGTGAGATCAAGAGGCTTTGTAACCCTATCAAAGATAATGAGTGTTACGATAATACCCTCTTATTGCTTGCTTACACCAGGAAACTTCGGAACAACGATGATCAAGAAGGGGGACTTGGCGGTCTTAGTACACTTCTAACTACAATTCGCAACACTCTCGAGAATCTAGGCTCTAAAGCAACACTGGCTACTACCATTAAAGAAGATCTCACACTCTACTACGGGACTAAGTGGTTCAAATGCCCTCGTCATGCATGTTTCTACTTCCACGAAGGGTTTCCCGATATCGCTCGTTGCAAGCAGCACATTGAGCGACACGAGAAGCCCTTTTGCTGTACTGAATCTGGCTGCATAAGAGTACATATTGGCTTTGCAACGGAGAAAGAGCTAAACAAGCACACAAAAAGCACTCATCCTGACCCAGAATTATTTGCGTGGAAATTTCCAAAGGTGCAAACAGGCCCAACAATGCACAAGTGCAAGACGTGCGACAAAGAATTTTCAAGGGCATCGACGTTGCGGATTCATGAAAAGACACACTCAAATGACAGACCTTTTTGCTGTAAGATCTGTAGTAAAACATTTGGTCGCAAGCATCATCTTGAAAGACACGAGGGCACAACACATGGTGGACAAATGCGGATGGAGTCAGGAATTGGCACACCCGACTCACAAGAAACTGGCAACGATGACTCCGCTCGCGATTAATACTTGGATGTGTTCTATAATATGGAGGGCACAGACAGGGTAATATCTCAGTTGATAAGATAGCCATATTAAAGCCACGGAAAGTATTAACATTCTGTTAAGGATTGGGGGTTGAAACATGCTTCACCTCAAACACGCTCACTTGGCATAGTTCTAAGCCATAGTGTTACCTTGGCTAGGCCCCTGAGTGCCTTCGATTGTGTGTATATATAGAGCCTTTCCTTAGGTATATAGATAGGCAATTGAACCTTTCACACCGGAGTTAATACATTCCCACCATCCTCACATAAGCAAGTTCTGAAAAGCCCACTTCGAAATACACAAGACTAGTTACCCCAATCCTTGAGTCTTATCACACCAGTTTTCACTATCGTACGAGTGCGCCACAGTACCATAAAATTTATGTTACTATATGTTGAAAGTGGTTGTTTGGCTTTGAGATCACGTGATACCAATCCTCCTCTACTGATCTTGGGTAGTCACTGACACGCGAGCGCAATATTGTCTTTTCTCGAGAGAATATGCAGTAAGGAGCTAAGAACTATGTTGAAAGGTTCACGCGTCTTCATGCAGGTCATTTCCCAGACTGTTAGAGCCTGGAGTTAAGGCACTTTGACCCCACCGTGCCAATGACCCAGAGCTTGTATACATGTCAGGAAATTCGAATCGGACAGAGAGAAGAGTTACTAATTACATGAATTATTATAGTTATCTAAGTCTACGGAATGCTTGTTATCCAAACCCCCACGTTCCAAGTACCTGATGCCATATCTAGTCTTCCTCCTACATTTCCCGAGCAACCGACCCTGACCAATACCCATTGATAGACCTAAAGTGTCCTATCTAGAATTTCAGAAGATAAAGTACGGCCACATAGCTGCATTGGCGGCCCCCTTTCCGCTTCACAAAATTCCGCCATCGAAGGTCTGGATAATGACTTTTGGGGTATTGCACTTTTCTTCGTTGCCGCTACGGACCAGCGTTATCGCCATTTGTCTCAACTCTTCAATTGTCACAGGGTCGTCGAAGTTGAAAGTCGGATAAAGTCGAGAATGTCTTTTGTGAAGAATCAAGGTAAGACTGCTGAGGCTAAACCAGAAATTCTTCAACACTGTTTCAAGTAAGGTGCTATAATTCGCCTGGGATTCGATGCCGAGAAAATACTGGCAAGCGTGGATCCTGCGCAGCTCCAGATGACGGATCGTTTGCTGACCTGTAGGAAATATTTTCTGAAGATGTGAATCTCGCAACTCGACGAATGCTTCCCGAATGGAGATGATGTCCGTTTCCGGATTGAAATAGATGATCTGTGCTACGGGTCCTCCTCCCATTAATTTCCAATACTGGCAAAGGGTTTCCGCACGCGATTCTTTATTAATCCATAGGGTGATTGGGTTGCGATATTGGCAGCCCGCACTGATAACTGACTCATCGAGGTAGTCTCCAGATTTATTGTTGATAAAAATTGGTAGCTTTCTGGCTTTAGGGAAGCTTATGGTCCAGACCCGAAGTCGAAGTTCGGTCGGCAGCTCCGAAAAGGAGGAAAAGCCATTTGCTCCTGGCGGGAAAAGCTGTGCGTATTGATCCGGGAGCTGCTCCAAGTAGTTGAGTGTTTGCTGAGAAGTGTCGGTGTGGAGGCTGAGAGAAGCGTCTGGCAAGCTCGTTCGCAATGGCTCGTGCAAATTGAGAGCCATTCTGGAAGATCTCACGATAGAGAGTTGTTCTGTTCTTTGATCGAGTATATCTTGTTGATATGGCGCAAATGGAAGTCGTGATTTATGGAGTGTGTTGGGCAAAAGAGAGAAGTTGAGGTTCTATAGCTGGGAATATGTGGGTTGTTTTGTAGGTTATCTGGAGAACTTCTGATAAGCAAGGCAGTTGCGAGGTTATTGCAACATTATAACTTCTACACTGCGACTCAAAATTGAATCTGAGTGGCATTCAATACACAATCCATACAAAGGAGATGGGCCAATACCGTGCTTTCAAAACGGTTCCCATGCCCCCTTGCTGATGTCAAGGGATTCACCTCGCGGCAAGCAAATTTCATGGATTGGATGTATTCTGCTGTGGGGCATGGTAATTGAAGCCTGAATAGCAATATCTTCTCCGCCTAGTGCTGTGGCAGAAGCTGGTTTTAGATTGAAGGAACTTCTGCCATCTACCGATTTTCGAGCTTTATCTGTTCACCATGTCGGACTCCAAATTGAATTTAATATATTCCAGATTCAATGTTTTTAGACATCGCATTACAGTCTTTAGATTTACAAGCAAGAATTATCGTGTTTGAAATCCACGAAAATCCACAAAAGAGAGGCTTATGAGCCCTATTCAAAAGGGGTGGAAGAAACCAAATAAGAAGGTTCAATCGGCAACTGTAAACGTCACGAAATTTTTCAGTCTGATAGACTCTGCTATCACATTTCCCTCTCACTCCTTTAACTTTGAAAGAGCAGCTTACACCACCCCACACACTTCGCATTGAACCCAAAGCAGCCGAGAAGCTACCAATCACACTCCTCGCTACCTCTTACAAATCTCACCCGCATTAAGAGCGAGTACCACATACATCATCACGGGAAATATCCATCTGACATGTATGCACACTCATTGATTGCCATTCACCTGCTCAAAGAAAGTTCTTCTGGAAGATTAGCAGATCGACGAGGTTGCGGTCGGTACTTTCCGTGCACCGATAATTTCCAACACGGAATTGTGATAGCTGTCGCGTGCCCCGAATAACATCAGGTGCAGACAGATGTTTTCCTGAAAAGTGATAGTACCCGCACGGTCAGAGGACCCTGCTTTTCCGTTAGGCTGTGGCAGCTGGGTGTTGGAACATTTTGTGTTTGCTATGAGACTTTGGATTTGTGAGATGAATGGAAGGTCTCGTGGCTATGATGAAGGTGACAGGCAAGGGAAGTTTGATTAGAAGAAAGTAAATTCTTGAGGATCAAAGGATGCATATATAAGTTTCGAGATGTTACCTTCAAACTGCTCATCTTTTCTAACGATTTCGGCAACACCAGCAATATCAACAGCTTCACATTCCTCAGGATCGTCTTAAATATTTTGAAGACAAAGAATTTTTTGCATCAACTCAGCATCTTCCCCAATCCACACAACCACACAAAAAAACCTCAAACTCCCGCCTACCACAATAACAAAATGGTTTCAGAGGGACGAAGTAGCTTCACGGCAACTGCCCACCCCATGCCAGCGTACCACAAGCCTTCCGCATGGCAGCACCTGCATTTTGGAGTCCTCAAGCGCCAGATCTACCACCTTTCCATTTCACAGACGAAAGTATTGTGCCTGTCGTCGTGAAGGTACAAGACTCGCATTCGAGTGAGGAAACAAAGTCAAAGTATGCTATATCAACCATGCACACCACTTCCCTCATTTGATCGACTATAGCTGACTTCTGCCTTTCCTTAAGCGCCACGTTCACTTCCCTGACCGTCTTATACGACTCTCACATAGCGGCCATGACGCCGTCGTTGTGCATATGCCGAGGAGCGAATATCTAAAGAATTTCGCGTACGAAGGTGAGGGCCAGTATATTGGTCGCCAATGGACCAGGAAGGACTAGAACATGAGTTTGGTGTATACGAAAATGCACCACCGAAGAAGTGGACAATGCACGAGGAAGGAGGTCGAGTGTTTATGGAGGAAGAATAGTCTGGTCCCGAGGAACGTCGCACGCGTAGAGCGCGGTATTTGTTTAGCTATTGATATAAGTGTTCAAATAGAAATAGAGCTTTGGAATGAACAAATATTGTTGCAAACTCTTTCTTTTCCCGGATTCCGCAACATGTTTCTGATATCAGATGTGGGAATGTGGCAATCATCGCATAAACAGGAGAAAAACAATGGGATCCTACCAAAAAAGAAAGAAAAAAAGCGACTGTTGGACAGTGATCCTCATTGGGACCAAATGATCTAGTATAATCCACCTTGGCATTCATTCGCAGGAGGAAATCTTGCGAACTTTGATAACTAAGCAGATCTGTAACTTGAGAAATGGATGTGGGAATGACGGAGAGTTCGCAATACAAGGAAGAAAGCAGCATGCTTTCTCGTCTTCCGTCTCGCCAAGGTAGAGCTGTTAGGTATCCTCGTCGTTACTACCTCCCGATCACCAACGTATTGCCGCCACCTCACTACGGCTACCCTAAGATTTATTTTCAACAAATACTCAAATGACTGAACTGTTGTACATTAATAATTTAATCCGAGTAGAAGACGATGAGCGGAACTTCTTGTAAAGCGACGGTGATGAAAAGGTGGCGAGAGAAAATACGCGATAATAAGCATCGTAAGGGTGGAATCGTGAGATGGCTTGGGGGCCAAATGGCCCCTGTGGTGCCCAGTCCTCATGCATCGCATATAATCCGAGCTAAACACCACACGATTATTTCCATGTCCGTCCAAACGCCGCCCACTGCTGCATATCCGTAAGCACCCGCATCAAAACCGACAACTACTTCTTTTTGACTCATTCACCGACATGACATAAGCTGATAACTTGAGGATATCAGGTAATCAGACAGCCTGTGCAAAATGCGGGACTTCTCAGTAAGGTAACTCCGCTAAGGAAAGTATGGCGAGGATGCTTCCTCGAAAGGGAATGATCGGACGGAATGACCACGTCGTACTGTTACCAAGGAAAGTATGGCGAGGACGCTTTTCTCGAAACGGAATGGTGCTTGAATCCCCGGATTCGAATCACCTGGACAGAGCTCGGATTGAATGCGCGAAGCTTGGCAGTCAATGTGAAGATTGCATCGGTTGATTACGGAAATTCATGAAGTGAGTCTATCCGCTTGTTGCCAATTGATATATGTCTCGAATCATTTACTGACTTTGAATTATTGAGTGTATTCTCAGAACATCGTTGTTTGCACTACGACTGAGCATCCTTCAAATTTTCGTTGAGTAGCATACATTCTTTGATTAAAAAGCTTTGAAGACCACTACCATCACATTCAAGAACAAAATGGCCGCAAATTGGCAAGAGAATTTCACTGCCACTGGCGGACCTATGCCACATAGAAAGAATTCAGCATGGGAGAGAGCTGCTCCTGGTGGTCCCCAGGCACCTGTTCTTCCTCCGTTTCGATTTACAGATGAGACCATCATACCCGTCGTCGTCCGCATCCAAGATGAATATGCCCAAGACGGAAGAAAATCCAAGTGAGTTGCGAAACCTTATACACAAAAGCTTCACGACTTGGGTTGGTACTGACATTCATACCCCAGGCCACACAGAAAGTTTATCAAGCGTATCTCGAGATTGGCCGGGAATAGATCGAGCGATGACACAGTGGTAGTACATATGCCACGAAGCGAATACTTGAAGAATTTTCCACATGACAAAGAGGGACGGTATATCGGGAAACCGTGGTCAAGGAAAGAGCTTGACCTGGAATTTGGGATGTACGAAGATGCCGGAAGGAGAAGATGGGTGAGACGGGTTGAAGATGGTCGCAGCTATATGGAGGAAGAGTCGAATTGAGGTCTTTGTTTAGGTATTTTTTTGTTGATTGTCGGGTTTGATTGTCGGGTTTGATTGTCGGATTTGATTAGTTCAGCTTAGTTGTGTAGCGTTTCGTAGAATTGGGGTAGTAATATTTAATGGTCGACCTTATTTGGCGAAGTTTACCCTCGTGCACTGGCAGAATTATTGTGGTACCCAACAGGATGTTTCGAAAATGCTTTAAAAATCAGCCGTCAATCTGGAAAGATCGGGGTACAGAATTTTCCTGTATCAGGGCTTTTCGTCGGAAGTCTCTGAAGTGGCATGGGAGTTTTCCCGACGATGAAGCATCGTGCCCTTTGGCTGACTTCAGTGTCGAATATAATAAGCCAGTGTACTGACTTTCGGATCTTGTGTGTTGGCAGCCATTTTAGGGTGCCTTGTCAGTCTGCATCTCCGGGACCAAGGTATAGCTTTCCAGACGTTTGGCCGTATGTAGCTGGCTAACGAAGAGTGGCCACTGGAGGTTTGCCTCATACTCCGGTTTCATCTGATTGAGTATGTCACTGATCCAAGTATCCATTCGGATTCCATACATTGTAACAGTGTGAGTCTTTCGCTCGCGGCAACATATCGGCCTCGTTATTAGATGTAAAGCGACAAAGTGGGCCATGAGAAGTTGTGTTGTGGTATTACAAGGATCTGTGAGCTGCTCTATCTCACTAGAATCCAATTCTGTCAAAGACTTTTCCATCTGCAGAAGTGACCTGTAGGCTATATTCCGTGACGATTAGACAAACGAGACCTGAAAAATATTGAAATGTGTCTCTTACCTTCGATGGGCGACTGAGCCAATGCTATAAACGAGTCTTGTAGTTTAGTCCAAAAGTCTTGCTCGAAGGCCTGGTGACAAAGGGGCTGGATTGCGTTAAGAGATTCAAGTGAAGCCCGTATACACTCCACAGTGAAGGTAGGGGCACCCTTCAATCTTGTTCGCATTCGTTCAATCCGTGAGTCTGAATTCTCTTCTGCAAGTATCGAGCCGACATCGTGTGATCGAATCTGCCGAGTGACCAATTCACAACTTCTAGTCATAATTAAAAAGGCAGGAAGTCCATCGTCCATATACCAAGACTGCATCAAAAGAGCATAGCACGTTGCAAGAATAGCATCACCTTGCTCAGCGGTTGTGATGGGTTGGTCTAGGACGCCATTGAGGCCTTTAATGGCAGCCAGACGATGAGCTTGTGCCACGTTGGTAAGGCCACTTGTGGTAAGCTTGTTTAGATGGGATGCTGAAAGTGCAAGTAAAGCATGCATCAGAAAGTCAAACTGTGGTGGCGTTTAGCAAGATGCTAGAGGAAGAGAAAGAGTCATACTTGATGGCCAATTGGCGTGATATATACGAGCCAAACATCATCGTTTCTCACCGGAAGATGAGGGTAAGCCGCAACGAGATAATGATGAAACAGTCTCATATCTGTCAGATTGAAAATCTGCGTCTCATGCAAAGTAATAGGTTGATGTGGCGAAATATTGGTGCTGCCACTTGCAGTGTGCGTGAAATATCGGCACTGAAGTGATGCACGAATGCAATTCTCGCAAGCTGGAAGGGTTTCCTGACACTATTCAAAAGTAAGAATAATGTTCGAACATCTGATTCGAGTGTGTTGAAGCTTGCCTTGATTTTGCGTCTTTTGCAATCAACACAGCCTTGGCGTGATTTGCGGTGTCCTTTCCGAGGTCCAGAGGCAACATGGCTTCTACCATGCTTTTGTACAGGTTGACATATGGTTTTGATGAATTGGGGAGTGACTTCTAGCGTCATCTCGATACTGAAAAGAGGGTATTCGACGGAACACGTACACGCGTGACGATTGAGTCTCCTAGATGACTTTGCACAGAAAGGCTTGCAAACGCAAGAAGATGTTAGACCTGACCCACCTTTGCGGGGAAACTTCGGCAGCAGGCTATTTCCATATCATGTGATCAGGGCTATTTACTGCTCTGAACAGATTTTCCCAAAATGGAAACATAACGAGGAATACCTCTGTACTAGTATAGTAGTAGGACTGCCAATTTGAAGACGATTGATCTACGATGAGGAGGCAAAAAAAGGATGTCACGTGAGCCACGAACAGTGGTCAGACCTGGTTTCTAAAATTAGGGGCCAAAGGTCACTTTAGGGGCTAAATGCTGCTTCCAAGGCAGCAATGGGGGCATGCACATCATCTCCAATCACAGCCCCTTGCTTGTAAAATCTCTATCACGTGCAAAAAGGGATGCTCAAAGTTCTGCTCATTTTACAGTAGGGCTCTCGTATCTCCCTCGTATATTGCATTTCGTCCGTATTTCTCGGATTCAATTTCTCGGATCACGTGCACTCCAGTTCGCCTTTAAATTTTTCATTTCTCTGGCGAGGATCTGAAGAAACCTCTTATCGTGCAATTCAACTCGACACTTGATAAGAATCTTGATGTTCCGAGACTCGAAAAGTGCAATCTTCAAATCCCAACGTCTTGTGTTCATCTCACGTTCGCAAGACACGCTACTAAATGGGAGTAAGCAAACGCTTGATCAGTGTTTTCAAGCATTCAACCCTCCTTCCAAACCACGAGCTTGCACTGCTAGAACCAATCTCAATTCGCATACATGGTCAAATCGGAGTAAGCAAACCCACTGATCAGTAATCGTGGGCCAAAAATACTCTTAGCATTTCACGGGGTTTCGTGTCATTCGCGCGTTGGCTGCTTCTGCCTGCTTCTGCCTGAGTACCCCGCATGGCCAAGATGCCGCGTCCATCAATTCACCCATCTGAGGGATGGGAGAGGGAGGCATTCGAGTGAATGGAATTGATATTTAAGGAGTGCGTCATTCTTGCTTTCAAATTCCAAATCAACTCTATATCAATTCAAACCATCGAGATCAACTCCAAACCAACCCAGTAAAAACAATCAGTTTTTCACAATGCCACGCTTCATCCTCTTCGTCCGAGCAACAGAGTGGTCCGAAACTGGTGCACCAGGCGAGCCCGCTATGTACGAGGCAATGACGACTTTCAACGAATCCATGGCCAGCGCCGGCATCGTCCTCCAGAGAGGAGAGGGTCTCCACCCAAGTTTCCACGACGGTCGTCGCGTCATCTACGATGATAACAACAAACCCACAATCGAGAAGGGCCCTTTTCCAGCAAACGAGTTGGTTTCGGGATTCTGGATTATCAAAGTCGAGGATGTAGAGGAGGCAGTAGAGTGGGCAGCCAAAGCTCCATTTGGAAAAGGCGCTGTGACGGAGGTTAGACGGATTGCGGACAAGGAGGACTTTGGTGATGAGTTGACTCCTGAAGTTAGGGCTCGAGAGGAAAAATTAAGGGCAGAGTTGGTGCAGAGAGAGTGAGAAATAAGGGATGCTAAGCCTGCATGCGGTGTGGCTTATTTTGTTCTTCACAGAGGTGAATGTCGGCGAAGAAATAGCTTTCGGTTATCAAAACAGACTAGTTTTGAGGACTGTTCCGCTATCACGTGATCTTTGGACATTTTCTTGTTTGAGGATTTTGTCTTCCCCTTTCACTGCGAAATGGCCAGAATACCTGGTCATGTAAACTCGCCTTTCATCTCCTGTTCATGAAATTATTTTATTGTTTAATCCGGCTGGTGATTCAATTCCACGTGAAGCAGCAAGGCACTTTTCTCGGCCCCGACCCTTTCTGATTTTGACAACATGATGCAATCGGGGCCATTCCATGCCTGATTTGCTCGTTTCATGCAAGTTGGTTCCTAAGGCAGCAAAGCCAAACGGGATGCTCGAAGTTCTGCTCACTTCAAAGAGTTCTTCGTCGCCAAGAATCCGCTCTCTGTGGTATCCCCACCACGTGATATTCCTACTAAGCTTTGGAGAGGAGAATTCGTGAAAGAAACCTTACTCAATCCATCTACGACTATAACAACAAAGGGTCTAGAAGACGAAATTTCGCAAATGACCTGCGAAGGTCGCTAAAATTTCAAGTATAGCTAGGTATTTTCTAGACGCAAATATCACGTGGGATAGCACAATCAAATCAATCAAACCCTAAAATCGTCCTATATAACCACAGAAATAAGAATATCGAAAAGTAAAACCAGGGTCGTGTTTTGATCCAATCTGTACCCGATCCTTCTAAGCCTCTCCATGAAGTGAAATTTATATCCTAGCTCCTCATTGAACTCGTCGCTTGCTAAAACCTTTACTTACCTACTTTACTTACAAACTTCTGTTGGCAGGACGTTCGATGCAAGGTTAACGGGTCCCATCACCTCTTCTAGTTCCCGGAAAGTCTTGTGTGCCGGAAGGATATATGCTAGACCATCTTCCGGGATGCCCGCAACGATATGCCCAAACAAGTCTCCTGAGATAGCATCAAGCACCCACGATCCAGAATCTCCTTTCACTATTTACCATTCGCCAAGAGGAAATAAAAGTACCATGTCAGACTTACCCAAGGCGCCATCAAATCTCACAGCCCAGACCTCATGAAACTTGCTCGAATGTGGAAGCTTCATCATACTTGTGCCGAAAGATAAAGTACCTCGCGAAATTCCACTATAGCCTTTAATTGCTACGACTTCTGTATCCGTGGTGGGTTTGGCGGCAATTCGCTGCGGCAGCGCAAGCTCTCGGAAGGACTCATTCTTGGAAAATGCCTCCTCGGCTTCAAGGACGCTAGTCTGAGAGAGCTCAACTAAAGCCCAGTTGTGTTCCGCAGGTGTGCTTTTGATAAACGGACGTGCTAGCTTAACGGTGACCATGTCATTCCCCTTGTTTGTATCATCGGGATTCAAAGATGGGGGAATTTTGCTTGCTTCAATTTTGGTTTCGACAGATGCTGTACTGCTAATTCTTGACACAGATGCTGCAGACGATATGCTTGCTACGGGAAGAGTCGGCTACTAGGAAGATTTCAGAAAAGTATTTCAAGTACCCTGGCTTGTGATTGTGGCATCAGAAATACCCAGCTTCATGGTGCTTTCTTCATCATCAGAATCAATTGTGAATTCGGCATCCCCGACATCTGAGGAAAGATAGTCGACATCGCCCCCAGTGGTGTCATCATGAGCTTCCATAAACGAATGGCATACGGTTAGGCCATAGTATTTATTGCTAGAATGAATGATTCCCCCGATGGTGGCTCGTTCCAAAGTCCCCCCACCGGAAACAGCCATTCCATGGAGTTCTGTGCAATATAGGGGCAAATTGGTGCCTTGATTAGAGCCACTGATGCCCCGAAGGCCTCGGAGTCATCTCTTGTCACTCTCCATTGACGAACAGATGACGGTAGATGTACATCACTATCCTGATTCATGCCGGCATTAGGGAGTAAGGTACCACATAATGGACTTCCTGACAGTTTTAATTGAGAATTTTTAGAAGGTCCAATTAGATTTCTTCGATATATCGCAGGACTGTGAGTCGGTGGCAGTGGGTGGAGGGGTAATGGAGGGGTAATATCCTGCTGGAACTTTGGCCAAACTGTCCCTTCTTTAAGAGCGTGTGAAATGCTGCTGCTCGGCAAGACATCTGAAGGAATTGGTTGAGATTGAAAATTTGAGGTCATTACAGAAGAAGTGGAGTCGTGATCGACCATGGGGAAGATTGCTGGTAGATCGATGTCTGTAGTTACAGGTTGGTAGTGGCCAAGCAATCTATTGTGCCCTTTTCCTTGCAAGTATGAGTTTTCTATAGTGACCTGAATAGTCGAAACTATTGGGGAGGAAAGAAGAGATGGATTACATACTCAGCTTCACATTGATTGATTGGTCGTGCACTTGGGTCATCATAGCCTTTTGGTGTCTATCATCTTCAACGGCCAGAGTAGAGTCGGGAGGCATGAGAGGCTCGTCCGTTGTAGTAGTTGATGCTTTCGCATCAGCGGACGTACTTCGGAGCCAGTTAAAAATCCATTGACGGTTATCCATTGTCCCGGCTTCGCTTTGGAAGGTGGTGCCACTCTTTCGTAACAACTTCCTCCGGCCCCAGAGCAGGATACCAAGGCCCATGATAAAGATTAAGAATATTCCAAGTCCGGCTCCAATTCCTATCAATCGTGCCCTACTATGTCCAGGAGAAGGTGCGGGCGTAGGAGTACATCGTGGATTTGCCGTTGTGCCTCATTTAGGTTTCCAAGATCTTGATGAGAGCCCAAGAGATGGAGGGTACTGACCACTTAAAAGCCTTAAATAATTTCTACCCATAGCCATAGGTACTGTTGAGCCTTCGCCAAAGGAGATTTTCGGATACCCCTTCAAAATCTCACTCTCTTTGATGAATTTGATAGCCCGACGACGAGGCTTCGGCCTACGGCAGGTGAAGATAAGAGCAGGACGAGCCGTTGTCTGGTCTCGGCCTATCATGTACATGCCGAATGTGAGTATGTTTCCGGCCACAGGTTCTCCCTCTTCGATGTCCTCAACACGAGCATCGAGGAGGTCTGCAATGCTCTGTGATAGCTGGGCAAATAGCTCTTGCGCAGGACCGATAGCCTCCCAGCACTCTTGGTTCCCCACCCTATTGCACTTTGTGCCAGTAGAAAGCTGGGGATTGGGCCAAGGTGAAGTTTTTGTGGCCAATCGTCCCAGATTAAACCATCGTCGTTCAGAGAGTTGTATCGTGGGTGAGTTTTCAACTTGAGGCTGATCGGGTTTGTTCGGAATGTCAGGCTTTGGAATAGAAGCCAGCTCTTCCTTAATGGATGTAGATTGGAAGGCCGGTTGTTCTGCTGGTATGTCTTGTCTTTCGTTGAAAAGACATGGCCGCTCACTAGTCTCTATCTCGATGCTCTTGAGTTTTGTTGTCAGAATGTCTGTAGACGGCGCATTGGGCCATTCGATGATGTGCCTAGCCTCAACAGAGTCTGGATATCGTCTAAGCACCTCCATGGCCTAGTCGCAAAAATTGAGAACACATCCTATTAAAACGCGAACATTGCCTTAGCTCTGGGCCCGCACTGGCCAAAAAGCATAATGATAGATAGAAATTCACGATCACTTCCAGGGAAATATGGATGCCTAGCGCTATTGACACCATTGGGCAGAGGTAAGCAAGGGCCGAAAAGATTGTTATTGGTTTGGTTCGCTCAAGTGTGCATGGTGGGGGCCGTGAGGCTGAGAGCCTTGCCCACTTCGTGATTTTCGCAACTGACGTCGCGGTAATGCAATCCATATATCATACATGATCTCCATGACGGAATTGCGTGAGGTTCTTTGTACTGCTGTCAAACCCCTAAAAATTGTCAACTAACTCTAGAAATGTATGTTCAAGCGCTATCTAGCCTTCCACCTGCCAGTAGACGAGAGGTGGTGGAGCAATTCTGGGGCATCAGCAGCAGCACAAATGTTGGAAAGAGCCTCCTTCAACAAGACGGCTCATACTTCGAATATTTTGAAACGCAGTGTCGACTCGCTCATCAATATGATCACCCAGAAAACCCATTGTGTACGCAACAAAACATTTGCGACATAGTAAACAACTTGAACGCCGGAGAAGATCGAGAAGCAATCAAGTCCCGCCTGTCTTTGGAGCTCAAGTCTGCACCAGTGGCTAATGTTGATGTTCTAAGTAATGTCATTGACTTGGCAGTCAGACTCTGGCTTATGGTACATGTTGGGAATGTGCAGCGAGGAGTGACAGGACAAACGGCACTTCTATGGCGTGAAGGCCGCTTGAAAGACTGCGTCTCGGTGCACTTTCAGCATCAGCGAGTCTTGACGGACTTGGTGAAGTTTGAAAAAATATTTAATGCTCGAAATGTCGAACGCGTTGCTGGTGTGGCCATTCGATGGACTCCAAATTTAATTGATCATCTGAAATTGATCGAGGATGGCAAAGAGCCGGTCTTGAATATTTTCCATCACGCTGCATTCTTGAATTATCATCGAAACTGGTGAGTTGCCGGAGTGGCGTCCTCTAATGAAGCATAGACTGACTTCCTTGTAGCGATTTCTTTCCGGTGGGGTTTATTGACGAGACCATTCGCACTCTCGCCTTGCTGCTCCCAACTCATGACCAGGACTCAAGGAAATGGTTCCGGAAGCAGCAAGCAAAGCTTCGACTCGATATCAACGCAATCAGCTGCGGTCACCTTAAGCTGGAGGAGCGACAAATTGATCATTTCAACTTCTGGCATGACCGACTTGTTATCTTGAAGCAGTTTTTCGATGACTCCAGCCCGAGGACCATCAAGCAATGGTGGTTTGATGATCGCAAACGCGTACAGTGGTTTTGGGTTGCGATACTGCTGGTGGTTTGCACGTTGGCTTTCGGTCTCATCCAGTGTTTGGAAGGAGGTTGGCAGATATGGAAGGCATACCATCCGAGTTGAAGGAAGGAGCCAAGTAGACTGTGCTTTCGATCACTAATTGGGAAATTGCCAAGAAAATGACCAGTGCTCGTATTTGGTCTCGTATTTCCAGGCCGAACTCGGTTATCTAGTATTCATGTCACACCTTCCGTCACTACGTAGCAGCTTTGAATTTTCCAAACTTGGGTACACAACTCAACGGACGAAGACCGAGTCACCTTTTAATCTTGCTGTCAGCATCTTAGAGGTATTGAACGCTATATACATAAGAATTTAAGCAAGTGTTCGCTTTGCGCCATCACGTGGTTCAGCCCAAGATCACTGAGAGAGAATTTCTAGTCGTGGCTATGTAATACATCGATAGAGCTTGATAGAAAGCCAACAGATGAAGGATACGTAGTTTGCTTCGGATTCTATAAGTTTTTAGGTTAATCAGGGAAAGGTAAGAGTTTTATTGGGAAACAAACCGTAGGTGCAACATCTTGGTATGAAAATCAGTTGTGGGTTTGATGGAGTATATTCCACAAAAAGCGGCTGGGGTTCGAACTGAACCGCCTGAAGAATGTTTATTCTTGACTCCGTGAAAGGGAGTTCTCAGTGATACACTAACCAATGTCGCTGCCGACCCCCAAGATGCTGCCTCTCAGGGGAATCAGGGCACCTTCACCTACGTAATTGTTGTTAGAGATATCACGGGAAATAGAAGTGAACTCGTACCCCCTGAAGATCCACTGCAAGAGAGTAATTGGTTGACTAAATTGAGAGTCTGGCCAATGAGATTATTTATAGTTTCTCCAAGCTGTACGCTGAAGTGTTGTCAGATAACGGTCAACAGGTCTAAAAAAGAAAATCTTAGATCAAAAGTATCAAGGGCATACAAGAAGAGTTTGAGGAAGCTGGTATAGAACAAGATGTTAATATTATAAGTGGATAATGTTTCAAGCAACTCACCTAGCAGTAAACGACAGCTCCAAGCGAGAGAAGTTCCATCACAATTAAACTCTCTTCTTTATAAACTTTATTTGGATTAGTATCTCCTTCGTAGGTATCGATCCAACCAATGTAGCCCATGGTTGTATCCACGCCTCTGATATGGAATTGATCTTTAAGGCTAATGGGAAGTCCATGAAGATGGCCCAAGGTTGAATTGTGTTTTTGAAAATAGTCATCTAGTTCCTTGGCTTGCTGTATGGCTTGATCGAACGTGGTTTCGTGAAGGCAATTGTTCTATAAAGAGAAGATCAAGCAGAGACGGATCAAGTGACACCGTGGATTCACTCATAATTTGATGTGCAATCGCCACTCTTTTGCAAAAGGCATTCGCCACTTCAAGGGCAGTGAGGTTGCTTGACCTGATCTTGGAAAGTAATGGGACACTGTTTTTGTCAGTAATTTCTAGCTCCTTCACATTGAGAAAGTGCTCAATGAAAGGTCCGGTGAGGTTTCTGGGCGGCTTCAAGATCAGCCTTTGTGAGTATCCATTCTCTAGGAATCTTCGACATGGTGTCTGCGACTTTCTCGCACCATGTCTGCTGAGATGGAACTTGCATCGTCTGAGTAGGTAAAGGAGGATTGGAAAATTCAGTCCTTCGATGATTTCTTGTTGGATTTGGATGCGGATGGCAGATATGAATCATTATGACTTAGTGTATTGGTTCAATTCAATTCAGTGTCACAACACAACCCTTATTCAAGGGACCCCACCTCGAAGGGAGAGAGTCATCACGTGATCAGACTCAAATAATATTTTTTGAAAATGCAACCTTTCACTTATGAGTCGACTCAGTATACCATCAAGCGCCTTAAAAAAAAAGCTCCGTGTTCTACTCCCTATAGATCAATTTTGAACATCTAAATGATACCGCAGAAAAAAGTATACGCCGACGATGACAGACGAAACACAGACATGAATCCGGTTCCTTTCGAGAAAGCAACAAGGTTGAAATCCGGGAGTCGAAGTATCTTGATATATGAGGGAAATATCAAGCAAAAATACTCACCAAATTCTTGGTGGCGCTTGTGGCTTATGCTGGCGTCCCCATTCAGCCAAAGTACGCCATCCAATAAACCGATATTATTCGCTCGCTTCTCAAAAACTCTTCACTCAGGCCATCAGGCCAAAAGGGATGCTCAAAGTTCTGCTCTCTTCAAGGAGTGCTCGTCGCTTAAACTTGATCATGTGATGTTCTATTCTCGCCGAAGCACATATCAAAAGCTTACATTCAATCGCTGTGCGAGGGCCAGGGACTAACCCAGGATATAAAACACTGGACCGGAGAGATGTAGAGCGTTATCAGACCACGAAAAGTCTCTCCAAATAGAGAAGTATGGAATCAAAAGTCACGTGCACAAGCACAATTCACCAACTCAAGTCTGCAAGAATTCCAACACAAGACATAGAACTACTTCGTGAATATCGTTCCATTCATATCACAGCTCATCTATAAACGCAAAGCTACAAGTATAAGCCGCACGCATAAAAGAGTCGCCCAAAATAGTGTTTCATCAGACGAATCTCAACAACGGCATGATATCATGAAACTTCTAGTAACAAACGAGCCAGAAATCGGAATTTATGTTTTCTTTTTGTGAAAATGGGATGTCCGATCGACCAAACCAAGAGCTGCGGGATTGCTTAAGGCTTGCAGCGGCCCATGAAGCGAGGATACAGACAGCAGGTACGGACGGAGTGTTGTTTGCAGATCCAAGCGATGAAACGCTCGAGTCCCAGTCCGTAGCCGCCGTGGGGTGATGTTCCGTATCTATGAACCGATTAATATATGATTTATAGAGAAGGAGGGAATTGGAAGACTTACTTTCGTTGTTCGGTATACCAGTAGTACTCCTTCGGCGAGATACCTTCACGCTTATACGCCTCCATCAACTCATCATAATCCTCCATTCTCATCGAGCCACCAACAATTTCTCCAACACCCGGCATCAAAACATCAACACTCTCCGTAACCCGGCGATCAGCCTCCTCCTTCTTCATGTAGAAAGCCTTGATCTCGACTGGGAAATGTGTAAGGAGGATTGGCAGGTTAATGATGTCGGTCATCCTTCGCTCAGCAGCCTCAGCAATATCGTCTCCGAAAACATGGGGGTTGCCATCTTCGTTGAGGATTGGTGGATCTTGAGCGTTCAACCAATCAATTGCATCGGAGTAACGCATGCGCTTGAATGGTCTTGTTGGCGCCTTGAATTCGGGGTTGAGCTCTTTGATGTAGCCAGCAATTACTGGGTCGTCCATGATTGTCGTAATAACTTTGCTGATGATCTCCTCCAAATGATCGAGTAGATCTTCGAAATCGATGAAATCTAATTCCGCTTCAACGTGGGTATATTCTGAAAGATGGCGACGTGTCAACGACTTCTCAGCGCGGAAGGATTTCTCGATACAGTAAACGTTGCCCAAACTTGGAATACCAGTTTCGAGGTACAGCTGAGATGACTGAGTCAAATATGTCTTCTCTCCATAGTAATCCAGCTCAAATAATGTGGATCCACCTTCGACTTGGGTTTGGACAAATGCTGGCGGGCTGATTTTCGTGAAAGCCATCTCCCGATATGCCTTTGCAAAAGCCCATTCAACAGCTGAGCGGACCTTCATCACCGACGAAGCAGTATCTCCACGAAGCACCAAATGTCTGTTGTCCAACATCGATGACTCCCATTGATCTTGCTGAGCGGAAACCTTGTTGGTGATAGCATCTGCGTCCGAAGGGCTCTTGCCAATAACCTTGTAATAGTCGACGTGAAGTTCTCTGTTATCCGGAGCTTGTTGACCAGCAAGAACTTTTCGCATCTCTCCATACAGAGATAAGGAGGTACCTTGTGCGAATGTCATAGCATCGTATGTTTTCGTCAGATCTCCTTGTAAGACACATTGAAGATGTCCATATCCGTCGATTAGCGTGAGGAAGGTAGCTTGCTTCTGTTGTCGTAATCGGTGAATGCGACCAGAAACCTTAACTCTTGTGCCCTTGACATCTCCTTCTCCCAAATCTACATTCTTTTGTCCAATGGTAATCTTAACGGCCTTTGGCAGAGATGGATCTTCGGTAAGAACAATCTTCTTTGCTTCCTCGAGGTGCTTTAATCGTGTCTTCTCCTTCTCTTCCTCCTGTGCTGCTTGTTGCTGTTGCTTCACCAATTTCTTCTTGTATGCGTCCAATGCGCCTTGAGCCTTTTTGACGGCAGCTTTCGCCGGGTCTTTCCATACAAGTCTCTCTGCTGGGTCGCCATCTGCGCTGACTGCACCTGTGGTTGAAGCTCTCGATTGATATGTTTTCCCCTCACTGCCACCTTGTTGAATGTATGCGTACGCCAAAGTCTTGTAGGGTTGGGTTTCGGAACCAGTTGCGGTCTCGTCGTCTGCACCAGTATCCGTGTCAACATAGATTGTGTCCATCTTGGTTCTGTCTGCGAGTTCTTGTACTGCTGCCATCTTGTCGCGTGCTTGTTGTCTTAATTGACGTGTTCCAGATCTTGGTGGGGGTTTTATGGCAATTGATTTAAGACTCACCGCTTTGAGTCAGAAGTGGCGGTATTCATCAATCAGCAGGGGTGGGTTTAGTGATTCTATTTACACGACGCGCATCATCGAGGCAGACGCGACGGGATCTTTTGATGGTGTATTTTTGATCATTTCTACGGCTCCCCTTCACCGGCCTAATCCTTTCGTTCTGAACCTCGAGGTGTACGCGATTTGGTAGTGCAGCTTCTGCGACAATTCCTCATAAGTGAGAATTGTAAAGTGGTATTTTACCCTCTTTACATTTATCTCTCCACCTACCCAACAAACCCCGGAACACTTCAATTGTGGCTTCAACCAAAATCTTCACTGCTCTACCACTTACGCGAATTCTCCTGGTCAGAACCTTCTGCAAAATGCCTCCCAAGCAGGCTACATTGGGGTATGTCAAAGATTCCCAGACCACCTTAGGGTGCGTTGATCCTGCTACGAGAATAGGAGTTTGTGTTGTGCTAACGCGTACACTTAACAGTAAATTCTTCAAGGCTCCAAATGGCACCGGTCCTAAAGTCCCCCCTAAACAATCGAAACTCGCGTTTTCCTCCAAATCAAATGCAAGCAATGGCACTCCAAGCTCAAGCGCAAGCAAAGAATCCGAGGATCTCGAAATGAAGGACGAGGCCTCGGATGTTGAAGACAAGAAAATCGTAAAGAAGGAGAATATCAAGCCAAAAGTTGAGAAGGAAGCTGTGAAGGAGGAAGTCAAGCTAGAAAGTGACGCCGAGTCCAAGGAAAACGTGAAGCCTGGGAAAGCCAGAGACACTAGGAAACGTTCACGGTCAACTTCTGCAAAAGTCAAGGACAGCAAGACAAGGGACGCCGAAGAGACAGCCGCTAAGGAAGAAGAGGATGACGAAGATGAGGAACCGGTTGTGAAACGACCTCGCCGCTCTGTCAAGGTGGAGGAAGAGGATGAAGAACCCGTTGTCACGAAATCGAAGCCAAAGATCAAATCGGAGTCGAAATCTAAGGTTGAGACGTCAAAAAAGTCAAAAGCCGCGCCAGCAAAGAAGTCCAAGAAAGACGAGCTTGAGGATGAAGAGGAAGTGAAGGACGTTGGTTCCCCGTCAAAAGAGGGACTAAAGAGAAGAAATTCTAGTGCTTCTGCATCTGCTTCCGAGGTCGAAGAAGGCATGGAAGAAGAGGACGAAGAGGATGACGAAGATGAGAAGCCAGAAGTCGCTGCAAAAGCTCGCGAAAAAGTTCAGACCACTCTCAAGGCGAAGACAAAAGACCCATATCCAGACTGGAAGCCAGGAGAGCCAGTTCCATACGCAGCTCTATGTACGACGTTCTCGCTGATTGAGATGACTACCAAGAGACTTGTTATCCAAGCGCACTGTTCACTATTTTTACGACAAGTCCTTCGACTAACGCCTGACGATCTCCTCCCGACGATTCTGCTCATGATCAATAAACTTGCTGCTGATTATGCTGGTATTGAATTGGGTATCGGGGAGTCGCTCATCATGAAGGCGATTGGAGAGACTACTGGTCGAAGTCTGGCAGTCATCAAGCAAGATCAGAAAGAAATTGGTGATCTCGGCTTGGTAGCTGTCAAGAGTAGAGCAAATCAGCCAACAATGTTCAAGCCAAAAGCTTTGACTGTAAGAGGCGTTCATAAAGGTCTTATGGACATTGCTACAGTCAGTGGCAATGGTGCTCAAGGACGGAAGGTCGACGGTATCAAGAAGCTACTCTCGGCTGCAGATGGCCACACTTCAGGGAAGGTTGATATCACCAAGGACAAGGGCGGACCCAGTGAAGCAAAATTCATTGTTCGATTCCTAGAGGGCAAGCTCCGTCTGGGTTTGGCAGAGAAGACTGTTTTGATCTCTTTAGCTCAAGCTATGGTGTGTCATGAGGCGGAGGCAAAGGGCTCTGGCAAGGTTCCAAGTACTGAACAGTTGGCAAAAGGGGAGTCAATTCTGAAACAAGTCTACAGGTAAGTCTTTCATATGAGTACGGAAGAATAATGCTAATATAATGCAGCGAGCTTCCCAGCTACGATGTGATCATCCCAGCCATGTTAGACCACGGTCTTTTCAACCTTCGAGACAACTGCAAATTACAGCCCGGTGTCCCTCTCAAACCCATGTTAGCAAAACCCACCAAAGCAATCACCGAAGTTCTCGACCGATTCGAAGGGCAAACCTTCACCTGCGAATACAAATACGACGGCGAACGAGCCCAAATCCACTACGTTGCTAAAGACTCCCCCCTCCAATACAAAGGTGCCAACACCGCCGCAACCCAAACCTCCTCAGGCGGACTCGCCGCCATCTTCTCCCGCAACTCCGAAGACCTCTCCAAGAAATACCCCGACATCCTCGCCAAACTCAACACCTGGGTAAAACCCGACACCAAATCCTTTGTTCTAGACTGCGAATCCGTAGCCTGGGATCTCGTCGAGAAGAAAGTCCTTCCGTTCCAACAACTCATGACGCGTAAGAAGAAAGACGTCAAGATCGAGGATGTGAAAGTTAAAGTTTGCGTTTTCGCCTTTGATCTCCTTTTCCTCAATGGCGAAGCCGTGGTCGAAAAACCTCTGCGAGAACGAAGAGAATTGTTGCATAAAGCATTCGAGCCCATCGAAGGCGAATTCGCCTTCGCAACGCACATGGACGGCCAAGAACTCGACGAAATCCAAACCTTCCTCGACGAATCCATGAAAGCATCCTGCGAAGGCCTCATGGTCAAAATGCTCGACGGCTCTGAATCCGGCTACGAGCCTTCCAAACGCTCTCGCAACTGGCTCAAGATAAAAAAGGACTACTTGTCTGGGATTGGGGATAGTTTGGATCTTGTGGTGTTGGGAGCGTATTACGGGAAGGGGAAGAGAACGAGTGTTTATGGTGCATTTTTGCTTGCGTGCTATAATCCTAATAGTGAGAGCTATGAGACGATTTGTAATATTGGTACTGGATTCTCGGAAGCTGTTCTTGAGGAACTCCATTCTCAACTCTCAGCCATCACGATCACCGCCGCTAAGCCCTTCTACTCGCATAGCAGCGGCAACATGCACCAACCGGACGTCTGGTTCGAACCTAAATACGTTTGGGAAGTCAAAACTGCCGATTTGACGTTGAGTCCGAGATATAAGGCTGCTTGTAAGGAGGGCTTGGATCCAGGAGCTGAGAAGGGAGTGTCGCTGAGATTTCCGAGGTTTATTAGGATTAGGGATGATAAGGGGGTTGATGAGGCGACGTCAAGTAGGCAGGTGGCGGAGATGTATAGGAGGCAGGAGAGTGTGGGGAATAATAAGGGACCGGCGGTTGACGATGACTTTGAGTATTAGGCGTGGATGGAGGCGGTAGGAGAGTGGGTGCGGGAGGTGGTTAAGCGGGATAGAGAGGAAGGAGGTAATTTTGCTGTTTATGATGGGGGATAGGGAACAGGACTTGCTACGGGATACGGGTATGATTGCTGGTGCAGGTGTGGCGTGGTCATGTTGCATTATCATATTGCATTTGTTATGTGTCAAGCGGAAATAGAATCAAAACAGACTTCTTTGCTCTACACTCACCTTCAAGCTCCCGTCTCATCCCCCATCTGATTTGCGACTAAGATTCCCGAGTCATCCTCAAAGGAACAGTGAATCAGTCCACGGCAAGAGCAAACCAATCTAAATTATAAATATGATAAATATCCTGCTTATAAAATAATATCTTCCGTGCGAACTCCAATAAACATAGGAATGGATATACAGGAACTCTCCATAACGCTATTATATACATCTCTTCTATAACCTCACTCCGTTCTCCAAACGACTCTACAGAATAATAGCAAATCCAGTCCTCTCACATCCTCCTTCCACCCATCCATTTTGCGCACAATACTCCTCTGCGAACGGCAGCACGATGCCTGCTCTCATATAGCTCTACACTCCCTCCTCCCTTCTATATGCTAACCACGAGATATATGATCAAATTATGTTTTTGTGTATTTCGAGTAGGTTGTCGCTCCCATGTGGGTGAGTGTGTTCAGATGAATGCCATTGATAGTCCAAGTGTGATTCGAGGACTCAAACGGCTTGGATAGTGACAGCAAGGGGTTTTGAAGGGAAGAAGTGTAAGGTGATCAATGTGATAAAGGCCGCAAGAGTGGTGTTGAAAGAACAACTACGTACGATGACACCTCTTCCAATTAATTACATTAACTATTCTCTATCCAATCTCGTACAAATTCCCAGCGAAGGCCTAGATTACGCGGACAAGGTATGATACAGCACAAAAAATCGCAAATAACACGGAAGCAAGTCAAACAACGAAGCATAATACGAGCAAATCAGGGAAGAGCAAAGCACACAAGAGACAAGTTCATAGCATTAACTACCAACTTTTCATCCCATCTCATCCCGACCTATCCATCATTCCGTCCGACCTTCCCCCCATCTATTGAACGACTTCGTGTCGTTCAATCTCCATTCCATCCCAACTCGAATTGTCCCGGCAGCCAACAAAGCTCAACCGCAGCAAATACCCAGAATCAAACGGCAGGCTGAGCAGCGACGAGACACAAAAGTTGCGAAATACCAGATCCAGACGAGCCCGATTGCAGAAAGTTGTCGATAAAAATATAAAAAAGAAATAAGAAAACACAAGAAGGAAGATATTACAACAACATATCCATGCAGGTAGTAGATTGATCCAACGCCTTCAAAACGACGATAAAAGCTCCTTCGAGAACCCTCTGCCGTTCACATCTCCTAATTGCCAACAACCTCCTCCTCAGCCCAGCCATTCAATCCGTTCATGTTCATGCCTCCTTGTTGGATTGCAAGTCCGTAACCATCGTTGAAACCGCCATTTCCGTTTCCGTTGCCCATGCCGCCTGAGAACGAAGCCTGGTATTGGTGACCTCTGCGTTGTTGCTCAGCATTTCCGCCGTTGTTGCCATTTTCTTGGAATTGGCCATTGATTTGCTGGGCGAAAACTGGCAAGCTGACTGCACGGTTGTGCTGGCTACGAGCAGGTGCCAACAAGCCGCCGATCGTTGGGGCACCACTGGTTCCGTTTTGGAAACCATTCATGCCGCTGATGCTAGCACTTTGCTGGTGACCCATTCCTTGGCTCTGTTGTGGGATGTCGAGAGCATCAATGCTTGATGGGGATCCTGAGCTACCATAAAGAGCAGCTTGTTGTGCAGCAAGAACTTGCTGTTGTTGTTGCTGAAGCTGGGCTACGGAAAAGGGGTCAAGTTGTTGCTGCTGCTGTTGTTGAGCCTGTTGCGAGACCTGGTTCAAGTACATAGTCAACGGGTTGTTGCTGCCGGCATTGAGGATGGTTGAAGGAGTAGGGGCTGGTTGGAAAGCCTGTGTCGAGCCGTTGATGGAACCAGGTGCAGCAGACCCAGTTGGAGAAGAGCCATTCTGACTAGGTTGGAGTCCACCGCTGTTTGGTGGAGGTGAGTTCACACCATCATTGCGAGGAGACTGAGCCTGCTGTTGTCCTTGTTGAACTTGGCGAGGTGGGTTTCCACAACGATCCTTGCCAAAGTTGACCTTGAAACGTCTGTAATCCTCCTTGCCGCGAACGGCCTCAATTGCCTTAATAGCGTTCGCAATATTCGTGAAGTTGACGAAAGCACAGCTCTTCTCACGCAGAGTATTGACAAGCTCGATTTCACCATACTCAGAGAAATCTTGTCTCAGTCTCTCCTCACTCCACGACTCATCCAAGTTTCCAATGTAAACATTTCGAGAAGCTCCTCCACTGACGGCGAGAGCAATGGCAGCTGGAAGCGCGCCTGAGTGTTTCCCCCATCCAATCTTCAACCTCCTGTTGTGAATCATTAGACCTTGTAAATTGCTCAAAGCATAGAAAGAAGCCGCCGAAGTCGGGTCAATAAATGTGACGAAGCAGATATGCTTGTCGGGTATATATCGAATATGGTGTAAAAGTCCACCTCTGACAACATTACAAATCTCTTCAATAGTGGTTTCGGGATGAATATTTCCCAGGTAAACGGTACGGTTGCCGAGGTTGTTGATTCCACCAGCAGTTGTTGCAACGGCGGCAGCAGCCACAGATTGTTGTGCCAAGGCGTTTGAAATCAAATCGCGATCGGCTCCATTAAGAACGTGAGCATATCCAGGGGCGATTCCAAGGTATTGAGCGGCATTTTGTTGCTGAGTCTTGGAAACATAGGCACATCGATCCTTGCCATAGTACACACGGCGTGGAGATTGCCATTTTGGCTCTTGTGGCAGTTGAGAAACAGCCTTGATGGCATTGCCAATGGAGAGGAAGTGGACGAAGCCAATTGCCTTTTCACGGACAATCTTGACGGTATCGATAGGACCAAACTTGGTCAAATCTTCTCGCAACTCCTCTTCCGTGACATTCTCATCGAGATTGCCCAAGTACACATTCCGCGAAGCACCAGACTGTTGGACTGCAAGAGCAACAGAAGTTGGCACCTGGGAAGGTTTTCCCCATCCGACCTTGATATCCTGACCTCTGATGGACAGCTTCTTCAGAATCGCATCAGAGTGGAAGTGAGTGGCTGAGCTTCCATCCAAGAAAGAAATGAAAGCACAGTTCTTGTCTGGAAGAAGACGAACAGACTCGATCTGGCCACTTCTCACGTGTCCCAAAATTTCTTCGGCAGATGTCTCCGGAGGAATGTTACCAAGGTAGACCGTTCGGCTGGTCCCTGAGACAAGTCCAGGAGACATGTGGACGGGCGAAGAAGGTTGGATCTGCATCTGCTGCATCTGATTGTTCATTTGAGCAAATGATCCATTGGTCGGCGATTGAGGGTTGTAGAACTGAGGAGCACCGTATGTTGATGGGGAGACGAGGTTCTGGTAGAGTTGAGGCGACATCTGCTGAATTGGGCTGCCCATGCCATTCTGCTGCTGCTGGTTGTTCTGTTGCTGGAACGTGGCGTAATTCTGGAACTGTGGGCTGTTAAATGCCGCTGGAGTGCCAGGTTGGAAAGGAGAGCCGAGGAGCAGTTGAGATGGAAGCAAGGGAGTGAACTGCATGTCGAACCCCGTTCCAGGTGTTGCCATGTCATTCTGTCCCGTTCCCATCGCTGGCTGTGTGTTTATCGAAGGAATGTTCGCTCTCCGTGGATGCCTGTCACCATATCCGCCCATCGAGAACTGATTCGAGGAGTACGCTCCATGAGAGAAGCCGGTATCGCTATTCGAAGGTTTTGAGGCGTGGCCTGGGAATCGGTTCGCGGTGGCCGCTGCTGGCCCGTTCTGAGGGTTGGCTACCTGTGTTTCCTGCATTCCGTGAAGGTGCGGTGGCAGGACAAAGCTGTCCCGCACAAGTGAGGATAGGACAGCCGTTTTGAAGGATTAACGGTGCCTGAAAAGGCACGTAGGTCGAACTTTGGAAGTGATACTCAATTGACACGACAAAGTCGATCAATTGGTCCGAAGGAATGTAAAGCTGGAAGGTGGCGGGGTTGAGGTATTAGCTATTCGAAGGGTCGGCTGGATGAAGTATGTTTGATATAAACAGAAATGCTTGTATAAATTAAGTAGAGCTGTATACAAGTATTCAAGTCGAAATCGAATCGGCGAACATCTGCGACACGCAAGTTGGTCTGAAGCAGCGAATGTATTGCAGAATGGAGCTTTGCAGGTACTTTAGGGTACTTGCGGTGGGGTGGTGCGGATTCTGAACAATGGGCAAATGCTGAATGCTGGCGAACAAAGGACCGGCGAAGAAGGGTGGACGGATCGAAGAGAGTGTGTTGTCCAATAAATAATGTAAGTGCTAAGATGAAGGCATGAAAGAGAAGAGCAGCGAAGAAGTGCTGTTGCTAAAGAGCGTGGGTTTGGTGGAAGAAGAACCAAGAAAGGGTTTTGGGAAACTGGAGCAAAAGAGTTGGGACAGGAGAAGGTTGAAATTAAGAGACGAAGCAATCGCAGAGCAGCAGAGAGGAGCGTGCCCAAAAAGGGAAGGGGTAATCTCCTGGGAGCGAAGCACTAGCAGGGTTGGGGCCAGCGCGGGAATTTGGACGAATGGGCAGGCGCGCCTGGGGACCAACCGATGGACACACCTCACTCGAGCAAAGACCCGCAAAATTCGCTGTGAGAGAATGATGGGAGTGGTGTCAGTGAAACATCGAGAAGGTGAGGTGTTCATTGGGTCTGTATTTAGCGGTTTGGGTCGTAAATATGTGTGCATTTCACGGCTGGACAGTCGCCAGTATATTGCTCCAGCGGCTCACCCCAGGCGGTACGCGCTGTTCCTGCATTGCTCCACTGCTGTTCCTGAGCTCCAGCGCGTCTCCAGCCTGTCCGACAGCGTGACATGGCCTGGAACGCGACACTACGTGACGACGGAACGGCATTCAACAGCTCAAGTATCTAATCGCCGACATCAATCGCAATTCCAGTCTCAAGCTACTGTGCTTCACTCGTACGAGTCCATACAGTCCAGTGAACGCTCCTTTCGCAGCGACTGCATCATTGTCCACCTCGCAGCTCTCCCCCGCTGACACTCCTCTCACACGCCATCCCATCGCCAACGACTCGTCCGAAATGCACTGAAATCGCCTCACCACCGCTCAGGAACAGTGACTGCCGCCAGAGCCTCCTCTCAAACCGCCCAAGGACCGCACCAGCCTAGTAAAACCTTCCACTCCCCTCCGCGCACGATCTATCACCTGTCAACTGTCACGGAGCCGCCTGCACCCTTATTTTTTCACTTCATCTGAACTTCTCACACGCTGTCAGGTTTCCAAGCTTTCATTCAAGAAGACCAGCCAAACACCCGACTCCTCACCCAAATCATGCCGTGCACAGCGCAACAAATTTATTTCATCGCTTCCCAACCTTGCCATCGCATCGCATGATTCATTCAACGGTCGGTAGATTCCACCCAAGACCGACGACACATTAAATGTAATTCGCTCATTCCAACCCCTTTATCCTCCAACTTCCACAACGGGACCGCATTGTTTAAACTCCAACACTACCAACCACGCCTCATGGTCATTTCGAGCAACATAAACGAAACTTAGATAATCATATGCAGATCTCATTACCCTCTATCTGCGCATCAATCAATCATTCATTATCCAATTATCCCCACCCAAATATTGCCCTGACTATCAACGTGGATACGACATTCCGTCTCCCCCCCCCCTCACACTCGTTCTCTCCCCAAGGACCTCCTACAAGACTCCACTCCGAACTCTTGGCACCAGCACCGTTTCACCCAAAAATAACCCCCTCCACGGCCTCCACCAGCCTCGAACCCCAAAATGCTTCCAGAACACCAAACCCTGCATCCCAGCGCCGTTTCCAAACGTCACTCCCTGACCTCTTAACCCGCTATCTTATAACGACGCTTGTATCATCTCTAACCCTTGCATCATGCCATCCAAACATAATTTTCCGAGTCAAAGCACAAGTTTAAAGTCGCGCTAAGAAGTTACAAGCAGCAGCTGTAACAAAAACTTCCGATTTCAAAAAATACTCAGCCTTTGGGGGAGGCTGAGCATGTTCGTCTCGAATCCTTTCCGTGTGTCAAACGATATATTTGGGAATCTCAGGAAGCACAAACCACTGAGAGGTCTTTGCTTATCAATAGTTAGCTGAATGGAATGGATGGATTGGGATACCCCTATCTTTTGAGCTGGGTGAGGAGGGGGCTTGGCGACCACGAGGAAATAAGCTTCACCTGAAACGGATTCTTCCTTTCAACACCATTTCAAGCTCAAAACAAGCTCGAAACTGCAGGAGCTTATCAGAACCTCTTGACCTTCAGAATTGGTCGTGACGCCGAGGTTAGTAGATTTGGAGACTTCTTGTTACGACACAAGGCGAGGAATTGTTGTGATGATTCAAGCGACGTCTACAACAAAACACCATTACGAACTCATTATACAAATGGTTCAAGTCACCCTGTAGCAGTCTGAGTTGATAGGAAATAGACGCAAGAGAGTTGAAAAGTACTGTACTGTATTAATTCATTCAATCTTATATGCTAAGTCCAGAAAGTTCCTGTAGAGCCGTTTCATCGACAAGTGCACTTATCTTTGCTTTAATAATGTCTTCGGATGATTTTAGTTTGAATTCCCGGCTTAAGAACCAACTCGATCAAAGGGAAAAGAAGATTGTCTTGCGGCCCTGCTAGGACCTTCCCAAACTCTACGATCCTCTAGCAGATATTTTCTACCTCAACATGCTGTTCACCTATCCATTCACAATACTTTACAAGAGTATAAGCTCTCACAAAACAACCTGGAAAAAAAATAGTAGCAGGCGACATAGATAGTTCTTCCCGCACTACCCACCTCACTAATGCATCATCAAGAATTCCACCCACCGACACATACTCGTCGCAGTTTTGCGCCCATTTTTGGAGGTCTCGTGCGATGAGGTGGCCTTTGCCTTGACATGCGAGAAACCCGAGGACATCTAAGACCCCAAAGTCGTATCCGAGTTCTGCCGCAGTTTCTCAACATCGAATATAGCAAGACCGACTACTTCGTCTGTTTTCTGGGTTATATCTCTCGATTACTGTCCCGCTATATGAGTTGTCCATTCGAGATTCACAGAGGTCTTCCCGTGTAAGATTCAAACGACTTTATATTGTTAAACAATGGTGATAACAACCTCTTGGCATCCCTCAAACGCCTCCTCCAACATATACTGAACCAAGCCTACTCTGATGTATTCCCCCTCCTTCCTACCTGTCGACACAAGTCCCAGTGCCCGCGCAGTAGGCTTCAGCATTTCCCAAGCCGAGTTAGGCCAAGCTGATTTCGGCGAGGGTGGCTTCTGTATTCGTAACGGCATCTGCCTACTCATATATGGAGCTTTCTCCTTTCCAGCGATCCGCAAACAATGTATCTCTCGCCATACCTCAAGATCTTCTGCAGTAGTAGTATCCAAACTCATTGCTACGATACACTTTTCCGGGCTAGGACTACCGAAGATTTCCGCATTGTAGTACCGGCTTTCAGACCCCAGAACCAGCCCCCCCTTCTTTTTTGTCAACCACAACTCAAGACAGAAGACCATCCTATGTAAGAATGAATTTCTTCAATCTCATGTCACACATTATTAAAACAATTGTAGCTTCAGGAGCTGTGAGGATTCATCAAACAATGCTTTCATTCGCGCTTTACTTTTCAACTTTGTCCTTTCACAACCGAAAAGCAGTACTGTATAAAGCCCATGTCTTCAATTCTCCGAACCTCAAATTGAGTGCCACGTGATTGGTAATATATGGAAAGTACACTACAGTTGCTGGCTCGAGAAACCCTCCCAACCCATCTTCTCTAAAGTTTCAATGCGACGATCCTCTTCTATGATGTACATGTTCGCATTATTCGGATCCTTTCTGACTCCACCAGATACCCTTGCGCCGTAGTCACCCTCCTCCATTGCAAGTATGTCGATGAAGCCAGGGGTGATTAGATCAAGCACTCTCCGCTCGTCTTCGTTCCTGTAATGCTTAGCAAAGCTCTTACCAGGTTAGGTTAAGTGTTTTTACAATCTAGCTCGGATGAGGTCCTTGTTTGTCTCGTGCTGCATCACGAATTCCTTAGTCTCTTTGTCGCGTTCCATCTCATTTTCGAGCTGCTGCTCCTCCCAAAAGCTCCTGAACAGCTTGGAGATAAAATCGGACTGGAGGATTTCATCGGGAACCTTAAGAACCATGAGACTTATCTTTCAATCACGTAACGATCACAATACTTACATTTTCATACATGGTAGCTCCTCTCTCGTCATGCTCGACCTCTAACATTTCGCCTTCTCCCTGATCACAATCTACCATGCTAACCCGAGGAGTAAGTCTTGTCCGAAGGCGTAGTAAGAGCACGTCGCCGTTCCAGAACTTTCGTTCAAGTGGAATGTCTCCTTGGACGACCTCTTTCCTAAGAAACTTATTCGGTTCCAGTTCCTCACTGTTACTAAAATACAATCGATACTGTCCATTTAAGCACGCATGCTCTTTTTGGACAGACTCCTGCTCCTTAACGTCACACGAAATAGGAAATCCACGCTCGAAATTAAGTGCCTCTGGCCAAAATTCGCCAAAGTCGGGCACATCTTGAGCGAAACGATCTTGAGCTTCGTAATTCTCCAAAGCCGGCCGAATAGGAACATCGACGAGGCTTAGTTGGCTGCCAGAAGCAGGAATGAGGAGAGTTCGGACGGTGTACTTTGTTGGACCAAACATTGGGATCTTCGTTTCTGGGTCTGGCCGTGGCTTGTACGCACGTCTCTCACGGTCCAACCGTGTCCTATGCCGTCGCTGATACACTGCAGCTGAAGCTTCAGTGACGTCTACTGTAGACTCTGGAATATATTCTCGCGACTTTCCTTTTGGTTTGCGGAGTTCCTCCAACATGGTATTCCCAATTTTGGAGATTGCTGCGTGGAGACGAAGGCTGGACCATGCTGTTAGAACATTTGTGCTCGGAATCGTCCACCTCGAATAGATCTTGCCGTGAGACCCTCGAGTGCTGAAACCAGGCATACCCTGCAAAATATGCCAGCAAAGGAAGCATGGTCTCTTACTACACCCGATATATGTTGATTTCTCTGGCTTGGATTTGCTTTGGAACGTCGGGCCAGAGAAGAATAAGAGCAATTTGATTTCTGCGTGGACTTTGACTGGCTCGGTAATATCCCGAAGAATGATGCCTAGGATCTTGCCTTGTTTCTTCACAAGCTTCCTTTTGTCTTTGATGCGAAGTTGCATAAGGTCGATGCCAGATTCTGCTATGTGTCTGGACAACTCCGATCTTTCGTACGGTCCAGGCTGCAAGAATGGAGGTTCCTCAACAGGCTGGATGAGAACTGTTTTCGCAGAACTAAATTGCAGTGCAAACTCGATGAAAGTCTCATAACTAGTCATATAGTAAGCAAGTGCTCGTCTGGTTGCATGGTAAGACGTGATTGTGAGAGCAAGGGTACTTACGCTGATCGAAGACGTCCAAAGAACTCTACACTTCGTTTCAGCCGCAAGGCACTCTGGATGTCCACTACACCACTGGATTGATAAAAGCTCATGATAACTGGGACAATATCAGGTTCATACCGCAGCTCATAGCAAAGAGTAATGCACTCTCCCCAAAGTTCTATCGCCAGCTCCGGGCCCGCCGTCGACGTTTCCTCACAAAACGCTTGGACAAGAGCAAGCTTCTTGGCCACCCTTTTAGTCTCTGTAGAAATATTTTTGGTCGAGCAGACGATACCTAGGGCCCGAAATGACGAACCAAGTTGATCACGATAGTAAAAGAGCCGTTGTACATTCCACTCAACCAACATCTTCCACATTACATCCATCTGAAAATCCCGCCGCACACCAATCTTTGCGATCGATTGCAACCAGACCTGCAGCTTTCTCATGAAACTCCTATCTTCATCTGTGAGGGTCCGGTTCTTAGCAATATAGATCGTCGCGGCACCGCCATCGTTCTCGTTGAGGGCCACGGCACAGACATCGTGCGCTTTCTTGTCGCCCCTGACTTCATGAGCCAGAGTCTCTGCAAGTCGGTCGAGGAATTTCTCAAGTAACTTCCGTTTCCCTACAGTCCGTGCTATATTTCTTGGAGTGATTGTTGCAGCGTCATCGTCTGACCCGCTGTCGGACACATCATTCTCATCTTCGCCTAATCTTGAGGCTGCGCTGATATGTGATGGATCTTGCTGCTTACACGTCCTCTCAAGGATGCAGGCCAGAGCGTGGAACCATCGCTCCTCGAGCCCTGTTAAGCTCCAGTCAAACGTACTCATTTTCTTGCCTCGACGAAAGAGTTTGTAGGATTGTCGACCGATGCATCGTGATTCTAGTTTGGTGATACGATCCTATGCAACAAGTCGGCACATGCAGAGCGGACATGACTGGTGTGGAAAGCGAGATCTCATGCCTAACCGCTCACCTAATATATGCAATCACTGCTTCGTAGAGGTTCTTGGTTAGCCGTCGATATGCACGACGCGATATCAAACTACCACCAACCAAACACCACATCGCGACTCTGCACCGATACCACTCGACACCCTCGACACCACGCGACATGATGCAATGCATATCAAGCAAGAGAGAACAAGATAAACTATGGAGCCAAGGGTGAAGAGGAGACTATCATAGCGTCCCAAGTGCTAAACTGGCGAGGCCGACTTGGATCCACATGCGGTGCAATAAGCGTGAAGATTGAGAGTTTTGGGTTTGGCAATAAAATACATATTCTGATAATATAAATAAGTCTTTAAATAAGTACGCGCAATACTAAAAATGTTTTCTATATAGTATAGCAATTATGCTTTAGAGCTTTTTCAAGCCCGGGGTCATTCCTAGCAATAATGGCCGAAGGACGGATTTATTTATTTTAGCAGGCGGTCCGTAACATGCTAGCTGCTTTTAGGGCTCTTGATAGATAGATAATAAAATTAATAGATTTAGATTTTTTATATCTAATCTATTTATTAAAAATTATTTATTTATTAAGAGTACTGGCTACTTTATAAATACCAGGGGGGATCCCAATCCTCTAAATGTCCTTAAAGTCTCAACGAGCTCACGGTTTATGATTTCCACCCAACTCTGACTTTTGCAAATGTGAAATCACAGTGGTGTACACTGTTGCACACATGACATGGCCAGGTCGACAGTATGCAGGGTTCTAGTGTTCTCCTGCTCATCTCGTTAGATACCAACCACCTTCATCCACGAACTTAGGGATACATTTTCAATTCTGCTGTTGAATATGAGCGTCAGTTGATAAACATGCTACTGCTTGTAAAAGAAGCCGTACCCGCACTTCTTACTCCCATAATCTCCACCTCAAGTGACGATCCACTTCCCTCTACACCCCACAGCCTTTTCCCTCCCTTCCTCCAGCCGCTTGTCAAAAAGGGAGTACACGACCACACATTCCCACCACCTCACCCGACTTCTCCTTCATTCAATTCCGACGCTAGTTCGAAGATACAAATGCTCGCCTCCACAAGCACAGCCAATCTCTCAGCAGACCCAAGAGCAACTGTTGATTGTAAAATTATCACGGAATCGGTACCATTGCCGGAAGAATGAGGATACTACAGAGGCTTTGTGCGGAAATGCTATTGGCATGGGAGGAAAACCGTGTCTTCTTCAACTAAGTCAGTGAATATTTTGAAGTGAGGGAATGAATGGATGGGAAGATTTGCTGCTGTCATGTCCCGTGGGGCTGTTGAGAATACTCGCAATGTCGAAGATTTCTAGGTCACACGGCACTTACATTCCCCACGAGCGAAAGACGTAGATGGAGCTTAGGTGTCGCAAGTGAAGCCAGGTTTGTAAAATTATGATGAAATGCAAAAGACCACGCCGAGGACTTAGTCCTGGAAGAGAACGATCGACATACGCTGAATTCTTGTAAAGTATGAGTGGGTGTTCCTGTCAAGCTTTTGTAGATCCACGACTCACCACCTGCTATTCACATAAATAAAAATGAATCTTATTCACATCACTGAGAAGAGTGAAGGATATAAATAGATATAACTTTCTAATTTCCTACATAGTGAAGAGAAAAGAAATATATCTAACACCTTCCATCCATAGCGCTTCTCTTCTTTCAGGCGCCGCTACAAAATTAGCGTAGAGAAAATGTCGAGAAGAATGTCTTGGATAACAAGAACCTCCGAAGAGCCTTCAACTCCATCTTCCGTACCAAGCACTCCCAACGACAGATCAGCGCAGAGAAGAATGTCTTGGACAAAAAAGTCCCCTGAAGGGTTATTCCCAGCATCTACTACAAGTACCCCAAAAGGAAGCTTGACCCCAACATTTATAGGTATTCTCTCACAGGAGAAGGTGTCCCTGAAGGAATTTCTTGACGAAGGCCCGTCCTCCAGCAGCAGCGGAACGAGTACACCCTTGAGGATCCAGCGACTACGCCAGAAGGCGAGGAGGTTCAGCTGGAAGAGAAAAGGCTCAGAACTAGAGCCAGACAGAAGAGAGCTGGTACAAGATGTACAGAGCCGAAATGGCTCGTATGAAGACCTGGAGGGGTTCGAAGGTGCCCAAATGAGTCCCATGGTAGGGTACTTCCACACAGATCATCTGTCTTACGACAGTGCATCTCCTGGACAGGTTCCTTATGAAGGAGTCAAGTCCGGCTTTCTCCACGGACTAGCGGGACATCTTGCTCAAATTCCATGCATGGAAAATGCCCCAAGGGCGAAGGGTGAAGAATCGCCAGGAATTACCTCACTCGAGGAATTCCTCAATCATCCAGTTTCGAGACCCAGATTACCCCATGCATTTACAGATCCCAGCGATCTGGACAGCTTTGGGGAAGAGGCACGAAAATTTGGTGCATCCGCGCCATTCCAGCTGTGGGAAGAGGTTCAAATGAAGATAGATCACCCTGACGTAGAATCTGTGCAGGAGGACGACTCTGATGCGAGGTCCGTCATTTCATTCCCAGACAAGGTATACGACAATGTTCCTAATTTCAGCGACGATCTTCCAGAATGGGCAGATCCAGAGATGGACGTGTCCCGGGTAAGCATCCGCAAGTCGATCGGCACGAGAACGATGAAACAGCAACTGCTCGTAAAAGCACAAGAGTTGCGCTCAAAGGCCAGGAGAAGGAACTCCTCGCTAGTATCTCTAGAAACGTATGATATCCAAGATCTGATATTCAATACTTCCAATCTGACATTCCGGGTCGAGGCGCGTTCAGATATGACGAGGAAGTCAATAATGTGGCGTAAGTCGTTGCCCATATTTCCCCGCGGTATCACTAAAGTTACTAATAATTGTGACAGCAAATAACTACAAAGTATCCATACTTCCACCGCATGGAGGCGAGATAGGTGTTTTCGTACAGTGGGGTCTTGACCTCGTAGAGGGCACGGAATTCTGCAAGACAATGCCGTTGCCGATGAGTATTCGAGCAAAGCGAGGTCTGGGGATAATTGGCGAGCAATTGTGGTATGAACGCTATTCATTATCATCGTCGGAAAGGTTTGTAGACGACTTAGGAGGACCGGAGTATGGGGTATGACGAAGATGGGCAGACTTGTATATCTTGGTTCTTAGGATATCAGAATACCGTAGTTGCATAACCGGGATGTATATATGCAAGCGTCTTATTTCGTTGCGTGTGCATCTAGGATCTTGTGTTTGCAAGGGGCGAGACAGTTCCGTGAGGGCTAGCTAATCGAAACTCATAGAGACGACAATGTCATTCATTCGAGCACACACCGGGAAACGGTGTAGATAGAAAATATATAGAGGAAAATAGAGAGCCGGGTGAGCGGGACTAAGAGAGAGGAGCTGCGAATCTGGAAGATTGGGCTGACCTGTGGAATGCCTGGAAGTATTTGATAGAGAGGAGCGGAAGCTACAACAATCCTAGTCAGTCTATTGCATAGCAAACGCAGTCATAACACCTACACAATGATTGCGATATCTCATGAATTTGAATTTGTTCATTTGCCCTGCTCAACGCCTGTGATATTCTTTGCGATTCGATAATACCGAAGCCCATCGATTTCTAACCTGTTTAGGCGAAAGCTGTGCAATTGAAGCGCCATAACTCCTCCAGTAGACAATTCCACATCACTATCGTGGCGTCAAAACCAAGCCGCCAGCTAAGTCGTTTTTGAGTGTTTTGTCGTAATGTCCGGCCAATGAAAGGTTCATGTAACATGGTGTGAAGACGTTCATGAGTCGATTTCCGTTCGTCAGTGATTCCGAAAATTCTTCTTCTGGTAGAACAAATCCGTCCTACTCGAACCTAAGTTTATGATCTTCGGGCAACCATCTCTATCCTTCTCGAGTCGAGTACATTCGAAGCAGTAAAAGGCGTCGGAAATACCCTGTAGACGATGTCAGTAGAAGTTCGATTTCAGATGTTACCGAGAAACATACCTCGCCACCACAAACAACACACTTGTTCTGATAATTTCCAAAGCTACATTCGTCGCAGATTCGAACGAGGGTTGTTGGGCGAACGTAGGAATCGCAGACGGGGCATTTGCCGTCGCATTTGTCGCAAAGACGTCCGATGGCAATACCAGACTGCTTGCGGCACATAACAAGATCGCTGTGCAAATGTTAGTACATGCAAATAGAAATGAATGGCCACCGGCAACAGGGTTTTGACAATGGAGGGGCAGGCTGGGAGACTTACGGATGATGGCGGGACATTGTGGGGTTTTATGGACTATGAGAACCGGTGAAGTTTGTCTGGGTGCTCGTGCAGGTAGCAGAAATCTTCGAGTCGTTGTATTTCGTATTTGAAGAGGATGACGCTTCTTTTATTGACTTGCGGTTGCTTGTTGATGCTTCTGAGGTTTTCTATCTCGCGCCACAAGCTTGGTAAGCACGGACCACCGAAAATCAGGCTAGCTAAATTAGGCATGAACCTTCCCCCATCATCCCATTGCTTTCTCCCGATTGTCTTCCTTCAAGTGGGAGTGTCCTCAAAAAGTTCTCGAGGGAGAAGCACAATGGCTGAAAGTCTCGGGTATGTACATGTTTTGCGCATCTAATGGGATCATCATCATACTAAAGTTTCGTAGTCCAATTGCGTCAGCAGTGGTAATTCCCGAGCCAGCACCCTCGACATCCCCCACTACTTCCAACGCGAAACGACGGCAGTCCTCTGAACCAGAATCATCCGCTAAACGTCCGAGATTATCAGAAGAACCTATCGCAGAATCGCCGTCCACTCTAGAAGCATCCCCGACAGCTATCAAGAAAGATGATGGAGCACCTCCAGAGCCACCAAAGAATCCCGGTCCAGACAGGCGGAAGAGTAGCATACAAGAAGAAAGGAAAAGAGGCCAACGATTATTTGGAGGCCTTTTGAGCACATTGAGTCAGAGTACACCAAATGGTCAGCAGAAGAGACGACTGGAGATCGAGAAACGACAGAAAGAGAAGGCTAAACAGCAGAAGGCCGAGGATGAAGGACGAAGAGCTAGGAAACTTGCCCAATTGAATGCCATACGGAAAGAGGAGCAGATTAAGTTTAACGAGGAGTCGGTATGTTAAGCTTCTGTGGAATACATGATTGGTTTCTGACGTCTGTCAAGATGCGAATACGACATTCAAACATGCTGGCAATGGCACAATTCCTATGTACCAAAACAGAACCGAAGCTAGTGAGTTCTCATAGACCCTTGAAATTCCAAAAGCTAAACGCTCGTAGTATTACATGCCGTGGGAACTATTGCCGCAACAAAAAGATCTCATTAAGTCGCAAGTCGCTGAAGCCGAGGAAGCTATCAAAAAGGAATTAGACGACTTCGAAAGCCAGCACCCTGAACGAATACGACGAGCTTCTACTGATGAAAAAACTAACAACACGTCCAAGGAGACGGTGGGTGAGCCTCAAACCGAGTCTCTATCCGTTTCCAAAATTTCTGATTCTACTAATGATACCCCTGTACAAGTAACTCAGTCTGACCAAGTTGCATCTGAGAAGCAAGCTCTAGAGGAGCATAATGGCGAGGTTGTGGTTGAGAACGAGGAGGATACCGTCATTTATTGAAAGATGTTAATGAAGGCAGTCTGTACAATCCCATTATGGTCAATAGATTTGAACGGCTGTAGCAAGTGATACCAGCACCGTAATGTGTTTAGGAAGGACAAAAGCGTTCCTATCAACTTCTCATGCCTGAAATGGGACTTTATTTTCACCTTGCGCATTTCAAGTGACATGTTGTGTGGCAAGATCTTACAATCGCTGCCGGATTTCCCGGCATACACGAGGATAACTTGGCCGAGAGTAAGTCGATGTCGTGGTGCTGGAATTCTACAAATCTTGTTCACAAATCGGCTGCCTCAAGTCATAACTTTGTCTGCACCTTCCCGGCAAAAGCTCGGTTTTCTTAGGACCTCGCAGCACTAGGTCTGATGTGGGCAGGCAAAGTGGGGCGAGCCGAGGTTCAAATGCTTAGTGACGACCAATGACCACATGCAGCGGCATTGTGGAAACCAGCATCAAACTCCTCATCCTGCAACACTCAGCGGTGTACGCACGTATCCTCTTGAAACAGTATGTTGTACCTCCCGACTAATGCAGTAGGTAAGAATTGACGAGTTATATAGGATTTGTAATTCCATCATACACCATTCACTTCCACTTTCCTCTTAACAATTCCGTCTAGTATTCCAACTTTCAATCTCACCATCCAATCTCATTTTCGGACACCCAACAATTTTTTGAGATATTTAATACCTTTCACAAGGTTAAAATGGTCCCCAAACTCTCCCCCAAAGATGCTCAGGTCTCCTACAAGACCACTAAACTCAATGGCGTAACTTACGGTTATATCCTCGCTGAACCTGAGGTTCCACCCCTCAACACCATCTTCCTCATCCACGGCTGGCCAGATATGTCCTTCGGATGGCGATATCAAATCCCTTTTCTCACATCTCTCGGACTTCGGGTTGTCGCCCCCGACATGATGGGTTACGGTGGTACCGACGCACCCGATTCACCTACCTTCTATACTTTCAAGAGAGCAGCAGACGACATGGCTGCTCTTGCTAAGGAATTGGGCCTTGCAAGTATCATTCTCGGTGGCCATGACTGGGGAGGAGCTGTCGTCTACCGAATTGCTCTTCACTACCCCAAGCTCGTCTCAGCCGTTTTCAGTGTCTGCACGCCGTACTCGCCTCCATCGAGTGAGTACAGAGATATGGCTCAGGCGCCAAATTTCAAGTATCAACTCCAACTGAGAGGTCCTGAATTGGAAGGAAAGATTGCTGGCGAGGAGAAATTAAAACAGTTCTTGAAGGGTATGTATGGTGGCAGGACTCCGGATAAGCAGATATCCTTCTCTGTTGATCACGGCTGCCACTTTGAGAGGCTTGACAGCTTGGGACCTTCGCCGTTGTTGAGTGAGGAGGAATTGGATTTCTATGCGAAGCAGTATGCCATTCATGGAATGCATGGACCGACGAATGTAAGAGAGCTTCCCTTCCTACCCTAAGATGTTGTCAGTGAAGCCGCAAGTCATGCCCATGTCTCGCCTCTCCATCAACTCTTCAAATGGCTGACGTTGTTGATAGTGGTATCGTACCGGAGAGCTGAACTTCGAGGACGAGAAAGAACTCGTCCCGAAAATGGAAGGCTACAAGTTCGATATGCCAGTGATGTACATTGGCGGATCACGAGATGCGGCTTTGCCACCAGCTTTAGCCGCTGGTATGGAAAAGCACTTCAGGAGCTTAACGAAAGGAGAAGTGAACGCTGGTCATTGGGCACTCTGGGAGAAGCCTGCTGAGGTTAATCAGTACATTAAGGAATTCCTGTTTGGTCAAGTTGGTAGTGCTAAGGCCAGCCTCTGAAAGGATTGCACCATGAGGTTGAAAGGTGTCTAACGGGTGGGAAGCTTGAGGTTTTTCAAAAGCTTAGCACGCCATCAGATATCTGAATATCGAAAGTGTTTCACCGAAATTCCGCCCCCAAGTTGTCCCCGCCTCAACTGATGTCGGGCTCTCGGAATCCGGACTGTATGTCACTGGCCAGTTTTCTTAAAAAGCGACGAAATAAGCCTGAATACGAGCCTCGCTCTTGGAGCAGTTTAAACTCCGATATCAAAAAATGGTGAAATGAACAGCTTTCTATGACTGATCTAGTGACGGGACTTCCCGAGCCTATGGACTTCTAGAACCAAGATCAAATTGCGAATATGGGAGAAGCCGTACCTGTGGCTAAAAAGCCCGGAGTGGAGACGTCGGATATATTTAGTCTTTTTATTCATTTCGGATCCGAACTATCTCACGAGATTTGGGAAATGTTGAAGTTGGCCAATATTTGACCAATTCGAGAGGTTCTTTCTTGACTTCGACAACGACGAATTTTCCTTTCGATTTAGGTACAATATTTTTTCAGCTAATACCCAGATCAAACCATGAATTATGGCAGCAATGCAAACTTCACCAGCATTGAAAAGTTGAACGAAGAAAATAGATCACGTGCTGGAGTGCTCCGGCCTATCAAAAGTCTTTGGTGGCGGACTCCGGTGAACTGGAAAGTCCGCCAACTCCACCTACGACATCTCGCTCTATCCCACACCCATCGATTTAACTTCAATCTGATTAGATGGCAAAATCCTACAGGCTCGTTAATACCCGCCTCTACAAGTTCAGACCAATACATCTCGTTGGCATTCGTCATGTCTCCTAGGCATCCCGTCCTCTCGGTGTTGGGTGAAGACCGACGACAATTCCTTCGAGAACGAGATTCTCGGGCTCAGCTCCCTTCTGCGGCCTCAATAGCACGTTCTCATTGGTTAACATTGTTTACAAAGGACAGAATATCATTGTATGGCGTTCCGGACTCTTAATTTCACCGCTGGGCGAGAGGTTTTGAAATCGTAGTGCTTTTGTTATTTTCCACCATTTCTTTTATTATATTTCCTTCCCCTCCCCTTGACTTTATTCGTTAATGACATACTAATTTTCTCTTTTTCTTCTCTTTGCTCTGTTCTCACATCCCTGCCTGTTGACAAGTATCACTTGATACGTCCAAAGTCATCATGGCCACCAACGAACCAGAGAGCTATGCCCCAGTGGTTGCTCACTCTCAGGGTAACATGCTCACCAGAATGCTCAGTGGCGCCTCCTTCCTCTCGGAACGACGATCAAATCGAGCTTATGGAGATTCCTCAGATGATGAAGACGAGCCGATCAGTTTGGCAAATGATTGGAAGTTAATGCCGGAGCTCAAGGATCGAGCGAAGCAGGACGAGAAGGATGATGTGAAAGGTCGGAAGCTTGGTGTTACCTGGATGAACCTGACGGTGAAGGGTATTGGAGCGGATGCAGCAATAAATGAGAATGTGGGATCTCAGTTCAATATTCCAAGAGCGATTATGGAAGGCCGACATGCGGCTCCCCTAAGGACGATCATCGACAATAGCCATGGATGTGTCAAGCCTGGAGAGATGCTTTTAGTGCTTGGTAGACCTGGTGCTGGTTGTACGAGTTTGCTCAAGATGCTTGCGAATAGGAGAGAAGGCTATGCTGAGGTGACGGGTGATATTCATTGGGGTACACTGGACCCAAAGCAGGCCGCCCAGTACAGAGGCCAAATTGTCATGAACACAGAGGATGAACTCTTCTTCCCATCTCTCACAGTCGGCGAGACAATCGACTTCGCGACTCGAATGAAGATTCCTTTCAATCTACCTACGGATATTACCAAGCCAGAACAGTTCCAGAAAGACAATCGGGAATTTCTCCTCAAGTCTATGGGGATCTCTCACACGCATGACACCAAGGTCGGTAATGAATACGTCCGAGGTGTGTCTGGTGGTGAGCGAAAACGAGTCAGCATCATCGAAACCATGGCAACCCGAGCAAGCGTATACTGTTGGGATAACAGTACTCGAGGTCTGGATGCCAGCACGGCTCTCGAATATACCAAAGCTGTCCGAGCACTAACAGATGTCTTCGGATTCGCCTCGATCATCACCCTATACCAAGCCGGTAATGGCATCTACAATCTCTTCGACAAAGTCCTAGTCATCGACGAAGGAAAGCAGCTCTACTATGGTCCAATGAAAGAAGCAAGACCGTTCATAGAAGAACTCGGCTTCGTCTGCGACGACGGCGCCAACGTAGCAGATTTCCTAACTGGTGTCACCGTCCCATCAGAACGCAAAATCCGCCCCGAATGCGAGAAGTCCTTCCCCCGAACCGCCGCCGACATCCGCGCAGCCTACGAGAAGTCCTCAATTAAAGAGAGGATGGAAGCCGAATACAGCTTTCCTACGTCAGATGAAGCAAAACAATTCACTGAGGACTTTCGGATAGGCGTTCAGCATGAGAAACACAAAAGCTTGCCAAAGACGTCACCGTTGACGGTGAGCTTTGTGACGCAGGTTAAGGCTTGTGTTATAAGACAGTATCAGATTATTTGGGGTGATAAGGCGACGTTTTTTATCAAGCAGATTTCGACGCTTGTTCAGGCGTTGATTTCGGGGTCGTTGTTCTATAATGCGCCCGCTAATTCTGCTGGTCTGTTTGTCAAGTCTGGGGCGTTGTTCCTGGCTCTTCTCTTCAACTCTCTTATGGCTATGTCTGAAGGTATGTAATTTGTTCAGGCTTTCAATTGCCGTCTTTCTTCTTCTGGCTCCATACACTAATAACGCCATAGTCACCGACTCCTTCTCCGGCCGTCCAATCCTCGCCAAACATAAAGCCTTCGCCCTCTACCACCCCGCCGCCTTCTGCATTGCCCAAATCGCCGCCGACATCCCCGTAATCCTCTTCCAAATCTCCCACTTCTCAATCGTCCTCTACTTCATGGTCGGTCTCAAATCCACCGCCGGAGCATTCTTCACATTCTGGATCTTCATCTTTGCTACAACAATGGCTATGACTGCACTGTTCAGATGGATCGGTGCGGCATTCAAGACTTTCGATGCTGCGAGTAAGGTGTCTGGGTTCTTGATTTCGGCGCTGATTATGTATACTGGGTATATGATTAGGAAACCACAGATGCATCCTTGGTTCGTCTGGATTTACTGGATTGATCCGCTGGCGTATGGGTTTGAGGGTCTGCTGTCGAATGAGTTCCATAACACGATCCTCCCCTGTGTTGGAAATAACCTTGCGCCGAATGGACCTGGGTACACGGATCTTCTTTATCAGGCTTGTACTGGAGTCGGAGGTGCTGCTGTGGGTGCGACTCAGGTCACTGGTGATGATTACCTCGCTTCGCTTTCCTATTCGCACTCTCACTTGTGGAGAAACTTTGGCATTCTCTGGGCATGGTGGGTGTTGTTCGTCGTTCTGACAATCGTGGCAACAAACAAGTGGCAAGCTACTGCAGGAAAGAGCGGATTCCTCCTTATTCCTCGCGAGAAGGCGAAGAAGAACAACCACCACTTGGCCGCTGACGAAGAATCAGTAACTCCACCAAGCGCTGAAAAGCCAGTCGTCAACGAAAAGCCTATCAACTCAAGTGCTTCCTCGTCGGATGGACAAACACTCACAACAGACAAGCAATTGGTTCGCAATACTTCAGTCTTCACCTGGAAGAATCTCACCTACACTGTCAAGACACCCTCTGGTGATCGGATCCTCCTAGACAATGTACAAGGGTGGGTCAAGCCTGGTCAGCTGGGTGCTCTGATGGGCTCCTCTGGTGCTGGAAAGACTACTCTTCTCGATGTCTTGGCTCAACGAAAAACTGATGGCACTATCAGCGGCTCCATTCTCGTTGACGGACGACCACTTTCAATTTCTTTCCAGAGATCAGCCGGTTATTGCGAACAGCTCGATGTCCACGAGCCTCTTGCCACTGTCCGCGAAGCACTCGAGTTCTCTGCGCTTCTTCGTCAATCTCGTACCATTCCTCGCGAGGAGAAACTCAAGTATGTCGATACAATTGTTGATCTCCTGGAAATGCACGACATCGAGAACACTCTCATCGGTACTACGGGTGCGGGTCTCTCGGTCGAGCAACGCAAACGTCTGACAATTGGCGTTGAGCTCGTCTCGAAACCCAGCATCCTCATCTTCCTTGACGAACCGACATCTGGTCTCGATGGCCAAGCTGCTTTCAACATTGTTCGCTTCCTTCGTAAGCTGGCAGATGTTGGCCAAGCTGTTCTCGTCACAATCCATCAGCCATCCGCTCAATTATTCCTTCAATTTGATAGCTTGTTACTTCTCGCCAAGGGAGGAAAGACGGTCTACTTCGGAGACATCGGCGAGAACGCCTCAACCCTCAAAGACTACTTCGCTCGATACGACGCCGAATGTCCCAAAGACGCCAACCCCGCCGAACACATGATCGACGTCGTCTCCGGCACTCTCTCCAAAGGCAAAGACTGGAACCAAATCTGGCTCGAATCCCCAGAACACAAAAACACGGTCGAAACACTAGACAACATAATCTCCACCGCCGCAGCAAAAGAACCCGGCACCTCAGACGACGGCTTCGAATTCGCCATGCCCCTCTGGGAACAAACCAAGCTCGTAACCCACCGCATGAACGTCTCCATCTGGCGAAACACAGACTACATCAACAACAAGCTTGCTCTCCATATTGGCAGCGCCCTCTTCAACGGCTTCTCATTCTGGATGATTAAAGATTCCGTCGCGGACTTGCAGCAACGCCTTTTCACGGTCTTTAATTTCATCTTCGTTGCTCCCGGTGTGATTGCGCAACTCCAGCCGTTGTTTATTGATCGAAGAGATATTTATGAAGCACGCGAGAAGAAAAGTAAAATGTACAGCTGGGTCGCATTCGTAACCGGCCTTATCGTCTCCGAACTACCCTACCTCGTCGTCTGCGCGGTCCTCTATTTCGTCTGCTGGTACTACACCGTTGGGTTCTCCTCCGATTCATCAAAAGCGGGCGCAACGTTCTTCGTCATGCTGTTTTACGAATTCGTGTACACGGGTATTGGGCAGTTCGTCGCTGCTTATGCGCCAAATGCTGTTTTCGCTTCTCTAGCCAATCCACTAGTCATCGGAGTGTTAGTATCTTTCTGCGGTGTCCTAGTCCCATACGCACAAATTACTGCATTCTGGAGGTATTGGATTTACTACCTCAACCCGTTCAACTACCTCATGGGCTCCCTTCTCACCTTCACATCATGGGATCAACCAGTCTACTGCGCCGAGTCCGAATTCGCGATCTTCAACCCTCCAGCCAACAGTACATGTGGAGAATACCTCTCAGGGTATCAGATGGGTATGGGTATGGCGACGAATCTTACAAACCCAAGTGCGACTTCTGGTTGCAGAGTATGCCAATACAGAACTGGGGCAGACTATTTGCGCACGCTGAACTTGCAGGAGTATAGTTATGGGTGGAGGGATGCGGGGATTGTGGTGCTTTTTAGTGTGAGTAGTTATGCGATGGTTTATTTGTTGATGAAGTTGAGGACGAAGAGGAGTAAGACTGCTGAGTAGTTGAGAGAAGAGGTAGAGAGTATAAGAGGGGAGGGGAATAGTCTTTGCATATTGGGTTTCTTTTGTTGGTGTTACATTAGAAATGGGATTCTTATAGATGGTTTGGGCATGATATTGGTAGAATGTAATCGTGAATAGACTTGGAGAAATAGCACAGCACAGCAGCAGAGTCAGTGGGGTGTAGGAGTATTTATTCAATAGATGATATCAATAAAACAGCTATTGTGTCTAATTGACTATTTCCAAACTCTTCTCCCTGAAATTACGTGTTCTAGACAGGAATCCAAATATACGAGCTAACTCGGCGGTGGTTTTCATGGCGGTGCTTCGATATCTAATGGTGTATAAACCGGCAGGCTTTCACCATAGCAGATAGTATGCTGTCAATTAGGAAGATGTTACGACAACAGTCTGAAGACACTTGCCTGCAACCTTTCTGCAGCTCGAGCAAATGATCTGTAATAAAGGTATTCACGTTTGCTTCATAAAGAGGTGAAAGTTGAAAGTGAGTCAGACTTTGATGAGGATTCTTCCATGGCGATTTGCCAACAAAGATTGAATACCCAAGAACTACTATCGAACTACAGGACATAATTGGATTTTTGCTGTCCCGAGAAGATATAAATGCTGTGCTCCATGAGGTCTCCACAGAAGTAATGACCCAAACCCTCATGATGTCAATCGACTAAGGTGTTCATTGCTTGGCCTCCGACAAAATCTTGAAGGGAGAAGTGCTGAGCTTGAGACTCGGAAACATATGTTAAGAATTGCGCATGCTCAGAATTTAAGGATATAGCTGAAATATATCCAGACGATGAAGCAGAAACTCCGCCAACAGCATCATCTGGAATGTGGCAGCATTCTACTGGTATTGGATTTCTTAATAACTACATTGACAAGTGTATGATGGGGAATGAAGCAGCAGAGAATGGAAAATGGAGTGACCTAGAAAAGGTCACGGCTTGGAGGTGCAAAATATTGCACCAGTCCAGTAGCCCCAGGAACGGCAGACAATGATATGAAACCGTGAAGCTCAAAATCCCAAGAGAGGAATGGCTTAAATAACATATCTGGATCGTAGCGGCCTGGAAGTGAATTTGACGTAACATTTGAGAAGATCGTTTTGTTCACTTGCTGCTTTGAGTTTAAGGAGGGGTCATTTAATTTCTCTCTTAATTCTCTATCATGTACATAAAGCGAACGAACCCTTTAAAGTTATACTGATTATTGATAGATCAGGAAGTCTCACATAAAAAGTAACTTAATAAGGTGGATATAAATTCGAGTGACTCGAAAACATCTACACCCATACCACCCAGAACTTTCAACAGTTTGAATGCAGTTGGTGAGAGTTGCGCTTCGCGGAAATTGCAAAATATCATAAAACAGGATTCACGTAGTGGATGCTAAATACCCATAAGGAAATGTCGAAAGCATATATTCTGAAGTGGTAGGAGAGAATTTTGAAAACCTACTGGGTATACTCCGTAAGTTGAAGTGACTTTGTGCGCTAACCGAGAATTCCATCGGCAGCAACTAGTGGCCTGCACTCGCACGCCATTGCAATAGTTGGAGGAGCTCTGCATTCGCCCTACAGGATCTAAAAAGTCGTCCTTGGTCAAGGGAAAATAGGTAGGCTGCAAGATAAAAAGGGCAGTGGTATACAGAAGAAACTATCCAGCCCTCTGTAATTCTATGAAGGTCTGGCTGCTTGTTCCACTAGAGGTATGGCTGTCAAAAGTTGAACAAATATAGGAGATTTTATACCTCGCTTGTTAAAGCCTGGAAGGTGGTGGTGAGGAAATGGAAGATAGTAGTTGTAGTAAAAGGGTTGTAAATACCATAGAACTTACAAAGGGATCGGTGGATATTTCATGAGACTTGGGACACTTTTGTTCCTGCAAATAGACATAAATTTCCTGCTCCTGGCCATTTTTTGAAGCCCAATCCATCACCATCGTTAATCCGACTAGCGATGCGCTCCCGTTCTTACTGGTTTGAAAGATCAGAGAACCCTCATTTTTATGAGGTTGAACAACCGTGCTATATTGGCCTCAAAATCCACAGGCAAGCTTTGTTGTTGTACAGGACCTCCTAGTAACATGGTGAATGAAAAAGGATCTAAAGTATGTTCGAGTACGGACCATCAAATTAATCTGACAGCAGAATTGAGAACTAATCGTATCTGGTGAGGATGAGATAAAGGAGTATTGCATCTCAACAAGAAACCAGATATAAATTTATATGGTGTGAATGAACATGGACGGTGTCAGGGATTGAGTCCTTTCCAGATTGGTTTCTAGGCACGCATCGAATTCGGGCACACCCTAGTAAATTTGGGTTTTACGTGGTTCATGAATAGTAGGTATTTATACTCTAGTCAGGGAACTAGGGTTGTAATATCTTATTGGGAATATCGTATTCAACATTATCATTATACAGCTCACTACAGTACGTAAGTCATCTTTGCTCAAACCACTCTAACTTCCCTCAGTTTTTAATTTGCTTAACACCTCCACTTGGCCAGTCCAATCTAACTCAGTCTTCAAAATCAACTCCTCTCAAGTCACCATTGATCTCTCAATCTATGACATCCAACACCTAAACCATCTCAACCCAAACCCACCCCCACAAACCCACCACCGCCCTCTGAGCCCACACCTTCCCCGGCAACCTAACCTCCCTCTCCACAACCCCATTATCCCTCCCACCCCCACTCCGCCTCCACAAGAACTTAACATCTCTCTTCCATCTTGGTAGCTTAACCAGCATCCTGCGTCCATCAACTAGTAAAGGAGGATTGGTGACCGTTGTTTCGAAGCTGAAATTTCCCCGAGTTTTGAGGTTTGAGGTTTCGGAGTCGTTAGGTTGACGACCGAGAGAGCGCCAGAGGGAGGAGGTGAATGCTGATGCTGCGGTGGTGGCGGGGAGATTAGGGTTGGGGTTGGGAGAATGGGTAGTGGCGCTAGAGAGGCGAGGAGAGAGGGGTGCGGGAGGATGGAATGATAGATCGGAAGGTGGGAGGAGGCGGGAGCGGAAGTCGTAGCGCCATGTTGATGTTCGAATGTTGTAGACTAATTCTAGCGGGTCATTTTTTGAAAACTTTTGCTTTGGTGTTCCTGTGTCTTTTTCTTCGGTTCCTCTCGCTCTGCGGGTCTTGTCTTTGTCACTGGTTCCAGTTTCGCGGCCCAAAAGTAGAGAAGCTGAGACGCTTGAAAGCGGGCGGGCTTGACGGGTAGGTGGAGACGGAACGCGTAGATTCGGAGGAGAGAGGAGAGAGGTTATATTGCTGTAACGGACCAGGAGCGCGGACTTGAGGTTGGCCGGGGTTGGTGTTGGTGCGAGTTCGGGTGAGAGCGTTCGGTCTGGGGTATTTGACAGTTGGAGTACGTGCGGGGAGATTTGCGGGCTGAATGTGTGTCTGTGAAGCGTGTGAGTATGTCGTTGTGTTTGTCGCAGCTCTCGATCTTTGGTGAGTTGAAGGACCCGCATTTGATATTCCGCCATGTATGGGACCTTGAAGTTGAGGTCGTACGGTCACCACCTGGCTTGAAGATTGACCTGCTTGCCCTTGAGGGAGATGGATCTGCGGAACTGGAGTAATTGGAGGCAAAGGAGATGCGCCCACGAGTGTGGGATCCGCGGACTCCATTGCGGTGGGAGTGCCGACGAGGGTGGTATGTGAGGTAGATCGCGATCTTGAGATTTGACGAGGTGTTTGTGGTGCGTCAAGTGAGCTGGCGCTGTGCGACTGTGGGGATGCCATGGTGCCTGTATTTTGGAATTATTGTTTGTGGGAGAATGGTTGCTATATCGATTTAGCGTGGTGTTTTTCTTTATATCGTGAGGGCACAAACGAGGCTATTCACCTTTGAAGTAAACAAAGCTAGAAGAGTTTGCACGTGGAGACCCTACGTGACTAACTTACCGAAGGTGAATCTGAGCGAGTTCATCTGATGTTTGCTTCTTGCGAGTTTTGAAAGAGGAAGTATAATCAAGTGACACGTATGAAGCAGAACATAAGATGAAAATAACGAAGCCGAGAAGGAACCTACATTCAACCTCAGTACAAAGAGAAGAGCTCCTCACAATCTAGTTCCGCAAAGGCAACAAGACATCCTGAGTGGAGTGTTCCATTATCTGTTAGATCTTATTTCCTTCGAGCAGGTCCCCAGCTCCAGATATTCAATCCGACCTTCGTTCCTGATGTCACTGGAAGTCCAGCATGAAAGGTTTCTTCGTATCCTCTTCCGTCGGGTCTCAAGTTCTCCCAAAACACCGCGTTCCCTTTTATGGGATTGAATGTTACCCCCCATTTATCTTCATGCTGCTTTCCAGGATCTTGATTGTCCTGATCGCATTCCAAAAATTCGCACCATCTTCCACTGCGTACATCTGGCATTTTGATTCTTGGGAATTCGGTTCCGCCGCCTTTACAATCAGCATCGACGTAAACCATGAAAGTACTTACGCGGTCGGCTTCTCTGCTCGCACCACTCCAATCATAATGGTTTCGATAATGACCACCAACACCATATTTTTGAGTTCTTAGTCTCTCGATATGTAGGTCTGGTCTCCAACCTTGGAAATCGCGAGCTCTGTGCTCAATACAGCGTACTGTATCATCTCGGTCAATTAAAGCGACCTCTGAGAAGCGTATATCTTTCTGTATAGACGTCTCTGCGCCTGTAGATACAGTTGAGGGAGTCCACTTGTCGTCGCTGGAATAACATTAGTCACGTGCTTGAAAATATGAATTAAGGTTAAATCAACGTAGTGCATGGAAATGCCAGAAAATTGTTAGAAAAAGCAAAGAGAGGTTACCTTATCGTGAGGAGGTGAGTAGATTCCTCTTGGCTGAGAAAGTTTTCAATGTACACGATCAGCGGCTCTTGAGACAGTATGAAGGCGTTGTACTTGTGCGACGGACAAGCAAGGGGCTCGTCGGAAGCAATGAACGAACTGTTCAGAACAGGAGTTTGAGAAGCCAGCAGTTTCTCCTGTTTACTGAATAGCATATGCGAGAGAGGCAGATAAACGATCACGTATAGCGGCAGAAGGGCGGCGATGTAACCTATGCCTGCCATGGTGATGGCTTGGCGGCGGTGTTGATGTTGCTTTCCGGCTGGCGGCGTGTTGCAGCGGGTTTCAGGTGAGGCAATCACTAGCACGTGATGCGCCAAATAACTCCCCAGAACTCACTTCGGCAAAGTTCAGGGGGCCTTTGCGGCAAGCTTCCCTAAGCTTCTGCGCCTCCTTTAAGCTTTTCTCCCAACGCCCTTCATCTGAATAGCTTCACCAGCAGCGCGGTTGCAAAACAAAGCTGACGCTGTTAATAGCCTCTCTCACACCCACACCCAAGAGGGGAACACACATCCGAACTCCAGTTCGGGCTGCTTCACACTGCGATCCAGACACCGCCAAGCGGCGTTGACATGCTATGCGACGCGATCGAACATTTCAGACCCGTGCCAATGCTGGGCACGTGTCATAAGTCTCCTTTTCTTGCCTGCCTCCCCCAGCACAAACTTCTCCGATGTCCCATCTCTTGAGTCTCTTGGCCTTCAAGTTGTCGCAGAGCTTTGACACATTGCTCGGCGTTCTTGGCTGCTTCTTCGCTTCTGCGTTTCCTTACTCGATTTGGAGGCTCTTTGTCTATGCCCTGGGTTCTACCGTTACTACCGTGCCAAGCCTAGCCTACGAGTAATGGGGTTTGACGTTTCGGAGCCGATTATCACAGAATTTCACCCATGACTGGGTGTACTTTTTTTCCCTAGTCCGAGGACTGGTTCGAAGTGGAACATGCGAATTTGGTGCCTGGCCAGAACTTCATCTGATCTGCCATGGGGAGGCTCAATGCTATAAGAAGTTTTGACTGCCCCCCAAACTTCTCTTTTTTCTCCAGCTGCGCTCACATTCATTTCTTCAATCATTCTACTCTGAAGCAAGTCTTCCTTTTTCAAGCTTTCAAAGGTTAATTCATAATCCACTTTACAAGCCAGCTTTTTTCATCTTCAACGAACTCACTCCACAATTCAAATAACCAAACAAATCACCAATCACCACCGCAAACATGCAATACTCATACGTCTTCGTTGCCCTCCTCTCCGCCACGACGGTCACCGCCCTCCCTCTTAACATCAACCTGGGCGCCTACTCTCCAGCCCTGGTAGTCGGTGATGGTGAAATCTCATTCGGAGGAGCAGAAAACGCAGCAGCGCTCGTGGAGACGCTCGCAGGAAGCACAGCATCGACTGCCGGTGCAGCAACAGGCATTACCCGCGCCGCAGAAGCCGGAACCCCAACCGTAATTACACCCGCGGTAACACCCGTTCCATCTGTCGCGCAGCTTCCCACAGGCGCGGGTATCGGACGGTCGGCTAACGTTGAGCCAAGGCAGAATGAACGCCGCGCTGAGCCAGCTTCAGTCGAGAAGAGGGACCTGGCCGGCTTCACGGCTGCGCTGAACTTTGCGACTGGGGCGTTGACTAAGGGTCCTACGGTTGAGCTTGGTACTGGAGAGGGTGGATCTGGTGTCGGTATCATTACGAAGCCTGGATCTGTTACTGGTGGTGCTGCGAGGCAGAGAAGGGATTTGGAGGAGAAGGCGTTAACTGAGGAGGAGATTGAGGATATCGAGGATGAAGAGGATGAGGATGTTGAGGTTTAAGTTTGCGCTTATACTGGATTTTTGGATTTGATTTTTGCAAAAGATGGATGCTTGGATGATTGGGTAATGATTGATTATTAAACTATTAGACAAACATTTACAGCTCATATTGTCTACATCTGGTTGCGTATCATTTCCCTTATTCGACATTTTGATATCGACGTCGTTCACAATTCCCAAGACGATCTCTTGACGTCTTGGTCCAGATCTCTTGTTAACATAAGCTCTAGCCAAGTATGCCTTATTCGGAATCGGGACTGGGGCAATTGCTCATAGCATGTGCGATATAGCTCTTGGCTCCATCAGAACAAAACTCTAAGCCGTAAGATCTACAGAATGTGTCACCTCCGGTTCACCATCAACGCCCCACAATTTTCCCAAACCACGACGTGAACTCATCAGATCTATACCTTTCACAACAGCTCATGACCCATTCTTGAAGTTTCGGCGGTAAAAATAATATAGATTGTACTGTATTTCTACTGACTACAAAATTGACGCTCGCCATCCCGTTGTCCACCTGCGATCAAAGCCCCGAGATAATTTCAAATATCCCCTCCGCTCATACCGCCAAGAAGCCAAGTCCTGCACTCCACCTCGCTCTCAAGCATCACAGCGGAAACTCTTCATCACGATGGATGGTCTCCACCCCCGCCAAGATCCCGTGCCCAGAGATAAACTTTCCGCCTTGCGTATATTAAGACGAGCTTGTTTCACGTCCTCCGAAGCTTGTGCCGATGCAAGAAAGCTTGAAACGAAACAAAACAATAGAATGGAGTTTGCCAAAGATAGGTCACCGTACCCCATATCGGGGTTAGATTACGTGCTTGATTAGACCGCGGATGCCAAGTTGCCAATTGTTGTGAGTTCGGAATTTTGGGGGTTTGAACAATTGATGATCTTGCCTTCTTGAAGCAGACGGTGGTGCTGAAGATAGGCTAATGTACCCCGTATGGGGGTGACATCTCTTGAGCTGGGGTACAGATAACTTGTAAGCTTGAATATGACTGCCAATTTTGGTGCCAAGTTGTGATGATAAGGTTGGGTACAGTAGTGTAACTGAAGATCCTTCTGTACTGAAGCAGAGAGAACACATGAAGGATCAAACAGAATCTTGCAAGCCTCGTACTTAGGTACGTTATATCAAGTAGAATCGCTGATGGCTTGGCTCTGAGCCGCATTTTGAAGTCTTGGTGTCTCGACTTTGATGAGGGGGGATTTTAGGCGGATGTTTGACAAGCGTTCAGTCACCTCGCTCTGAGTGGTGGAAGCAGGGTCGTAATCAATGGTAGATGACTTCATAAAAGGTGCCAAAATGCCAAAACTGCTCTGAAATGCTTCATATTGGCAAACGGAGAATTTGAGGTTTCGATCTTGGGTGCCAATTCTGCCGAGCCGCGGTGGTGACGTTAATGGAGAAGGCGCAACCGTAAACTTTGCTCCTTCCAAGCAGAGGCAGATTGGAATAGAGCCAAGTGCAAGCTAATGTACCCCGTATCGGGGTACGATTTCTCTCGAACTGGGGTAGAGATAGCTTGGTTTTTAAAACTGCCATCTGAAGTCTTGGTGTCTTGGAGTAGGTCACATCTGGAAATATGAGGCGAATATCTGACAAGTGTTTGACGATGAGGTAGTGTCGTGACAAGTTAATGAACAAAAAGAAGAGCTGATAAGAAAGATTGTGTGAAGTTCATAAATGAAGTTTAAAATTCCAATGCACAATCGAGGTTCAGATCGGGCTGTCCATGCGAAAAATCAAATTTCTGTTAGAACTCAGGCCTTTGAAGGAAGGGATTTGATACAGCTTCTTTTCTCTCTTATGTCGACCGTTGAACTTTATAACTTTAGCTTTCAATTGTTTCGGAAGATATAAAGTTCCTCTTTCGAAATTTAAACATTATATTTCTGCCTTGGATGAGATGAAAAGTCGTACGACGGGTAGTAGGCACCGCAATATATAACATAAGTCCACACACCTACTTTATTACTATCCTATCTTCGGACAGCCATCCAGCCTATCAAATATGCTACACGTATCCCAAAAACACACCCTTCAATGCCTCATCATCCCACAATCCCACTTTTCCCTTTCCCCAACAAAACCAACTCAATTTCCACCCAGAGTAGTCGTCGAGCTCAACTCCACCGCGCTTCCCCGAAACTCATCATGAGCACCCAACTCAATCAACTTTCCCTTCCACGCGAGATACGACTGCTGTTTGTCCACTGCATGCTGAGCCTAGGCTACTTAGGCCAGAGGTTGCGGCTATGTTAGCCGTGAGAGCGGGAATTGCAAATGCAAAGAGCGAAGCAAGAGCTTTAAAAGATAGACGTATCATTATAGGATACATGAGTGTAATCCGCTATCTGAGCATGAGATTTGCAAAAATGACAGGAAAAGAGAGATAGAAGCCAAGAAGAACGTTCCACAGGGAGAAGAAATCCAACTTTTGGACTTCAATCGACAGGGCTAGAAATGGCTGAGGTCTGGGGAAATTAATGGCTTCAATTACCGCATTCACAGTCGCCAAAGCGCCAGGAACTCTATCGTGATATGCCGGCCCAAGGTACTTTCTGATATCTCTCAGAACGCCTGCAGGGCAGAATCATGGGGTCATAGGGATTTTAGAGGCCGAGTTTCGTGGGGAGCTCCATTGCCAACGCCACAAGATAGTACCTGCCATGCCGTTTATTTCCACCCAAAAAGCCTTTTTTTATTGGCAAGATATCCAGATTAGGAATGATACCGTTGTTGAGGTTAGAATCTCGCCCAATTTCTACTTGATTTCCGGCTTGAAAGGCTGGAAAAGCAAGTCGGACGCAAATAGACACGACACAAGGAAGAAGATTGACGCATAAAACAAAGAAACCAAATTCGCCTCTGCCATGTTTTCCAGAAATGGGTTTCCAGCCCAAGAAGTGTGGTTGAGGATCCCTAAGAATTTCTGCGATGCAGACAGCCTGTGAGCAGCAACACCATACTGAAACGGTTGTGACGAGGAAGAGTGTCGTAACAATATGTCATGTTCATAACTTTGCGAGGATGAATCGCGCATTTGCCCTCTTGAGGGAGAATTGATCGCTCATGAGAAGGTTGTGTTGATGGAAGAGGCTCAGAAACCGAGCGCTGAGACGTTGAATTACAGTGAGCCATCACTAACTCGTAAGCGAACAGCGCTAGCGCTATTGATCTTCCAGTCTCAACCTTACAACCTGGGACTCTCCCATCATCTTTCCACTGGCAAAATATCCAACGGTATCGCAATTTTCGATGAGCACTAGTCGGCGAATAGAGATTTACAATGGATTCGAAACTCAATCCAAGGCATTGATGCGGGCCACAACGAAAAGCACATCAATCGCAGTGCACACTTCAACTGAGCACAGCAACATCGGCTTCGGACTTCTGTCGCCCCTCCAATCGAGAACAGAATATATCGACCAAAAGATGAGCTTGGAACGACATAGCGACGAAGCCAAGGACATATTCGCCAACACCGTGCAATAACGTGTCTTTTTGGTGCAAACATACTGCGCAAGGTCTCGCCATGTCAACGTTACTTTGAACGTATTTGGACCAACCTTGAATGTCCGAGCAACAACCCGCACTACATGCCGCCAATCTGCGCCTTCAAGAAGCTTAATTTTCTCCGCCTTACCAATAAAGTCTTCCTTGAGTGGCCCATTCGCTCACGGCATTTACTCGCGATGAGCCACCCGCGGTACTGCTCTTGTCAATGACATCTTCTCAGCGTTCTCTGTAATAGCGACATCAATCTACTTCATGCATGAAACCGAGGAATTGGGCCGGCACTAGACTCAGTGAGAACCAACAGACTCATAGAATATTGATCAAGTGCGTAGTTTAGCAGCGACCTGCCGAAAAGAGCTCAAAGTTCATGTCATCTGCTCAGCTTTCGTCCTCACACCAGAGCTAGAAGATCGTCACCCCGCAATTTCAAGGGATGATCATTTTGTTCGACCGGTTCTTTACCAACTTCGTGGGAAATGCTTATTTTATTTCGTAGACCTCGGAAAGTTTCACTTTTCAGTGGTCCTTTTTGGGAATGTCGTGAGGGGATACACATGTACGTGATTTCTTCACTCTTGGATGATTTGCTCGGCATCCTTCGGACCCTCTTCCAGGGTTTTGTTGGCTGTGCAAACAGCGCAACTTCTCCACAGGCTTCCTGGACGGCATCCTAATTGGAGCACAATTGTACGATATCCCCGCTGTTCCTGAATCCCATCGGCTTCCATCCACAAAAGCGTTTCAGTCGGCTGTCTGTGTAATTGGCACTCACATCTAGCAATTGATCACCAGGCGAGAACCCCTGAAAATACAGGGTCTATCGACAATTTCTAGCTCACGAATGTGCTGTCGGACGTCTGAAATGCTTCCTGATGGATAAATACAATTGTTTTTCAAGAGAACGTTGCAGCTGAATTTTCGGGGTCGCATTTCATGAGGAAATACTGTCCGTTTCAAAGAGCGATTCTAGCCAATGTTAGGTTGCCTCATTTCCATCAGTGCCACAGTGCTTATTCCTATCTCCCACTTAGCACTACGAAATGCTTGACATGTTTTTAGCTCCGCATCATAGCATGGCAGTGTTCCTTTTGGCTCTAATTTGCTGTGGTTCGCGTTCAGGCATTGTCAAGGTACATGCCGACAAGTTAGCTTCATTTGACCACGCGGCAGTGCTCTTCGTGGTTGGTAAGTCATGAACACCTCCTGTTTCTTTCACGTACCTGATTTCTATATGTATGTCGGCCTCATTTTCGGAGGCTCAAATCTACATTCGTCGTTCTCCTCTTTCTTGCTTACCAGAGTCACTCACTCAAAATTCCTTACGTACAAAAAGTCATAGCATTGCTGTTATATCTACTTCTACCTTCGTCATCAGTATCGAGTTTCCATCGAACATTCTCAGACGTCTTCTTTGAACTGTTGGCCCGAGAGCCATAAAAATAGATTATATATTTTTTTGGTTGTAAATAATCGCAAGAATGAAGTTTTCTTTGATAACGGCTGCTCTTGCTGCAATGGCTGGTGGTGTCACGGCGGCATCAACATTTAGTCCGGCTCGGCCACCAGCGATTCCTCTTGCGGGTATGATATGTTCCAGACCAAGTCTCTTCAAGTACTCATGTGTATATAGTTCGATCTCCGTATATGAACACATGGCTCGAGGTCGGCAGTGATGGAGGAAGTGGTGGCCTACTTCCTGGTTATTGGCCGTAAGTATAGTCTTTCACAAATTATCGAATTATTGCTAACTTATACAGACGTTTCTGGGCGTAAGTTATGATTACTAGTGGATCATTTCGAGTCTACTAACACATGTGATAGTGGTCCACAACCAGGACCAGTTGATGGCAGCAATGGAGCAGTGACAGCTTGGACAGGAATGATCAAAGTAGACGGAACTTCCTATACATGGATGGGAGCACCGAATATCAATGGAGTATCACCAACCTTGGTCACTCAGACAAGCTTCGAGTATACATCTCAGAGATCGACATTCATCATGAATGTTGCCGGAAAAGTTTCCATGAACGTGACTTTCATCTCTCCAGTCACGCCCACAGACCTCAAGAAGCAATCTGTTATTGGGACCTACCTTCAAGTGACCGTCGCATCCTTGGATGGTGCTACTCACTCTACGCAGCTTTATACTGACACATCTGCTGGTATGTTCTGATCTCAAACATGGCTTATGAGACCTACTAACTTCTCATAGAATGGGTCTCAATTCACGCCACTGACGTAGCACAATGGAGGTGAGCATGAGAAATGAATCTATCGTTATTTCAGGATACTAAGATGCCTTCACAGTTTCTCAAACGAGAATGGCATTGCAAGCCACAAGTCTTGGCGACAGACACAGAGCGAGTTCAACGCGGACTACGCAGATGATGCTGCACACTGGGGCAACTGGTACTGGTCGACTGCAGCAACTTCAGGCATGACTTATCAGTCAGGAAGTGATGTTACCGTCCGACAAGGTTTCCTGACTAACGGGAAGCTTCCTAACTCTCAAGATACCAATTACAGAGCAATCAACAACCAGTATCCTGTCTTCGGTTTTGGTAAGCTCCCCTCTGCAATCATATTGCTCACTTCCGCTGACAGAATATAGCAAATGACCTGGGAAATGTTGGAAGCACTCCTGTCACCACTCTGTACACAATCGTGCATGCTCAGCAAAATGCCATCAACTTTAACGGCGCAAGTGGTCTCACTAAGGTGCCCTCCCTCTGGACTAGCTATTTCAGTACCGATATCTCAATGGTCGAGTTCTTCTACAAGGACTATCCCACCAAGACTGGACAAATCGATGCCAAGATCGCTGCCGACTCTCTCGCAGCCGGTGGACAAGACTACTTAACCATCACCGCCCTGTCAACTCGTCAAGCATTCGCCGGTGTCCAACTCTGCGGCACATCTGCCAAACCATATCTCTTCCTCAAAGAGATCAGTTCAGATGGAAACATCCAAACCGTTGATGTCATATTCCCATCAATCCCAATCTTCTTATATACGAACCCAGTTCTCGTCAAATACATGTTGGATCCCTTATACGAGAACCAAGAGGCAGGAAAGTTCCCCCAAACTTATTCCCTCCACGACCTCGGCGCCAACTACCCAAATGCTATCGGTCACCCAACCGGCGACGGCGAAGAAATGCCCGTCGAAGAATGCGGCAACATGATCATCGCAACTCTTGCATACGCCCAACGTGCTTCTGACACTGCCTATTTGACTGCTCACTACAAGATTCTCAAACAGTGGACAGGCTATCTCGTCACCGACTCCCTTATCCCGGACAACCAACTCTCGACTGATGATTTCCAAGGAACGCTATCGAACCAGACGAATTTGGCGTTGAAAGGAATTATTGCTATTGAGGCTATGGCGACGATCAGTAAATTGACGGGGAATACTGCCGATGCAGCGAATTATTCGAGTATCGCCAAGGACTACATCACGAAATGGCAAGGCTTTGCTGTGGTCAAGGATGCTAGTCCTCCTCACACAAACTTGCACTATCAAGATCCTACTTCTCATGGTATGTCTGACCTAATCTGACTTAAACCCCTACCCCACAATATCAGATATCTAACATTACGCAGGACTCCTCTACAACCTCTACACCGACACGCTCCTCGGCCTCTCCCTAGTCCCCCAATCGATCTACACCATGCAGTCGACCTTCTACCCCACCGTCACCCAAAAATACGGCATCCCCCTCGACACCCGCAACCTCTTCACCAAATCCGACTGGCTGATGTGGACCGCTGCCATCGCTTCTACATCTACGAAAACTATGATGATTAATAAGTTGGCAACGTGGATTAATGAGACGCCGACGAATCGCGCGTTTACGGATTTGTATAATACGCAGACGGGAAATTGGGCGAATAACCATTTTATTGCGAGGCCGGTGGTGGGAGGGCATTTTGCGTTGTTGGCGTTGAACGGGGCGCCTACGAATGCTGGTGCGAAGAGGGGTGTTGAGTTTAAGGGTTGAGTTCTTCGTTGGTGTTTAAGCTGTGTTTACATTCCGTGATTGATTGTTTTTGCATATGTTGCTGCTGTTGCATGGGTTGGCGTTTTGGTTGGCATTCTGATTTCATCATTTCTTGTTAATTTTTAAAGTAAAGTTGAGGAGAGGGTTTCGTATATGGATTGATACCCGGTGGGTTTGTGACCTGACAATACGCGAGAATTGTCATCAAGGACTTTGTTTACTCATTTCTGGTTCACTTGAAATATTCAGCGTTGAGAAAGTGCTTGTCTTGAGTTTTCTGGTCACCCAAGGATAATGTTCCGAGACTTCAAGGAAGGAGGATAATTATTCCACGGTAGTAGAGAATCTGTGGGCAAGGTATATATTTCTGTCGAATATTGTCAATTGCTTTTCGCTTTTGGACTTGAAGGCATTTGTAAGGAGAAGGAGATGCAGTCCCAGAGCTGTGGTAGATTCCCATTACCTCGACTATCCTATTACGACCCTCCCGCTCTCCTCCATGCTATCTTTATCCCTATCAAATTACAACCTGGCCCTCTCCCCCTTCTCCTCCAACTCCCCAACCAGACCAACAACCTTCTCCGCACACCCAACACTATTCTGATACCCCGCCCCCGCATGCCCATAACTATGCACCACCCAAGCTCCTTCCACCCTCCCCTCAACCTCAACTCGTGGTCCCCCCTTCCTACCAGGCCGGAAACCCGCCTGTTCGCTAATAATCTCAAACTCCCCCTTCTCATTTAACAACTCATCTGCTGCCCCCTCACCTTTCACTCTTTCTAATATGCGAGATGAAAGAGAAGGGTCGATGGTGGAGTCGAAGTTGCCGGCTTGTTTACAGCCGCCGAGAATGGTGGTGCCGGAGCCGGGACGAGGAATAACGTAGAGGATTTCGGAGGGGGAGTGGAGGGGTTATGGATCAATGTAACTGTCCTCGCCGCCTCGCCTTTCACAAGTATTGTTTGCCCTCTAATCGGGTATAATTTCTCTGCCTCGTCCTTCTCAACGAAATGCCGCGCTGCAAGACCGGAGCAGTTAATGACTGCGAAGACAGGCGTGTTGATAAGGGATTTCAGGTTTTGGATGACGCCTGGGAGGCCGGTCGAAGTATTGACTTTCCTCTTGAGGAGGGTGGCGCCGAGAGCTGTGGCGCGATTGAGGAGGTACACTAAATATTGCGGGACATTGATGTTTATGCTTTCGTAGCTAACTCCAAATACCGCCTTACTCGTCTTCGGCGCATTTTCCGCTTGAAGTTCATCCTGATTGAGGAGTTTGAGGTCACGGATTAGACCAGGTTTCGTCCACCATAGACCTGAGCCATCGCGTGCGGTTTCTGGGGTTTCGCTGCCCCAGAAATCGAGGGCGGGGCTGAATCCTAATCCGATTCTTTTCGTTCTTTCTGAAGGGGTCTCGTTTTGAGGAGCAAGGTTGTCACCTTCGGTCAATATCTTGATCCAGGATCGGTATGTTCTTTCGTCGAATTCTCGAGGGAGTTTGTCTTCTGGTGCTAAAGTTGCATGAGAGCGCCAGTGCCCGCCTGCCCACTTTGGAGTGTGTTAGCAGGTGTTTTTCATCGAGTCAAAGAAGAGACGATAGGGAGAGAAAGCGCTGCAATTGAATTGCTCTTAGGAGCGAATACGAGAAGGACTTTGTTGACTGCTCGCTGATGGGGCTGGAGAATGAGAGTAAGAGGAGGGAAGGCAAAGTCTGATTGAGTAACAACAATATATTTCCGTGTTATTGGGCAGAAAATGGGTGTGTAATGAGTTCTAGAAAAATAAACATGACTCAACATACAGGACTTGTATACTCAGCCGCCAAATCACCAGGCATATGTTCCGCCACAATTGTTATCTTGTATTTTTGCGTTTCGGGTGAAGTGAGGAATGAAATGGCGGTTTGCAGGCCTGTTACGCCGGCGCCGAGGATGACTATGTGCTTTGTATTCGACGCCATCTTGTAGTCCAAATTGAGGTTTTTATTGCTAGTTGGTACGAGAGTAAGTGATGGTCATGAAGAGTGGGGTGCAAGGCTGAATAGGTGCAACCTGGAAAGGTAAAATGGTAGAGTCTCGAATGAGTAATAATCAAGACAATTAAAATTAGTGATGAAGAAGGAAGAAGGAAGGAAGGAAAGAAAATGAAAGATGAGTTTGGACAAATACGAACTCTTATATCTGCACTTGGCAAAGTCGTTCAAGAGCTTTACATCACTTCACCTTCGATTCGTCAATGTCACAGACGTCAACCCCGATATCGGATATGCCGAACACGCCCTTCTACTGATACATTTGCACATCTATTCTACAAACAGGCTATTTCCGCCTTCGGATTTTCCGACATCGTACAACCTATCTCTCCGCAAGCATATTATGCACACTCTTATACAGCTTCGGATGGAACTCCTCCTCTATCTCCTCTCTAGTCAACCAGTTAAAATCTGTGAGACCGAATTGATTCGCCGTAAGATCAGCCTGACCAGCCATTATTCGTCCTTTCATGAAGAAGGTTTTGGAGCCTTGACGTAGGAGCGAGGAGTCAGGGTTGTAGTGTGGTTTTTGGATATGGTGGCCTATGGGGACGTGGCCTACGATCCAGGTGTTCATGTTAAGACCTGCGGATTGGACGAGGATGCGCTCTGCTGCCTTTCCACCAAACTGTCAGTATCAATTTTTCAAAGTGAGAACAGTCGACAAACCTGATGCAAATTCTCCCTCCCAACCAGCTCCCCACACGGCAACTCCCACCCCCTGCCATTCCCCTTCCTCTTAACCACAAGATACAACGTGCGATCCAACTTCCTATCTAATTTCTCTCTTCTGTTTTTCTTATCACTCTTCGTCTTCCTCTCCTTTGGCTTAATAATCTCCTCCTGTCCCTCTGCCACCTCCCCAGGCTTAACCTCCACCGCTTGACCATCCTTCCCCTCCACAGCCCTCACCATAGAATCCTCAATCAACTTCTTAATCGCAAACCCCGGCTCAGCCGTCCTATCACCAACGAGCACCTCATCATTCCACCCCTCCTTCCCATAGGCCTGATACCCGCCCAAATCCCTCGCCGCAGCCCAATTCCTCTCCTTCGCTTTGAGCTTCCAGTCCGCATCAGCAGGTGTATCTTTCTTGAAGTAAAAGTAGCGCGTGAAGGGGATAGCGAGTCGTTCGTTTAGACGCTTTTGGTAGAAGAAGAAGGCTTTTTCAAAGGGATCGAGATTGCGTGTTAGGAGAGGAGGGCGAGAGAGGAGAATGCCAGCTTTAGTCGTATAATGCGAAGGTTCCAGCGTCCCCGTAACAGGTGGCGCGCTTCTCACTTTATGATCAAACGCATTTCCATCTGTGGTCTTGATCGCTGCTGCAGCAACAGCGTAGCTTCGTCTCGTTGTATTCGTGTAGGGACGCAAAGAGGAGGTGGAGGATTTCGAGATGCAGTCGCTGCAAACTCGTGTTGATCCTTTTTGTCTGGTCAGTTTTGGTGGCAATTGAGGATTTGGTAGAAGAAGGCATACGTATGAGTGAAGCCGCAGCTTGAGTCCCTCTACTGCTTGCCGTCATCTTGAATCACAATCCCGTCCTGTCCAGTCTTGTTCCTGCTCTCACGACTTCCTCCTTGAACCATCCAAAAATTATCTCGAGCAGCTTACATAACACACTCCCCAGCTCCAAATTCACAACCTTAAACCTAGCCTTCAGGGCCAGGCAGACATTTTGGAGCTGGTCCGTGCACACAACACCTCAAATTTTCGATTGCCGCGAGAAATCCAAATTTCTTCTTCTTCATCCAAGGCGCCCACCTTATCATCAGAACCTATTTCCAACGAGAATGTCCTGACCATTTCGTGGTGCCTAGATTGAGAGACAGGCTTTTTTCGCTAACGGTACCTACGAATCTTACGGGAACAGTTAGATAGCTTCTGTGGACATTTTCCGATTTTCGATCTTCGATTGCGACAGGGCTTCCGAAGCGTGTGTGACGCGTGAACAAGATCAAGATATGCACAGAGGAGAGGAGTGAGGAAGCAGGAGCAAGTCGGAGAGCAGAAAGTCATCGATGCGCCGTTGATGGGAGCTCGAAGTTGATCCTGATGTCTTGCGGGCAGGTCTGGGTGTTTGAAGCTGTGCGTCTTTCGCACCTCCTCTGCATGTCTTCCAAGACAAAGACAAACTGGAAAGCTTCCAGCTGACACCTGCCGAACCTCTTTTGCACTCGGCAGTCCAAGATGGACGCTGTCGCTGCGGTTTAACTCTAAATCCTTTTCTGCTCTTCGAAAAAGAACGAGGAGCCTCATCTGCAAGGCATCAAATTCACTCCACAATCATTTCTATTTTCACAATACATATATGAGTCACATTCAAACCATCCTCTGTAAAGTTTATCATGCCATGTATTCTTCTATGAGTCTCCTATGATACATGAGTTGCAAGTTTGCAAAAGCATTGCCAAGCATTGCATACAGCAAAAATGCTTCAATATCATCGCCATAAACGCCCCAATGATTTCAATATCTAGTCTCTAGACTGATATTTTCAGTACTCAAAGTCAACCCTTGTGACCTCCCAATGCAAAGTTACCGGGTATCTAGATTTACGCCATGAAACCCAGAGACGCCATTCCTGTATCGTTGAATATCATAAGTACATTATCCTTTATGCAGTCAAAGCTTTGACAGCTGTGGCTACTTCTGTCGTAGCAATTCTCTCCCATTTCTCCTTATCCTCAGAAACATCGCGATCCGCGACCATCTCATACAATTTTCTGGAAACATCGCGATTGATAGTGGCATACTGATCCTTGTTTACTTCGGCTGCTTTGTAGTGAGGCGCAAGAGCAGACTTAACAATCATGTTGATACTCTCTTTTGCGTGAGCGGACATTGTTGCGCGAACAGGGGAGGAATCGGGCGAGCGTGACAAAGCAAGTGGCTTGGGTTTTTGTCTTCTTGGTCGTGGTTGTCTGAGCTCATTTGATGGGCTTGAAGGTCGGACATTTTCTGTTTTGTCCGAGTGCTCTCCTGGTGATCGGTTCGGAGAGTAGTCAGCACGAGGATAAATTGGTTCGACACGTGAGGTCATCGGCCGGGGAGAGGGATGTCGTGCGGCAAGATGTGGCGGCGGTGTGATAGATGAGGCTCGAGGTGTGTGAGATGTTGATGGCGATGGTGATGCGGCGGGTGATGAGTACTCAACAGAAGGACTGGTGACACGATTTGGACCTGAAACGGTGGTTGAGCTAAATGCGGATCTGGAAGCATCCTCGTCAGACGGAATTCCCGACTCGACTTCCTTGAGAAGCGACGATAGGAAGGATGGCTCTGCTGTATCGGTAATGGCGCGAAGTGGTGGTGATGCAGAATGGCGATTACCATTTGTTTGAGGTCGAACTAGCTGAGCCATGGATGAGGAAGAAGCAGAGGGCTCGGCAATAACACGACGAGTTCGGGGTCGCTTCAATTTTCGCTCAGGTTCTCTAGGTTCAGAACGATCAACGGGCGATGCCGTCGCTGAAGCTGTACCGGATCTCGACTTTCGCTTTCGACCTCTTGGAGAGGGATCAGTATCGATTTCTTTCGCTCTCTCGAATGCGCCCCATGCTCTTGACTCTTCTCTTGTTTCAGCAGGGGTAGGTGGTGTTCTGGGCCGAAGGTTGCGAGGAGGATTACGAGGTGCAGGAGCAGAAGCTTGAAAAACATCTCGAGCACCTTGCCGACCGGCAATGCGCAGTCTTTGTTGCCAGTCTCGGAAAGTTCTCTGTTCATCGGATGTTCGACGATTAAGTTGGCGATAGGTGGCCATCTGCTCACCACCCTCATCATCCGAGAAGTCCAGATCCAAGCCCACAACATCATGGACCCGATTACTGAACAGATTCCAAGTTCCGATCCAATGGTCATGTCTCTCGCGCTGGCGATTTCGTCTGGCCATGGCTTGAGTTCGTGGGCCAAAGCGATGGTTATCGAATGGTCGGATTGAGCGAAGCTCAGCAGCTCTCTCGTTCAGTCCGTCATTTTCGCACTCCATACAGAACCATTGTCCGGCCGGCACGCCAGGAAGGCCCATGCAATGTGTATGATATGGTGTGTCGCAGCCATCGCACAACAGGAGGACGTCCTCTCTATCGGCGCTGTTGCAAATAGGACATGGGACGCTGGCTTCCTCAACCTCTTCCACAATCCAGTTTGGGTCAAACTCGTTCGTCATCACTTGCTTTCTATCTTCGACCTTATATTCGGATTGGACGGTTCCTGTCGGGAGAAATGTCAGCATATGTTTTATCTGAAGAGTTATTGAATAGAGCCCCTCATTGCCACTTCACCACCTTGGATCCAGCTTCAACAAAGAAGAGCTGAACTGAGGATTTGTGGGCAAATAAACAGAGGTATTCGCACGGAGTGACTCGCAATTTTGCATAACAAGCAGATTTGTGTTCGTGGGAGAGATGAGGACTTACCATCGACCTTGTCCAATACCTCGACTAAATTAAAACTTTGGCGGCAAATGGGGCAACTGTTGGCTTTTTGAGACCACAGCCGCAGACAATCATCGTGCAAGACATGACCGCAGGGTTTGATGAGAGCGATCGGAGGTTGTTTTTCTTGTTGTCCAGGATGGGTGGTGGAGAGTTGATTATTGGTGATCGCCCTTTGACCCGCATCTTGGAGATCTTCAACATTGGGCTCGGAAACAACCGTAAGAACTTCTAAACAGACGATGCACTGGTCTCCATCTGCAGTAGAATCGTTTGCGGAAGTTTCGGTGTTGGGGGTTGTGGGAAGTTCTGTGGTCTGAACCGCCACTGCACCGAGCTGCTTCGCATCTCGAAGATCGTGAACCATGGCGTCAGGAACCATGTCGGAAGGGACCGCAGAAACGTTGAAATGATCATCCGTGTTTGGCGGCATATTTGCGAAATTGATGAACGGCCAGTGCGAATGAAGTCATGAAAAAGGTTTGTGGTTGTGAGGGGGGAATTGTTTGAAGTGGTGGTGTCGGAGTGGTAGGCGCATTCGAGGGTTCTGGGGCGTCGTGAGATGGAACTGCAGGCGCGAGGTCTTGAGCAACGAAATGTTAAGAAAGAGTGAACCAGCCTTGGAGCCAGAGCTGCAGCATTAAAAGGAAGCACTATCCCTCTTCGAGCCTTAGCGCCCGAGGTTAGCAGCCAATCGAGAGCGGGTCCCGAGCGGCCAATCCAGGTTACTGCCCCTCTTTCTCGTCAAGGAGGACAGGCGGTCAACCACCTTGTCCAGCAATGAGCGAGAATGGTGAGAGCTCTTCGTGATGAGCTGTCCGAGCGGGTCTATTGTGGAATTGTGGAGGTTTCGAGGAATGAATCGTCCGAACAGCCTGAAATGTGATGTTGCGTTGTAGCTTTCGCCGTTCGGTGCCTTAAAGGCGCTTTCGGCCAAGTACCTCAAAAGGTTGCTAATGATGATGCAGATGGGCCGCGTTACCCCAGCCTGGGTTGAGGTGTCCAAGAGCTCGCGGGAGCTGGCCCGATATGTATCTTGACCATCAACGAAACTTCAAAAACAAATGCAGAACACGGCACAAGACGCAGAAGGAATGCAGACTTTAAAGCAAAAATCAAAGTGGGGTCATGTGACTCGACCACTCAGCTGAGCAGCAGAGGTAAGCAATGTGAGTGCGAATATGTGGGATTAGTTCATGGTTGCAAGCCTAGTGAGTCACAAGAAGAGAGAGGAAATTGGAAACTCAACAGCGAGACCAGTTTCCTTTAAATGTTTCGAGAAAATAAGGCAGCCAGAAGGCAAACATCCGCCCTATTTTGGTGGATGCCTGTAAATGAAACCGGAATATGGAAAAGTTGGCCGGAAAATGTTACGGATTCGACGGCTTCCAAGGTGCCTTATTGGCCGCCTCACATTTTTCCGTTACACTTCGTTGTCGTTCTCGTAATTATTTCAACCTTGGGCTGATAGGGACACAGAACATCGCATGGATCTTTCCCTGCCTGGCGGGCTTTTCGTCCTATCTTGAGCTGAAAATATCCATAGGGCTGTAGAAGTTGCAAAGGTGAGTCGGTAGATGTGAAAAGCACGTAGATCATTGAAGCCTCTTGTTGCCTATACACCTCAGTTAGAACACCACATCACCTCAGTACAATCACCCCACCCAGTAAGTTTCACGATTCCCAAATCGAGCTCGCAGTATGTGCATAAGGTGGTATTGGGACAATGCGTGACTTTTGAATTGGTTTATTCATTCCTCATCGAAGAGCGACGTCGGAGCTCGTAATCGCGAGAGTGTCCGATCCTGTACACCTGCAAATGTAGACCGCAAAAACATCCCAACCAGACCCATCCATCTAAACCTCAGCAATTTCCCTCAATCTTCGGAGTGTTGATCGCATGGCAGCGGCGGCGGGTGTTCTGTGATAAGGGTCAGCCTCTTCCCGGCAATATTTCCTCCATGCAAGTCCAAATTATGGCCCAGCTTTAAATAGTACGTACGATACGGTGTATGCTCCTCCAGCGACAGTCTTCTTGCACGACTTGCAGTCCCAGATACCAACAGAGTGTCTCTTGACGGTCGTCTTTCCGCAGAAAGTGCACACGTATTTGGCGTGTTGTGTGATTTCCATCTTCTTCACCTGTTTTCGCAGGGAGGCACCATATCTATAATCGAAGAAACTCCAGTCAGCAATCCATTCCAATCTCCAGCTTCGTGTTCTCCATATGCCGCCCGCCAACTGCGATCGCACGAGTGCGAATTGTCGAGGTTGAATATTCGAATCGTTGATCGCGGTGCGCAGCGCGAACTTCGAGGGCTTTCGAGGAATTTATCACATACCTTGTACCGTACTTGCCGGTAACGCCGACCTTCTTAGTTCTCTTCGTCATCTTGGCTGAGGTTGCTGTGATGAACGTGGATTTGGAGATGAGGTTCAATTGATGAGGTTGATTTTTGACGATAATTTTGAGGTGGCTCTCGCTAATCTTCTGCGTGCCCTAAGAAATTGCCGCCTCAGGACTTCAAGGCAGCAAGTCTGCAGATCCGCGCTAACCTGCTTGGAATATCAAGCAAGCCCCGACCCGGTTTGTGGCAAGGTGGCCCGAGGAACCTGGTTCCAGATTTCTTATGCTTTTTAACTTTCCCATGTGAGACAGCTTGTTGATATTGTTGCCTCAACATTTTGATCAATTTCTTTACCTTTAGTTTTGGATTTGCAAATATCGGATCCTCCCTCACTTCTCGCTCAAAAACGGCACAGCATTATGTCAGAACGAACATATGACCTCGTTGTCTTCGGTGCCACAGGCTTCACCGGGAAGCTGACGGCTGAATACATCGCTACAAGCCTGCCAACAGACCTCAAATGGGCAATTGCGGGTCGTTCTCAAAGCAAGTTGGAAGGTGTCGCAGCGGAGTGCAAGAAATTGAACCCTGATAGGATACAACCAGGTAAGCACTTAATTATGGTTCCTTGGGCTTCCAGGGGGATGATATCACGTGCCTTATACTCCTATTTATGGACTTCCTAGCTAACACTTAAAAGCAATTGAGGTTTGCAGTCTGAATGGTGAAGAACTCGATGCTTTAGCAAAGAAGTCTACTCTCCTGATTGCCACCATTGGTCCATATTCGATTCATGGCGAAGCGGCCTTCAAAGCTTGTGCAGATAATGGCACCCATTACCTCGATGTTACCGGGGAAGCGGTCTGGGTTGCCAGAATGATCAAGAAATACGAAAGAACTGCTAAAGCTAGTGGCAGTATCATGATACCTCAAATTGGCATTGATTCAGCTCCTGCAGATTTGGTAACGTGGACAATTTGCGGCATGATTCGGGAGAAGTACTCGGCCCCTACAGGAGAAGTTGTGATGGCAGTGACTCTTGAGTATGACTGATTGAAGATTCAATATGATTCACGCTAACTTTGACAGTGCAAAACCTTCGGGTGGAACCATGAGCACTCTCCTTTCACTTCTGGATGTCATCCCTCTCAAAGAACTTGCCGCAGCAAACGCGCCTTACGCACTATCACCCATTCCAGGCCCAAAGGTTGAATCCAAAGTACCACGGTATACCAAAGTGCTCGGCGTCAGATCAGTTCGTGACCTTGGTATCCTCACATCATACTTTTTCGAAGCAGCTGATCGGCCCCTGGTCCAAAGAACATGGGGAATTCTTGGCGGCCCAAACAACTATGGTCCCAACTTCCAATTCAACGAGTACATGAAATCAAGGAATTATCTTACAGCTTTGGCTACTCATTTCGGTCTGGTCTTCATATCCCTACTAGTGGTTGTCCCGTTTATCAGAACACTTCTGAAGAAGCAGGTTGTTCAGCCTGGGGACGGACCAACAAAAGAGCAAGCGAAGAATGATTTGGTGCAATTTAAAGGTATTGGACATCCTGATGTATCTACCCCTAAGCCTGGGCGGGCCTACTGCAGAGCGCTCTATCATAGTGGCGGGTTGTACGAATGTAAGTTCTTTTGCTTTCTTCCACGAGCCACATACTGATGGGGATAGTGACTGGTATCATCGTCTCCTCCGCAGCAATGTCAGTCCTCAAAGGAACCCACAAGCTTTCTGGCGGAATCTACACACCAGCTTGCCTTGGCCAAGACTTGATCGACCGCTTGGATAGTGCTGGGTTCAAGTTTGAGAAGAAGTTCTATGAAGACTAAGGATTATTTGGACATGTTTGAAAAGTATCATTCAGTATATATTTATAGATTGGTTGGCTAGTTTTAGCATTGCACATAGGATTATCGTCGGTTGAAAAGCTTCGTCTTCTTCGGAGGAGCGGGATCTTAACACAGAACTATTCAAACCCTCCATGTCATCAACCCCCAGGATCTTCTGCCAAAGCCCTGTTCCAGAAAAATACGAAATAACTCGTGATATTACACTATATTGGCTTAATACTCGGTACAATCTGGAACTTCGTTCCTCAACCGTAAGTTCGGAGGTTATATGGGTTCTCATTTACAACAGATCGGACCAAAGCGACCTCCCCTATTTCCAAATCCGGAAATATTCTCTACAATCTCTAAAGTTGCTCGAAGCGATCTCCGAAAATTGCGACATTCAACAAAACCTATTCACTACCTAACTCAGAGTGCTTTCATCTGAAGTTAATATCACCATATAGTGGTTTTTATATCAATCCTCTGCATTACAGGTGTGGATATGTTAGATGAGAAGAGAGATCTTAAGCTCTAAGAGAGGCAAAATGTCCTAGTATAGCTGAAAAGGCTCTAAGCGATCTCCGAAAAGTGCGATGTCTAACAAAATATTTTTCATTTCCTGAAGTAGGAGGCTTTCCTCTGAGGTCTTGACTCCTGCTACGAGGGTAGTTTTAGGTTGTCTAATTGATGAAATCTCAATAGGCCATTGTAACAACCTCACTTCCGAAAGAGGCAAGAGAAGTATCAATATCTGGAAAAGCTCGAAGCGATCCTTGAAAAATGCGATGTGCAATAAAAGTATTCCACTTCCTGAATAGGGTGGCTTTCGTCTGAAGTCGGTGGAACTGCCATAACAGAAAAATGTTTATTCTACCAACATATAGTATGGATTCAGACCGGGTATGAGACTATGAGTGGCCTCCTCCTACACAGGAAAAGAAATATTAAAGATCCAATGGACTCTGAAATATGCAACACGCAACAAGATTTTACATTTCCTAGTCTGAAAGGATTCCATCTCAACACCCGCGTCAACTACATGCACGGGTGTAGATTTGTGTCTTTCAATTTGCTGGGCTCGATAAAGCCTATTATAACTTACAATTAGAAGAACAAAAATTCTTAATAAAGCTCAAGACCGAGCCCTCTTCCCCCCTCCTCTTGCGATACCTAACGTAAATTCTCAAGTCCTCTTCAGCTTCGTAGAACCTCGCTTGCAAAACGCTGTGTCTAGGAGCTCTTCGCAATACTTCAGAATCACATCGCACCCCCAAAACCACCTTTCCCCTTTTAACACATATATCAGCTCTCCTGATAAGAGCCCCCAGAACTTACGAACTAGTTTAGTCCCCCCGGAGTTCATGAAAGTCACGGCATTGAATTCCATGTCCGCACGGCATCCCCAATCGTCATGTCACCAACCCGGCACTCACATTTCGGCTCCGGAGTTCGCTTGTTATGCTATTATCATTGAAAACAAAATTTAGTAGAGTATATAAATGTAATAGGTCGGAAGTCATCCAAAGGCGTGCCTTCCCCAAAAGTGGGAGCTCATCGAACCATCGATAAGCCCCGCCAATCCCCGCCGTCAACGCGATAACGTAATATCAACACTACCAAGCTTCATCTTCCAAACCTTTCACCATATTCCCAAACTCCCCGAAACTCTTTTTTTTTCTTTCCATACTCATAAACTTCATCCTGCTATCGAAGATGAAGTTCTCGCTCACTACGGCACTCCTGGTTGGGTGTGGCTTGGCGACGGCTCACCAACATCACTCTCATGGATCAGAACAAGAAGTGCCGCTTCATGAGCAAGAGTTCAAACAAGACACACTCGAGGAATTAGAGAGAAAATGGACTTTTGAGGTACGTTGCAAAAATTTCGGGTTCTGAGGTTTTGGTCCAAGCGTTCAGCCATTGCTTCCGGGAAATGGAAGTTGAGAATGGAATATGCTTAAAGCCCTTCACTTGTGTTTAGCTTTAAGAGATTCGTGGAGCAGGAAGTGCTGCGTCAAAGAAAATGATTGGGGGTTGTATATATGGCCGATTCCTTCTCTTCTCGTCCGTGTATGCTTGCTTTTGTGTTGTCATTTTTGAACTTCACTTAAGATGAATTTGCGAAGACAATTGCGCCTAAAAATGAAAATGAGGGAGAAGATTTCAGACGAAAACGACTGACAGAAATTGATGATAGTGGGGATACTCAGGAGTAAACTCCTTCGCTCATCTCGAGCACGTTAAATGCTTGACGAGTCCCGAGACGCTCTTCGATATCGCAGTCCTCGGGGTGCCATTCGACACAGCTGTCACATACCGCCCTGGTAAGTAGAAACTCTTACCTGCTTCCAAACACTACAAATCTGACATCACAACAGGAGCACGTTTCGGCCCACGAGCAATTCGCGCAGCATCCGCCCGTCAAACTTCATTCCGTGGCTTCAACGCACGAGCAGGTATCAACCCATATATGTCATGGGCCTCAATTCTGGACTGTGGAGACATTCCAACAACACCTTTCGACAACGCTGTCGCCTTGACACAAATGACAACAGCCTACCTTGAGCTCGGCCACCGCAAACCCCTCTCTTCTTCGTTGACGCATCCAAAGATCATTTCTTTGGGAGGTGATCATTCGCTAGCTTTAGCAGCATTGAGAGGCTTAAAGAACGTCTACAAAGCCCCGATTGCTGTTCTCCATTTCGATGCGCATCTCGATACCTGGCACCCGGCTAAATACCCAAGTCCATGGCCTAGCAAACAGGCGGAGTTCAACCATGGGAGCATGTTCTGGATTGCATCCAATGAAGGCCTGATCTTGAACGGCTCGAGTGTGCACGCTGGATTGCGAACTCGCTTGAGTGGAGGAGACTGGGGAGATTACGAAGACGACGACACGCAAGGCTTCCTCCGCATCTCCAGCGACGACATCGACGACCTCGGCACCGCTGGCATCATCTCCTCCATTCTCTCCCGCATTGGGACCGAAACCCCTGTCTACCTCTCCGTCGACATCGACGTTCTCGATCCCGGTCTCGCACCCGGAACAGGCACGCCAGAAGCAGGTGGCTGGACAAGCAGAGAGTTGATTAGGATTTTGAGGGGCATTGAGGGTTTGAATGTTGTGGGGGCAGATATTGTGGAGGTTGCGCCGGCTTATGATGGGGTGGGGGAGCAGACTGCGCTGGCTGGCGCGCAGGTTGCGTATGAGATTTTGACGAGTATTGTTAAGAGGGGACTGGTGGATATGGGGAAGGTTAGTGAAGTGGAAGGGAGGGATGCTAGGGGGAGGGTTAAGGATGAGTTGTGAATAGAGCTGAAGCGAGGAGGGGGTTTGCGCAGTGAGAGAAAAAAAAGCGGCACCGTGGTTTTCCATTTCTGGAAATATCGTGGTGAGAGATGGTGCTGATGGGTGGATGAGCTTCAAGCTACGAAAAGTCAACAAAGCCAAGAGATCGTCGATCTTAGGAATGTTGGGCGTCCAACGTCTTTCTCGAATTGGCCAATGCCCTGATAAGGTGGGGTCAGGGCAATAGATTATTGAGGTTACAACAATAGTAGTATGAAAATAACCACAAAGAAATTTGAAAGCGGGGAAATCAAACAACGTTATCTGTACAATAGAGCCTCCATGATAATCACGGAAACTTAAAGAAAGAGTTGTCGCAAGTTGAGTTCGATTGACAATACTGCTACAGTGGAACATTGGTGAGCGTGGCGTGATACGAAACTCAAATTGAAACTTAAACGAGTGAGATGGAGTCAGGTTGTCATTGGTACCACACGAGGAAGCTCCACCAAAGTTTATTCGGCGCTCCAGCCGCAAAGCCACTCCGCCCATCAAAATACCACAAGAAAATCAAAGAAAGAATTAGAGAATACAGCACTTGCTAGAATGAGAAATCACATATTGTCAAAGAGGAAAGGAGGCTGCAAGAAGTGTCTGTTCAAACGGCGTATATTGTGCATTTCAACTCCGCCAAATTATACATTTCAAGCTTATTTTTAGCTTTCCTGTAAAGCAAACTCCAATCCATGAAGTGTGTACATCCTCTAAACCCATGCATAAACCCCATGATAAACATAAACATTAAATCATTCTCTCCTTTCCCCTCCATCCATTCTCCACATTGTTGCATCCCTTATGCCATGGCCAGGACACCGAAGACAACGGCACCAACAGCCCCCAAGTTCTTAACAACATTTCCATTCGCAGCACCAGATGGAGCTGGCGCAGTCGAAGTAGAAACAGCTGCCGAGGTGACGGTCGTAGGGAAGGCGGTGGTGTAGGATGAAGCGTAGGTGGTGCTGTATACGACGCCATTGCTGGTATAGGCGCTTGTAACCAGGGTGCTCTGTACAGCAGTCGTAGAGTATGTGCTAGTGTAAGAGCTGCTCACAACTGTAGTAGAGCCAGTCTTTCCTGTCGCACTTGAGCTAGCACTGCTCGAGCTTGATCCACCTGTTGTACCATTTCCGCTTCCTGAACTCTTAACCAAAACTCCTCCAACTGGGCCAGATGATGGAGAGGTGGAGAGTGTAGCGTTCTTTGCGAGGTTCTGGAACGCAGCGAACGTGTTGCCGGTGGAAGGGGCGTTGATAGCGGCTGTCATGCCGGATTGGCAGTGGGAGCCGGTTGTTTGGCCGCAGTAGACCCAGATGGGCTTTGTGTCTGTGATGGAGATTGTGAAGGTGCTGCCGAGGGTGGAGGCGTTGGCGGGGACGAAGCCGGAGAAGAACCCGTTGGCTAATGGGTGGCAGGGGTCGGAGAAGGAGGATTGTGTCACGGTGTGGTTCTGTGGAACAAGAGTTAGTTGAGGTTGAGGATGGAAAGAACGGAGGGATGATTTACCTTTGGGAAGAAAGAGAATTCGACCGAGTCACCAACTGCGGCCTTGATATCATTTGGTGCGTAGACGAGAGCTCCATCTCCAACCTTGACCTTGATAGTTGCTGCAGAAGCAGAGGCAACGAGAGCCAAGACGGTGGTAGTTGTGAACTGCATAGTGACTGATATTATGTAGATGACTAATGAAGGTCGGAGATATACAGAGACAATTCAAAAAATGAAGTAGGACTAAAAGAGGTAGCGAAGGTGGATTGGACACTGAGGATGGGGATGAGCAGATTTGAGAGAAATGTTGCACTGGCTTATATACATACAGAAATGCGATTCACAAACAAACAAAGGAGTCCTATAATAGCGGCGCTACTCTGACAGGCCTGGCTTTGTCGTGGCTTTCGGGACTGGGACCCCAACTTCCAAGGTTGTACCGAACTGCGCAGCCGGAATAGATTCATTCCAGCGTAGCGTAGCCACGCTGCTGGCGGCGGCCGACACATGGCAAAGAATGTTCGTGGCGTCCGGGTATAGAAACGATCAGCTTACTGCATTTTCATTCGCCATTGCCGAGACAGAGACCTCTGACTGGCCTCCCCGTGAAAGCTTGAGCGGCGGCGGTACCGGAAAGTGCGCTTCCACGATGCAAATGTTTAGGGTCCCTGGAAAAGTCGTGAAACAAGCGAGGCTGAGGCTGTGTGTTGTTCTGCCGCTTCAAATAGATGCTTGCATGCCAAAATAACAGCGCGCTTACGGGATCGCGCTGTGCCGAATCAACGGCTGCGCTGGGCGTTTGCTACCCAATGATTTCGAGAATGTTTACAACTTTGTAAACATTCTTCGAATAGAATTCGCGCCGGAACAATGTTGCTGCGGCTCTGTACCACTTGTTAGGAGCGCTTGGCGTTGAAGAAAATAGTATTTGAGTCGAGTGAAGGATGCGATGTGAGGAAGGCAGATGTGGTTGGCCGAATCACGTGGCTCGAATAGCCGTGAAAAGGGGAATCACAACCCTGGTGATTCGTCCAAAAGAGGTACATCTTGGACGAAAATGGACGGAAATGGAGAGCTGCAGGCCGGCGAAACCCCCAAATGCTTCGTGATCACCATTGAATCTCGTTAGTGAGACAGCCTGAAAGCCTATTGATAACCTCGATCTAGCGACTGAGAGGCTGAAGTAGATTTGAAGCTAAAATATGAGTGATCAAGAGCTTAAATGTGAGCACTTGCAGGTTCAGCTTCGGTAGCCGGATCGAGACCATTCTTTTCAAGATGCTACTTCCGAACTTTGAGGTCTGCAAGTGGAGGCCACTCATCCATCAGCCATGATGAGCCTGCTCCCCACAAGGGTAAGAACAAGCTTTCTCAGCCCTCGCGGCTACAACTTGTCAGCAATGGTGTCTCCACCAATCCGTCAACTAAGCAGTCAACCCTTGTAAAGTTTGTCGAAGTGAGGTTAAACAATTTCCACATTTGTGAAGGGGCGAGTCACCGTGCAGAAAGCTGAGGTCGGGACTGAAGATCGCCGAACGGCGAATAAGCTGTCGGGACAGGCAGTAAATTTGTTCAATGCGGAGAAACCGCACAATATAACGGCGAAGTTGGAAGGTTGGAAATGTGATTCTCCAAGGCGAAAACAAACCGTTTCCTGGAACGGGCGGAAATTGAGCGGAAAATAGAGTATTGTGTTGTTGTTTTTAGGGGTTATCGTGAGCCTGTGCCGTTCACAAGATCGTTGACTCAATAGAACCTCGTAAAAATTAATGTGCAATGCGAATGAAAAGATACAGCGGAAGAGGCCGCATCTTCATCTTGGTGGCAGCTGGTCCTGAGGAGGTGATGACAAATATCTTTCTGGCCACTGCTTTCACGAACCCATTCTTTGATTTTGAAGCTGCTCGAAACAATGCTGGCTATACGGGCGCCGGCTCTAGGCCGTAAAGTGTCGTTAGATGTGGAGAGTGAAGCATCAACCTGATTGAAAGTTGCTGGAACATTATTGGTGTCGCCATGTGCCAAGCCTCTACCTAGGCAATAGTCATTCATCGCGGGGCTAGAAATTTTATGGTGCTGACCAGCTGTTCCCGGTATGTCAAACATTCATTGTCCAGGCCCTTGGCGTGGCTCCCAAGACGACTCCAAAATCTCATCCGTCTCCGCTCATATACCAGCAAAGCTAGGAATGAAGTTTTGGACGCCATTATTTTGTTAATGGTGTTGTGGAAATCCGATGCATCATGCTCTGCATCCCAAAAATCGATACCCCACAATTGTTGAAATACGAATCTGCCTGCTTGATATCTTAAATCAAGTTGATTGTCCCCTCGGCGCATCAAAACGCAATGGAGACAGGCGTACGCTGGTTCCCGTGTGTTCTTCACATATTGACTCATCATTATGCGGGTTGTCCTCTCTTATTGCTGTTGAGGTCTGACCAGACGTTCCCCAAATCAGGTTTCACGAGAGGCAGATGATTCCAGAACAAACGAATAGCTAATTTCGAATCAAGCCTTTGGTGAAGCATGATTTTGGACGGCAGGGCTTACATTTGCTAGCAGAATTAGATATACCTCTACAAGCGTTACGCGCTTGCCGTCCCTTTACCATCAGACGGAGAACCTACCTTGCCCATTCTATACCTTCGGAATTTCCAACAGATGCCCGAGCCAAGGATTACATGAGCCACTACTAGATCGGGTATCTGGGGTTAAGGAAGTATAATGTTGATAGGACTAGGAGAGTTGGATATCAGCCGACCTTTGCTGGGTCCCTCTATCTCTGCATGCCAGGGCAATCTCTTATGGACAATCATATCAACTGCATGCGCAGTCAATCCGATTGCTCGCGTACCCTGGCTAGGTCTCTATTCGCAGGGTGGAACAATACCCATGATTTTCATCTACTTTCAAATTCACAATCCGCCTAGACCAATATAGTTTTCTACCAAAATTCGAATCAAAACCACCACCGGAGGCTTCTCAACCAGCATTCGCAGTACACTTTTTACGGACCAAAGATCATATCATATCATCTCGAGATGTGAGCTGAGATGCTCCGCAAAGCCAACAAAGTGATACTCATTTACGATTCAAGAGATGCACACCAGACAATCTTTTCGATTTCTTTGGTTGGGATGTCGATCTGTCTTTGAATATCGAGCTAAAAAGCATTATTCAGGTTCCGTGGCAATTTTACAGCTTGTACACTTTGGAATAAGGACAAATCCACCGCCAGTATGCTCTCCATCTTATTGTCCTCCGGCAATGGGCCGTTGGTGGATAGAGAGGAAATTGCTGGCTTTCGATATTTCCGTTTTTGATCAAACCATCTTGCCAGGAGATATTGTTTCGATTCACGTTGAAATTCCAAAAGACCAAGGGTGGACGGGGGAGAGTACTAAGTGGGTTACTTCAAACTTTGCATCGGACGGCTTCACTTTCTTCTTTGAGGTCAAAACCATACCCGTTTGCACCCCCAATTCCTGAGAAAATGTCCTCAAATGGGAGTTCTCACCTTTCATGACGAGTGCTGCCGTTTTCTTTTCATTCTCACGTTCTCGTTTCCATAGTCAAACGTCCATCTCTAGGAGTCCCACATACGCAGCAATCAGTCTGTACAAGCCTACTAGGCAGGGGTAGCTTATCCCAGCACCAGCTTCCCCACACTCCGACTACAGGAAATTTCAGCATCAGGCACGAGTATACATTTATCCAGATTAGAGCGCACATGGCATGGCACCACTTCGTTTCCTTTCTGTTCTTCCGAACCAGAGAATTTTTAATCAGTATATCTGCGCCTAGAACAGGCACATTTAGCAATGTGCCGGGTTGATTCTTCTCCTGTTCCGTATTGGGTGGTGTCGATGTTGTACACTGCATTTTCCAAGCCGGCAGATTTCGCTTTTGACATCATGGGTTTCCGATTTCGAAAGTTCATTTTAAGCTGTTGGATTATATAGGAGGAGACCCTCGTTCCTAATCTAGAAGGTTTCCTCGTCTGTTCAGTTTAATTGATGTCAATTGAATCTTTCCTCAGAGCTGAGACCAAGAAAAGCTATCACCATGCGCTCCCTCTTCCTAATCTTCTTCCTCCTCCATTCCGTCCTCGCCGTCAACTTCCCCTGGGAATCAATCCAACTCACAGAAACCGAAGTAAAAGCCAACCCCTCCCTCTCCTTCGGTGATACCTCCCTCCCAATCCCAATCCCCTCAAACACAACAACCTGCAAGACCAATCCGGGCGACGCCTCCTGGCCATCACCACAAACCTGGGCCGCATTAAACAGCACTCTCTCTGGCGCCTTAATCCAGCCTCTTCCACCAGCCTCAGCATGCTATCCAAAATGGTTTGATGCCGCCAAATGCGACTACGTAAAAAGCAATTGGGCGAACTCAAGTCTACACACGTTTGATCCAGCAAGTATAGTATCGCAGTGGTTAGAGGGAAATACATGTCCCTTGCCAGACGATGTGAAGAGTGCGAGGAGTGAGGATTGTACAGGGAGTGGGTTTCCGGCATATGTGATCAATGCGACGACCGTAAGGGATGTGCAGGTTGCTGTTAACTTCGCGAGGAATAATAATATTCGTCTAGTTATAAAGTCAGTTCTCTTTTTGGTAAGAAATGGTCGAAGAGCGTGGCTGAAGAGAATAGGAACACGGGCCATTCATTCCTAGGACAATCAACAGGCTCCGGCTCACTCTCAATCTGGTAGGTTTCGGGGGAGAAATCCCTTTCCTATTCTAGATTGCTTCATGAGTTTCTCCCGAGACATTCTTAATCAAGCAATTACTAACTCCCCCGTTACCCATAAGGACCCGCCACCTCCAAGGCTTCACCTACCTCCCCTCCCTCACTCTCGGAACCTACTCCGGGCCCGCCGCCCTCGGCGGTGCCGGAATGCAAAACTTTGAAGTCCAGCGTGAAATGGCATTGCACAATATCACGGTAGTGACGCCAGGTGGAAGTACAGTAGGTGCATTTGGAGGTTTCATCATGGGTGGTGGCCACTCGACGTATACGAGTTATTATGGGCTGGGAAGTGACCAGGTATTGGGGATGAATGTTGTGCTTGCGGATGGGAGGTTTGTTAGTGTTGGGCCTGGGGAGAATGAGGATTTGTTGTGGGCGATTAGGGGAGGTGGTGCTGGTGTGTTCTCCCCTCCTTATCCTCTTCCTCCAAGAAACAGCTTCCTTCTTCGCCTACAAGCCTCATACTAACCAATCTAGGAACCTGGGGCATCATCACATCAGTTATAACTCGCGTCTACCCCTCTACCCCCATAACCACCCTCTCCCTCGCCTTCTCCACCCACCCCCTCCGCTACACTGCAAACCCCCTCTCCGCAACCTCCAACGCCACAACCCTAATAAACATGACCATGTCCCGCGATACCTTCTGGACGGGTATGGCCGTCTACTGGCGCTTTTCACTGCAAATATGCCAGTATGGAGGAATTGGGTGGAATTTTATAAGGCATGAAAAACCGCTTACGAATTCGAGTGAAGATGGGTTGTTTTTTCATGTTAGCTTCTCGATGCCGAATTTGCCGCCTAGCGCTATGAATTCGTTGACGGCGCCGTTTATCGATGAACTGAAAGACTTGGGGATTAATCTGCCGGCGCCAAATGCATTCCAGATCCCTCCGAGGTCTGCAAATTCTCCGCCGGCGAGGCCGGGTGATGGCGTTAGTGGGACGAGATTCGCGACGCGATTATTCCCACGAGAAAACTTCCGAGATCCGAAGAAGTTGAATGAAACGAACGATGCGATTAGGAAGTTCATAGAAGCAGGGTATCTCTTCCACGGGCTCAACTACGCACCATCTACGTCCGTTGCAGGCATCTCGGTGCCGCCTTACCTACCTGACAATGCTGTTAATCCTGCGTTTCGGAAGACGGTTTTGCATGGAGAGGGATTTGATGTCGTTCCTGTCACTTCTCTTTCCTCTGCTCAAAATTTAGAAAGATATAAACGGTTTAGGGAGTCTTTTGATGGTTTCGTGAAAGTGAGTGAGGGAGCGGGGGCATATATGAATGAGGCGGATGTGGAGGAGCCGAATTGGCAGCAAGCTTTTTATGGATCGAATTATCCTAGACTCCTGGAAATTCAGAGAAAAAAGGACCCGTGGAATCTGTTTTGGACACCCAAGGGCGTGGGCAGTGAGGGGTGGGAGGTGAAAGTATCTGATGGAGGTGGAATGCCGACGCAGAATGGGAAGCTATGTCGTGTTTAAGGGGTCGCGGGAGGACACTAGAGCGTGGACCATGTCGATTGCCAAATGCATCGAACGGGGTAAATTTTGAACAAGAAAAGAATATATACACAAAAATGGTAGGATGACCCCGTCATCGCTGCTGAGAAACCCTGATGTACTTAGTAAGTGGAGTCAATCCAGTTAACATCAGTCCAAAGAGTCTTCTGTGTCACGGCAGCTGTAGCTTTTGTGGTGTACTTCCTCTCAGAAGTGTCAGCTCCGTCACCAGTATTGTTATACTCCTCATAAACCCTACATCATGTTAGTTCCTACACTTCATTGTGACAGAGTCAACACTTACGGAGTTGCACCATCGGCCATAGTTGTCCATCCTTGTGGAGCAATAATACCACTCAATACGGAGTTCTGGAACATAACTCGAGAGAAAACTCTCCATGGACGACCCAAGTAGACCTTCCCGGAAAGAGAGGAGGCGAGTCCATCACCTGCATCGACTGTGCAGGAATCGAAGACGTACCAAGTGGTCTCGTCTTTTGAGATGCGGCTGTTGGCTGTGATGGCCGCACCGGCTTTCTTGGCTGCGATTGTGCCTAAGGAAAATTAGATGAGTTCCGTCATGAAAACTTGGAGTACTTACATTCGCCAAACCAGGCTGCTGCATTTCCGAAAATGAAATCGGTTGTTCCTTCGATATAGCATCCTTGGTAGTGTTGCAGACCTGCTTTTGCGTATAAGGTGTCTTGGTTGCCAATGAATGAACAGCCATAGAATCCTTGGTAATCTCCATTGGCTGTCATTGCGACCGCCTAAGAATTTATTAGGGGCGAGATTCTCAAAATAAATTGCTGTTGAAAATTCACCTGTGATCCTGCTCCGTAAGCATTCTCGAAATTGACGTTGTAGACCTTGAGATTGTCCATGGCAAAGTTAACTGCAGAACTCAGGTCAAGGGTTCCTGCTTCAGACGAAGTCTCGGAGCTCTGAATAATGACTTCGTTGCTCGCATATGTTGTTGTACTGTGTGACATGTTAGATAAACCTAACGTATCTGCTCGTCACGACTCACTCGCTCGTGTAGCCATAAATCGTAAGCTCTCCTCCATATTCAACCTTGACTTGTTCCTTATAGGTGCCTGGATAGATAAATATACACGCAGCATCGGTTCCCGAACCTAATGCTGCAACTGCCTTTGCAAAAGTGGAATATTGGCCTGATCCTGTGCTAGTCGCTTGGACTTCTAAGCAGCTATCCGGGTTTGTCGTACGTGCAGCTCTCTTCTGCACAGCACGCGCTTCAATGGAAGAAAGAAAAAATAAAGGAACGAGTGTAGAAAGCAAATGCATCTTGAAAGAATAGAATTGAAGATTTTGAGGCTGAAGGGAATAATGCTGGAGCCAACTCTCAGTGGCAGTTCAACAAACTATATAACATGTGCATTATTTCAACTTCCACAATCATTTGCGGATAGAGTGTAGCCAAGAGGCAATGGGCGACGTGTGGTTCCGTCAAGCAAGCACCGTCAAGTCTATAATCACCAGCAAACTCTCCAGCTTCCATCTTGGCAGCGGGGAGTCGTGAAGTTTTCTATGACTGGGCACTCTACTTGAAATTCGAAACAACGAACGCAATCATCCACCGTGACGAAAGCGCCAAGAGTCATTGAAGCTGGTGCTGAAGTAATGCCACATCCGAGGTTAAGAGGCTGGCGATCTTTGCGGATTCCGCCGAGTAGGGAGAAGAGAGAAATAGCTCGAAAAGGGATAAGAGAAGCAGGAGGCTTGCACTGAAAGAGAGATTGCCGGGTAGAACTTTCCTAATTTGGCCTCGGGCCGACGCGACTGCCGATCCGAAGTCACGGAATAATTAAGGGGCTTGGCTCAAGTGTGGGGAAATTTCGATGGACTTTTTGGATGAAACATCAAACATGTTTATCCGTTACAATCGTGGAAACATCGTGCTTCATTTAAACAAACACCTTGGTTCTCCAGATCACCTTTCGATTCGTACCACGAGCTCCTGACTTTTTGGTTCCTGCAATAGTCCTGGAAATTTTCCGCTGGGTTGATTTCGTCCGATGTCTCCACGCGGGAAGAACGAGAGGTTTCAACGACAACTTAACAACCTACGAGTACGAGCAAACCATGAGGGGAAAAGAGAGCCTGAAGTCCCCTCGCGGACATTTATCAAGTGATAACCATGCGGTCCTCCATTTGACCTCTGCCTTGGCTGTCCTCTTCGTCTTGGCTTTCATTCTACTCTCTCGTCATGTATCAACTATCGCTCTTCGTCATTCTTTTTGCTGCCTTCACTGATGCGCTCACTACTCCTACTCTAGCAAAGCCAGACCGTGTCGTCAAAAGAGCAGCTTGCACACCGACTTCAGCTGGGAACTCTGCCACCGATGATACCCCTTCTATCGCAGCGGCGATTTCGAGTTGTGGAAATGGAGGAACGATTGTGATACCGGCCGGCAAAACATATGCGATTAACACATACCTCGAATTCACAGGCTGCTCGAATTGCGACTTTCAAATCGAAGGCACGTTGAAAGCTTCAAACGATCTAACCTATTGGAATGGGAAGTCGGCAATGATCAGTGTTTCGGGCATCACAAACGCAAAAATACGCAGTTTGACTGGCACAGGAGTCATCGATGGAAACGGGCAAGCGGCTTGGGACAAATTTGCGAGTGACAACACTCTTGATCGGCCAACGTTGATGGTAATTACTAAGTCCACTGGTATTATAGTCGACAATATATACTTCAAGGATGCTCCAAACGTGTTCCATTCGACCTCTGGAAACTCCAAGAACATCCTATACAGCAACATCGAACTCTATGCTGTATCGAATTCAAGCAACGTCGCCCAGAACACTGATGGATGGGATATTGGTGCTTCCAGTTATGTTACAGTGAAGAATGCAACGGTCACGAACGATGATGATTGTGTCGCCTTCAAGCCTGGGTGCAGCTATGTGACTGTAGACACTATAACATGTACCGGCTCACATGGCCTTTCTGTGGGAAGTCTGGGAAAGACCAACGCTGATGTTGTGGAGCACGTCTATGTCACGAACGCCAATATGGTCACTTCCACCAAAGCCGTTGGAATTAAGACCTATCCAGGTGGTTATGGAACAGCAACGGTCCGTAATGTCACTTATGATGGTGTGGTGGTGTCTAGCTCGGACTATGCGGCTCAGATCCAAAGCTGTTATGGTCAAAAAGCAGACTATTGTTCCTCAAATCCTTCGACTGCAAATATTACGGATGTATATTTCAAGAACTTCTCAGGGACGACATCAAAGAAATATGCACCCACCACAGCGAATATCAATTGTCCCGCCAAAGGGACGTGTGGTATTCACTTCAGCAAGTGGAGTGTGAAAACTACATCTGGGACGGCACAAGTTCTGTGTGCGAATATCGACAGCGCTTCTGCGGGCATCACTTGTACCAGTGGTGCATCTGGCTGATTTATGGCTGAGATCTTTACCTTACCTTCACTTGTATATATATTGGGTCAGTCTTGGGCTACTTTGTACTCTGATACCCCTTTTCAATTGCTCAAGTGGCAACATATTCAAAAATAAAAAAGTTACTGGCTGCCATGGTCAAAATCCTGCATTGCTTTCATCTTGTTTATGTCTATTTGAAACATGTCTAATAATTCAACGCTGGTCAATTCCATGCGTCACAATGAGTTTATACCATGATCGTGACTATGCCCAAAATTGAGAAGTGAAGCATTAAAAAAACTTCGCTCGGTAATAACGGCTTACTGATGACTGATTAACGAATGAAACAGAGAAGGGAATTTCATCTTTATTCTCTACTTCTTAATTTGGTTGCTACCAGCTGATTATAATCATAGACAGCATCAGTATTTCTACATACACAGACAAACACTCTAAAACACCACCCAATGATGCGCTTGGAGATTGATCCTCAACCACAAGCGCTCATCCATGACCGCATTCCAGATTTTCGCTTCTTTCACAAAACAAACGCCAACCCCTCTCATGCCTCCATGTAAAAACGCCACGCTTTATGCGATGCTCCAAAAATCGACGGGTGATCTCAACAAAAACAAAAATGTCTCATAACGATTCCAGGTGGATTTAAAAATTGTATCGTGATCCTTGTCTTCCAAGACCTTTTTCCTTCTTGCTTTTTGCTTCGCTTCGAGTTGTGCGCTCTTCTTCGACAACTGGGACGATGGTTTGGGCTTTCTTTGCTGGTTTTCTGGCTCGAGGTTGTTCGGAGTGGATGTGGCCTAGTTCCTCAATAGCCATGTTGTTGTGCCAGGCGAGGCATCGATGAGCGTCGTGATCCTTGTGCTGCTCCTTCTTTCTTGTTGACATGCGCTTGTTGCCAGAATCGACAGATTTGTCCTCTGTAGGGTTGAGATATTCCTTGCGCTTCTCCATGTTCTTTGCGATCCTGTCTCGGTAAAGCTTGAGTTCCTTGTGAAGCTTAACTTCGTTTAAGCCACGGGTATCGAGCCACGAGATCAGCTTGTCGAGTGCCTCAGGTTCATCGTAAAAGCCCCATTGGTGAGCATTGAAAACACTGGTAGGTCCTTCCTCCATCTTCTTTCGATCCGGAACTGTGATGTTGAACTTGTGAACATACTCCTGTTGCCAATCAGGTCTCATGTCGATGTATCCTTCCCGTTCCAGATCATCAGGTCCTTGAACCCAGATGCAGCCATTCGCATATCCGGCCTCGGCAGTCGAGCTGGTCGGGAGTCCACCATAAGGCATGCCATTACGCTCAAACCAATAGTATCGATTCCAGAATCTGTCTTTACCCAGAACCCGTGTTCGTGGGCAGTCAGCTTCTCGAAGGTCGTTATCGAGAATGGCGATCTCCTTCTCGGCCTCTTCAATCAGCTTTTGCTTCTTCTCGATATCTTTCATCAATTTCGTAAATTGCTTCGATTGCTTTGGGATCTTGGCCTCGGCCTCAGCTTTCTCTTTCTTTTCCTTTTCGGCCTTGTCCTTTCGTTTTCTCTCAGCAGCTCGGTCGAGACCGCGGCGTAGCGAACGTCCTTGGTGAACATCGTCATCAGTATCCATGTGCTCATCATTAGTTGAATCTTGGACTTCTTCATCGACATCGGCCATCTTCGTGTCACCATTCAAAGTCGCGTGCTCAATTACGGGAGACGGTGGCAAATTTGCAGGAAGAAGAATCTTGCGCTCTTCATTCAACAAACGAAGCTCCTCCATACTAGGGTTGTTAGCAATATTCGAAAGCGCAGAATCAAGGCAACTTACAGTTGTTTTCGATCGCGCTGGAACACAATCTTCTCCTTTCTGTAGCCTGTCATCGTCTCACTGCATTCCTCCATATAATTACGAACAGCTTTCGTCTCGGCCGTCAGGACGCAAAGTTGCTGAAGAATCTTAATCCGAAGGTTGACATCGAGCTTGGCGTATTGGAGTCGGGCCGTTTCGGGAGTAGGGTCCATGTTGAGAGGCGCAAGAAGATCTAATAGCTCATCGTATCTGCCCATAGCTTTGGTACCTTTCGAAAGCTGGTGAAGAAGGCCGACGATAATAATTTGCCATCCTCCGTTCTTGAAGTCTCTCTTCCGCAAACGATCGATCCAGCCAATATCGACCTGCATCTCCGCAGCACGATTGGTGATTTTTCCCTCAGCACTTTCCTCTTCCTTGACCTCCGGGTTTTCCGCTTCCAATTCAGCCAGTCGAGCTGCCTCGGCCTCGGCCTTTGCCAAACTACTTCTCGTAGCCCGTCCTTTTGGCTTCGGGTCTGGTTCCGGCGTAGGTGATGGAGCCGCGCTCTCTTCGTCGCCTTCCTCGTCCTCGCTATCCTCTTCGATTTCCGGCAGCTGGACGTTGACCTTTCCACCATCTGCTTCAGAATTTACAAGCATCTTCAATGCTGCGCAGTGTGTTTCCACAAATAGCTCGCAATCAACATCTTCAGATGTAAATTGCATCGCTTCAACAAAGTCGTCAAATGTGAAAGAATCGAGGTTGAAAATTTCGCAATAAACATTCAAAGTGTCCCATGACTCGAGCAAAGGACCGACTGATTCCATCCTAATTCCATTGCCCTCTTTCTTGGCCTTGCCATCGTCAATTGGCGTATCTTGCGAGAAATACTTGAGCGGCGGTCGTACAGGTCCATCGTATCGTTGGGCAACCTGTAAATCTTCGATTGGATATTTGACTGGTGGTGGTGGCGGAGGTTGTGGTGGTAGTGATTGGAGTGGCGCAAAGGTAAAGTTTGCGGGGTGGAAGTTTTGTGGAAATGGTGGACCAGTCTGAGGAGGTGGACCTTGTGCTTGAAACGTGTGAGATAGGAAGGTAGAGGGGCCTACAGATTGAAAAGGAGGGACTTGGAAAGGAGCAGAGTTCAAGAATGGCTGCTGCTTACTCTTGGCCAACTGAGACTGATGCGCCTTGCTCTTGTGGCTCTTAGGTGCTGGTTTTAGCTCTGGAAGTCGAGCCTGACCATTTCCCTGAAAGCTTCCAACCATGCCATCATAGTCCGGACTGATCTTCTTTTGTGCCTGATTTTGCTTTCTTTCTGCAGCCTTGCTCTCGTAGCGCAAATGCGGAGGTACCCGGTTGTCGATGTGGTAGCGATCCGCAATCTCAGGCCTCACCAGCCATGGAGCTCCTGTCCAGGCCTCTCTGGTGACTGTCTTCTTGATAAAGGATCGTAGCACTTGTTTCGTGAAAATCTTGCGATCTCGTGTGATGTGTAAGTCGTCCACCACAGCCTCCTCGGTAGGTCGATTGTCCAGGCTGACGAAATAACGCGAGAATGCTGGGCTAACCGTGCCATCTGGCAATTGCTTGCTTCCAAATCTCGTCTTGTCTCTGACCGTGCCTGTAAGTCGCTCGCCTGTAACCACATGTACCGTAACAGCCTCGCCTGGGTAGTAATCGGCGCGAAATTCTTCGTAAATGAGATCGACCAGAGTATCAATTCGAGATATGGTTTGAAATTGTACGCGTCGTAGGATTGGACCTTTTAGGGCTTCGGGGAAGGCTTCTTCGACTTCTTGTGCACCTGCCAACTTTGAGAATATTAGCAAGTGCCAGGTTCCTTCCTCCGGTTCGCCTTACCTCGCTTTTGAGCGCGTCAAAAAATGTGAGTTGAGAGTGTCCTGTAATTTGGCAGATAAATCGGTGCTAGAAATGGTAAGCATATGAAAGTATTGCGCCGGATACGCGGCAGTGCTAACCTGCTTGTAAAAGTCCATCCTAAAAAGTTATTAGTACCAGCGCCTCAGAAAGCAATTGAGAGGCGCATACCGAGATAAATATGCTTCATATTCAACAAAGATCTCTCCCGTCTGAGGAATCAACCAAACCTAACACAGCAATCAACCATTGTTCTGCACCATATCTGCCAACTCGCGGGTGCTCACCTCTTGGTCGTCATTCTCAATCTCTGGCCTGTTGAGGTATTGTACGGGCTTTCGCTTGAATAGAACCTATATAAATTAGGATTTGGCAATCTGAGAGGCCGAATGAAGAGGTGCTTACCATCTTGGCGCGGTGTTGTTGTCGTAAGGTCTATGACGGACCCGTTGAACCTGGAGTAGGGGGTCTGTCAGACTCGATATGCCCCTCAAATAGACGAGAAAAGCGAGAGAAAATAGAGCGCGAAGCTCCTAAAGCTTTCTGAGGCTATATCTGATGGTTGTGGATGGGATTGAGCTGGTCCCGGGGCGAGACGTGGACTTAAGGCGGTGCCTGGGCAAAATGGCGGAGCCGGGGTGTGTTGTCAATATCAAAACTTACTGATATATGCTCAAGACGCGTCCAAATGACCCGGAGACGTGTTACTGGAGTCGCATGAAGTCGTGATGGCGTGGTGGTGGATTTGTTGGTGGGAGAAAAGTTTGATGATCAGAGCGCGTGGGATGCGAAAGAAAGAAAAGAGAGGGAGGGAGCAGAAGAAGAGGTCCATGGTGCACTAGATTGCCTAGCCCCATTCGGGCACGGCTGCGGAGCTGCGTCTTCGCTTCCAGGGCTCCCCTCTCCCGACCACGACTTTCTTTCTCCACTCATCAAGGACAAGAAAACAGAACTCACCCACTTTCTTGGTCTCGATGAGAAGCTCTGCTCGAGCTCAATCGATCGAGTACTCATACGTGTTGAAAGAACTAATATTAATTCTTTAAGAACTGGATATGGATTTCTCTTGGGGCATGGCTTTTTTGTAGGGAAAATTTACGCATCAGCCTCGACCGGTACAGAAGGGGTTCTCTCAGATCCATCGGAAAACTACGCACAAGAGATATACAATATATCGCTGGATCCCCAGGATCCGTAGAATCGAAGGCGAATATTGAAAGTCATCATTTATTACCTATCCTTAAGTAGACATTTTGCCTGGGTATTTTGAAACCTAGTCTTCTCATAGCTTCGTCAAAGTAAACATACGAAGACCCTCTACCGACTTTTTTCGCTGATGCGCATGCATTCCAATGTGTACGGACAATATTTCTTTATTACTGAGTGTCCGACAAAGCTGTTGTGGTTTTTATTCACGTTGCCATTGTGATTCGTTGATAGGAGGAAAACAAGGACGGGTGGAACTTCGAAGGGAGCTAGCGGTGAGAGCCGTCAAAGGAGGGCTACTCGGGAAATTCATGCAAGACTGGAGATTCATGTAAGGGGCATATTCGAAATATTTACAAATAAGTAGAATGTTGTCCTCACTTGAGGGATTGTGCGCTCAACATCATGTACGATCAATTTACAGTTGTGATCGTGCCAGCGATCAAGCTGCAGGTACGTGGCTCGCGTGGTGATGTTGTGAGGCTGATGCTTGACGGGAAGTCTGACTAAGGCTATACCGCTGGCTCTACTAGGCATTCTGCCACCATCCTTAACGACGATATGGCTAACGGCTGCTGCATTGGAACATCAAGAATTAAGCTTCTGAGAATGCACCATTTGGCCATAATTTTGAAAGGGCTATTCATAAGTCATACCTTAAGCCTTGACACAAATTGTGATCAATTTGAAGTCGAAATGACTCGGATGCGACCTGCTATGTCTTTGCGACTATTCGAACAACCCCCCTAAAACCTTGAAGGCGCAAGCGATAAACACGTGGTGATACGAGATAAGGCGTCGGCAGCGCTTCGATATTCTAAGTCTGGAATGGTTGTATATTTGCAAGTTCGTTGAAATAGATGAAGAAACTATCGGGGCGACCCGCTTGGGTCGCGACATGAATTCCATGGGATTTCAGTCGCGGTTTTTACTGATAATCTCCTGGATGTCGTTGTGATAAACCCAATTTTAGAAGCAGTGATGACGATCTGGTCAGCGTTTTGATGTTCCTGGACCGTGCGTAGTCGGTGAGGGTGCTTCCGTGGCAGAAAACTATCCGCTCAAAGCCGAGACCGCACCGGAATCAAAACATTGCCACTTCTCGCAAAATCTCCGAAAATCATTACACCTCGGACAAAAGATATCGTGATTTTACAGCCAGGAGAGCATTTTCTCAAATCAATCAATCCAGCTACCCTTTTAAAACAATTGAACAATTGTGTACTGGGATTATCTGTCCTGGTGTGAAAGCCACTTAGATTATTGGCATATATGCAGGAGAAGACTCGTGTCGTAATTAGTTCCAGTCATGATCGCAACTTAATGTACAAGATGAGCTTTCTTTTCTTGCGCATAATTATTAGTATCAATCCCCTATGATCAACCAATCACCCCACTGAATTCTTCTGATACACCTACTCCACCAAAACGAAATTTGTGTTCCTGGGTACACCAGAGTATTCTTGCCAGTGTCCTTGTTGATATACCAAGTATTGACTTGATTAGGATGAATCGAACCCTTGATATCCTACTAGATTTGCTTGTTGAAACGAGTTTCTACCTCAATTGTTGGCATGATATACGCTTCTCCGGGTTTCTTGCCACCAGTTCGTGACCAAAAGCCGCTGGGTATCCGAGTGATGTACACAATTGAGGATTCAATACCCTGTAATGTCGAATTTGCCGATGGCAGTGTGTTGGGGCCGGCGAGCACGAAGACGTTGGGAAAGCCGTTACTTCATTAGCTGAAACCCTATTTCCGATAACCATGACTCGTTCGCTAGCGAAATCAATGTCTCGCCATTCTGACGTGTGGAAACATTGACCAGTGAAGTCTTTGAGAATTGGGAGATCGTCCAAGCCGTTGGGGATATTGAGGACACCCATGGCAGTCACAACGTAAGGAGCCTTAACCTCATAAAGCATGTCATGGACAATGCTACGATATGACAGAGTCCAGAGTGCTTGTTCTTCGGACCATTCAATGCTTATGCATTCTTGTCGCAATTTTATGTGAGATTTGAGGTCAAAGTGACAAGCGCAATTATGGATGTAGTCCAAGATCTCCTGCTGAGTGCCATATTTTGCAGACCAGTTAGGATTTTAGGAGAAGGAAAAGGGATGGTACTGCAAGAACATCGTCAGTCAATTCGAATATCGATTTCATTGGCTCAAGAACTTTGATTGGAATCTGCCCACGTCTGAAGGCACCTCGCAGCTTAAATTGGGATATTTGTTCTGAGGCTAGGTACCTCCGACATCGACCAACTTGACGTATATCTCGAAATTTTCGTGATTTAAAAGTCGTTTCAATTGCACTACCATTCCCACGACCGCGCCAATTATGGCAATTTTATCGGAAGGTGAAATATGCGACATGGTGCTGATGTTTGTATGCTCGAGGTTCCCATACGGCGCGGTTCATGTGTTGATCACCGGTCTTTCCTACGTTGAATTGAACCAGGCAAGATCGAATCCCCAGACATACGCAGAAGGAAAGGTGGCAGGTGTACGTGATGAAAGATGCAAAGAGGAAGCATGAGAGGCAAGGCTAGGAAACCCTGGTGGCTGAATTCCTTAAAAGTCATGTCTTGCTTTCGATTAGCGACCTCCATGGCAACGAGTGAATACATGATGCTGAAAGTGCAGTGTGGGGTTGCCGAAGAAGCAGATAAAGTTCCTGAGCAATACAGTGTCATCAATGAGAGGTCATTGGGCAAAAGCAAATTTAAGACCCACTTACGGGAGTGGCGTCGGTAGTGTTCTCACTGCTTTGTCGTGATTGGCCATTCTTTTCAGCCCCCACTCAGTGAAACATGTTTCGCCCGGACAGGGGGCACCGGCCAACACTTCGAACTTTCTACACAGCTCTTTCTGCTGCCTCTTCCACGTTGCTGCAAGCCGCTCTCGCAAATACGTACATCCACAGCGAAGCACGCTTTCTGCAGCACTCATGTCAATGGCTGTGCCGCTTTCTATTGACCATGATATGCTGTTTGAGAGGGACAATGAGGAAGAGGTCTAGATCCTTCATTTGTGCTGAACACAGTAAGCTTTACCATGAACAAAAAGTAAAAGGGCAGACCCATTCGGTATGACATTGCAGCTATGAAGTTTCCAACCACTCGAGTATTGTCATTACAAGACGAAAACACTTCTCGAAGAGGAGAAGTGCTGTTGGCTCTATTGGTCTTGAAATATTCTATTCGTCCGAGCAAGTGATATGAGTTGAGCATTCGAGCAGAACTACGATTGGTGGTCCACCATGCTGAATCTGATTCGCTCCATTCGACATAGCACCATAACAAAGACTACATCAGTCAGCCGGTACAATAGCACGGAGTAGATTGGGGGAAATGTTTTGGGAGATGCAGAGACGCCAATGAACCTAAGAGATGGAAAGACACTCGAATCTGGTTGGCAAAGGGATCTTTATAAGGAAGACCAACCTCTTCGGCTCAGTTCCCTCTCGACGTGAAAGCTCAGGACTGATTTAATTTAACGAAGTTGTTATCGCCACTTTTTCTAATCATGGCAACCACAGTTGCAGCCACAGATGAGGTCTATAGCCAAGTGAAGGATGCTTATAGCTATCGCTCCGAGCATGCCATCACCGAAGCCCTTAGCAAGAAGATTACAATTTCTCTCGGCTACGCGCTAGCAGACATGGCTGATGTACCTGTCGATGCATGCCAATATTGGAGAAGGCTGTAGGAATCCTCTTCTAATTGCCAGCTTGAAGAAGATCAGAGACATGAAGTGAACATGCCCGCTCTTTCTAACACGTTGAAGGGCGTAACGGTCGTTGACCTAGGAAGTGGTGGTGGTTTCGATTGCTTGCTTGCAAACAAAGTAGGTGGAGCCAACTGGAGAGGTTATTGGGCTTGACATAACTGAGGTATGCTAGGCAGTCCTGCCAGGTCTCTCACATTCCAAAATCCTTATTTATTCTTCGTGTAGAAAATGGTCACCCTCGCTCGCACTAACGCAATAAAAGTGGGAGCCACAAATCTTGAATTCATACACACCAATATAAACAAACTTCTTAGAAGATAATTCAGTCGACTGTGTTATGAGCATATGTGTGTTGAACCTTGTCCCAGAAGGTGATACGCTGTCAGTTATCAAGGAGATCTATCGCATACCGAAGCCGTGTGGTTGCCTGTAGTGAGTGACTTCTTAGCTCTGAAACCACTAACTCTGGAGATCAAACTTCCTTTTTGATATTGGTTTCGACGGTGAGTAAATCCGCTCATCTTGAAGATTTGACGCTCATCGTTACAGATGTCTTGTTGATCGACACCAAGAAAAATCCTGGCCTCTAAAAAGATGGCGAAACATCAAAGTCTGTAACCCCATGCTGTGCAGGTTCGTCCTGTGGTCTTGGCATAACACCGTCTGGTAGCAAGAACTCGACCATGATTTGAATGAATGGATCTGTAAGGACTTTTTCTCTTATTGCAATTGATACTAGATGACTGATCGTGAAAATCTTCCTTCCAAATATATGGCCATAAGTGGTGCGGCAAGACGAAATAGAATGATCCTCAAGTTTGCTTCGTTCTAGACCGTGACCTGGAAGCTCCGAGTAGCAACGCCTGTGCAGCTAGAGGTTGCTGCTAAATGGAATATGAATACGGCGGAAGTTTCTTCGAGTGGATACTGAAATGGCGAGGTAGATATACCGAGAAAGGAGTTCTCGTAGCAGTACATTTATTGTTGCATCAACTGTACATGTTTCTCCGGGTCTGTGTCGAAAACCTTTCACTCAAAATCTACGGCATGAATCCATTTTTAGTTGGTAAGGAGTTACTAAAGGATATTGAATCCTTCTATAATTCAATATCAAATGGCACAAAGGGCAAAACCACCAAAGCAACAACCTCGCTCGAGTTGCTTCAGGATAAAGGACGAACACCTCAGCTCCGGGGACCATGATCTCTTTTACTGATATCAGTATAGTAATGCTGATATCCACTCAGCAAACAGCTATGCCAAACACATCCTTTCCATAACTCTTCTTCCAATCCAAAATATAAGCCCACCCCGACCGGCTCGCACCACAGGTGAGATCAAGTAGCCCATTGAAATCATCGACTTCTTGGCCATAGCAGGTGTCTGACGCCCGCTATTTGAAACACAAGCCAGTCAGTCTTTCTTGTGCTATTTGCAACAGGTGTGGGAAACATCGTCTTGTAACTATAATAATAAGCCATGCTCGCCCCAGCCGTTGAAATCACATGCCCCGAGAACCGGTTTTCTTTATCACACCAAGCCCGCAAAGCCTAACAAGCACTGCTAAAATCCGGACCATTAAATCTGTATCCTTTGCAGTAGATCTGGGGGCTTGGTAAGACACGAACTTCAAGCGAGGAAGTAGTATTAGCGGGTTCTGAGAGGAGGTAAGGCTCTCTGTTGGCTTTGCCTGCATTATCGATAGTTATGGCCTAGACACCATCTGGGTGGTTTGCGGGGAGGGAGAAGCCGGCTTGGAGAGGTTGCTTGGCTAGAATGGCGAGGAAGAGGAGAGTGGTTCGGATATTCATGGTGATTGGAATGTATGTATATGTTGCAGAGTTTTAAAACAGTTTGACACCTTTTCAGTACTTGAAGAGATTGAAATGCTTTTCCAGTTGATAAAACTCCTGTTTCAGAGAAGGGAGGTGGAAACCTTTTATCTCTTGAGCTCGTCCTTTACCACTGTGTCTGAATAATTATATTGATTTTCCCTGTGAGATCAGGTTAACAAGGAGTGTTCCAAGATTGTATATATTTTCAATTAATATTGAAAAATTGGTAGAATTCGGTGAGCAAATCCAGGCATTGCTTTCTCAATGATACATAAATTCTTATCTCGTCTTACTTTGGAAATAATTCAATGACACTCGCTTACAGTTGATGACATTGTCTTCGTGGTCTATTCGCGGAACTATGACGAAAAGGAGGTAATACAAAGTCTTTCTTATGTTAAAGTAAGGAAAGTAGAAAAATTTAAATTCTTTTATTGATTAAGTAGAATTCTGTGTCAGTACTTTGGGAAGCTCCGTATATTTAGACCACGCTTCCAGTAGTGGTCGGAGATGCTCGGCCTCAAAATTGACACTGAACTTCAAGAACATGAGACTTCTGACTTGAGCCTCATGCTGACACTTGGTGCAACTCTCTCAAAAGTGCACTCTACTTATGCGAAGGATTCTCCAACCTTTTTGTACAACAGAAATAAATTTAAATGGTAAGGGCACTGTGTCCCTGTACCCAGCGATGGTCTGACCTATCAGCGTTCTCATATGCCACATTTTTACCGTATCTGGTTAACTACTGGCTCGTGCGCACATCCCCCTTGTAGAAGTATTGTATTGCTTGCGTCTCAACTCCTTCCTACATCAAACGAATCCCAACACATAAAATTTGCTAGTTGCGCCATCGAACGACAAACCGTCGGGAAAATGAGTAGTGACACCCCAGTATTCCAAACGGGCAATGCTGTAACGGACCCTTTGGAGGCAGAGGTAAGTACTCATGAAGCTGGGGCCTGGAAATTTGTGCAACATTAATTGATGATTTGTGACCAGCGAACCCGATTGCGTCGCAATCAGCGCAATTCACGTGCTCGGAAGCAGGCGTATGTCCAGGACTTGGAAAGGCGATGGCAAGAATGTGTAGAGCTTGGTGCACAAGCTACCACAAGAATGCAACAGGAGGCTCGAAAAGTCCAAGAAGAAAACAGACTTCTTCGTGTAGTGTTGCGAGAGCAAGGCTTTAACGACATCACGTTACAGCACGCTATTGAAAAAGCCAGACTATCAGAGGGATTGAATGTTCAAACGCAGCGCGGGGCTCGAACGGCTTGCGAGGCAGCAGCAATGAGCGGAGCATGTCCACCATCCAGCAACTGTAGAAGTGCTGTGAGGACCGATGTCAGCATTCCCAGCGCTCAATCTTCTTTGCCAATGCCCCCGATAGTGAATCCAACTTCCCTGGTCGATCAAGGGAACCTTTCTCAGACCATGGATCTGTACAATTGGCTTGATGATCTGTGCCAGATCAAAGATGCGCTTGGCGTAGAGGCCGGTTATGTATGAACTTCCCGCCCTTGAGATCTTAATATTCCCGAATTTCTAACACCAGTATTTTCAAGAACCTTGTCGATGATCTCGGAGCTCAGAATTTTACCAACTTCAACACCATTCCCTTGCAGCCCCTCGAAACTTTTGGCATCGATCAGCAAATTGGTGTCACAGAACTACCCAGTCAAGTATGGCCGACTAATGAGTCTTATCTTCTCAATGACATGACTGATACTTTGTGGGCAATTCCTCCTGAGAATCAAAATGCCTGAGGAGTTGGGATTATGGAACATGTCACTTCTATTTACAAGCACTACGTGAGGCTATAGTGTTCTTTTCGGAGGCTTTGTTTCAGCTCATAAGGTTGACAAAACATTGCAATGTGGAAACTTGATGCCCAGCAGTCTGGGTCCAGGATACACTGCTTATGTTGGGTTCACGGGCGTTCCGATGACCGCGGTGGTACTCATCAAGGATATATGTGATACAACGAGATTCATACTTCTTCCTCCAAAAGCCGAAGCGATCGCCATTCAACATCACTTCGGAAATCGAAAATTGTCAACGACACAGTCAGATATAATGACAAGTCTGCTTCCGACCCTGTCTCGTAGTTGTGCGATCTTGAAGCAAATTTTACATTTCATTCTCGCGAGGAGGAAAACGCGACGCCACAGCAACAATTTTGAAGTAAATGCCAGCTTTCGGATACTTTTGAGGTCTCTCGGATCCTCTTCGGGAAGCTTGTTCGGAACCCCTCTTCAGATCTTCATAAGCCACGCAGTTCCGACGAATCAGCGAAGAGCGATGACAGTATTAAAACTTTTCGCAGCAGCACCATTGCAGGTACTCTTATATTCCTAAGCATTTACTACGACGGTGAATCACAAGATGCTAGCCATAGGGACTATGGAGTGCAATGCTGACCCCGAAACGGTGATCTACGAAAAGCGATATTTAAATGCTCGAATTAGACGTCTTCTCCCGAGCCATCACCTCGTAGCTTCTGCACCCCACCTACCTTAATATTAACTCCCACAGCCGCCTTCTTTATTTTGCTTTTCTCAAGCCATCAATGCGAGTTGGATGTCAGCCACATGGTAGCAAAGATTGAGGCGTCTGCCTCCGAACGGCCAAAAGAAGAAACGGTCAGTGAGCCGACTCGCAATCCTGCACCCCCTCCTGATGGAGGATACGGTTGGGTATGCATCTTCGGCCAGTTCTTGATAAATGGCTTCACGTGGGGTGTGGTTGCGGTAAGTGCTCCCCGGGTTTTATGCAGTTTGCCCGAGACTGATTCATGACTTATCTGTAGAGTTATGGTGTTTACCTCGCCTTTTACCTGTCACACGATTTATTCCCTGGAGGCAAACCCTTAGATTTTGCTTTTATTGGAGGCTTCAATTTCGCAGTCGCTCTACTTGTGGCGCCTTTTGCGACTCTTTTGACGAGCCTCTATGGCGTTCGAGCACCAATGTTCATAGGCGTGGTCTTGCTTCCAAGCGGATTTATTGGAGCTTCGTTCGCAACCAAGATCTGGCATCTGTACCTCTCTCAAGGCGTCTGCATCGGGCTTGCTGTTGATCTGATATACATCCCAGCGACGGCGGTAATTCCTCAGTGGTTCTCGAAGAAAAGAAGCCTAGCAAATGGCATTTGCTCAGCGGGTTCGGGCATTGGAGGACTTGTTGTGTGTTTTTCAACTGAAGGCATGATCAGGGCAGTGGGTTTGGCATGGGCCTTGAGAATCACTGCTATTGGAGTGTTCTTCATCAACCTTATCGCCACGCTCTTGATACGTTCCCGAAACAAGGAAATTCATCCCGATCTTAGGATGTTCAATTTCCATCTTCTGGGCGATTATCATGTTCAACTTCTTCTAGCATGGAGTTTTGTGATGATGTTCGGATATATAACTCTCATGTTCTCATTATCAGATTATGCACTGGCTATTGGCCGATCGGATTCGGACTCTGCCACGGTCGCCGCCATTCTCAACCTTGGTTGTGCCTGTGGCCGTCCCCTGATCGGATATGCAAGTGACCGCTGGGGTCGAGTCGAAGTGGCTGGAATTCTTACTTTTGCGACTGGATTCTTAGTCTTTGTTCTCTGGGTGCCAGCAACAATTTTCAGCGTGCTCTTGGTCTTTGCGTTCATTAGTGGGGGAATCTTGGGAATTTTCTGGGCAGTAAGTGAAATATAATTTCCAGCAGAAGGTTGATCTTACGCAATATTTGACTAATCATGTTCTAAACCAGGCAATTGGCCCGCTCGCCGCGGATATTGTAGGACTGAAAGAACTGCCGGCGTTCCTTTCAATTGCATGGCTCTCGGTTGTGATACCAAGTGCAGGTAGGATACATTCACACTCGAGCGAGCCTTCCCAGCTAAGAAGTTTGCAGTTGCAGAAGTTATCGCTTTAGAATTGAGAAAGCCTCAGCTTGGCAAGCGAAGCTATGTATATGCTCAAACCTTTGCTGGACTATCGTATATCGTGGCAAGTTTCCTCATGTTCGAACTTTGGCGATCACGACGTATGGCGAATCCAAGACTCGAAGTCGACAGCGAATCTAGCGAGTCCTCGTAAACACTGTCCTAAAGCAAATAATCACGCACAATGGAAGCGCACAGTTCCATAGGCCTGAACGCCATGCAATTGCCAAACGTCAGAGACACCTTGTCTTTGCGAAAGCGAGGCCTCCTACTTTCAGTCCTTCTCCTAGTCCGAAAGGAGCTGATGACAACACAGCAATTTCTAGATCAGGACCCGAAGTGAGGAAATTATAGATGAAAAGCTTGGCCACTAAATTTCTGCAGCAAATGTCTCGTAGGGCACATGCACAATTATCTTATCGTTGTCAGATCCCCCGCAAATTGAACGGGAAGGTTCCCCGTCCCGCTCCCGCCGCCCCCAGTCACCCCCCCTCCCCCCTGCCACGCTAATGGTGACAGTGATGGCGACGCAGGGGCCTCCACAACAGGCATTGTACAACTGTGAGAAAGATCTTCATTCGTCGGAAAGGGCTCTTTGATGGATGGTTGAACTCGACTGGCTCAAGACGTTGAGGCAGAACATGGTTTTCGATGTCTAGACCTTAAGAGATGTATCGGGGAACTTCTCAAATCCCAATCATTGATTCATCTTGTCACTCTCAATATCGCAAGCGAGGTCCTGATCCCTTCAAATTCCAAAAGACCCTTTAGGATCTTCATGCATTATCACAAGATACCTTGATGCAGGTAACCTATTCTAGGATTCTGGGTATGAGTTTGTTTCAATGAGACGCTAAAGTATCCAGGGAAGCTTCAGACCTCTTGTGGAACACTCTGCCAAGCAACTCGATCTATAGCAAGTTACCAAGTGCATTCCAAAGAAGGGAAAGGCACGTATCTTCAACTTGCATCCTTTGCTCAGTCAATCTGATATTTTCGTGCCTCGATTTCGAAATTTTGCTCAATTGATGGAAGGTTGTTTACCGGATGGCTTGCTTGGGGCGAACGAAAGGGAAAACTTATGACAACCAAACACCTTTTTGGAGGAAACATAGGGTACGAAAGAGAAGATGGTGAATGGCAGATGAGTGTTCGCGCGAGTATTGTTCATTTAGACGATAAAATCCTCTCGTTCAGATAGTTGGGCAACTTTATAATAACTTTTTCTTGTGTAGGATATGTGAACACACTTTGGTACATCGATGTAAAGATCACTCATACTTGCCTTGATATTTGAGTAGAAACATGAAGCGCATTTTATATCTTCCACTCGAATGACGACTTCAAGTTCCAATGTCTTCAGAAGATATCCAACAACAATCGGGTATTATATACTGCACAGATTGATACGATTCTCAAACAAATTAGTATTTATCAATTCTTTAGCACTTGGCATACGTCAGTTAGATACAATAATATTAACAGGCTACAAAAAAGATCAAGAACCATTACAAGCACTTTTGCCTCCATCAAGTGGATTTCCAATAGAGATTCCCGAGTACTTCAAATGCGCGGCGTTGATCCCGATGCCGTTCGCACCGATCCCAGTTCCCCTGACAGAATTATTACAATCCTACACTTATCAGTAAACCGCCATAAATCCGATTGAAAGGGCAGTTTCTAGACTTACCGCTGGCTCCTGCCCTGAGCACTGCACAGTCGACGATGCGCCAGCCGGTTCATTCTCCCAGAACTCGGTTGAATGATGACGATACCCGTCTGCAACCGTAATGGTCTGCGGTACGCCGTCATTACCATGCGTCACTCTGAACATCTTCCCAGGCGGCAACACCGCATCGATCATATTTGCCCATGCAGGATTTCCGGTCCGCGGCTGCCCGAATGTGTAAGTTGTGATATTCATCCCTAAGCTCGCGCTCGCCATGGACGCCGATGCGAGAGCGGCGAGTGATGCACCGAGGGAGTGCCCAGTCACGGCGAGGGTGTAGCCTGGGTTAGCAGTCATCTGGGTGTTGATTGCAGCGAGGACCTCGGTGGAGGCGGAGTTCCATGCTTTGAGGTAGCCTTCGTGGACCTTGCACGAATCTATTAGCACCATTGTGTCAAGGTGGAGGTCAATAGGGATTAATTCTCACTTGACAGCCAGCACAATCTGTAATTCCCACAGAAGTATACGCAATCAACGTTTGATCGAAATCCGTGGCGAAGTCTGGGATGTTATTCGTGCCTCGGAACGCGAGAACTAGTTCCTTTGCTGCGTCGTCTCTGAAAAGGTACGCTTGTGTGTTCGTGGAGGCGATGTTGAAGAACTTTGCTACTATTGCTCCATTAGGTGGTGTTGGACAGTTGTCTGCATATGATGCGGCGGAGAATTTTGTGTAGCGGACGAATCTGGCATATAGTTCATCACTGACTGTTGAAAGTTCTATAAGTAGCACACTACTGGGGTGTTGCTAGAATGAGACTAACCTTGGGGGTTTGCAGCTAGTGCAAATTCTGAGAGCAACAAAAGGCCAAACTGGAAAGCGAATGAGAACGAATTCGAAGACACCATAACGACTGAGTACTTTCAAAGTATCTCCGTGCGCTGTTGGTATTGGGAGGAAATTGTACTGCTAGAACAGTCTGATATTTTATGTCCCCTATCAACTATCCTTCACTACTTAAGCACTCTATCCCCCTCCTCATTTCAAGTCACCTGGGAAAATAATCTCGTACAATCTCGTAACATCTCGCGATCCTTCACACGGCAGATCAAAAACCATCGCATCAAGCCCCCAGATCTGTTCTCGTCTCAACACACCCCTTGCCAGTCAAGAACTACCCCCCGCTTGCAAGCCTAGGTGCTAAGGTTCATCATAGGATCCCCTGTCGAGATGCTATCGGCATATGAGAAATCGGACGGCGTGTCGTGATAGCTAGGTGACGGGATGATTTCTCGGGGATATTCCAAGGTCTGATAGTGGTGCTGAAACGGAACGACGCCAAAGAATCTCGCATGGCTTACGGTGTTGAGACACCGTACTGTATTAACTCGACAACAACGTTTTTTCCTGCAGTTCTCGCTTGTGGGACACGGGTTCGACAGGGTGTTTCTAGGCTCTTGAGTGGTACGAAGAGCCTTTCTCATGGGCGAAGCAAGATCCAACGCCCGAGCGCATCCCAGGCTTTGCAGCCCCCGAACACCGATTTTAGCCACTCACGTAGCTGGATCAACCCTTTGGCGGGAACAAGAGAGGACAGGAGAAAAAACATCGCTGTTGAGGTACTACTTGTAGCATGAGATACCGAGGTATAGGGCGCTATATGAGATAAAGCGGGGTTATGAGCCTACCGACAAAAGTCTATGTTTTCAGGGTCTAATACGAGGAACTTCACATTTCAACATCACAAAAAAATGCAAGTGAGTAGATAGAAAGTATGTTCTTTTTAACTTGACTATAAACTTATTATCTCTTATATATATATAAAGAAACAAATCTATTTTTCGAATTTCTAAGCGTACATATACCCAATTGTAGGCTTCTTAACATCAACGGCAGTCGTAAACGAACAATGACCAACACCTTTGTTATCTTGGCTAACTTCTCCCCACATGACTGGAAAGAGAGCAACTTCAGTGTCTTCTTCCGGCGGGTGGCAGAGAGCACTAATCGCAGCACTACAGGTCGAGGCCATTGGCATCTTACCACTGTATCGCCTTGCACCTAGGGCAATCAGGGCTATAATGAGGACAAGTCCGATGATTATAGCTGTAAAAGTCCATTAGCTCTGAAATACGATGTTGGAAAAGAATTACGTGCAAGTCAATATTGCAACACAGCTGAATCCTGAAGTGATGTACCGGTTTGCCGCCTGCTCTACTCCATTCGAGAAATAGCGATCAATACATATGACAAAAATACTCTGAGAGACCGTCCAGTGTAGGATACCAACAGTAATCATGAGAGGGACTCCGTATTTTGCAGGCATTGAAACGAAGTAGGTTGACCGTTGAATACCCTGCGGTGATGTTACCCTTAACGTTTTCCGAGTCTCCGCATATCTAGCTAATTCATCAGAAACAAGAAACGTCGAAAGAACGGAATTGTATAATAGATATGTGCAAGATATGAAGAACTGCCAACTATTGTCGAATAATACGTTCTTATATATAGTTGAGACCTTGTTCTGGAGAAGAATTAATAATCTAATAGATAGGAGTTCTTAGATCAGCTCACCCCAGCATGTATAAAATCTGAAATTGACTTTGAATTTACAGCTCCGAACCCCATGCTCAGAACATAGCCCATTGAAGGCATGCTTCCAAAGGAAGTCTCAAAAAACCGTAAACCATTCTGAAGTTCAACGGCAGCAGCTACAATCAGAGCAAAAGAGCTGAACTTCTTTAGCACTTCAAGTTCCATAAATAGAATCACTGGTCGACTTACAGTGCAAGACATACGGCCCACCTTTTCCAACTTGCAGCAAAAATCCAGCGAGTTGGATGGACGTCCCATCTCGTTGGTTGTAGATCTTGCCAGTGCTTTTTGTTTGTCCGAATCATTTGTTGGGAAAGTATGCCCACATTTCTTGTTGTTCCATCTGGATCTTGGAGAAATGAACATAAGGCGTCGCCCAAAACCGAAAGGGGTGGATCCTGGTCCCGTGAATAGCAGATTGTAGTATATATAATACAGCCGAGCTTAATGAAGTTGAAAACGCATACAACTTTTTATCAAATCAGAACAAACTTGTGATACAACATGGAACAAGGCTTACTGATCATGATAGATAGAGAGTACTCGACTGAGCATAGATCATTCGTGGAGATCTGACTACTCAGGCAATAATCAATTTTCTGGCCCACCATGCTCCAATTGGCAACCTTTTCTGCTCTCTCTGTAGCACCACCAGGGAAGTTAACAAGATCTAGCTTCGTGCTATCGAAATCGTTTCCCACTCCCAAATACCAGCCTGTTTTCCATGGATCTTCACTTCCAGACATCCCATACGCAAAAAGGGAGTTGTTAGTTGTTGACAATTCTGAAGTCACAAAAATAACATCTGATCGATTCCCAAATAAATCTGTGTATTGCAGAAGGCAAGTGAGGGTGTCTTCCTTGTTGAATAAAGTTGAATTGTGGGCGTTGCGCTGCATGTAATGAATCCACTTATCGAGATCCATTGGAGTATTTACCCATTGACTAAGAATTTCAATGTTCAATGAAACGAGCCCCGATGTTGCGCTTTCAATTGAAGCCAACGTTGCGGTTGAATTCCATGAACTCCCATTTAGGAAGGTGGGATCAACTGTGATAAACCCGTATGAATTGGTCCCGATGGTAGGAACAATCGCAGAGTTGAACCTTCAAATATAAGGCTTCCTCTCAATGCACTGCTTAAAACAAGAGGATTAACTTACAAGAAATGCAATGGTACCGATGAGAGGCCCAGTATGACCCAAGCAATCCGCCTCTGAGGCGCTACGCTGCGCCAATTTCGAATGCTGGGGACACCAATATCCAACCAACGCCGCTCTCTGTGTGCTTTATTGACCTCTTTTCGAGTAGGAGAGACAAGCAGTTGCATACAGAGGTTTGAAGAGCTGAACAATAGCGTACTAAGTATGTTGATCACGAGATGAAGTCTAGTACTCAGTTGCTGACTCGTCTTGCAGTCCCCCTGGTATATCCTACCTAAGTCTCCTGTAGTCTTCCACCGGGTTGCGAAAGCGATGGTTGCAGAGACATTGATAACGAGTACCGTTCCTGCAATAATGCAGCAAGTCGCCAATAAAACCTCCCTGCGCGAACGCCAGATGCGAAACGTCTTAGCTCTGGGGTTGTTGGGGTCGACTTCCGGGAACCACGGCGACAAGAATTTCTTGGATGCAAAGCGAACATCGAAGGCTTGTGATGAGAGCAACAGAGGCTGAGCCTCTGCGTAGGAACTGTGTTGGGAAGTTTCAGAGGTACTCTCATTAGTTTCTGAGTTTTCGATGTCGAAAGCTTCTTGGGACAATTTCGAATTTGGCTGGAGTTCTATCAATGGTTGCTCTCGCCAACTAAAAGATAAAAGATCAATTTCCAACTTTGACGGCAGATGGGCACGGGACTGACATCGTGGAATCAAATAGTCTATTACTGCTAGCTGCAACATCCATATCGCCGATTGTGATCTGTCGCTGCGTACATAGGAGCAATGTAAATCCCAAGAATATATGGATCGGTAAGGTCGATAAATGGTGTCCTTCGCATCGAATCAAAAACAAAAAGAAAGAAGTAACGAAAGTTGTTTTCTCTCTTCTATCATGTGGGGTTCCGCATCCTGAGTCATATATGAAGGACGCCTGAATCTTGCTCGATGTCCTGTAAGTTGCCTGGGAGGGCTGAAGGCCCTTGAGTACCCTGAAGAACATCACCATGCCCCCCTACCAGTCGGCCTAGCAAATCACGACCTCTTTCAGGGCACTGGGACCTTGTCCCAGTGTTGGACCCACTGCGGGGCTGTCCCTCAACCACTCAGGCTGTCTCACGGCTTCTGACCTCAGTAAGAACATCATCGTACGCGCCTGCTGAGGATGCCGCCAACTTCTTTCATAGTGGCTGTGTGTCAAGGCGCGTGCCCACGCAGACACGACATCAGGGGGCGTATTGTACTATGTTTCGAGTATAACCTTGCAAGAGCGACTGGAATACGCCCGTATTTTCAGGGGTTATAATGTGGCAATGCTCCCCATCAAAGCACCTGTCGACTCGTGCATCGCCTTCTTCTGCCTTGCACTTTATAGAAAAATACGACGAAGACAAGGTCCCTACAAGTGGTTATTTTGCAAGCAAACAGGCAGACAGGACTCTCGAGATGAGTTCTGATAGCAGAGGTCGTGAATTTATACTTCGTGGTAGAGGTCACAATGTTGGGACCCTGGCTTTAGGGGCCACAAGAGAAGGAGCCCTTTTCGGGACCTTCGTGAGGAGACCTAAGCAAAAGCGGCAGGGTCACGTGAGTAAAAGAAGAGGTAACGATTTACCGTTATTTCAAAAATATTAGGAATAACTAATAATAAACCCTTTATAAGCTTATCTTATAATAAGACTTTTTTTCTTTTTAATTAATTTATAGATTAAATAATATTATTTCTTTTAAGTTAGATTTATATAACCTTTATATTTTATTCTAGCTTATTTTACTTTAGTTTTGTTTATCTAATAAAATATACTTAAAAATAAACGATTAAATATATATAAACTATATTTAGAGACAGAAAAAAGAAAGATATTTACTTATACTATATTAAAATACAAAGGGGGCTTAATATATCAGATTCCTTGTGGCTTGTAAGCGAACAAGCGGATCAAGAAGTAGAGTTAGATCTAACTAGGATATGATAGGGGTGGAAAAGCGAGATGATTCCTGCAAGCGACGGACGCTCTCACCCTAACCAAGGAAATTTAGGGAAAGTAACGAGCAACCAGCTCATTAGAGAATTGAAATTTCAGACAAACATGTTCATACGAACCTTGATTTTACGATACAGTTAATCCTTGAATTGTTTTATCAAAAAGCTGCTAAATCTTTCGTGTAAAATACGAACAGTGAGCAGTCGTAAATACTAATCCTGAAATGGGACAAGCCTACCTGAAGAATCAACGTGAATGCTTGAGCTACCTTCACACGTTCCCGTGAAAAGACAACTTTAACGCCATACAATTTTCCAGAGATATTGAACAGCAATCGGGTATCATTCTCGCCCTATCTATTTTAATTCAACTAGTAAAGAAAACCACCAGAAATCCCACCCAGCTCCCCACCACTCCCACCGCCGAGTAAGAACTCGTAAACATCAACGGCAAGAACTCAAACGTCTTGCCCCATATCATCTGATGCAATAAGCTACAATACAAAATTAGTGGTATGCTAACTGCGATATACAGTAAGCTAAATCTATCTAGCAAGAAGATTCGTGATCTGTTGCTAGCAGGAGCAAGCCTGTCGAAAGCGAGAAGGAAAAGAACGAGCCAGAAGATGGTGTAGACTGTTTTGATGGGGAATTCCGCGGCTGTAAAGAGTAGAGGGAAGAGAGAGACGTGGCCGGCGACCGCAAGAGGGCGGAATGCACCGAGGTAGCGGCGGTCTTTAAGGGCGATGAGACTGAATGGGATGATGACTATGAGTATAGCTTTCTCGTGAACGTGCCAGCCGAATAGGAAGGAGGCGTAGCCGCAGAGGGTGACAGCACCGATGAAGGTATCCCAGGTTGGGTCGAAGAAGAGCTTGATTAGCGGGATGATTTGGAAGAAGAGGGTGAGCACGAAAGTCATTCGTGCGGTGATCTCAGGGAGAACGGCGAATGCCGTGTCGCCGACGAGACCTCTGGTGACGCTTTTGACGGCTTCTTGGTTGACTGCTAGACCAAGCCGTGGGGCAACTGCATCTTTGTTAGTCTCTCGCTCTGAAATATCCGATAAATTGCTATAAAATAGTCTTCGAAAAACTTACCATAAATCATAACTCGATCAACGAACGAATAGATTGCCCATATATTTGGCGCCCAATATGCATGACAAAGTCCTCTTGAAAATGGAAACAGTCTAGCAAATAGTTGAGGCATCTGGCCCCAAGATGCGAATGGTCCAAATGCGGCTCCGAATATTGTTATGATTCCCAATCCCAATTTGATGCAGTTACCGATCCTAATGTGGAAGATAGATTTTGATCCCAAGCAATATGCGCGTAGTAAATAGACGAAATATGCTGGTGCAAGATATAGGTAGATGTGCTTGAAACATAGCAGAGCCGCAAACAGCATTCCACTTGCAAGTGTGGTTGACTTCTTCCTTGCGAGAACGAGTGATAGTATCAAGAGGCCATACATCATGCCATTGTATTGGAAGTGGATATGATCAATGATCAAAAGACCTGGAGAGAGGAGGACCGAGAGAGCTGCAGCGTGAGAAGGACGCTTTAGAGCTTGTGGGGCAGATTGAACGAAGCTTCCTGGAGTCAGCTGGATTCAATCCATATATTTAGAAATACCCACAGATATAGCGCGTATACCAGGACCAGCTCTGTAATTATAACACTCGCGCGTTGAAAATATATTGTCTGCCAGCTGTCATACTCCAGATTATAGACCTTCAACATCTCTGGGTCCACCGCTTTTGCGAATTGTGACAGGATCCATTCAAACCCTGCGAAGAAAGGAGGATAATCGAGAGTCCATTCTGAAGTCTTTTCGTAGTACCATTCTTGGACTGGTAAGCTGTTTGTGATCGCCAGCCAATTCCTGTGAACCTCGAAATCTGTTGATTTGCTACAATTGTTAGCAATTGCGCATAGTCATGTAGCTAGTACATACTATGCAGGAAACAGAAGCACTTTGAAAGCGGTGGCCACAACCGCACATTGCGCTATCGAAGGATACAGGTCTGCCATGGCGCCATCTCCAAGTGAAGCTGTAGTGAAGCGTTCCTGGTGTTTTCAGACTACGGAGTCAAGAAATGCCCGACGACGCGCTAGCGACTAGGATTACAACATGATCTCATTGGACGAGAGCGCAGCTCCAAACACCTCGTACCTTTGTTGTAAATACCATGGACGCAGCATTCATGCCAACAGAAGTCGTAGTCAAGCATTTCGTCTATCATAAATTTACTCTCGATTTCGGCCCTTCGATTCTCGGTCTGGGAAAACCACTGCGGAATTTTTTGATTGGGGCAGCTGTCATCTACTGCGTTACGGATATTTTCAGATCGGCCGTGCAAGCTGTCCTTAAGAGCCGGGGCAGTACAGAGAGATAGAATACCCAGTACAGCCAGAGTGTCTTTCCGCGCAGGATTCGGAGCAGCATACATGTACACTACAGCTCTTGCATGCACCTTTCTTCACTTCAATTGTTAGGTTGAAGCTTTGAATTTCTTCGCAATCATGTATTTCTCCCCTGTATCTCTTTCTTTGGCGTCGGCCTTCTTCTTTGCTTCGGCGCATGCTACGTATCTCAATAATGACTTGAGTTTTGGCCATAATGGCAAGTAAGTTTTATCCTGGAAGTATTTCTGCTTCTTTTACTGACGAATTGACAGGATATCACCCAATATGCGAGCAGTGCCAAACTGGCATCTCATGGGAAAGCCCAATCCACCAGAAATCCTCTCGAATAAATTAGTCCTTACCCCGCCAGTACCGGGAAATCAAAGAGGAGCAGCATGGACGGAGAAGAGTCTACAGCACTCATTATGGAACGTAGATGTGGACTTTCGCGCGACGGGCCCAGAAAGAGGGGGAGGGAATTTCAATATATGGTATGTGAGGAATGGGAGAGAAGAAATTGGCACGAGTAGCATATATACGGCTGGGCGATTTGATGGGCTAGCACTGGTTATAGATCAGTATGCTGGATCGGTACGTCTATGCTCTTTCTCCAATTCCTCCTTTCCGAAGACTAATATATCATTCAGGGCGGTTTCATCCGTGGCTTCCTCAACGACGGCAGCACCGAATACAAATCCCATCACAGCGTCGACTCCCTAGCTTTCGGCCACTGCACCTACTCTTACCGCAACCTCGGACGACCCTCCCGTCTCGCAATCCGTCAAGGCCCCGACACCTTCCGCGTCGAAGTAGACGGCAAGCTCTGCTTCGATTCCCCCAAGATAAAACTCCCAGTAGGAAACTACATCGGTATAACAGCCGCATCAGCAGAAAACCCTGATTCCTTCGAAGTCTTCAAGGTCGTAACAACAACAGATAGTCACGTCCCAGACGTAGTAGGTCATTCCCAAGAACCATACGTAAAAGATATTCACGGCGCTCCTTCGCACCACGAAGAAGTGAAAAGAGACGAACACAGCCAACAACAAGTTCAAAATCAACAACATGGAGACATTCCAAGTTACAGCGAAGACGCACCAGCATCACAATACCACTCCTCCGCCGAACAATTCGCCGACCTCCACAACAGGCTCCAACTAATGATGAAACACATCAGCACCCTAAACCGCGACCTGCAAACCTACCAAACCCTAGCAGCCGAACGTCACGACAGCCTCATGACGCGCATTCACGCTATCGAAGCGAGTGTCAAAGTGCAAGAAGGAAATCCTCACATTATGAGAGATATTCAGTCAGATGTTAGACAGACTAAGGCGGATTTGCATAATGCTCTTGATGCGCATGTTGCAGGGCTGAAGACGGCGGTTAGAGATAGTCATCATAGTGTTCTTGGGACGCTGGCGAGGAGTGGGACGGGGCTGGGGAAGTTTGTGCTTGTGGTGATTTTGAGTCAGGTGGTTGTGGTGGGTGCTTACGTGATATATAAGAGGAGGAAGAGTGGAGGGCATATGAAGTATTTGTGAAGTGTCGAGAGGGGAAGGGGACGGATGGGGAACTGTACAGTATCATATTTCCTTGAATGAATGCTGGTATTCGATACAGCATATGAGGTAGGAGCGATTGATGACGGGATACCAAATGAAAGAATACACAAAATTTTTGAATTTCGTTTCCACAAGATTACTTGCTTGAGTGAGTTTGCTAGGTCGTCAAAAGCACTCAGTATTTTGTTTCTGAGCTCGTGATCGCGGGGTAGATCGCTTTTGTTGTAATTTCCGAATCCGAATGATATCCTGGGCGTTCCCCGGATTTCTTCCAGAAGGTAAAATTTCAAACATGTGAAAGCCGATCCCATGTGACACAATAACTGGAAGAGAACTCGGCAAAGCAAACTCATCAAGCGAGAACTCTCTTCTGAAATGCAGCACAGATTCAGAGGAAAACAAAAGCTTTCATAGACAGATGCAAGAAAAAGGTGGATTCATGTTCATGTTCGAATTTCATCTCATCAAATTTTGGTCCTAAAGTCCTACTCCTTAGGAAGTTCCGCTTCCAACGCCTATATACACGCTTCACCAATCCCAACCATATCTTACAATCCCCATCATTAAAATTAAATATAGCTTACCTTGACCCCCATGCCAGCAGTCTTCAATACCTTCTCCCAAGCCTTTTTGACTCGTTCTCGGACACCATTCCTACTAAACAAGACCAAAAACCCCACCAAAAACGCCAGCATCTGCAGCAAAAACATCGGTTTCGTCCTGAATCCCCCAATCATACCTTCCATTATCAGCTTCTTGATATTCGTTATTATATTTGCTGCTCTTGAGATCATCGTTGATGGTGGTGCTGGCTTTCGGGTAGGGGGCCGGGCGGTAGGAGAGTGGGAGGTTTTTTGAGAGGGGGTGGGCTTGCGTGTTGATGAGGAGGAGGATTTGATTGATGGGGCCTTTCCCCCAACACTTCTTGCAGTTCCGGGTCGTGACTCTTCAACCCCATAATCAACCTCACTCCCCTCTCTTCTCTTCCTCTCCTCATCCTCCCTCCTGCGTTCCCTCTCTTCATTCTCCACTCGTCTCCGTCTAGCATCCTCAATATCCTTCTTCAACTGCTCCTCCTGATACAGTCTTTCTTCTCTTTCCCTCTTCTCACTCTCGTGTTGTTCGTCTTGCAAGGATTGCAGGGCCTGCAGGAAGGCTTCGCGGCGCTCTTCGTCGAGGACGGAGGAGATGGTGATGAATTCTCGGGCATAGTCCCATTCGTTGTTGCGGAGGAGGACGTGGAGAGTGTAGAGTTCAAGGATTTTGACGCGGGCGTTGAGGTCGCGGGGGGTGTCGGTGCCGCTATTTTTGTGGGGGCTTTGGTTGCGTGAACGGTGTTGGGAGGAAGCTGACAAGTTCAGTCGAGAGGATATATCAAGGTTGGGTTGAGTGGAGGCGGCAAGGTAGTTTTCCAGGCGCGTTTGGTTGATCTTTTGAGTGCGGGCGTGGGCGAGGAGAAGTGTTGCTCTGAAGCTTGTTAGTATTCGCCTGTATAGGATTGGGCATGGGAAGAAATACAAGTTTATCACAACATCCGAATCAACATCTCCCTCAACCCCTCCATAACCATTCTTCACTACCTCCTCCCACACCTCCCCATCTCGTACTTTAGACACCAAAGCTCTCCAATCCGAACTCCCAAATGCCTGCTTCCCCTCGTCTGGATCCAGCTCTACAACCGCATTCAAGATCGTAAGGTATAAACTCCAGACTTTTACCCTCGTCGTCCGACTAGCTTTCGCTATTGGTGCTAGCTCGTTCTCGGATGTTGTGTCTTCTGTGCTCGGTGGAGTGATAACCGGTAATATCGTAGACAAAGACTCGGGCAGGCGACGCGTCAAGAAAAGTGTAGAAGCTTGTCTATAAATCTTAGAGATTTGTGACGAAGCCTGGCGAGATCCGGAATTCGAGAGGGATGAGATGGAGGAAGACAGTAATTGCGAAGAAGACAACGTCTCTCGTGTTGGAGCCAGAGTCGTCGCGATAGAACCGTTGGAAGCCATTGTTGCTGGACTTCTGCTGAACACGAATGGAGAGGAGATGAGAAGGGGAGGGCGCGCGGAGAATGTTGGAATGGAGTTCGCAATGCCCTTGCTTGTCTCTGATTTCCTCTGAATGTGAAAGCGACCCGTTGAGAGCCTCGGCCCAAAGGCTGCAGCTCGGTGATTGGCTTAAAGCTTTGATAGCTCCTATTGGCTGAAAGGCTCATGAAAATACCCGGAGAAAAGTCCGGAGCCGTGACTTCCAGGTACTTTTGTGCATAGCACTACTTTATGCTAGTTATGCAGGTCTGTGTAAGGCAACACAAGGCTGAGGACTTTCTTCCAAACACTAGCAAACGATCGCAAGCATCATGAAGCTGATCATTTGACACGCGAACAACGTCAGGAAACATGGAGCACAATCCGTAGGCTTTAAAGTCAGCCTCATCCCAATGTGAGAGTGCGCTTCACTTGCTATTCCGAAAGTCAATGAGCTCATCAAGTTGGGCGGATCGTTCCTCCTTTTTATGGTGCATTTGTCCCAAAGTGGTCGTGGAGAACACCAGGAGGAGTGGTACTTTTTGTTATAGCAAAGTCTTCTCGCTTTTCAATTTCATCCAATCTCATTCACCACTGCAGCACCATCATACCGAGCGAAAAGGTCACCACAACTCCCTCAGCTTCTCTCAGGTTCCATCAAAGGTTACTTGGATCCCAATCCAGTCGCCGATTGATGACTCCTCCGCCGTTGTTCAGTTCTTCGCGTACTACAAAGCTCTTCTGGCACCATATTAACCTTCGTTGATCGAAATTGCTTACGCTGCTTCCTCGCATGTCACGGTACTTAGCAATTTGTTCACCCATCCTCGAATTTCCTCTACTAACATATGGGCTATTCGAAAAGTCACGAAACATCTCAGAACACAAGCTCACAGATTCCAGAAATTTCTTGATTCGTCTCTTTAGACATCGAAGGATACCTAACCCAGACTGCCTTTTCAGTCACCTAAGAGCTACCTTCTCAAAACACCTTCGTGCACCACCAATAACAAACAATTCAGCTCTTGGTGTTTCAGAGAAGATTACCTCAACTATAGTACGCCTCAAACGATTCCGTGATTATCACAAAACGCAAATTACGAACGAGATGGATATCGACCAAGCTCATTTCCCGAGGCAGCTGCTGAGCATCCTCAAACACATTTCCACTGCCACCTTTGTCACTTTTGATCTGGAGATGAGTGGTATCAACACTCGGCAAAGATATGGAAACTCGGATCGATCTCTCGATGCTGGCAAGCCGACCTTGCAACAGCAATATAGCGATATGAAGAGTGCTGCGGAAACCTTTCAAGTAGTGCAGTTCGGACTCACGTGCGTCCAAGAAGATCGTGAACGAGGTAAGAAACTACTTAGCTACGCCCACTATCATGGCGATCACTGTAAACGCAACATTGTCTCTAACTTAACTCCATAGAATACTACCTAGCTCGTCCTTACAACTTCAATTTAAGTCCGCTGTCCATAGATAGGGATGTCAAACTCGAACGCACTTTCTCTTTCTCAAGCAGTGCTTGCGACTTCCTGCAAAAGAATCACTTTGACTTCGGTAAAATGTTCAAGCATGGTGTTCCATATCTGTCAAGAAAAGAGGAAGACGAGCTCAGAGAGGAATACATGGGTCGTGCCAGCCGAAACTCAAAGATTCCAGATGTCGTGGTTTCAATGAGTGATCCCAATGCCCTTGCTTTCCAACGCAGCTCTAGAGACACGATAAAGGCATGGATAGAGGATGATTCCAAGGTATTTCTTCCCTTCATGAACATCGACTCATAATTGACTTGCTTCAGACGAAAGATCCTTTTGTCAACATTACTCAGCCAACAGGCCCTTTAAATGCATACCAGCGAAGATTGATCTACCAGCTTGTTCGTAGTGAGTTTCCTGAGCTCAGAGCAATTGCCAAGAACGATGGACATTTCATGCAAGTTGAGAAGCTCAATATCGAAAATGAAGAGAGGGTATGTTTGGAAGGTTTCTTATACCTTGAAAAGTTTCAATTTTCTATATCTGCATTTATTTGCATCCACCTAGCCCCGGCCATTCAAATTACATCATTGGATGAACAAAATGATACTGTTTTTAAATGGATCCAGCCTTCCTTTTTATTCGCAACATATTTGAGTACATACTAACTTGAACAGTTTCAAAAGCGAAAGCTCGATGGATTCAACAAAAGCATTGCCAAGCAAGTTGGTAGGATTTCCCTCCCCAAATTTTAAACATCGCTTACATTATCACAGGACTGAGATGGATCTTCGAAGCCCTTTCTGGAGGTGACCTCTCAGCAATTGACCCCAAATGGCTTTGCTCCGAGAACAGCGAGAAATCCGAACAACAACTAGAAGCCGTAACAAAAGAGCTCAATCAGGTCCGGGCAGCTCTGAGAAACAAGAGCCATGTCATCGTTGGCCATAACCTTTTCACTGACCTCGGCTTCCTTTACAGCACTTTCATCGGCTTCCTCCCAAACAATGTCAAGCATTTCCAACAACACATTCATGAACTTTTCTCTCACGTCATCGACACTAAGTACCTCGCTACCCATGGTCATAGCTCTATGGGCTCAAGAGCTGGCTTGAAAGATCTTCTGGAACCGTTCAAGAAAGTCCATACTCCGTTGATCGTCCTTCATGAAAAGCATACTGCGTACGGATCTACTTTTGGTAAAGAGCACGAAGCTGGATTTGATAGTACGTTGCCCTTTCCCACTTTCCCTTTCAACAAACTAACAGACTAATCTCATCAAAACAGGTTGGATGACAGCCGAACTCTTCACCAAACTCTCCGCAAAGCTCTACTCCGAACGCGACACTTCCGACAACGACTCCACCACCTCGTCAAACCTCATCGACGCTTCCTCCTCCGATAACGAAGACCCAGGCGGCGCGCTCCTGCACTCCCCAGATACTAGTTCTGGTGATGGGAATTTACCGGGTGAATGGCATGCTAGGGAGATGAACCGTAGTAATCCATTTTCGCTGCTTGATAGCCTAGTTGAAGATAATGGCAGCTCAAGTGAGGATGAGGGAGAGGCAAAGGGGAAGAAGACGGGGTTATTTGTTCCAAGATTTGGGGGACGTTTCTGGGATGTCTATATGAATAAGTTGAGGGTTAATGCGGCGGAAGTGGGGGTTTGCGACTTGAGTGAGGGGGCGGATGAGCTCTAATCATGAGTCGTTGATCCTCGCGCATGAGGCAATGAACTAAAATGGCATGGAAATCATAGCGGGAGTTGAGGAAGGGAAACAAAAACGGCGTATGATACACATGGATCATTCCATCTTCGCGACCGAAGGAAGGTCTTGGACGCACTTTATGGCATAAGGGATGTCGGTCTTCTCAAAACTTCCACAAAAGTAATAGAACGAATGAGTGCGAGAAACAATCTCACTTCTTCCCTCTCTCATCACTCGTATTCTCTCTATTTGCTTCTGCTCTCGAGTGATGCTGCCCGCTAGGCTCTTGCGGAACCACCCGCTGCTTTCTAGTTAAGGTAGCTTACAGCACCTATGTATACTAACTTCGAGACTACTGCTCAGAGCAGACATGGTCTTATAAGGCAGACAGAAGGCTGAGAGGTAGGAGGTGGTAAGCATTCTAGACATAAGACAATCTTATGAAACAGAACCGAGTAGTCACTGTTTTTGGCTTGGAAATCATAGTAGAATATCACATCAACGTGCCGTGTTTTAATTGCTGGATATCATGCTTCTTTCCGATCCGTACGTCTGTTCGGAAACCTCTAACAATGCCATAGTAACCTAAGAATGCTTTCGAAGCAATGTACCGACCCCGTCCACCTGAACATCTTCTCTTGAGGTGACCCATACCGCCATCTCAGAGTTCAAACTCATAGCCGTCACGTTCTACTCTGGCTAGTGGTGATTCCAACGACAGATTTTCCAAAAACCCATCAGAAAGAGGGACTTCAACATCTTGCATCTTGGCTGAATAATCATCGTCATCAGGAATTTCGGCAAATTCCACAATCGGATCCTGATCTGGAGGCGAGAGCTGTTCATCCGAGAAGTCCTGGTTTTCTGCCTGATCCTTGACTATTGCTCTGAGCTGGTCATTCAAGAAGCCTGGAATGTCTCCCTCGGAGGTACTCTCATCCAAGATTTGATCGCTTTCGTCTTCTTTGGCGAAGGACCCCTCTTCTTCGATGCCTTGCATGACCTGAAAGCTATCGGTTAAAGATTCCATTTTGACTGAGCCCATTTCGGATACATCCTCTGATTCAACCTTGACAATGACTTGTGGCTGATCGAGTCTTCCAATTTTGGTGCCCCAGGGAGGGAGCGGTGTCCTATCAATGAGGAAATTTTTGGTGAAGTGCGCCAATTCTTCCTTTTCGTCTTCATAAGCCTTGAACAGCTCGGCATTCTTGGTACAAACGATACGGTACTCGCGTGCTAACTTATCCTTCTCTTCATCTGTTGTCTTTGGTATTGTTGCTGAGCCATGGAGTTCGTAGAGGGCTTGTACTTCAGCTTGGCTTTCGACAAGACCTCGGGTCACAGTATTCATGATCTTAATCTGACGAGCTGGGAGAACCATATCAGTACCCGTCAACACATCACTTGTTGACGAGCGCTGATGGCTCAACCTTACCTATCATGAGTCGAGCATGTTCTGCCGTGTCAAACTCGTCCAAGTCATTTCTTAATGCTGTCTTGATGAAAACCTTTGCTCTTGCAAGCTCCAGAGCATCCTCTTTGGCCTGCTCCTTGGCACAGTACTTCTTAGCTCTTCGAATTTTGATTTCGAGGTCTTTCATTTCCTCATCAATCGTGAGAAGCTGTGGAATGATATCCTCAGCCATGCCTATAGCATTTGTCTGGGCGGCCTTCAACTCCGGAGGAGAAAAGATGCCGAACATCAGGATTGGATCTTTCTTCGCAACTTTCTTCGCATCACCGTTCTGGGATTCTTTCTCTCCATCAGAACCATTCGTATCTGCCGCTACTGTTACCTTCCCACTTGTGCCTCCTTCCACATGAGGCGCTGTGCTTCCACTGCCGCTATCTTCGGAAGCAACATGACCAGGCTTGTCGTGGTTACCCGTTGATACCGTATACACAGCAGCGCCTTCTGTACCAGTGCCACTTTCGGACTTTAGACGTGTGACAGCCACTGTTCTTATCGCCTGCATTCGCTGATCATAGGAATCGCTGCCATATTGTTGGCCTGACTTGGAGTGGAAATTTGCTCGGGCAATGTTTTGGGATAACTATTACGGTCGGTTAGTGAGCCCATGCGTGATGCTTACATTGGGAGAACGATTGCAAGTAGGAAGGCTGAAGCTTTGTTGATGGCGGATAAGGGATAAGGGATAAGGGATAATCGATGGAGGGGTAGATATACTGAGCTGAAAGTCTCCGAAAGAGCTGTCCTCTGAGAGGTGTATTTGTTCAAGAGCTCGAGATACTTGGCGAGGAGGCTGTCGATTTCCTCCGAAAGCTTGGCTATCGGATTGGTGTCGCTCTGTTCATCGATCGTGGCTGGCATTTTGCCCGAGTAAGGATACGTGAGGGGAAGCCGGAATGACGATACGCGATAGGGTTTGATTGATGGCTTCGTGTTCTTGAGTGGCAATCTGATGGACCAAAACGTTATTTGGACGCGATCTGACGCGTTGCTGCTGGCGATGGGCCTAAAAAGCACTTAACAACCTTACGTTGGCCGGGTTGTGCCATGCATGGCCGGCAATATCAGACAAAAAGGGGCTTAGTCAGCCAGAAATTGTGACAGTGGACAAACTTAATTCAATGACAGCAAGAACTTTGGACGGCAGAACGAGTAAATGTCCACGTGGCTTATCTGTCCTGATCTTGAAATGCGTAACTTTCCACGACATCGACACCGTTGACTTGTCCTAAAATACCAGGTGCATATGCAGTGTAACGCACGAACTTCAAAAAGTGTCAAGTACAGCTGAGGGAGCGTCAAAGAGTGAGTACGAGCTCGCCATCATGAGACATTTGACATGAAAAAGGGATTGAAGGCTCAGATATGCTCACCTCATCAACAATTGTGCGTCGATATAATCTCTTTCACCTACACGAGTCGACACGGAGCACGCAGACAGCTGTTGTGGCCAATGGCCAGAGAAAGAGTTTCCGACATTGAATCCTCTGCCCCGCCGTATGTCCCCAATTCACCTCTTGCAGTGCCTGGAATGGCAGGAACATCCATGCATCTCAGAATCAGCCCCAGCATCGACGGAGAACCAACAAATGCCCCATCATCCAGCATCCATCATACCAGACACCCGGCCACTTCTTCCTGCCCTCTCCCATATTCAATCCAACATCTTATTTTTTTTCCTCGCAGCCATTCTATCGCTCAGCTCGTGTTGCCTTCATCTTTCCGTTTCTCGTTCGTCACGCCCAGCCCGTCCCGTCCCTTTGTTCTCGCTGGCCCGGCAGACCCAGGGCGCAGCACATAGCTCCCCTATCAAATTTCCCCCATATTCCAGGCACACCTGAGGACCTTGGTCTTCGGCCGTTTCACGACCGCAGTCTGTTGCAGGTAACGACGCCAAATTATCATCACCCTCTCCAACTTCCCGTCCTCGTCTCCTTTCGCTTCACCGTCTGTCTGGTCGACGTTCTGCTGCATCGGTGAACAGTACGGCCCTCGCAGATCAGCTCCCCATCCTTGCGACGCATCTCCATCAGCTGGCCCTCGAGTCCGACCTCACCTCGCGGTTTGCTTCTTGCTGCTCGAGCCCCATCACCCATTCCGAAGATCATCAAACCGGTCGGCACTGCTCTCTGTGCGAGGTTGCAGTCATCGTATTTCCATTGTGTCGCGGTGCAGCAATTTTAGCCGCACGATAGCAGTACGGTAGACGACCCGACTCGGAATAATCGCCCAGTGCCAGGACTAGCTCTCCCTCCATCGGGCCTCACCGTGAGATTACTCCCGCCGGCCCCAACATCAACGAGATTCGTTCTTGTCCCTGTCCACTTCCTACCGCCTCCACACGAAGACGCGTCGACCCTCTGACCGTGTGTCGTGAGTCTGTACCCGGCCAGAGAAAGGAGGTGTTGTTGTTCAGGCTGGTGAGACTTCAAGCAGAGATATCAAGGAATCATGGTTGTGGCAACGATAAAGTGAGCTTCCCCACCATTAAACGCGGCGCGTGTCGGATACTATTTGTGCGAGGCGGAATCACGAAGGGAACAAGTGCTGACGATTGGCAGATGTGTGGTGGTTGGTGATGGTGCTGTGGGCAAGACGTGCCTATTGATCAGTTACACTACAAACAAATTTCCATCAGAATATGTCCCAACGGTTTTCGATAACTATGCGGTTACAGTTATGTATGTCCTCCCTGCGAATCCCTAAAGAATATCAAAATCTACAATCCCTTTGTACTGTTTGGGATCGTGCACATGCTAATAGCATATAGGATTGGTGATGAGCCATATACTTTAGGACTTTTCGATACAGCCGGACAAGAAGATTATGATAGACTTCGACCCCTTTCATATCCCCAAACCGATGTCTTCCTCGTCTGCTTCTCAGTTACCTCCCCTGCTTCCTTCGAAAACGTACGCGAGAAATGGTTCCCCGAAGTTCACCACCACTGCCCAGGAGTACCCTGCTTAATTGTTGGAACACAAACCGATTTACGAGATGACCCAAGTGTTAGGGAGAAGCTTGGGAAGCAAAAGATGCAACCAGTCAGAAAGGAAGACGGAGAAAGGATGGCGAAGGAACTGGGAGCCGTCAAATACGTGGAGTGCAGTGCATTAACACAATATAAGTTGAAGGATGTATTCGATGAGGTATGTTCAATGCTGCTGGAGTATGAATCAAATACTAACGGAACCAGGCCATTGTGGCAGCGCTAGAACCTCCGGTTATCAAGAAGAATCACCGGAAGTGCTTGATTCTATAAGATTCTATAACCTCTCCTTTCATCATCCATCACATTATACCCGCACCTTACCTTACCCCCACGTACCTCACTTTCACCCCCTGGCCAACTCACTACACCAACCCAACCCAAATAACAGACATTGGAATTGGAGGAGTCGGCATCTTTGTTTGCTTGTCTGGGAGTCCGAGCATGGAGCTTTTGGTGACACTGGGGGCCTAGAAATGAAAACTTGTCAGCATTGTGCAGCTGAATAGCGGATCGATGAATCAGCAGAGGGTGGAAGTAGTAGCGTGGCGTGGGCATTTGACTCTGGTTTTCTGGCTCTGGCACCCCTATCCCATGGCAAGGCTTGATTTGGCAAGCCTGTTGTGGCATCTTTGACACTTGTATTGAGATGGATGGATACGATACTCTTCAATTCAGTGCGGCGTGGCGTGCGAGGTCTGGCATTGGTGTTCCCTTCTTGTTTCTAGCGTAGTCGGCATTCAAATTTCAGAATTTTCCCAAAATATGTTTCCATGCTGCATGCCAGGTCTGACGTCAATGGTATGCATGCTTGGAAGTGAGACTAATGTCGCCTATTAGTCTAGGAGTCAGCCGGGAGTTAATTCCAGTCGCGACGCTGTCGCCGAGTCATGTCCTATCGGAGACTTTGCAGTGCTAGTGCTTTCTCCGCAGGCGAGTGTCCATCCACCAAGTCTTGATCTCATGCTTGTCGTCACATCAATTTGAAATTGTCAAAAGCAGCGCTTGACTTGAAGGCGTACATCAACTCCATTACCCTTTTCTCAATCCGGATTCTGACGTCTCAAATGGCAATTGTAGACCAAAGGATTAGGCGAGCCACACGAGATAAAGCTAGAACTTTCCCGTCCGTTTCTCTTCCCCTTACTTCTTCCCTCTTCTCCATGCTACGACTTTAGTTAGCTTTGCCATTCACGCCTTTGGTATATGTTAATATGCTAATGTGGACGTGGGGCCGAAGCTTTGTTTGAAAGTACTATAGATTTTGAATCTTGCTACTAGTATGTTTCTGCTTTTATGGGTGGATATATATATGGAGACCTTTGAGGGTGAGAGGAGAGTCTAGATCGTGTAGGTATGGGCCTTACTATTGCGATTTCTTATCTAGGTTGCTCTTCTGGATGCTCGGCTTCAAGCACGCAGAGCTAGTTGGAGCTTTGCACAGTTTTGATTTGAGGCTTTTTTGGCATCTTTTCTGCGACGTTCTTATGTATACAAGAACTTTCGGGGTCCTGGACAGAAAGTAAGCGTTCACGGCAGTCTGAGTACTTATAGCGAGTAAATTTTCGGTCTTGGTAGGAAACTCATTTAGAAAGGCTGAGGTGTTCAGGTAGGGTAGCCAACTTTGAGTAAGAGGAAGAGGTTAGAATGACGATTGTCCTTTGTTAATTTAATGTGTTGTTGCCAGTGACTTATGATTTGCTGACTCGAGTTTGGGCGAGTCTCGGCATGGAGAGAGGGTAGCGGTGGCCCGTAAGCACTTGTGTATAGTGAGAGGGGGGATTGAGGGGAGGGAAGGGGAGGCGGTGAAAGACCAAGATTTCTGTAAATGCATCACTGATGTCTTCCTCATCATTGTCCTCATTAGTGTCATAGAAAACTTCACTTGCCTTGTTTCTTTTCGTAAACCAATCGCCTCCCTGACATCTATGATTACATTTGTGTATACAATGCCATGAATGGACTCCAAAAGAGCTTAACAGGCAAATTAAGGGCATTTTGTAGAGGAAAGGTTAGCCCTAGAAATCTCACCTTCCCTACTTTACTTACTATACTCATTCAGCACCTTCCTTCGATCACATAGTATCATAGTATCGCTAAATTTCTGAGTAAAATTGGCTTTGCTTTACGGATAAACTCTCACTTAGACATATGATCATTCGCTTAACTCTCGTATCCGCCATCGTTGTCGCTAAGGCTCTTCTTTATAGAATAGTCTTATGTGACGTGAAAGAATAAGACTTCGTAAATAAACAATAGGTTGCTGATATTCAAGGCCAAGGCTTAAGAGGGACATGTAGATTTAAAACCGTCGTTAAAGAAAAACGGCACGCTCGATGGAACACTTCCAATTTATTCGTCGGTGTCTAGCTTATAAGTCAAATTGAGCTATTGATGTGGCCATAACATGCTTCAGGAACGGACTTACCTGTTTCTATGCCGCAATAGTAAAGTGTAGAAAATTATGGCAGTGACGTTTACATGGAACTTTGTGTGAGGGGAAGGACAGTCAGGTGACTTGCAAGGATGTTCATGTGACTCAGTGGCTGGATCTCACCCCGGACAAGCATCCCATTCTCTCATGATCATCCTAAAATATTATTTTCTCTTATGAATCCGCGTGCCCACAACTCTACCCAGTCGTCTTGTGCAGACGGCCTACGACAATGTCAGTAGCAATTGATTCCGTCTTGGAATTTTCGAAAATTCGTTCGAGAGACAAGGGTCAGCGTAGTGACCGGCGCCAGTCAAGATGTGTTGCTACCCAGAATTCATTCAATGGCCTCCCAGCAGAAATCAAGGCCATAATATTACGTGCATCATTGGGGATCACAAGTCTACGCGCACTTGTTAAATCCTCGCCGGCATATCATGCTGTCTATCTAGACCAAAGAAGATCGATTCTCTGTTCTGTTTTGACAACCAGTGTCGGCCTTTCTGGGCTTGTAAAATCTCTTGCTGCGCTCTCAGTACGAAAAATTGAACGTAGTGAAGGATGGTCTAAAAGTTGCAAAGACTTCCTGAACAAATACATCGACGCTTTGCGGGACTTTTGCCAGGACTCAATCAGTCTTGAGGATCTCATATTGATCTCGCAACTCGAATTCGACCTTCAAGTAGTGACGAAAGAGTTTTGCGTTGCAAGATTGTCAAGGCATCCTCTATCTCGTGCGGTAATCGTTTTCGATATCACTAGTCTTTCACAAAATGAATATCGAAGAATTCGCCGCGCGTTCCTTCACTTCGAGATTTGTACAGCGCTGATCGGAAAGCCTAAAGCGGAAGACCTTACCTTTAATGTACCTGTGGGATGGTCACAAATTCTACAGCACTTCATGAAGACCTTGGAAGTTTGGGAGAGCGAGGAGCTGCAGTCTATTTACGACTTCGTCATGTTCTATTATGATCGCGTTTTCAAGCAGGATAGAAAGCCGATACGCAAAATTTGGAGTGGCGTGGCTTTTGGTCCCATCCGCAACGACCATCATGCTGCTCCTCACAACGCTCTCAAGGTATGGGAGACGAATCTCACGAGCTGTGGCTTCCAACTCTTTGCTAATGTTTGCAACGCTTCAAGTGCTGCAAGCAGAGTGGAATTGATTGAGCCATGTCTTAAGACAGATATCCACATGTCGCAATTCATGTATCCGCCAAGCTACAACCAGCTTGAAACATTTTTTCGACAGCGACCCATCGCAAGGTTCAACCAGGATCAGATCCAAAGAGGCAAGGAGACGCCATTCACATTTGATGAAGATGAGCGTGGTCCTAATAGTGCTTGGACTTGGGCCATTCCCCAACACTTGTGGCGAAGGCATCACGCTTGGGGCAATGAATACCTCAGATCATGGGGTTATGTGATGTGGGATAAAAGAAGACTTCTTGATTTAGGAATTCTTCAGAGGGATCCAACAGAATACGAAAGCATCCATGGCCCGTATGAGCCGGGAGAGTCTCTCTTATCCGAGCGTTCCTGCATTTGCCGCACAACGCGTGGCTGGAACACGCTCCGAAAGCCTAAAAATGGACATAATATCTCCCAGTGCAAGTACTGAACTACCCTTCAAAGTGTCAACTTTTCGGTAATCGCAAATGGCCTACGGCAAGATTCCTTCGCGCTTTTGGTTGGCACTCAAAGCCAGGAGATTAATATAAAGGAGAAATGTTGGAATGTTTCTCAAACATGACCTCTGAATGCTCCTTTATCATGATGAGTTGACCACTCTGAAATGGCAACTGAGAAAAATATCCACCTTGCTGTTGAGGTGCGGTAACACTGCATGTATATGCATGCGCAGATGCAGAGTCGCTACCGGTTACAACTCTAGGCAGCCACGTCTTCAGAAGATCTACACGGTAGCTTGAAATCGTGCATCGTTTATGCAAGTTGTGGATCATGATTCAATATCTTCTTCTGAACAATATATACATTTTAAAGTCGACTACCGTGAATATCCACACCCAATACTCCAAGATTGACCACCACCCACGAGATTGATCTCTAACATCTATCCCACCCCAAGGCACCCAATGGAATGAAGTTTGCATTCCTGCCAGCATCACCGCACACTTCCAAAGATCCAACGGGTGATGAGCTGCTTCCTTTCGTTACGGCGACTGTTCTGTCGACGTTCATGATTCCACCACCACATCTTGAAGATGGGTAATCTTTGTTTGGTGCCGGATCCGCAACATTGACGCTGTCCGTTCTTGGGCCAGTGAAATCGTATCTTACGGTGGTCTGCGATGATGCCAATCAGTCTTCAGACCTCAAAATAACAAAAGCAAGCAAAGTTTTACTCACAGTTGGCTCTCCGGCGGCACCAGCCATATAATACTGGGTGAAATAACTTCCTGTCACTCCATCCTTCAAGTTCAGCCCCACAGTCAAAGATGTCCCCGGCTTGACAGTGTATTTCCAGCCTGCATCACAACTTATCGAGATAACCAAGAGACAGTTATCTCTCTGTCCGCTCTGTGGTACATTTGGTCCGATTGCAGCTGAGATCGTGGGGAAGGAAATGCGGGATGAGTCGGTGTTCACTGAGCCCTGAGGGCATCCGGAACCGGAATATTTCACACTGACGAGACGAGCATTGGCTTCAGGTGGTGCTTGGGCGAGAAGAGTGTTCGCGACATTGTCCGCAATGGGTGATGAAGTTGCAAGTGTGAGGAGAGGGAGCATAAGGCCCAACGGGCTAGCGGTGAAATGCATCGTGGTAATATGGAATGATCCGAATATGAATTGCTCAGTAATAAGCTGACTGACTTTAGATGAAAGTAAGAAGCTTATTCTAATGATTCTTGCGAAGTATAGTTCAAAAAGGAGAACTGTGGAGAATAAGATGAATTATATAGAAGCCTCTTTCTATTTATAACCCTGGGAAACAGCAGATCGTCCCCGGGAAATCAATAAAAAAGGATCGCAAGACGATCGCAATATGCCAATATCTAGAACAATCTGTCATTATAAATTTAGGCCTCCTTAATCTACTCTTCACGCGTTTTGCCAGGCCTGCGTAGAATAACCTTAATTGTTGCTACCTCGTATCGTCGCTCGCTTCCCAGATACAGCGAACGATCAGAGGTTTCGAGATTGGGGGTTTATTTACCCCGTTATAATGGCTATCATCGGTTCGGATACTCCGAGATATTTAAGGTTTCAGAGAAAGCCAAGGGGAATATATTGGTGGTGGCGGATAAGCAATTCAGCATACTGGACGGTTATACTGGTGGGGTAAATAAGGGACCAACGAGAGTGGGTTGATTGGTGCATGGGATGTTCAAATTATATAAGTAGCCTGTTTATATAAAATCCTGTCCCGAAATTTTTAACTGCTGCCTGGAATCGAATCTATTGAATTCGTGACTTTGGTATTGTCTTTGAAACGTTTGATTGAAGCACTTACAGATTTTGTCTGGCGCCTACCGGTCACGTGAACCTTGATCGTCACACTTCCAAAGAACAGACTTATGGTGCAGTTAAAATACAATTTCAACAGTGAATCTCAAGAAAACAATGGAACAAGTTATTAGAACATTGCTGGTAAGAACTGTCAGTCTTGTTTGCAATCTACATTTCTAAGTGTTTGAGTTGATCTGGCTTGGCAGCAGCACGAAACAGTCGCCTCTTCCCCCTGATCGAAATTATGCATCAAACATAAGTTTTACGAGTAAATCTAGTGCCTCCAAAAAGAGATAGCAATGTGTGTCGAGAAAGAGCGATCGCCTTGAGAGAGTACCCTTCCGGCAATTTCAATTGCTCTCCACCATGAGAGTTGTGTCATTTTTGATCGTCGAAGTCATGCATACTCCTTTCCAACCTCCTGCTCGAAGTTTAAGCATATCGCACCCCATCTCAGGAGTTTCAAATCTCAAAGCCATTGAGTTCTGGAGGTGACAATATACCGATCAACAAGCTCGGATTATGGTAGTCAGTCAACTATCCGACGTGTTCTTGTGTCGTGTGGGTATATATTAGCAATGATCAGGACTAGGTACTTAAATGTTATCATTCCTCTATGTAATCGACAAATTTTCTCTCTTAAAGGTTGAGTCTGCTGAGCTTTCCAGAAGTGTTTACTAGGCATATTACGTGAACAGTTATTGCACATTCCGAGAAAAGGCCAACTTTTCCAACGCCCCCAAGCAGCTGCCTGATCGGCGGTCAGGGTAAAGTACATGCTTCAACTCGCAGATCTATGAAATACCAAGCCCGGATAGCTTCCGAAGCTTGATCCAATCAGCAGTAAAGCCACCGGAGACCCAGGAACTCCCCTTAAGCCGGAACCTGGGGAACCTGATTTCCGTGATCTACATCTAGCGCTGTGGGTAATAGAGCCTTTTCAATGAAACGAGGTTAATTTCAAGATCTAGAACATTTCTTTTTACCTAACTTGAACCAATAACACAACGAGGTTGACATGGAAAATCTTGAAATATTTGATTGCTATCGAAAAGCTTGACCAGCAGAACGACCAACCCATCTGGATCCAACAAATAGAATATTATTTCGTTTCGAAAGCCACTCTCTAGAGTACAAATCTCTATCTAAAGATCTTTCGGTCACTCATCCACTACCCTTCAACCAAGACTCCCAAGACTAGCCCTGCAAAAACAGATAGCTAAGTACTTGCAAGCCCTCCTCACGTCATCGTGTACTCACCTAGAGTCAATGATATACGCAATTCCTGAGGGCACTCTTCTTTCTGTATTATAGGGACCCTCGGCTCTCCATAGTATATGATCCGATTGGCGGTGGTGGATCACCAACGTCTCAGTTCACTTTATGGTCGAGCGTCAAGCTCAAGAGCTCCTGGCTTGCGTGTAAGATCCGCGACACCGATTCCATGTACACTATGTGATCGAGCCCAGTCAAGCACTTTGTCGTAGGGTAAACATTTGTGGACTCTGTTTGAAGTCAGTATCAACAGGATATCAACGAGACAGAACATAATCCCGTACGTGTTAAAGTTGGGAAAGGCTTGCTTCCATCCTTTGGTCCAAACATATGTTGTCATGCCAAGATCCGGATTGCACATAAGCTGTTTCTTGTGTTAGCTCAATTCAGCTGGATATCGTGTAGTAGTAATCGAGTACTACATAGGCTTACCTTCTGACGTAGCATATCTATACAATGATCTACTCAGCAAGTCAGTCTTTATCAGTCTAGCTACTTTTCCAAGGGATTTCATACTGACCGAGATGAAACCTCAGAGTATCCCTATCTTTCCACTCAGTCATTTTCGGCGAATAATAGTCCATGTATGTAGCCTGTCGCAGCATATTCACACAGTGGAGCTCATGAAACACCTCGAGACCTGCTATATATCCTCCCCCCATTTCTTCTGTATACTCAGCAGCATACTCGGACGCATTGAGTCGAATTAGCTGGTCTTTTGTGAAACGGAATAGGCTCTTGTGAGGAAGAATGATTTCTTTCCATGCTTTGTCGATTTTCTCGCTGGGTGGCCCACGATAGTTGTTGGGATCTCGCAGCGCCCCGTTGAAGCGTTGTAAATAGAATTGCTCGTCATCGTATATCTCTAATGCAGGAGACCAAACGGATGTTCTTCGAATGCAGTTGCCATTTATTTGTCGGAAGACGAGAGAGTAGCTAAGGAAGCTCACGGTGAGCCCGAGAACCAATCCTAGGAGAAGAAAACAGTAGTGAGAGGTGTTGTAATTTGAGATCTTTCCATGGCGCTCCTCTTTGTAACGCTGTACTTCATCTCGGCAGCTGTCTTCGTCCAAGCGTTCGTATTTGGGCGAGGCCATCACATCCCTGCCTGACTACATCCGGTCGTTAAGTTTGTATGTGTCGATTGCAGAAGATTCTGTGAGGGAAGTATAGTTGTACTTGATGGATTCAGTGGCTTGAAAAAATCCATCAAGGGTACGTTCCCCAATTTTATGAATCGCTGAGCTGTTGGAAGCCTATCCACTAACCGGGCGAAATTAGTTGCACAAGGCCTGTAACGGTCCTGCAGCCTGTCATACGACTATTCAGCCTTGCACTAAGTTGCGCTGCACTGTAGCCCCGAGACACTATTTTTGCGGCACGGTCTATTTTAGTGGCGTGGTGGTACAGTAATCCACAACCGTAAGCCCTCAACAAGCCTACCGCTCGAAAGTGACAAAGTGGAGGTGCTGTGGCGGGTTTGTTGGTTTGAAGTACTCTAGTAGCTATGTCCGGCACTTACAATTTCTGTTCTCCAAGAAAATGGCGCCCGCGTTCCGATACACATCTCTGGGCGACGACACCGACGAGAATTCAAGTAAAGCCACGAAAGCCTCTTATTTCGCTAATGCCGTTAAATACTGGAAAGAAGCTGTTATCATATGTCTCGTCATAGTCTGCTGCACACTGACTTTTGAACTCGTGCACAAGCCATTCGAAGTAACGAGTCGAACCAAAATCCAAGAATATCGTGAGTTGAACAATCCTTCAAAAGTTTGTTCGAGACTAACTCGCCAGAAATCACTTCCAAAGACACTCGATGGAGTCAATTTCATTGGAATACGAACACTTATAGCTCTGCCCACGAAAAGGATGAAACATCCATTAGTGGGAATTGGGATCGAATTGTCCCTGCTCATGGATTTGTAGCAGTAGACCACCAATGGGCTACAGGCCACAATCTTCCTGATAGTATGAGTCTCCCATCAGATTCTTCTAAGGGGGTGTATATAATCGATGCGTGCGACTCCCTGATTTCTTTTGAACTTTGACAAAAACTAAAATTTTGGGACCAGCTATCACCAAATCCACTGTCTGACAGTCATACGCAAAACCTTCATGGAGTTGGGCGCTGGGAAAACCCCGACAATCCCAACACAGCATTCGAAACACTGTTTTGACAGTCTGTTGCAGTATGTTGTATGCGGTACATCCGGAGACACTTTGCTATATACCTGGGGTCGAAATGAAACTGGAGATGGACAGCTTCGGAAATGTATTGATTGGAAGAGTCGCATGAAATGGGCACACGATAACACTGCCTGCTATGCAGACAGCGATCACCCAATTACGTTGAACGAACACTTCGGACACTGTGGGAAGGAAGATGATGGAATTCGGTCAATGTATTAGCATATAGAGAATAGAGTAAGCGTTTACAAACATTAATTTGACCTCAATATATGAGACTCTTCGCTCTTGTTGTTGAAACTTGTTGAAACAGTTTAATACTTCATGACCGGCAACAGACAATATAAAGTTTGCAAGTACAGTAAATGAAACTTATGTCTATTTCCAACTCTCGAATCCCGATTTCCTCATTACTCGTTACTCGTACATGAAATCAAATAATCCTCTACCACCCTTCAGCAATCTGTTCCCCGTCAATCTGCTCTTCTTCACGTTTCCATCCTTCCGCAATTTGGCAGCCGTCAACTTGTTCTTCTCCACGTTCTTGAACGCCGTGGTTTGGATTGCACGACTTGGGCGGATCTGTGAGATGTTAATAGTGCTCGAAATGGCAAGTTGATGAGAAAAGTGGCTTACGAGGGAGCGCCACGGCTTGGCCGACCAAGAAAACACTGAGAACAGAGAAGATTTGGAGCTTCATCGTGACGGTAGATGGCCAAGGATTTGCGTTTTTGATAGAGGTTTTTCTTGTAGAGGGTAACTTGGTGTTTTTGGTATTGGAGGTTTGTTTTCAAGAGACGATGTCAATGATTTTAGTTCAGTCGATGACCCCTTTACAGACTCGTGCTTCGCCGCTTCGGTTCAAGTGAACATCATGTCACGATCAGTTCCCCGCATAACCTTTCGTCGTGGAGCCTCGAGTGGCGCTACGTCCAAGCTATACAGCACACGAGAGAGGCAACAGCAAACATTTCAAGCAAGGCTCATCGATTCAGCCCTGTGTTTGATCATTCAAGCAGCACCAATAAAGTGAACATGTCAACGGTCGCCGAGTCGTGATACAGTGGCTAGGCATCACTTCAGTATTGTGTAACACCAACAAAGTAAAAGCATAAGGTAGACGATTAGTGGGGGCTGAGACAAGAATCAGGGATCAATTTGACTCAGGAGTATTTTGGGTTTTCAGCTAAGAATTTGGGAAGCACGTTGCAAGTTGCTCGTATGCAGGTTGTCGATCACAGGAGTTTGCACGAATCGTATTGCAGCATGTTTGTACAACCACGCTTTAAACGGCCCTTTTAGAAAGTGCGCGCTTGACACCGAACAAGACATTCCCGATAAGGTGTCCCCGAGTCTGTGTTCAATTAGCATGTCTTAGAGTTTACCGAGTCGATGGAAACAAAGTGTATGTAGACGCTCGATGCATGTCAGATATGCAAGTGCCGTGCTGTAGGACCAATGCTCGTACGTAAGTTTCTACTTCGTAATTCATCAACGACTGGAGGTGCTGCTTAACGCTGCTGTGTGGAGTTTCGTGCAAACCTCAATCCTTCCGTAAGTGTTTACACAGGTCGCTTCCGCTCCTATCTGTACTGTGAACTTCGGCTAGAAGCGGAATGATAGTCGCCATTCTAAAGGTCTGACCGGGAAAGCGCTCGCTCGTTCGCGAATTTGAGATTCACGAAAGTCCTAATGCTGCTCATGGCAGAAACAAATCGATGGCAAAACCAACAGATGTCGAAAATGACAGGAAAGATGCCGAAGAGGGTTTACTTTCCAAATCTCCTCGTCGACACAACAACGGCGTTGATAAACTCGATTCAAAACCTATACCATACTTCCTCCGACCACCAGCACTCCTGCTGCTTTCCTTAGGTCTATTGATATGCAACCTATTGCTATACGCTCAGAATCACAACCTTAAACTCGCCATAGAACATACAGGTTTCAGTAAGATATATTCTCAACCCTCGTCCGTCTCCACAGACTACTAACCCCCTCACAGCCGGCATCTCAACTCACGGCAAAACCTACCGCCAATTCCACACCTATACCTCCTACAGCTCCCCCAACCACAACATCTCAAACCCCCTCTGGTCTGCCTTCACAACTAACGGTTTCGTTGCAATCCCTCACACCGAAGCCGCCGCCTACGGCCTACCACGCGCGCAAGATTTCCCCGATGATCCAAGAAAAGGGATATACGTGTTGGGAGGCTTCCACGATTTGCATTGCGTGGTAAGATATTTCCCTGTCAACTTGTTTTGTGGAAAACTGTACTGACGTGACAATAGATTTATCTTCGAGAAGCAATGCAAGACTTGATGGCGGGAAATGGAATAGAGGGGAAGGAAGTGCACATTAACCATTGTTATGATGCGTTGAGGCAGAGTATACAGTGTGCAGCGGATGATACTCTGTTATATACGCCGGCGGGGAGTAAATTGACGGGGGATGGGCAGGTTAGGGCATGTCGGGATTGGGGGTGGTTGGAGGAGTGGGCGAGGGGGAGCAGTGCGTGTTGGCCTACGGGGAGGTGTGGGGATTTGGAGGGTAAGGGGTAGTTATGATGATAGGTAGATACAGTTTAATTAGAAAAGTTATATTTTTGGATGAAAGCCTGAAGGCATTAGTGATGGGTAGTTCAGATGAAAGATTTGGTGGTGAGAATATCAGACGAAAGGTCATGAAAACTCAGAGGTTGAAAATATGTCTCGTTGTGGGTGACTGTACCGACTTCGCAACAAACTTGAGAAACGACCGTTATGTTGTCGAAGGGGCCATGATAAATCTGAGGAGCAAAATATATAAATAAAGCTGAAGAATGCAAGTACGGTAGAGCCGCTACTAAATACAGATATTTATATCACGTGCAACAACCTCACGTGATCCACGTGACACACACATCACAGCCCCGCTACAATGTTTTACTGCAATTTCAAAGGGCACAATATGATTCAGTGGCTGATCCTTTTCAGACTCGCTAGCGTTTGATATACACAGCAACGCAAGTTGCGATCCAAACTATTGACATTGTATACATCATGGAAAGATCGTGCCATCAATATCAACATCCCTAAATACTGGAGAATAACACTTTTCCCCTTTTGCAATCGTACCTAGCATCACATTCAATCAATGCTGCTCAACCTCACTCCTGACCTGAATTGCCGCCCGTGGGAAAGTATATTGTTGCTCCAAGTCATGCGCACCCACGATATACGTCTGGGTTGTTCCCTCATCTTTGTTATAGAGATTGGCGACCAACGTCTCCGACTTCCCAGATTTATCAAGGCTGTCGAGACGAGTGGCGCCAGGGGAAATACGGGAGCTCGATCGCAGAGATTGATGCGCGAGCGCGCTTCTGATGCCGCTGAATATGGATCTGGGAGACAATTTGCCATAGATAGAGCGAAGAGTCGGTAAGCAAACGACGATAAGACCTAGGCCGCACTCTATCATTGTCCAAAATAGCAGGTATGTTATGAGAGTTTCGCCGTCTGACTGCGCGAAAGCGTTGACGATGTAGATAATGTAAATTGCCATTCGTGCTGCCGAGGATGCGATCGTACTATTGGTCGTCAATAAGTGACTTGTATACGTCGCAAAAGTAGAATTACTCACAGTATACCAACAAGGAAGACTGCTATGACCTCGACCTTGTGACGAACAGACATCTGGAGCATCCAAATCTACACTCGAGTTAGTGAATTCTGTTGGCCGTAGCATGCATAAATGTACTGACCTTTGGGATTGGTATGGTCCAGATCATGACATCCATGATAAAATCAGAGATTGCGTATCCTTCAAGGACAAGCAGTTGGGGACTACATTTCTCGGCGACGATAGCCACAGGTGCCCAGGCAAGTTGAGGATGCACTCCACATAGGAAGATAGAACCTATTCCGAAGGCTAAAGTCCAGGCAATGACCAGGATGATCATGCATGCTGTAATAGTGTCGAAAATAGACTTCCGAGCTCCGGTACAGAAGACTTTTCGATAGAAGAACAGAATGCTAAGCTTTAGAAACCCAAACGCAAAGACCCCAATGAAATCGAAAAAGTATTGAATCTGCTGGAGTCTGATTTGTTGATCCGAAGTACTGAATAGATAGCCCTGAGGCCCCGGTGCTGGGTCTGGTGCCGGCAACAACTGTCCTAGAGATCTTGTCGCAGCACCCCAGATGAGCAGTCCTGCCAAAGCATACTCGAGAATCTAAACAATGAGGTCAGCGTAAACATAAAGGCTCGTAAATTTGACTTACTAGTGCTGGAATTGTCAACCAGTCATCGATCCACAGCGTGAGCTTTGCTTGTTTCCTGGTATAGAAGCGCAAAGCGACCGCAATGGTACCAAGAAGAGGAAATAAGATGCTGATCACAACAACAGCTGCAGATGTTGCGTACGTTCTCGACATCGTGATTGAACGAACACTTTCGGAACAAGGCGGAGTATCAAGATCACACAATTAAGGGAAAGAACTGGAAAGGCATAAGCATCGATGCCTCGATCAGAAGGTAAAATCTGCCTTGAGGTTTATGGCAAACCGCCAAGACCATAACGGTTCAACAAGTAAGAAAGGCCGAAAAGAAACTTATTGAATATGATCTTTTGATCGCTTTGATTGGCACAAATGTTGTACAACTCAGACAAGCACGTAGTGAATAAATGGTGTCAGCAGCATCGAGCAAGGATGTTTTAAACCTTACTCCGAGGTGCTGCTTCATGTCAGCGCTGAACACCTCGAGAAAGTGCGAGGACGTACATTGACGGCTCATACTCCAAATAGGTGACCGTTACATAGCTGGGGTGTGGGAGACCATGAGTCGGCGGTAATACGTCCGGATTGCAGATAACATGTTGCAAGTAGAGCTTGCAGAAGTTTCCATGGCAAGCTGCATGTACAGGCGGCATTCCTTTTTGTGAAACGGTAAGCAGTCTCGGGGCTGAATTGCTTGCGTTCTCCAAGTCCTTCCAAGGTTGGTGGATACTGTTCTGTCCTATGTACCACTAACACAAGCAATGCCACCTGCTGCACGACATAGTATCGACTATTCTTATCTAGCATGCGATACCCCATGTTCGTAAGCTCTAATTGCCACCCTTGTGCGACCATTACGTAAATAGGGCGACAGGAGAGAGTTGTGGATGTTCCGCGCCCAAGATGATTCAGGCGTATATGCAACGAGCTCTTTTCATGGTGACATGTCGTGAATGTAGCACATGAAGAGTGGATGAGGTTGTGGTGGAGTGTGAGTGAATCTCTCGGTGTGGGGTTATACGTTATAGGTTACCCAAAGTGACCTGAAGCGATCGTTGCTTCCCTGAAAACGGTGCCTGAAGCTGACAATCTCGATTGCGACAACATCCAATTCTGCCCTGCATGTCCCTGCTCCATATGGTCAAAACCTGTGTCATTCGCATCCGTTCAAAGCAACGATCCTTGGAAGGCTTGCTTGTCAATATTGATCATGGCGTTTCTTCAGATCATTGAGACAACCGCATTTTTGTCGTTGTTGTTGATCATCACCGGGGCAATCCGTCGACTGTTCTTCCACCCTTTGTCTCATATTCCAGGCCCGAAGCTTGCGGCTCTCACCTGGTGGTACGAGTTCTATTTTGACGGAATCAAAGAAGGTCGATATGTCTTCAAGATTCAAGAATTGCATAAACAATATGGTACGTCTCCAACGCGAGAATTCTGAGTTGTTTGAAGGCGAACCTGCTGACAAACGCGTCTTCCAGGTCCCATCATCCGCATCACCCCAGATGAACTCCACATCCATGATGTTGGATTTCTAGACACTCTTTACGCGCCGTCAATGGTTCGGAGGGATAAGTATGAGTACCAATTAAGATCGTTAAGAGTTCCTGGCGGAGTTGGCACAACTGCAAACCATGACATTCACAAGAAACGCCGAGACGCACTCACTCCGTTCTTCAGCAAACGAAACATCCTTCATTTGGAAGGCCTAATCACCAAGAAAGTTGTACAGTTATCGGAGCTGGTCTCTAAACACGCGCAGACGGAGGAGCCGATGAACCTGTCGGATGCGTTCTTCGCTTTCTCAAATGAGTAAGGATCTCGTCTGAAATAGCGAACTGAAGAAAGCTTACTGGAGATAGCGTTGTTTCGAATTTTCTGTTCGCTCATCAAACCAACGTCCTTGCGAGTGAGACACAGGCAGCTACTCTACGCAAGAATAGCAACGGATTGCTCTTGGGCATCAACGTCAACAAACACTTCCCATGGCTACCTGACTTCCTCGAATCTCTTCCTCTGTCGATCAGCAAACCCTTGATGCCGCCCGGACTGATTGACCTGCTAAACTTATTTGATGTAAGTCTCAGCTTCCTTGCTTCCGAAAAGGGCTTTACTGATATCAATGAAAGGAAGTCAGAGCAGAACTCATTCCTATCATGAAAGCCAAGGAATCCTGCAATGCAAGCGAAGTGCCACTCGGCCCAACTGGCAAAGAATCGGTCTACTCCTCAGTCCTCGACAACCCAAACCTTCCACCAGCCGAGAAGTCGCTACTACGTCTTGAGCAGGAAGGTGCGCTACTCGTTCTTGCAGGCACAGAGTCTCCAGCACACTCTCTCAACATCATCTTCTATCATCTCTTGGCAAACCCAAAAATTCTCAAGAAGCTTCGCGACGAGCTGGCCGAAATCCCAAAAGACGCGTCTCTGACCCAACTGGAACAACTTCCCTACCTTTCGGCAATCCTTGAGGAGGGCAATCGCCTTTCCTTTGGTGTAACGGCTCGCACAGCTCGAATCGCATACGAACCACTGGTTTACTTTCCATCTTCGCATGTCCTAGAAAGCATCAAGCGCGTCGGAAGTACTACCCCTGTTACCATTCCAGCAGGCACACCTGTCAGCATAACAACTCTTAGTGCACATACCAATGAATCCGTGTTTCCTTCGCCTTATGTTTTCGACCCGGAACGCTGGCTTGGTGAAGAAGGACGTGAACGTCGCAAATTCCAATTTGCCTTTAGCAAGGGAGGTCGTAGATGTCTTGGTATGGAGTTGGCACGTGCTGAGATGGTTCTTGTCACTGCAGCGCTGGTTAGGTCGTTTGATATGACATTATGGCAGACAGATGAGAGCGATGTGGCTTTCGTTCACGATTACCAGGTCGCCATGCCGAAGTTCGACTCGAAGGGAATTAGGATCATTGCACGGGAGCGCTAAAATTATACAAGGAGCTCAAACAGCTGTACGGGATACCTCTGCAATCTTGATTCTTGAGCGTTGGTTTGGTGCAGGTCTCTAAGTGGAAGCCACGCGAAATTGAGGACAGTCGCTTTAGACTGGAGAGTCCTCTCCGATATTGGCGGCATGACTGGCTCTATTTGTGAGTATCCAGCGGAGAAAATGCCTCTCATATTCTTTATTCTACACGCAACACTTTAGCTACCCATTACGAATAGAAACGCACTCGTTGAGTACCAAAATAATGTCGGACCATGGTGGTGCACTAATTCCGTCCAAATCCAATCATGAAAGCCACTCTTAAAGCAAGACCCAAAGTCAATGTCCCATAATTGATCCATTCATCACTATTCCAAGCTAAGAACTCAGAAGCCCTAGCCGGAGCAACAGTATAAGCCGCATATACTGTCAAAGTCAGTACCAATCTCACTACTTCTGAAACAAATTCCTCTCGGGGTCCTTTTGCCGGGGGAGTGCGCCACGTGTTCCCTCTCCCCACCACCCTTCCCCCCATCGCGTCACTCCGAGCATATGCGCGTCCATATAAACATAAAATCAGAGAAAAGAAACAAAACTTACAATGCCCAATATCCGACATGATCATCCCGCAGACAACACTATACCACACCTTCCTCTCCCTCGTGACCCTCAACGTTATCCCCTCGTTCACAGCGAATAAAACGTACAAACTCCCGATGTTTGTGAGGAGCATTTGCATTACGGGAGTGATGGGTACGGAGGAGGAGGAGAGGGAGGAGTAGAATTGTGAGAGGGCGGGGACGGGGATGATGCCGGAGAGGAAGCGGGTGGGTTGGAAGAGCGTGAGGTAGGTGCCACCGAGGGCGGCGAGGGGCTCAAACCACTACGCGGAGGATTAGGAATTGTTTGGAGAGTATCAAGAGATAATTTAGAGTGTCAAAGGGATTTCTCCCGAGCCTTCCGAATTAACTTACGAGGAAATAGATGGTGTAGATGAGGGAGATGCGAATTGGGGCTGAAGATGCCATTTTGTGGACTTAATTCTTATACGAAAGGATCTAAAGGGATGAATTTAGTGTGGTTGAAGCTTAAGAATAGGATATATATGAAATATAGAAGCAGCAGAGAGTGGAGAGATCGGGATATTTGATGTCATAGTCAAGTCACGTGTGTCTCACTTCTCCCTACTAGCCCTGTTTCACAGCCACAACCCCAGGAAACCTTCTTCTCCACTCACAGATTCTTATCTCTTTCCTGCATCTTCACGATATATATAAATCGTGTTTAATTGCCTCAAACACCGTCGGTAGGATTTTGAGGAGGCCTCCTATTCTTCTCGATCATTCTCCATCTGCACCCTCTCTTGCATCATATCCCATACTCAACCAATCATCCCCACTGGTCAACATCCCTCGATCTGCCGGACTCGCAAGTCGGCGCGAATCAATATCCGAACTCGAATAGAGACGGAAGTCGCTACTCTTGTCCGAAGCCCGATGCAGTGTAACCCTCAAGATGCGGGCGGCTCATTCATTATTTATTCTGTTATCTTTTTCCTCGTAACTTGTATGATGTTTTGGCGCGGCTTTAGCTCTCATGTAAGCCTAAAATGATCGGCGCCTTTTAACTTCTCTCTTATATTGGAATTTTGCGATTGCCTAATCATTCTTTCGTGATTCAAAAGGTTTTGAACAAGAGAAAGTGACCATGGGTTCACACCCACCCCTCAACATCCTCATAGTCGGCTCAGGAATCGGCGGCCTAACCGCAGCCATCTCCTGCCGCCGCGCTGGCCACAACGTTTCAATCTTCGAGCGCTCATCCCTCAATAACGAGATCGGAGCCGCGATCCACGTCTGCCCCAACGCCTCACGAGGACTCTTAAAATGGGGGTTTGATCCTGAAAGAGCGAAATTTGTGAAATTGAGGAAGACGTGGGCGTTTAGTGGGAAGACGCTGGAGACGTTTAGGGATAAGGATGAGGAGTATGTGGAGGAGAGGTTTGGGGCGCCGTGGTATTTGGCGCATAGGGTTGATTTGCATGAGGAGTTGAAGAGGTTGGCGATGGCGGAGGAGGGGGTGGGGAAGGTGCCGGGGGTGCATTTGAGGAAGAATGTCGTAAAATATGTAAACTCCCAGTCTAAAATTTTACCCTTTCAGATCTGATGAGATGATAGGATCCAGAAAGCGGAACAATAACCTTTGAAGACGACTCAACAGCATCAGGAGACCTGATAATCGCTGCCGACGGCGTACACTCCAAAGCCGTTGAAGCCATCCTTGGCGCACCCAACCCCGCATTTCCCATCCAAAAAGAAGGCTTCATAAACTTCATTTACCGCTTTCTAATTCCCTCCTCAGACATCCTCGCTGACCCCATCACTGCCCCGCTCCTCGCCGACGGCGACGGGCGCTTTAAGCTCATCCTCGGAGATCAAAAGAAACGTTTAATTTGGTATCCATGCCGCAATAATGAGATCCAGAATATGGGCGCGATTTTCCATAACAATGAGCTTGTGGAACATGAGGATTGGTTGACGAGTGTGGATAAGAGCAAATTGGTTGAGCTGTTTGATGATTTTCATCCAAGTGTGAAGAGGGTGTTGGAGATGGCGACCGAGGTTAAGCAGTGGCCGCTTCTTCATCGTGCTGCGATTCCAACTTGGCATAAGGGGAGACTTGTGGTCATTGGGGATGCGGCGCATCCTATGTTGCCTCGTGAGTCCCCACCGTCCCTTTCAAATCTTCAAGCAAATGCTAAACAGAGCCCGAATAGATCAAGGCCAAGCAGGAGCGCAAGCGATAGAAGACGGTACTGCGTTGGGCATCGCGCTTTCAAATTGTCCTGATAATACTGCGGAAACGATAGGAGAGAGGTTGAAGGTGTTTGAGAGGATTAGGAAGAATCGTGCGAGCGCGTTGCAAATATTTAGTAGTGCGGGCCAGGATGAAACGGAGAAGATGGCAGAGGAGGCGGCGAAGATCATCGGGAAGGAGAATGTTCCTCGTGAGTTCCATTCCACCTGATTAATCGCGGTTTCTCTTTAGGATAAGAGTTGTCCTTGCTGACGTGGTAACAAAGGAAATCCGGAGGAGCTATATGTGTACAACTTCGGACATGATGTTATCTCAGAGTCGATTCGGATCATGAAGGAGGAAGAACCAGGTTGGGAACTTCCGGAAGAATTCTTGGATCTTGGCTATGATTAAAGTGAATCGATGGCCACTAGCTCTTCCCCACGTACGAGGCCTTGTGAACTTCTATACGATTCAGCCTTTCCATATAACCGTAGTTCTACTTGTCGCTTCACCCGTTTCTCTCTTTGGACTTATTCATCAGAGCTCGAGGATTCAAACTCAGGATATGCGTTTGCAGCCGCATTTCTGTCAATCTCCACAGATTTCGTTCTTTTGTTCATCGTGACAGTGATGACCATCACCGTCTCACTCATTATTTCGTCCTGCTTGATTGTCGCTCTGATACCATCGGAGACGTAACTATTTTCAGGACTTGAGGCTTGTGAAACGCGCGGGCCTTGCTCATATGCCCCTGTAAGACTCCATCCTCCCGGGAAAATTGATATCCTTTTCAACAGGGCACTAAATACAACGATAAACTCATTTTCGGAATTCTTGTTGAATAAAATTGCACATTTCTGGTGGCCATTCCTAGGCAGATTTATCAATTTGCCGACTGATAAACAGCCGGTTGGGTGTACCTCCGAGATAATCAGGTCCCCCTTCCCCATTCGAAGCTTTCCAAGGTGAATCCAGCATTTAACACAGTTTACAAAATTGGCTGGAACTGATCGTGGCTTCTTAACAATTGTTATCAGTCTTCGCTTCGAATGTTCGTATTCCACCTAATGTAATACAGGAAAAGAATAATACAACAATATTCTGTTCACCTAAATATTGGCAATACGCAACTTGTTCAAGTATACTGGGCACTGGCTGCCCTCGCCTACGGTTTCGCACCTTCTATGTACCATCCTCGTATAACTTCTGATAACCAAAACTTATATAGAAAGCTTAGGAACTTTAAAGGAAAGATTTATCAAGGCATAGAAATCTCTTTTTTGTGTGGGTGTAGCGTTTTTATTAACTATATTTAGGTGCGGTATTAAGTACTTGCATCCTTTCTTACAGAAGAACCCGCTTCACGGGTTTCAAACTTTGATTTGACGGGAAGCCTTGCCGCCAGGAAGCCGAGTTGAAAGCAGAATATTGTTCGCCGCTTCGACGTACCCGTAGTGAACGACACTTTAGAAATACTAATCTTTTGTTTGAAGACTTAATCATTTGGGTCGTCTCCGACAATGAGGCATGTTTCACTTCATTTCAGGCGCCTAGAACCACTGCGCTCAATTTGGTGGCTACGCACGATCTCAAAACTCACCACGTCGCCGCACGCGCCACACAAGCTACATTTTACTTCAAGCAGATAGAACATTGAAATAGTTGCTTAGAAGAATAGAACCTTGGGGAAAATTTCCTTGCTTAGACTTCTCTCGGCACATTACGTTCCGGAAATACAAGCCTCGTCAAAGAAGAGCGGTGTGATTCAATACTCCAAGATATTTTGGCTATATACTGAAACGACAAAAGGAGAAATCTTTATGTCTCAAAGAAAGATGACGTAGATAGGTCTCAACCTGTTGCGCAGAATATGTCGGCCGTCAAAAATGAATCCACAATCCCATAATCACGAGTCCCGCTGAAACAACGCCAAAATATCATTATGTCCATAAGCAGCAGCCACATCCTAAGAAAGTCAGCATATAACAACATGGGGATTTGGAGGAACCTTACAAGTGCCGTTCGCTGATTCTGGTCTTCAGCCATCGGGTCCAACCCTTTACCCATAAGGAACTTGAAAGAATCAACAGCTTCAGAAATATGCTGTCTCGAGGACTCCAAGTCCCATTTGGCACATATATGCAACAGAGTCTCGCCTTCGTTGTTCGTAGAAAGTATATCAGCGTTCTCGAAGGGCCAGAAGTATTTCGTGTGAGATTCCGGCTCTTCATATCGGCCCATTGCTGCATAATATAAGAAGAGTGGTGTTTCGCCGCGATTGTTCTTTTGATCGAGAGAATTACCAAGGCTTTGGAATTTCTCGAATAGTGGCAACCATAAAGCACTTCCCTCTTTTGAACACATTGCGGAGGCTAAATGATGGAGAGGGGAGTTTTCATTGGGGTCAAGCTCCAGCGGATCAACACCGGCCTCTAGAATAGTCCTAACAGCCCATTCGTTTTGAAGTTCGAGGGCACGATAAAAAGGCTTAAATCCTTTCGCATTCTTTTGCTGGATCAAACTTCGACCTTTTTCCATGAATAATTTGAAGGTATTCCGGTACTCTTCTTTGTTCAAGGGTCTGACATCCAACATGTGGTGGAGAGCGTTGTTTCCATTGTTGTCTACAGCGAAAAGATCGCTACCTCTTTCAAACAGCGTACGTGCCGGGATAGGATCTCCCTCGCTGCGTTCCAAATAAATTTCAACAATTTGATCTTGACTTCGACGATAATAATGATGGGACTCGACCGGTGTGTTCGTCCCATGCGAGGATCTACATGCTGCGAGAAGTAATGTGCGACCACTACCGTCTCGTTGCTCAAGTTCGAGGTCCTTAATATCCAAGAACGGCTGCAATATCCCCCCACGATGGAAAAGATCATGAATAATCAACGTGTTTCCGCATCCACGAGAGTAATCGGCACCATGATCCAAAAGAAGCTTTGTAATCTTCATCGCTGTGTCTCTGTCTTTCGTGTTGTTGAAATGAGAACAGGCGGAATAATGAATTGGAAGAGTTTCGCGATCACTGTAGTATCCGCTGTACGATGTCGTCGAATTCACCGATCCCTCGATGTCTTCTTCTTGGTTGCAATTGGCGCCAGCGTTTAGGAGAGCAGCAACCACGGTAACGTCCTGAGCATCGATTGCAGACAACAACACTGGCTTACTTCCAAGTTGAATATCAGCTCCACTTTCGATGAGTATTTGAAGGAGTTTGATATCGTGTGTGGCTTTGTTAAGACACGTCAAACCATCGTCATCTAAGTGATTGACATTCGCACCATGCTGGAGGAGAATACGTATCGTCTCTGAAGCTCTGTAAGGTTCTCTGTTGACGCGACTCACTGCGACATGCAAAGCTGTCTCTCCTCTCGCATTCTTGAGCTCGGTATTGGCTCCTCTGCTGAGAAGATACTTGAGGGCTTCCGTCTGCCACCAATGATTGCTCGCAGCAAGTATGTGAAGGGCACTTGCGCCTGAGACGAGTGCAGGGCCACCGTGGTGCCCTTTGTGATTCACATCTTCCTGCTGAGCGTTGACATCAGCGTCAAAGGTCTCGATGAGAGTCCTGATGACTTCGAGGTTGGGGAGTCGTGCCGAGGCAGCTTGGATGAGGTACGGCTTGATGGCATTAATATGTCTCCCATCTGGACTGCGGACTCCTTTTGTCCACTGCGTGTCCTTTAGAGACATTCCCAGACTTAGAAGCAAATCCGAATAGCCCCAGTGGACTAAAGTCGACAGAAAATCGCCTCTGACTTCCGAGCTCTCTTTTGGGTAAAAGTCTACACCCATTTCAGGGAGTTGGCGGATAATAGAAAACTGGCCCATTCTAAGCAGCTGATGGAAGGTATGCAAGTTGCTTCCATTTCTCTCAATATCACCCTCACTGACTTTGAAATTTTCCTGGCTAATGAAGAATCTGTTGAGTAGAATGGTGGACTCAAGCATTTGTCCCGGTTCGGAAGCGGATACCTGTTGATTGAGAACTGTCTGCATAGGAATGAAAAGTTCGTCGACCATAGAGCTACAACGACGATCGCTTGCTAGGTCTGAAGCATAACGACCTGTATTATCTTTGATACCCACATCAGCACCATGTTGCAGAAGAAGCTTTATAACGTCACGAATCCTAACAGTTGATTCAGAGGAAAAGTGTAAATAACGACTTGGATGGGGTTGGGCTAGCTGGTGTAGACGAGTAAAGTCATCTTGTGGTATTGGACGATATTGATCTGCGATTAGCACACCTCCCGCGCCTCTGGACTGGTTTCTCGGCCCTGACGTATTGCACCATAAAGAGTTCTCTTTCTCAAAATAAGCGCATGCATGTAATGGTGTGTTACCACCACAGTCCGTTATTCTCGGGTTTGATCCCGCTTCGAGTAGTATAGCCACTGACTCTGGCCTCCCTGACGAAGCAGCTTCGTGAAGAGCAGTGCGTCCTCCTTTATCTTTTCTGTCCAGTATTTTGAGCTGCCCTAGCGCAGTGTAGTGATCTATCAGCAGCCCGATGATGTTGCTTTGTCTCATTCGAGCGGCCACGTGAAGAAGAGTTCTCCCTTCCGAGGTGACACAATCCGTCTGAGCGCCTGCCTTGATCAATCTATCAACGAGAGTTTCAGAGATTGTCGCAGCAAGGTGAATTGGGCGAACTCGCTTATAGTCTTCGCAATCGATGCACTTCGCAAGCTCTGATTGAAAAAATTCTTCTGTTGGATTGTAATTACCGTGCAAGTCCTGAGATGGAACAGAGCTAAAGAAGAGATGTGCGGCTGTTTGACCGGAATGGTTTCGAGCCGATGGAGAAACACCCGCTTTCAGGAATATCTCCACAATTGCCGCAAAGGACTCGCCAGCAGATAGGTAATTGAAACAAAGTTCGTGTAAGACAGTATTGCCAGAGTGATTGACTCGAAGAGGATCCGCTCCAGCTTTGATCAGGGCATTGACCTACAAATTGTCAGAACCGCCAAATAGGAAAGATGTTAAGGTCATGGTCCTTACCAAGGGGATATCGCAGAATCTCCTGGCCACAATATGGAGGACACCGCTGCCGGAGTTCTCATACACATCGAAACGAGCACCTTGTTCCACGAAAAATTCAACAATTCTCGAAGAGCTTTGGTGTCTACCATCGATTGCACGCATCAGAACAGTACGTCCATTATTATCCCTGGTTTCAAGACTCGCGCCAGCCGAGATAAGCATTGCTAAAGCGCGCTCTTCGCTATCATTCGTTATAATTCGCGCCATGTGTAAAGGAGTTTCGCCTCGCTGATTCTGGATCCGAGGATCCGCACCGGCTCGAAGTAGTTGTTGAACAGCTTCAGCACCAGGTCTCGACTGAGTCGTTACGATGTGAAGTGGGGTATTTCCTTCATTGTCCGTAACATTCCAGTCAGACACAAATGGCAAGAGGGGACTAATATCAGCCCGGTTGATGTTGAAAAGCATGGTATGAAGGGGTGTTCGCCCGTCGCTAAGCCGTCGGACTTGAATATCAGCACCATGCTCAAGCAGTGATTTGGCGAGAGGCGCTGTGTCAAGCTCAAGTTGAATCAGATGAAGTGGTGTATTTCCGAGATCATCTCGTGCCATTGGATCTGCACCATTCTCCAAAAGAAGATGTGACAGGCAAGTACGTTGACACCGACGGCCGTCTGAACCAAGGCTTAGATGAAGCGCTGTTCTTTGTAGATCATCAACTGCATTTACATCGCATCCAGCTTCGAGTAGGAGCATGAAGCATTTGCGAACTAGGTCATCGGCAGATACACCAGGTGCTAGACGTCGCCAGAACGTACCAGAAATGGCATGTAGAGGGGTGGGGCCTAGTCGAGCTCCCTGTTGGCTGACACCTAGACTTGGGCCCCGTCCCCGATGGTGAACGGGTCCCATGTGATTAGGACCGATGCTGGATCGCTTAGAGGGATCAGCCCCTTTATTTAGTAGCAGTTGCATTGTCTCAAAGTGCCACCCGCGAGAAGCAAAATACAGTGGAGTATCCGAGTGCTCGGGGAAATTGGGTGTTACGCCAGGAATGTCTAGAAGCATTGACGCAAGATCAGATTTCCCAGCTAAGGCAGCCCACAACAGACCATCGTTAAGGTCCTTGGTTGTGACATGTGGTATCATCTCGCGAACAGATGCAATGGACCCTAGATGGCATGCGAGATAGAGTGGACTATCGCCTACGCCTGGTGTTCGAGGTGGAGGTGGAGGTGGGAGCATGGGCCCGGGATGCTGGACGTCTCCTTCACGGCGCCACTGGTTTTTGGACCGGTCCGTAAGAGGGCTTGCACCTGCATCAAGAAGCAACTTCACAGTAGCATGGTGGCCGCCCTGTGCAGCATAGTGTAAAGGTGTCATGCCGTGTGCATCTTGGAGGTCAGGGTCTGACACATGTTCCAATAAAAGAGCAGTAGTCTCAGAGTTCCCTCTCATAGCCGACCAGAGCAGGGGGGTCTTTCCATCCTCGTCTCGTTCATTCTCTTCAGCACCTCGCTGAAGGAGAAGCTCAGCATACTTGGTCAATCCTGCCCATGCAGCAATATGAACGGGAGATAATTTTTCAGAGTATTGCGTAGTCCAGGTAATGTCAAGCCAGGCTAGAAAGGTATGCTTGTCATGTTGGATGAAATCGTCTAGGGAAGAGCGAAGAGAGCCCTCGAGATTTTGGCAGCGTGCCACGTGACCATACCATTGACCAAGTGTGTAATCTAAGAAAGGGTGCATCAGTTTGAATTGTTGCTGGTCGAACTTAGATCTATGGATGTTGCGTGGCGGCGGTGGGGGTGATCCAGGAGTTCTAACATATTTCAAGTCTCGACCCACATCCCAGCTCTTTAAGGCAAACTCTAGATATGCCAAGCAAGTCACAGCGATTGAGGAGTGGGTTTCTTCGCCACTAACAACAGGAAATTGTTGATGAGTGCCACTCGTTGATTCTCTTCTGATCCTAGATTCGTCTGTAAGAAACTCCGTGAATGAATGATGAATTACGGAAACAGTCTCGTCTTCCAATATTTCTAACAGTGGACCGCAGGCAGCCCTCACGATAGCTTTCGTGTCCTTCACATTAGCACTCGAATCGTTAAGGAAATCCAACATTGCTGCAATTTCGAGAAGACGAAGTGGACGAGAAGAATGCGTGACCCAACGGAGAATCGTCAATTGAAGATCCTGGGATACTCTTGATCGCAGAGAGTGGTCAAGAAGCATGCCGTTATACATGTCTTCGAGCGTGACAGGGAGCCAGTCGAGAGACCGTTGGAGGTATTTGACATCCGGAACCATTTGTTTCTTTGACCATGGTTAGTGATATAAAACAAAAAGAGCGGGAATAGGCTAACCAAATGATCTAGGATCTCATCCATCATCAGACGGGCGTAGAGGAAAGATCCTTGTGCTCGATCTCCAATTGCTAGCTTGATCGCGCGTCGCAGCTCATCATTCACCTCCGTGCGGCTAATCAAACGATACCCAATGTAAACCGATATGTCTCTATCAACTTTGGCCGGTTCCAGTCTGATTTGTAAAATAGATGGATCTTTCAGAATCGACTCGATTCGTGGCAATGGACGACTAGTCATCATGATCTTGATCGAAGATGGTTTCTCCTTTCCGAGATCAACGAGCTGGTGCAAGAAAGCCATATGTTCGATGTCCATCTCGTCAAGTGCATCGACAACACAATATACCTTGGGAATTGATGCAAGGCCGTTCAACAAGTCTTCCCAAAGTTCCGAGGTAGAAACGTTGTCTAAGGTTCGGCTCTCGAGGTAGCTCTTCATAGTAAGCTGTAAGGGTGGGGAATGATGGAGGATCATGGCAATCCAATCTCGCACAAGACCGTGTGGATCATGGTTCGTCGAGACAATTTGGCGAAAGAAGAAGAACAGAACAGGGATACTTTCTTCTCGAGCCAATCTCGCAGCTGTCATGGCGGCAAAGACACTTTTGCCGGCTCCTGCTGTGGCTTTGATCCATAGTGAGCCATGGTTTGGATCATCGTGCCATTGACGATAAGCTTTGTCGTTTTGAACCCAAAGACCTGTACCAGACACGTATGAGTTGAGATGTTTTTTATACTCGCTGGAGTCGCTAAGAAAGTCGGTAGGTTGGAGCCATTCGAGAATTTGAGCTAGGACTTCCGGGGCCTGTGGGAGAATTCCGTCCTCATTATAGTCATCGACATCCTTCTCCTCCAGCACCACAAAGTCTTGTGTATCTTGCAAATCCATACCTCTGGTGGGAAGTGGACAGAAATGACTTTGGAAGTAATATTCTGCTTGATGATTGATCGAAAATTCTGATGGTGGACAAATAGGACTCGCAGCCTGATGGCTGAGATTCAACTCAGATTTTGCTTGGCAGATTGAATGGGACGGTAGAGCCGCCTCGAGGCTCGGATGTGCCTAATGTATTTGATTCGAACAACAGTCTTCGTCTTTCTTGAACTACGATGATAATGCGTTGATGCGTTGAATTTTGAAATGAAAAGATCAGAAATATCCCCTCTTTCTTGAAAGCAGGAACAGTCCAATTATGCCATCTGCTGCTCCTGCAGCTGAATGAAGAAACAAGGCAAATGGTTCGCCTGGCACCTGGTGCCTACAGTCTGGACCAGGCGGTTGCGGGGAAGGCAAACCAGGCATTGAGCTGCCCTTGATTTCAATTGGGCCCAGCTGCATGTTCTTATCGTGAAGCATGAAGGTAGTGAGGTGTGACCAAGGCCTTCTCCAAGACGTGGGAGAACAGTGACCATTAGCGTACGACAACGGCTGTCCTTCGCGGTGCAATCTGAGACAGGCTCAAGAAGGACAAGGCTTTGCCTAAAGTAGTATAGCGTCTTGGCAACCCACCCCAGCACGTAACCAACGTCTTTTGAGAGACTTCCCGCCTTCGCCTTCCCAAGTTCTATAATATATTTATTCGAGAGTGATCTCGCGTTTTCTATTAATCAGATCGTCATCTTCCCGAATGGATGCACAATAAAGGATCTTTCGGTGTAAAGAGTGCGACGTCCTCACGTGCTGAGCATTCCTGTAGCCTCGCTGTGCCTACGCCAGTTCTTTCCAAGCAATCTTCCACATCCTCACGACATCCTCCCGATCGCTGTTTCCATGACATGAACACAGTCACCCGAAACATATTTTTCTTACCCTGCGGACCTCTTTTCTACCTTCGCCGAGCTATAATTCTGTAGCCAATCCCAAAACACTCACTCCACGACTCCCACCCCTCAATACGGCTCCCCAACACTGCTCGCCATCATGCAGTTCGGGAAATCGGTGGGAACTGCGTGCAGTACCTTCGCCCTCACCAATATCGACGACATGTTCGTCTTGGTCACCTTCTTTGCTGAAGCAGCCACCAGCAAGACTGTGACTCCCCTTAAGATTACTATCGGCCAATTCATCGGATTCACGATAATTGTCACCATCAGCATGATTGGTTTCGGTGTCGCATTAGTCCTTCCCTCTGAACCCATTGGATTCCTTGGTCTATTGCCCATCCTACTAGGAGTCTGGAAGTTCTTCGACCTTCTCTTCCTAACGGAGGAAGAAGACCCAGAGAAACCCAATATTGCTGGGATGAAGAGCATACTCAAAGTCTCAGTCATCACGTTGATGAACGGGGGAGACAACATCGGGACATATATACCGCTATTTTCTCAAGCGAAGGGGGCAGAGATAGCGGTATACGTCGTCGTATACTACATTTTGCTCGGGGTGTGGTGCCTCGTCGCGTGGCTGATTATGGGCCAGAAGCGTGTCGTGCGTCTGGTTGAGAGATATATGCGTATGGTAATACCTTTCCTCTACCTGGGCCTCGGAGTGTATATCACTGTTAAGTCATCGTGCTACCCATGGTCTATTAAACATATTGACGATAAATTCTTGGGAAACCCGGGCAGAACTATCATGGCCATTGTGACCACATTTCTCCTTTTGACGTGCATTGGCTCTATGTTATGGTTCAAGATGCGAAAGAAGGTGCCTCAGCCTATCCCCGATGACAACAATCCTCTGGAAGGGAATCGTTCGTCTACTTCCGACGGTAACATTTTCCTTGAAAGGAACCCTTCACCTAGTTCAAAAGGTGCGGTCGAAGCCTCACATACGCCCGCTTAACACTCATTACCACGCACAAGTTTCCACTCGTCGCTCATCTACTTGATTCTATCGCCGTGTTGACCAATTCAATCGATACCCTTCAGTCCTATACAACCAGTTTATCTCTGCCGGCCTCCGTCCCTTCCGCCACGTTTGCTGCCGTGCAAGCTAGCAACTACCAGAAAGGGTACGTGGGCAGTTACCAGTTTCAGCATCTCAACGTTCATGCGCTCATATGGTCTTCCATGCCTTAGACTTCTGTATATTGTGTTTTTGCAGATCCGCCGGAACTATTTGGTTAAAGGGTGGTTGTAGTGTTGAAAGGCCGTGCTACCTGGCTCCAAAAATGATCAGCAGATTCAGCCCATTTAAGAAGCAGTGAGCAGTTACACAGACTTGATTGCAATAGCCAACCTCTGAAAATTTTATTCTATAACTCTATAAACTTGCTGCACTCGCCATCATAGATAACCAACAGGAAACCTCCTTTTGAAAACAAGCCAATAGACGGACTTAAAAGATTCGATTTTCTTGGCCAGAAGAGAGCTCGTGTGAGAACCAAAGTTCAACCTTCCCACACACTTCAAGCTAAGTCCCAAACCAAGCCCATTACTGCGTGACACGAATACAAAAAGCGGTACTACACCACCTGTATAGCACTCTTTGAAGCCTTCTCGAATGCAGTTCTGACCTCTGAAGTACACAAATAACATCCAAGAGTTTCTAAAAGATACCGCTCCCGATATTTGAAGCATGTCGGTCCTATTTCGCTGACACTTGTTTGTGCGGTTTCGAGAAGACGACGAAGAGATAGGTCATCAGCAGCCAAGAGCCTTTGCGAATTGATTGTCAACGTTTCGTTAGACGGGCCGAAGAGAGCCATAGACAATTCTGTATCTTCAAGGAGACAAATGCAAAAGTCCTCAAAAATTTAGTTCTTCGTGATGAATTCCATAACAGAGGCAACAGATTTTGGGTCCGGGGCGAGCCTGGAGAGCGGCCTCGAGCACTCGTAGAGCGGACGCGACGATCTTTAATTCTTCGATTAGAGAGACTCTATCTATACTTAGGACTTGTTAAACTAAGGGATGATCGTATCCTAATTAAGATTATTCAAATTATTAATAGCTCTTTTAAGAATAAAAGGAAAGATAAAAAAAGATAAATAAAGAAGCTCTTAAGATTCTAGAAACTCTAAAGACTAAAAAAAACTACTTTTATTATATTAAAAGACAATTAAACTTATTTACATAACTTTTATAGAAAATTTAGTTATAAAAAGTTAAAATAAAATTTATACTTAAATTATAAAAATTAAAGCATAATATTTTTATTTTATAAGCTATACTTTTATTATAATTTAATTAAAAAAATTTTGAACTTAATAATAATGTATATACTAATGTTAAAATTAGGTATTATAGTTATAAACTTGTTATAGGTAAAGCGAGTTCAAGTGATTTTAGGCTTTTGTTAAAAAAACGTTTTTGCAGGGGAAACTTCCGTGGTTTCGCACTACTTGTAGTTATGCATATGGGTGTAAGCTTAATAAGGCTCCACCAACTCCACCAGCTCCACCAGCTCCACCAAAGACACCAACAACCAGCACAAGTCAATTGCCACTCGACTCGAGCTGCTCTTCTCAAATTATCTCTTTGGCAGCAACCTAAGTTCTAAGCTAGTTATCTCCGGTGCTATCACAATCAATGGGTCTCCCGCGGCGTACTGGACTAACAATTCGCCAATATTTAGAGCATCTGACGCGGTTTGCGAGTGCTGGGCTATAAATGCTAAACCCCTCAGAATATGTATTGGTGAGGCCGGCGCGTCTACTGGCAAGCAAAGCTGACGATACTGCGCGCTTAGATGTTGTGCTGAGTTAATAACAAGCCCACAAATGTCAGTAGACCTCGAAAACCTGATCTTGAGCAGTGGCTCCTGTCAGGAGCGGAATGGATTTACTTTGTCTAAGAAATACTCCGAATCCTCGAATATACACAAATATCTTCGCAGGTAGTCGCGGTTCGAAGCAGGTCTGCCGTCTGCCGTGTCTCCACCGGAATGAAGCTTTGATTTCCGGCTGCCTCGAGCCTGGCCTTGCTGCGACGTACAACTCCATACTTTGCGGAATGCATCCAACATGATCTAGATATAAGAACCTACAATTTTCGTTCGCAAGCACAGCTGGACGGGGGTACAGCTTTAGAAACGCTAGCGCAGATGGTGCGAAAACAACTAGGAACCCAGTGGAGGTTTTCTCTCCTGCTAGGACAGTGGTAACAAGAGTCGAAATAGCCCGCCAATATCCTCCGGTCGTGTCACAGCTCAAGATACAGGAACAAAGCAAATCGGCGAACCTGCAAAACATGGTTTCGTTAATCACTCAGTTTTCAACTCATCTAGCCCTGCAACCTATTTGGGAGTTTTGCCACAGGTTATGTGGGAGATCTTGACTGCTACCTATTATTTCAGTCAGCGAGACTCAGAGTGGGGGAACATCTCTACATGACTACTTTTGTACTCAAAGAGGCCCACGATTGTTGAACGAAATCGGAACACCTCCACGCCCGGCTTACCCGCAATGTTCGTATTTTTTTTTTTGGTCGCATACGACGAGCATCGTCCCTCAACACGCAGGTTCAGGCCAGGCTGCTTTGCATGAGGAACATCTCTCCCTAGTTGTCTGTTGCAAGTTGCAATGACAGAAGCATCCTCACAACCTCCCAAATGACGCACTCGACGCATGATTACCCCTCGTCCTGCACTCAACATCGTAAATATGTCCAGTGCGTGCGGATGCGGTGATCCTTTCACAGCCGAGTGCGAAAAGATTGGAAGTTGCAAGGCAGTAGTGGCACAGCATTATTGTCCCAAGGATGCAAAATCCTTCAAGCTGTAAGTGTCCTTCATGTTTGAGCCGAATATTAGCATCAGCGTTTCGCTCGATACTTGGAGCATATCTGGATCGTGTATTTGCGAATGTGTATTTTTCATTCGTCATACATCCATACGTACGTTCACGTCGATTCATTAAGCTATCAGCCCACCGCTCAGCTTCGACTGTCTGTCTTTAGGGGTATGATGACAATGACATAAGCAGAGGTTCATCTCATCTTCCTCAACCATGCACCAAATGCACAAAAAAGGCACAAGCTCGTAGAATACGTGGTGGCTCACACCGAATGTTTGGGTTCTTCGCCGCGCGGTAAGTAGCGATGTCCTTAACGTTCCATCCGAATACAGAGGCTGTCCCGAACTTTCCTTCGACACTCCTGCATTCAGCATTTGGGTCAGTTCCGCGACAGCCACAAATTTCCGTTTCCGTCTCTACCCGACGATCAGACAAGGCCTCCCAGCAGCAGATCTCGTTTCGCTTTCGCAAATAGTCTGTGCATTGTATGACCCCCCTTTTCAAGTTGTCGAGATTATTTCGATTCTATTAATGCAGAAATGCAGCCACGCGACTCACACAGGGTTGAAGCCCTTGCACCACGTTTTCTACCAGGCCCATTCTCATGTTCAGCATGCCAGGCAACTGGGACGCCCTACAAGGTCAACGAAAATTTGTGCTAGGTGCAAGGCCGTCAAATCCGTCGAGCATGGTGCTTGTCTCTTTTGATTGGCCCTTTCGTTACCAGTTGTCGAGTATTTGGTATGATTCCAACTTTTGCCCCGAATTTCCTTGCACATCTCACGTTTTTCTGGCTGCAAAATATCTCGTTGAGTAGTCGGGACTAAATACTCTGTCGATTTGACGACTGGCATTTTCGGTTGACCCTATTCGGTGATGGTCATCTCGTATCCTGCCTGAAACAAAACCGTTTTTCATCGAATTTCTAGGTCCTTTGTTTTTCTTCCGCGTATGCCTAGAGTTCCTCCCTCTTTCGCCTCCGCCCCATCATCCTTCCTCAGCGGCGAAGCGTTACGGAAAGTAATGCTTGTCTATGGATATGGGCCCTGTGCCTTGGGCTCGATGACTCTCCTACTTGCAGCTAGCCTTGCAAATACCAAATCAGCAGACGATGGGCAACTCCACGGGCGACTCGGCTCACCGAAGAAGAATCTGACGGTCTGTTTGCTCTCGTCATACGTCGTCTTTCCTTTCTCAGATGCTAGTCTAAGAGGCACGTATTCAATGCTGAAGATGGAAGACGAGATTGGACTGTGCTATCAGTACGGACTTCAGATGGACCAGCTCTCAAGACTGTCTATATAACCCTCAACTCCTTTCATAATCTTCTCAAATTATCTCAACAGTATCATATTCGTTCTCTTCTCTCTTTACTACATTCATTTTCTTCAAAATGTTAGTCCCGAACTTTCTTCTTGGCTCATTAGCCCTCGGGCTCACTGCCGCTTCGGCGCTTCCCGAAGCTAAGTTGACGGCACTTCATGGTCGGCAGTCTGAGGCTGGAGGGTGTGACAACAGCCAAGATAGAACCCAGTGGTGTGGAAAGGGAACCATTAAAACCGATGGGGAAGCGACTTGGCCGAACAAGGACACTCCTGCTGCTGCTGCTACCAAAACTTTCAACATTGAAGTTGCTGAAGCTACGCTGGCACCTGATGGAATTCAGAAACCCATGTTAGTCATTAATGGGACGTATCCTGGACCTACTATCATTGCCGGTATGCCATTGCACCCTAAACACTTTCAAACTACTCTACTGACTATGCATAGACTGGGGCGATGTTCTTATTATCAATGTGAAAAACAGCATGAAAGACAACGGGTACGTTCAAGATTTCATTTATGTGCGTACTACTTGACTGACACGAATATCACAGAACTAGCATGCATTGGCATGGTATCAGTCAAGCCAATACCACAACTGAAGATGGGTCAGTAGAGCTTAATTAATCCCAATGTGGCCAAACTAACTAAGCCCTTAGTGTTAATGGTGTTACGGAGTGTCCTATTCCACCCCTTGCCACAAGACAGTACAAATTTACTGCGACTCAATTTGGTACAACTTGGTACCATTCGCATTACTCCGGCCAGTACGGCGACGGAGTCTTAGGCACCATGATTATCAATGGCCCGGCGGCTGAGCAATATGCCGAGGACCTTGGGACCTTTCCGATCACAGACCACTTCCACAAGCCCATCTATCAGGTGGGCGTTGCTTCGGAGCATGGTGGACCGCCAAAAGGCGAAGCAGCTCTCATCAACGGCACAATGCTTGCAAATGGTCTTGGAGCTTATGCCAACGTCACCGTCACCGCCAACAAAACCTATCGTCTTCGCATTATCAACACTTCGGTTGACAACGGCTGGAAATTTTCGCTCGATGGGCATCCATTCACAGTCATTCAAGCTGATTTCGTTCCAATTAAATCATTCAAGACTAACTGGATATTCGTCGCCATTGGTCAAAGATATGATGTTGTCTTCACCACCGATCAGACTCCTGGAAACTACTGGTTTCGTGCCGAAATCCCAACTGGCCTTTGCGGCAGTAATACTCTGAGCACTGGCGCTATTGGTAGCACTACCCAACTAACCCGCGCTGTCCTCAAGTACGTCCAAGGAACAACAACCAGTCCGTCTCTTCCCACCTCCACGCCATTGGGAACGTATCTTAAGACCTGCGCTGATGAGACTGCTCTTTCACCTTTGGTTGAGAAGGTTGTGCCGAGTGATGGCTTTGTCTTTACCCAGGACAGGACCGACCAAATGAATGTGAGCAATGTTGCCCAACCCGTCAACCAGTGGTTCATCAACACGTAAGTCCTACTGCCCCCCAAACTCTACAATATGCTAATCTCTCTTTCTTTCCAGGGAAAAAATCCAAGTTGATTGGACTGTACCATCATTAAAATACGTCGTCGATAACAATGTTGGTACGCTTCAAAAGATCACTGGCAATGCAGTCTACGTGCTTGACAAACCTAATCATGTATGACCTCCAATCTTCCCTCGATCCTCAAGTCAATATCCACTAATTCCACACCACAGTTCTACTTCTGGGTAATCCAAAACCAAGGCGCCGTCCCCCACCCCATCCATCTCCACGGCCACGACTTCTATATCCTCGGCGCAACCAACACAACCGAAACCACCAACCCTATGTCAATATTTACCGGGTCTGCCGACGACATGAAGAAATTGAACTTCGGTAGTCCAATGCGTAGAGATGTCGCCACACTCCCTGGAAATGGTTGGTTGGTTATCGCGTTTCATACGAATAATCCGGGCATGTGGTTGATGCATTGTCATGTAAGTGTACCTGCCTTCGTTTGGTTTCATCCTTCGAGTTCCTGCCAGAGTCGCGTATTTGTTCCTTCTTCGCAATGCTCTCCATTCTTACCCCGCATCTCGCCCTCCAATGATAAATCTCACCGCATTTAACGAATAAACACTAATTTCCACTTCACAGATCGCATGGCACGTCTCCCAAGGCCTCGGCGTCCAATTCCTTGAGCGCGAATCCGAGCTCAGAAATCAGGATCTCACTAAGGTGCAGGAGAACTGCAAGGCGTGGGATGCGTGGTACCAGACTACGTCGTTCAAGATTCCTGATTCTGGTTTGAAGTTCAGAGCCTAAATCTGTTTCTTGGGACTGTAGTTGGAGGAGAAATTTCTATACTCTCGTTAAAATTGTTGGAGTTGAGATAAGCTTTTGGCTGAGACATTTCTTACACATTTCATTCAGCGGGATTTTAGAATTGGGTTTGAGTTTAAGTTTGGGCTTGGCCTTGGGTTTGAGTTCGATGGGTTGTGGCGCGATGTGGCGTAGTGCATTTCGATTGGGATTTGGGGTGCATGAACAGATCGATGGAGTGAGGTGAGATTGATGAGATTGTTTTTAAGGGTGTTTGGTTTATCTTTCCTTTGTTGGCTGGCTTGCATTGGGTTGCATTGTAAAGTAGGGTTTTTTGATCCGCTCAATTGATATATGGTTTCACACTGCGAGTTTTCGTTCTCTGAATTGGGGTGGCATAGCGTTGCAAGGGGAGAGGATTTGAAGTTCGATATTTTGGACCTGGCACGAAATGATACGTATTTGAGACCACTGATATCTTCCAAGAGTACCTGTTCATCAAGGATACATCGTTCTGCGGCTCTTCTCACTTTGCTGGTTGGCATCACGTGATGGTTTTCTCAACTAGATTCCCACGGATTCAGGAAGTAACTCTCAGCAAGCTCTAAATACTCAGAGTTGAACTCAGATCTTGACCTCATTCGGCTTTTTGCAGAACTTTTCGGAGGGGGATTTATCGTCACGTGGTAGAAAATCCAGTGGGGGCAGTGAAAACCTTTTCAAAGCCTCTTCACAACTTCATGTTGAGGATGAACGAATAGTGTACACAAACCAAAGAAAAAGGTTTGCTATGCCGCTTCCAAGCGAGGCGCAAATGATTCATTGAGATGTACCGGTCTATTTCATGATTTGTTTTACTTCCCTTTTCTGTGGTTTCGGCATGGCGACAGTGGTTTTGATGCAGAGTTGCGAAAGCACTTCAATTTGATGCAATGTGACTATGTTTCCTTTTCATATCTTACTGTTTCTAGATAGCGTTGTGCATTTGCCACTTCCGTCAGAGTCTAGGCTGTAGAATCTTTCAGTTATTTTACGAGTTGCTTGCACTTCAAATGTTTGCCACGATAGCCTTCTCTAACGTTTCAAAACATCATTTCACATAACGGACGGTCATACAATTTCAGTTCCAAGTTTGTCTCTCCTTGCCTTCATGGTATATATCTCTTAGGATCTTACAGTAGGATGCGCTTGCCCTTAGTTTCTGCTCGTTCCGGGCCGGCTGAAATGACGCCGATCAGGTGATCGTTCCGTTACCTCCTTCCTCGCGGGGAACAATTTGAGCACGCAATAGCCATCTCGTAATTGCAAACCTTGGGAGCTCGCCTTTTAACAAGCTGTCAACCTGTCGACCAGAAAATATTTTCGACTTAATTTTATCGTCTGACATTGCTATGGGATGCTCAAATAGCTTGCGATAGCCTCTTCCACCTTGCTTTTGCTTTCTTCCATGTGGATTTTGATGGTAGCGGTCGAACTATTTAGCATAACGGCAATATAGAACGTCACTTCTATTTTTGAAGCATTGCCTTAGCTCCCATCGGTGCTGCATCGACATCAATTCACATACTTTGCAAACATCGCATTTTTTCTCTCGCATATTATCAAGAATGGTAGACATAGATGGGCCCGCACGAAAGACTGTCAACCATAACGGCGACAGCGACAAGGATCTCGAGCAAAATCCATTCCCAGAACAAAACTACACCATCAATGGCGACCACCCGATCATCGCGGATCGGCTTGCTCGAAAACTATCAGCCCGTCAAGTGCAGATGATAGCCATCGGCGGAACAATTGGGACAGGGTTGTTTCTCGGAACCGGCAAGTCTCTGGCAACAGGTGGACCAGGCTCAATGCTTATTTCGTACTTCATCGTTGGAGTTATCGTTCTGCTCACTATGCTTGCACTAGGGGAAATGGCTGCCTTCGTGCCAATTGCGGGATCATTTTGCACATTCGCGGGAAGATATGTGGACGATGCGTTTGGGTTTGCATTAACATGGAACTATTGGTTTAATGATGCTGTTTCCACTGCTGCTGATCTGGTAGCGCTCCAGTTGGTATTTGCGTACTGGGATACAAGCTTTCCTGGTTGGGCACTCAGTTTGATTTTCTGGGCATTCTTGGTCGCTGCCAATATCATTACAGTGAGGGCTTATGGCGAGGTAAGCATTGCAACGGGAACGAACAGTGCAAGACTCTAATTTCTTCACAGCTTGAGTACTGGCTTAGTCTTCTGAAAGTGATTACTATTACGGTAAGTCCTTTTCTTGAATTTGAGGGTAAATGTGCTGACCTGTCTAGATATTCATCATCCTAGGAATTGTTGTGAATTGTGGCGGTAATACAGCTCACACATATCTTGGAGCACATAATTGGTACATTGGCGAAGCCCCCTTTGTCGGAGGAATCGGCGGCTTCGCATCAGTTTTCGTCACTGCCTCTTTTGCCTGTGAGACCTATTTCCCACCTTGACTAGCAGGCCCCAACTAACTCTTTTATAGATGGCGGGACAGAATCTATCGCGATTACTGCTGGAGAGACGAAGAACCCGACCAAGAACCTGCCTCGTGTCGTCAAGAATGTTTTCTGGCGAATTCTTATCTTCTACATCCTTTCTGTTCTTCTCATCGGTCTCAACGTCCCATACAACACGAAGGGTCTTTCTTCCAAGAGCAGCTCAACCTCGCCTTTCACTCTCGTATTTCAGATGGCTGGTGCGAAGGCAGCGGGAAGCTTTATCAACGCTGTCATTATGACCAGTGTGATCAGTGCAGGAAATCACGCGCTTTTTGCTGGAACCAGATTGCTCTACTCGCTCTCGGTCGACTCTCACGCCCCGAAGGTCTTCAGTAAATTGAACAGAAACAAAGTTCCATGGATTGCTGTTATTGCGACAAGTGTCATCAGTGGACTGTGCTTTGGAGCTAGCTTCATTGGTGCAGGTCAGCTATGGACATGGCTACAAAACATTGTTGGCGTCTCGAACCAGCTAGCATGGATTGCGATCGGCCTTACTTCGATTCGATTCCGAGCTGCTATCAAGCTCCAGGGGAAGGAGCATCTGCTCCCGTTCAAGAATTGGACATATCCTTACGGACCATACATTTCAGTCGCGCTCAATATCGTGATCGTATTAGTCCAAGGCTGGAGTTCGTTCAGTCCAAAGTTTAGCGCTGTCGACTTTGTGAGCTACTACATTGAGTTGCCAGTTATGGCGATCATGTATTTTGGCTGGAAACTCTGGAAGAGAACGAAGATTGTAGGACTAAATGACATGGATCTAGAGACTGATGTCTATGTATTGGGAGAAGATGACTTGAGAGAGATGGAGAAAGAGAAAAGCGTTCAGGGGAAAGTTAGAAGGGTCTTGGGCTGGATATTTTGAGTCAAGTCGGTTGCACATCTCCTTGACTAAGGAGTCTTTTTCGAGTTATTTTCTTCTTTGCGCACTTCGCGCAATTTAATCAGGCATTATTTGCGACTTGCATTCCTGACTCCACTATGCAAGACCTTGCTTTTAACGTCCTTCTAGGATTCTTGCAAGCTGAATCGTGCGGGTGAAACGAGCCGCGCAGATGAAGTTTGAACGCAGTACGAACGACAGGCGTTGTAGCGCTAGGATACGTTTGTGTAACATGCTCCCGCCCGCGACCCACAGCGGCTTGACCCCATATTCTTTATTGTTCCACGATCTTACCAAGAAATTTACGATGAATTTCCCCTTGCGATAAATCAGCAGCACGAGGTCAATTTCCTGTCTGACCCGCTAAAGCCTCTGGCCGTCGGTGTGGCTGAACTCTAAATCGGGTCATATATACACATTAGGAAACCCCTTTCTCCTTCCCCGCAAAATATTTTCGGCAATATTTCGACACAATGCTGTCGTTTCCATGGACCTGGGTCCGAAGTGTATGCACGGCGGAAAAGTAAACTCCCTTTCCCCGGATCTTCGCACCCTTATAGGCTTCTCAGACAATTTTGTGGGTTTCAGCCTCGTCGCTTAGGTCCTCCGGCACACATCCGCTTCGTCCAGACACACACGAACGCCACTTCCGCTTTCTTCTTTCATTCTACTGGTTTTTATTTCGTTAAGTTTCGGAAAGATTTTCAAGAAGAGAAATAAAATGTCTCATTCCTGCACTCGATGTTTCCTCCATGCGTCCGCGCCGCAAAAATCTGGGGAAAAGGCCTCGTCATGAGCGCGCTCTAACAATATCCCCGACAATCCCCATGAGTAACCCAGCATGCAGGTGCATTGCAGCATGGGGATCCGCTCTTAAGATCTCAGGACCCTCTTTCCTTGTCTCCACTTCTGTTCTCGTTGCTATGATTCTGGTTTTCCTTCTCGCAGACCGGTGTTTGAAGTAAATTCGTGTTTTTGTTGAGGATAGATACGAAAGCTATGTCGGGTCCTCTACCTTTGCCAAAGAATTATGTACCCTTAGTTGTAACATTGTCTGATATCAAACTTGCGACTCTGGCGTGGGGTTTTACGTTGGGTGTTGGGGCTCTCACGTGCGTCGTTCTTGAAATTTTACTTCTGATGGTATTACGGGCTAACGGAGCATAGTTGCTGGAAAGCACTCAAACAAACTCAACGCATTGTGAGGACAAAACGTCTTCGCTCTGTATATGTGTGGATGGTATGGGGTGAAATCCTTGCCTGTCTAATATTCAGTATCATCTGCTGGCTGCACTTGAATGGCAATATACCTCCCAGTTTTGGATTCTACTTCGGCATCTGTAAGTATTTCTCGTCATCACCATCCTCGCTCGCAGCTAATATCAAGATCAGTAACCTGCTGGTCTCTCCAAGTGCAATTCCTGCTCCAAATCATAATCAACCGAATCGCCATAATCGAATCCAACACGCGTCGAACCACCATCCTAAAATGGAGCGTCGCAGTAATCGTCACATGCATCAACATCTCCGTCTACTGCATCTGGATCCCCGCACGCATGCAAATTTCACATGAATACATCAGCATAAATGAAAAATGGGATCGATGTGAGAAAGTGATTTATCTTTTAGTGGATGGGTTTTTGAACTGGAGGTTTATTTCTACGGTTAAGGAGAATTTGGTGAAGATGGGGTTGGAGAAGTATCGGAGTTTGATGCATGTTAATATTGCTATTGTTATGTTGAGCTTGTCGATGGATGTGCGTATTCCGCTTATCTCCCTGAAGAAAGGTCACACATACTGATTGACGAATAGGTTTTGATCATTGGGATGATGAGTTTAAAAAATACTTTCGTGTAAGCAACCTTCTTCTACAATCCTTGACTTGCTAAAAATGACGTGAACTAACTAATGGGAATAGATACTGCCAATTCCACCCCCTAGCCTACATCGTAAAACTGCACATTGAGCTCCACCTCGCCGAACTAATCGCCTCCATCGCCCAACGCAAAGACCATATCACAAACGCCTTTCCCGACTCAAACCCTGAACACCACCATTCCTCCGCAAAAACCTTCCCCATTCCCCTCGATCACCTCTCTTCCTCCAACAAACACCAGGATCTCGATTTCCAACCGAGGAATATTAGTCATAGTCATAGTCATAGTCATAGTAATGGGCAGGGCATTATGATGACGCAAGATGTGAGTGTGGAGACGTATAGTATTGGGAAGGAGAGCACGACGAGTGGGGAGGTGGGGGATTTAGAGGGGGGTTTTAGTGGGAGTGGGTTGGCGAGTAGTAGTACGGTTGTTGGGGGAGCGTGGGGGAAGAGTGAGACTAGTGTTGGTGGGGATGAGGAGCCGTTGAGGGAGGGGAAGACGTGGGAGGTGGGGAGGAAGAGGGAGGGGAAGGAGGGGGATGAGAGAGAGGGATCGAGATTCCCATCATGAGGGAGTGTTAAAAAGTTCTTTTGTAAAATTTGGGGTAAAATCGAGGATTATTCGATACATAGCAAGGCAACCAAAAGCGAAATACTAATTAATAAACTTTGTTATGCTATATTTCAAGTAACTCTGCATACTTGCATAAGGTGTATATAATCGATACTAAAATAAATAACTCGTAGATAATGTTGAAAGTTATGCCTTCAGGCGTCACCTGCTCCATGCGTCACTGCTCTACTGTCTGCCGCTGTCTGCAGCAGACGCTGCAGGGTGTTTCCCAGGTCACGTGAAAGGCCCTTTAGTGCTCCTTGTGCTGTGTGTGCGTCTAGCTGCTTTAGGAAAGTCAAAGGTCTTTGTATGCTAGCGTGGAAGAGCCCTATAATAGAAGCCTCCCTTCCTACCTTAGCTAGTAAGACGAGTCAAGCAATTCAATCAACTTAACTCCTTCTGAAGTGTGCTCACGTGACTCATCAACACACTTCACTTCAAATACACCTCAACCCAACTCTTCCAACATATAATATTAGAAAAGATCTTATTTTCTCCTTTGTTTGTGATATATTAGATATGAATCAGAGGCCCGAATAGGGGAGTATGCCCGTTGGGAAGATTTGCTATTGGTTGCTTTGAGGCGCTCTGGCCCGAATTGACCCCGTTTTCAATGCCCGAGCTTGTTCCAGGCTTTCACTTGAATGCGAGTAAATTGGAATGAAATTTTGTTAATTCGATGGCGCGCAGGGCAATGGAAGTAGGCCGTTCTTCCCTTACCCTCCCCCTCACCCAACCTCCTTATCATCTCACACTCACCAACCAGAAATCCACTCGACAAATCCTCCACAAAAGACAGGGCCCAATACTACATTTCCCTCGCGAAGCTCGCCGAAAAAGGAAAAATCACCTCGATCTTCTTTACGGATGGCTATGGAGAACATGAAGTGTTTGAACAGAGTGCAGCGGCAGATTTTATGGGTGGTGGACACGTGGGGAAATTGGATCCGGTGGTTTTTGTTGCCCCGATGGCATTGGCGACTAAAAGTGTGGGGATTGTGGTTACGGGGAGTTCGAGTTATTTGAGTATGTTTTGATTCTTTTCGCCCAAACCTCTATTCCTGTGAATTGCCTCACAGAATCTTAAATCCTTAGAAGAAGTCAAAGTTTTGCCAGAGGAGAACATATAGAATCTTACGTAACAACTAATAGGTCCCTACCCAATGGCTCGAACCTAGTCGAGTTTGGACCACATCACAGATGGTCGAATTGGTTGGAACGTAGTCACCAGTTTCAGTGATTCAGGCGCGAAAGCCATGGGACTTGACGAAGTTATCCCCCACGACGAGCGTTACGAACGAGCAGATGAATTCATGAACATCTTATACGAGTATGTGTACGTCTCCTCCTCCTCAAACTATCTCAAAGAACTAACAATCTATGAGCCTGTGGGAAGGAAGCTGGGAAGACGGTGCTCAAGTATTTGATGCACAAAGAGATATGGCGTACGATCCCAAGAAAATCCACAAGGTCGCGCATAAGGGTAAATACTACAAACTCCAAGCCTATCACCAAACGCACCCCTCTCCTCAACGCACACCCGTCATTTTCCAAGCTGGGGCCTCAAAGGCCGGCATGGCGTTTGCTGGAAAACACGCCGAAGCATTATTTGTTGCAGGTCCTACTCCAGAAGTTGTGAAGAAGCAGGTTCAGACGGTGAGAGCGGAAGCTGATAGGCAGGGTCGAGACGGCTCCAAAATCAAGTTCTTCGTTGGCATTTTGCCGGTGTTGGGGAGGACGATGGAGGAGGCGAGGAGCAAATATGAGACTGCAATGAGCAATGTTCATGCCGTGGGTGGTATGGCGCGCTTTTCGGGGTTTACGAATTTGGATTTGAGTTTGTATCCGCCGGATGAACCGTTCGTGTTTAAGGGTGAGCAAAGTGAAGCATCTATTCATGGTACTATCAAGAATATCAAAGCGGTTATGGGAGAAGAAGATGACAGGCCCTGGACGCCGAGACGATTGGGTGAAAGGATGAGCTTTGGTGGGACTGGATGTACGCCTGTTGGGACGCCGGAGATGGTGGCTGACGTTATGGAGATATGGATGAGAGAGGCGGGTATTGATGGGTTTAATATTCTTCGTGAGCATTCTCTAACTTTGCACCTAAACACCATTCTTACAATGATGCAGAATAGTTATCTCCTTCGAGCTACGAAGACGTAGTTGAGCTTTTAGTGCCAGAATTGCAGAGAAGAGGTGTTTATTGGGAGGATTATCCAGTGCCGGGAGGGACATTGAGGGAAAATATGTTTGCGGAGAAGGGAGCAAAGGGTGTTGATGAGATGCATCCTGCACATCGGTTTAGGTGGGATGTTAGAGAAAGTAACGGGGTGAGTGCTTGGGATTGTAGGGTTACTGGTTTCGAGAAGCTGAAGAAGGAGAATAAGGAGTGAATAGAGCGTTTGCCAAGAGCGAAACATAGCCAAAAGGGGGACAGCTGACAGAAACAAGCGCTAATTCGAGGAAGGATAACAAGTTCCATAGGAATTTCAGGTTTGACTAGAGGCCTTTAAGTATCTGAGCTCTCGACGTAGATAGGTTCACAACCCTAGCTTGTCCAAAAAATCCATATGATGATATGCAATACTTCCCTCCACGTCCTTGGAATCCATGAGGAAGTTCCCACTAGTTACCTCACAGCGTGCTTCTTGTTGCTAAGATAGTATGATCAGCTATTGAATCTTGAGATTATAATTAGCGTGAACACTTACTAATTCTGTGCAGTAATGGAAGCACGGCCAGAGAACATCTTGTTTCGAACACTGAACAGATATTAGCATCGAGTCTCGATCTAAAACTCCCTGGAACTTAGCTGAAGAGCATAAAATCCTTTTCTCTTGCAAATAGCCTAGGTGGAAAGAGATAAACGTACCGTAGCCAAAATCGGACACCTAATCTCCCTAAAATACCTCAATTTCTCCTGCCTAAACATAACCCCATAAGCCTGATCCCTCCCCCTCCAAGCCCTCAAAGTATCCAACACCTCATGATTCTTTACCTCCAAACTACCCCACAACTCCCCATTCATAACATCCCAGACTTTCATGAGGTGCGAACCGTCATGTTTAGGTTTGCTCCACTCTCCGGCAAGAGTTTTAAACATCGCGGCTTGTTCCGTTGGTGTTGCTAAAGCAGGAGCAGAAAGCATGACACTGAAGATCTCGTCTGGGTAGAGGGCAGCGATCTCCATTGCAAGACCTGCACCGGTATGATGTCCCACTAAGTGAAATTTCGGCAACTTCAGGTCACGGAATAATCCCATAAACACATCGACATAGAATTTTGAGCATTTAGGATCCTCGATTGGGTCATATGATGCTCCGAATCTAGACTATTCATCAGCACAAAGTGTGGAAATTGGATGATGAATCGAACCCAGGCATATCAGGCGCATAACAGTCGTGACCGCGCTCTGCATATTCTTTCATCATGTTTTGGTAGACCCAGCCGCATGATGCTGTTTGGTGGAGGAAGATTATGGGTGCTTTCTTGGGGGTGTTGGAGGTTAGAATGTAGCGATAATGGATTTGGCCAAGGGGTGTGTCGTGGAATGCTCTTTTGATTGGGGTGGACATCGTCTTGGATTTTATTTAACAATAGTTGTGCATTCCGGAGCGCTTAAGTTTACAAATCTGTTTCAATAGGAGGCTTCGTCGTGAAATGTCGCGAGGGGCTATAAAGTTGCATTGCTGCATCGGCAAGGTCTACCGACAAAGTGGGGCGGTATTCCTCAAGCTTATCGTGGGGAGATTCTGAGACCTACATTCTCATGATCATACCTAAAATCGTGTATTGCGGCACCAAGGAAATCTATACACTATATATGGGCCCGTATAAACCTTAATGTGTTATTCTTTGCTGCACCACATCTGCACCCCTGACCCTCGTTGTCGCTGCACCGCTCTCGTTTAGAGACTTCGACCTGATCTTCAACGCCTCAAAAGAATAAAATGAACATATGTACAAACAACCTTTTCTCTACGGCTTTACGAAGCCTTAGTATCAGAAATTACTCTGCTAAGTGTTCATAATCCTAGCATTTTTCTAAAATAAGCGAGTCACCAAGTGATCAAGGTTTTTGATTTCCTGTAAAACCTTGACCACTCGGTGACTCGCTTATTTTACAAGAATATTATGATATTGTATGTTTAGGACGTCAAACCATGATCTCTATGGATGCTTATGGAGACGTGATATAAATATAATTACTTCACAATATTTTATTCTTTCGAGGTGTTGAATGGGAGATATGTCACGTGATAGAACATACTTGTACGTACCCCCACCGTGCATAGATTACTAGGATGATGCACACTAAAGTAGCATTTTGAGGTGGTGATTTCAGCATCATCCTGTTTTGAGGTAGCATCATGGCTGAAGCCTGAAAACACCTCAGCCTTTCGTGTTTTATCTCTTCATTCTCATTTTGTCACATCAATTTCTCCACCCATATCATGGATCCCTTCAGCGTCCTTGGAGTAACCGCGAGTATCATAGCCTGCATTCAACTAGCAGGCGCAATAGCAAAACGGGTCGGCCCTTCCAGCCACGATATTTCGCAGCTAAATCGCATCATAGCCGTTGTCAGTGGCTTTCGCACCGCGTATCAAGGACTGAGATTGTGTCTAGGATTAGATGAGAGAGATGAAGCACGCAATACAGCACTCCAGTATTTAGAAGGTCCACTGAAGGAGTCCAAAGCTATTCTGGACTTTTTGCAAGAACGACTTCGTAACGTCAGCCTGATTGGGCAACATGTGGTGGGGATTTTGTGGGACAAAAAGCTCAAGGATTATATGAAAAGACTTGAAGATGCTAGGAGTCTTTTTGAGTTGGCGACGCATGCTGATCAACGGTGAGTTTGTCGTGATTTTTTCGATTCCAAAGACCTCTGGTTTGGTTTTCACTAATCGGTTTACTCTCAGCACTATACTTAGTGCAATCGAGAATTACATTAAGAATGCAGCCGAAGACGTTCGAGACGTCAGGCAGATCGTCAATGAGAATGGCAAACGATTACGAGAATACAGCGAGCGAAGCTGCCAATATCAACAAGAAATTACAAGTTGGCATAGAATACATGGGGAAAGAGTTGGTGCTTTGAATGCAGCGATTGAGACCCACGGCACAGTTACAAAACGTATCTGCGTTGATATTGAACATTTGAGGAAAGAGGCGGATGAAACAAAGACCAGTAAGCAGTTCTTCATTGATTTGACTTAATGTTGTGGATTAACATTATTCTTCACCCCAGATCGTCTCGTGGATGAGATCATTACTTGGCTGGCCAATACATCGCCATCCCTCGAACATACCGCTGCACGTGCAAAGCACCAACCAAACACAGGAACCTGGTTTCTCCAAACATATCAGTACCTCCAATGGAAAGCATCTCCGAAGTCCTTTCTTTGGGTTCACGGCATTCCAGGCTGCGGTAAAAGCATTTTGTGGTGCGTTTCGTCAATCATAGTTTGAAAATCTCGTAACTGATTGTGACTCGTAGTTCTACCGTCATTGAGAGTCTCATTCCACACTGTAATAGCACTGAATCGTGCGGGCTATCATATTACTATTTTACCTTCAACGATACAGAGAAGCAATCGGCTATCAACTTCATCAGATCCATAATAGCGCAACTACTCGCCACCCTGCCGAGAATCCCGAAGTTCCTGATGCAAGACTTACAAAAGCTCTGCCGCGCAGGGAGGTCGGTAGCTAGTGGATCCTTGCCAGTCTTGATGGATATACTGAAGTCGTTGACTACTCTCATCAACGAAGTTTACGTTGTTCTTGATGCTCTCGACGAAGCCGAAAATCAAGATGGGCAACTAGAGCAGATATGCAAGACGCTAGTCGAGTTAGCAATGCTACCAAACCTACATATCTTGGTGACAAGCCGGAAAGAGCATTTGATTGAGCAAGAGTTATCAAGAATACCATCTCCGAAGCTTGTCAGCTTTTTCCTTCCTTGTTCTCAAATCGACGGCGATATTCGACAGTTCGTTGATATGAACTTGAAGGAAGATCCGAGACTAAGTCGCTGGCCAGCATGTCTCAAGGAAGAAATCAGGTCAACTCTTCTTGAAGCATCAGATGGAATGTGAGATTATCTGAAGTTCCCTACGATGTGTTCGTACTAACAGTTGGTGCAGGTTCCGCTGGGTGTTTTGTCAACTAGCAACACTAAAAACATGTCTTAGCGCCGCTACTGTCAGGAAAACTCTGGGCTCACTGCCCAGGTCTTTGGATGATACTTACAGTAGGATTCTCTCCGGAATAGGAGAGGAGCATCGCGAACTCGCAATAACAGCACTCAAGTGGTTGGTCGTTTCGGAGCGGCCATTGCAGGTCGAAGAGCTTGCAGAAGCTGCAATCATACAGCCCAAACTTGCACTTTTAAACCAAGATGATCGTTTTATCGACCCTCGAGGGATTTTGCAGGTGCTTTCGAGTTTGGTCGTTACATGGAACGAGACCCAACCTTTCAAGAGCTGCTTCGGGAAACCGCTTGGAAAGAGACTTGTATCACTTGACCGAGCGATAGAAGGACCAGGTTTTAGTGATGTCGGAGACACTGGGCCTTGGGAAGAGCCGTCTGCCGATACTAGACCCTCCTTTGAGATGGTTCGGCTTGCCCACATGTCGGTGAAGGAATATCTTATTTCCAGCCGGATCTCAGCTGGTTCTGCAGCAACGTTTGCTGTTAACGAAACACTTGCCCACGGTCTTATAAGCCAAAGCTGTCTCCAATACATCAGATGTTATGATGGGAGTGCGGGTTCGTTGGCCTTTCCTCAGAATGGAGAGTCTTTTCCCCTCTTGAGATATGCTTGCGACTATTGGCCAAACCATGCGCGTTCATGTCAAAGTAAACCGGTGATCAAATTGGTGTGCGAATTTTTGAATTTGAGAGCGCTAATGAGGACTTGGCTCAACTCATGTGAAGCAGGACGGTTTTGGTCCATAATTGAGTCCGCTAGCCCTGAGTATAATGCTTCTCGGATTGGTCTAGGTGGTGTATGCGAAGAACTGGTCAAATCTCGGTCGAACCAGTACATTGCAGCTCCTCTTGACGATGTGGCTCTTGCAGCGACGAGCACTTTATCGGTCAATCAAATAATTGACGGTTGTGTGAGGTGGCGAAACAGCGAGCCGACACAATACACGAATCTCTTTCGCAACGCAGCTAACCATCCTCGGGCAGCAGAAGCCGTCAAGATTTGGCGATCACTAATGGAAACCGTCGTAGTTGTGCCAACTATTGCGGTCAAGAATGAAATGCTACGAAGACAAAACCTATATATCGAGGCGAAGAAGCAGGGTCGGCATCTTATGTCCCGTGAGCAAGAGCGCGCCGAGGAAAGTGACGAGCAAGAGAAATTCAACCAAATGAATGCTCAACAGTTGTGTCAGGCGCTCTTACCATCGAGCCACGGCTGGCATTTTGATGAGAACTTTCCTTCGGCTCTGTTATACAACGGGAACGAAGGTGCATTTTTTGAGAACCCCAGAACTGATCCTTCGATGGGCGAGCGGTACGAGAGTAATCAAACATAGTCATATGATCAACTCCTGCCACCTAATAGCTTAGGAAAGCTCTTTAAGTATACAAGAAAGGATGGATCCCGCCCAAATCAGCTGTGACTAGAGCGGAGATTCTCACATACTCGGTCCTATCATAATTCCTTCAGAATCGACGTGGACATTAGCCATGCAGGCGTTGCCATTCCTCTCTGATGAGAATAAAGGTCAGCACAAAGAGGGACATCCCAGCATCACGTTCACTTTTTCTCACGAGCCAGGAAACGCAGAGAAGTAACGACTTTATCAAGAGCTATTTAGATTCAGCTCCGTCAGCAGCATACTCCAACGCATCAACATTCAACCTTATCAACATCCATTCTATCTCAAGCTACCTCTCACTAAACACAATCACTTCCTAGCCAAACTCTTCCAGCCAAATCCCCTAAAGCCCAGCGACTAAGCCCAAGTAGCAGGGCCAAAAGTCCCATTAACCACCACCTTCTGCGGCGTCCCATTCCAATCAACATTATCCATAAATCCACCCCCAAACCCACCCCACCATTTCGGCGGACTGACCTTATTCGGCAACTGCAACGCAAAAAATATCACAAGAATACAAATAATCGTCCCCGAATCCAACGCCGCAGAAGTAATATAATTAAACTCAGTCCACCACCCCGGATGCCTGTTTTTAATAACCTTATTAAACATTGTTCCGACGAAGGACCATGATGCGTAGATTAGGACTGTAGCTGGGGGATATAGCCCGTTCCGCCGAATATTATGGCCGTGTTGATGTATTTTAGGGGCGACTTGGGGAAGTGCCGCGCGAGGAGGTAGATGACGATGGGGGTCAGGAGGCCGAGAATGAAGAAGTACGACATGCAGTTGTAGATTCCGCCTGCGCCAAAAATCCTGGCAGGGCCAATAACGCCCCAGATGATTGATGCGGTAAAGAACACGTGTGCATTGGGGCAGGTGTAGTTTGATGATTGATCAGGTTCACAAACACCTTCGATTGAACCGAGTGCCCAATTCAAAACAGCGATTTGGACGAAACAGGACCAAACGACTGCGACGAATTGGGCCCAGAATGTTACGCGTTGGGGGACTTTCATGTAGTGTGCTAGTTTGATGTCTTGGGTGAAGTAGAGACCTTGCTGGCAGGTGATGTAGCCGTACATTTTGAACATCATCATGGCGAGGGGACGGCCGGGTTGCATGTAGCCGATTATGAATTCAGTGATGACGTTGAGGCCGATTTGCACGTTGGTTGTGGCTTGGACGATGCCAACGGGGAGGTAGAAGACGATGGGGATAAGCATGCAGACTATGAAGGCCCACCAGGTTAGGTGAGTGTCCCAGTAGAGGCAGGTTGTTAGGGCCATCGCTAGAAAGATAATGGAACTGGCGAGGTACCTGAGAGACAGCATCAGTATCGATTCTTGGTGATGTAGGACTTTTGGGCCTGAACTTACCACCACATTGGAGCTTGTGGGTACTTCAACATCATCTTTTGATGGATATCGGCGCCCTCATGACGAGATGCCCTCAATCTTGCCATGATATCTTTGCCATGATAAAGAGCGACGTGCACGATAATTGCCAAGCATGCAGCGAAAGAGAGCCCATAAGCCATGGCAAAAGTTGTGGATAGAAACAGGGGAGAGTAAGCTGCATATTTTACGGGGTCCAAGGTAAACTCGGGAGTTAAAATTTTTGACACATTGTATGCGTCACCAAATCTATCGAAGCTTCCACCTATTTAGTGTTAGTGGATCAATCGATTGATAGTGTAAAACAGGGCTGATGCTTACCAGTGGACATGGGAAGGTACTCCGAGTATAGGGCTCCGGTGTAATGAATTCCAAGCGAAGTGATGATGGTGAATATAATAACACCGATGAGCGTATTGGCAATGGCATGGAAGGGGTAAACCAAAGGAGAGTAAATGAAGGCCGTAATGACACTCCAGTCGAAAGTGATAGGAATCAATGACAGGCCAGTCTGTCCTCCGAATATTTGATTAACCACTACGTTGTTTGGCGCAGCCCAGCAAACAAATGTGAAGGTTGCGAGGAATGGTGCAATCCAGAGTGGAAACCATTGCCAGACAAAAATACCACACATGACAATGAGGAACCACTTGTAGCGACCAATCTTCCATCCACTCTGTTGAAGGCCCTCAGGAGTCTTTCGTGTATGAATTGTCTCGAACATGGTTGTGGTAATTAAATTGGATGGCCAGATCATGGCGGCTGGCTCAACAAGCCATCTTCTTGTAAGTCCAGCTAAACCCAGTCCAAGCATTTGGCAAGTAAGAGTAAGGCATAATTGGTATCCCCAGCCAAAATTCTGCTTGTAGTAGACTTGCTGAGCGAGTAGGACATCGGTAGAATAAGCAAATGTTCCGCCAAAAGAAGCATTAGCCATAATCACGACAAGAGTGTGCTCTTTCATGTTGAATGGTCCGTTGTTCAAGGTCCAAGTATAACCGAAGGTCTTGAACTTGCGTCTTGGCATCGCTGCCGGAAAATTAGCTTTACTCATGACATGTTCATGGAGATTGACTTCCCATATTCCCAAGCTACACCGAATGGGTACGAAAGTAGCAGGGTCACGACTGGAGTAAGCGCAATTGAAGGATTGCGCAGTGAAAACAACATATTGACAGCGCTTCCGATGGTTGTCCACAACATCCCCAAGACCCAAGCACGAAGAGTGTTCGCAGGACATTCTTCATCGTAATTTCTGACTGCGGCACGAACCTCGGGATAAGGGGAATCTTCCTCGAGAAGATTGACTTCAATGGCGACTGTCTTTTCCACATCGTGCTCTTTGAGAGCTTCCTGGACCTTGTCGATACTTTCTTGAGGTATATTTGGATCCCATTTATGTTCGACTTGGAAAGCCTCGAGTTCGGCCTCAGCAACAGCTGCAGTGTTGTCTCTGGATAAAGGTCAATTGGCTGATTTCGAGATAGCGGTTGGGATTCTTACACATCGACGCTCGAAGTTGCGCCAGAGTCGGATGCTCCCGTGGTCGTAGCACCAGGAGTCTTCAACCTTTTCAACAGACCGAACGCCATTGCCAAGGATGTTCAATGGCTGACGAGAAGAACAAGAGGAAAACGCGAACTCTTATCTAAAGGTATTTATCAATTTGATGCGACACCAACACGGTACCGATACACTGCAGCTGGTGGACCCTTCCGGTATAACACCGTCCACATGGTCATTGTCGTTCAGATTGCGAGGCACCTTCCCCATACCAATGCATGCATCGTGCGTTGAAGTTTAAGCGGACCTGCCCGATAGGCAAGCTTTGTTAAGAGATGCACAAGGCGATCTCTGCGAAGCAGCACAACATCTGAGACGTTTCTATCGATAAGAGATGATTGTCGGGTTGGCACATACCTTCCAAATTAAGTAGTAACCTTAACGCAACCCCGGGTCTTTAAACGACATGGATTGCTTGATATGAGTGGTTAGAACTTCCAGACCGTTACCGACCTGCCCCATCACAAGACGAAAATCCACCCTCGTCCTACTCTAGAATGTCACTAGAAGCCCTCTAATGTGGCCCAACCTGGTAGAAAACTTTCTCATGAAGTGCTATCGCACTAAAGAGTATACAACCGTGAAACTACTTGGCCGGTGGATTTATTGTGGCGTTTGTGGAAAAATCGGCAGATCTCGACGATGTTCATGGACTACATGGATAAAACGAAGATCGCCCGAGATAAAGACTCGGCGAAAACGCCGAAAATGAAGTAACGGAAGAGATTAAATTGCACAATCGCAAACGCTACGGCTCATTATCTTCAGACGCAAACTTATGCGACAACAGATTATAGATTGACAATGGGCCCTCGAAGTTAAAAACCACATCCACACTTGGTTGAGAGTTGTAACGGTATGTCACCGCCACCCCGGGGATATCCAGAAGGTGGGGCTTATATCAGGCTTCAATTGCGGGGTTCTGGAAAATCAAAAGAACAGAAACGGAAGGTTTGAGGATCGTGGCTTCGGTAACTAAATTGGAGGCGTCCAATTAATGCAAGCTTTTAAAGTTGGGCGCAATGCATACCGCGATAAGCCTATCGCAATCGCAAAGCTCTTGACGAATTAAAAGTGATAGGTCAAAGGTTGAACATCCATATCTTCCCAAGTTAGAGAAGAACTTCTTATCTGACTAGACATTGGTGCGTTCGCACTTGCAAGCAACCACATGTGTTGTAGGAAGCAAAATGCAAGGAGTTGTGAACGAATCGGGTATGGAAAGCGAACAAAGTTGAAAATCGACTGAGATGTGCGCCAAGTGTTTATTACTGCATTCCTAACAGAACCATGTCCAACGCCAATCTGATATCTGCCCATCCCACATCGGCCAACTTCGATGTTGTTGGATGCATCCAGATTTTATAGCAAGAGTGCTGTGAAGACCAGGCCGGCGATCGCAACTGCGCCGAGAGATTTCCGGGTCGAGGCTTTGTTGACTTGGATAGGAGTCTGTGAGGGTGTAGGGGCTGATGTTGTGTTCGCAGTGCCGGTCGTATTTTCGCCTTTAGTGATTCCAGTATTCAGATCGCCAACGCAGTCCACATCAAGACCCACATCGGTCGTCAATCCTAATTGGAAGAGGGATGTCTTGAAACAGTTGGTGAGAGTTGTCTCGACAGCTATCGAGGTGAAGTTGCAATATGAGTAGCACTCGTTATTGGTTATCGGGAGGCCTGTCGTTGTGCAGCAGTTTGCGAGAGCGGTTGCAATTGTGGTATTGACGCTCATGCCCACCATGCAGACATTATTGTACTCCGAGTGGTCCAGCTCGTAGGATTTTGTGGGAGCACAGAAAGCCGAAGGGCAACTCATCGTGATTGAGAGGCTTTTTCGCAGGGCTTTGAGGTAAATGACAGGAGGTGAGGGATTGGTTGTATTGGCGAGGAACGACGGAAGGCGCGAATGTGAAAGAGCGATGGTTCCTCGATGCTCCCAATTCCCAAAGTGGCGGGCCTGGTAAGAGATGCCGGTCGATGCAATGCAACTAGAAGCAGACAAAAGTGATTGATGCACAACCTTTAGAACTTTCCAAAGGGCGCTTGATCACTGATCATTATATACATGCAGGAATAAGAACAAAACAAGAGCGAACTCGAGCCCAGGCCGCGGTTCTGGCTTCATCGTTGCCATAATCAAACTTCCGTATGCATACGGAATGCAAAGTAACCGTTGAGTGAGGTTGCTTTTGAGAATCTCTCCGTGCTCAGGCGGATTTGTAGTCGTGGTGTCGTCCTCCGGGCTCGGCGCCGAGCGCGAAAGTCAACGCTTGCGGCGTCTGCGGCTCGTTCAGGAACACCACTGTGTCTTAAATAGAGCTCGATCAAGTCCTTGTTCTTGACACAATGACTCCGGCCGGCCGGTCACCGTACGTGGCCAGGTGCAGTGGCTACTGAAAGGCGTGGAATTGATGATTCTGGGGGTGAAGTCGAACGAGGTCGCCATTGCCGCTGAAACAGCGGAGATCTGACGTGAACACATGCCACGAATTTCAGGACAAAAGAAATCTGCATTCGCACCATAAATACTGTATGTCTTGGGTATTCCTTACCTCTCATCAGCTACAAAAGATGCATCTTGCTAAATATGCCCAGTTCTCATCATCCGTATTTGGGGACACTCGATGATATGGTTCCCGAGCACGAAGAATCTCCATTGTCGCAATTCTGACATGCGATGACGCCTTGTGTGGCATAGAATTGGCAACTGCGCCAGCGATGTAGTTCATCCCACAGGATGATGCACTCTCGGTCTATTGATATCGCTTTCGAGGAGTCAACCTGCGGAAAACTTGGGACACCGGGTTCCAGCATCGGTATGCTGCAGAGACGATGCCGTCGCATCATTGCCAGCAGATGGTTCACAACCGCGATGCGTGCTGTTATTGTCTGCGGGAGATCATGGCCATAAGGCGAGGAACATCTACCCGGAATATATGATGAAGAATTAAAGGCTGCTGAGAAAAACGGAGGAAGAGAAAAGATTGGAAATCAAAAAGATGGGTGCTCAATCACGTGCGAGTCATGTGAACTGGCGCAATTGCGTGAGTCCCGGGGGGGGGGGGGGGGGGGTCGGTACTACCCGAGAGCGGGTGCTTGGCGTGGTGTGCGCGTTTGCTCTACACGCGCGACCTTTGATTCTATCATAATTTAGCTGGCTTAGTCCAGATCGAAATTTCGATTCATTTATTCTGTCTTGCCTTAGCCCACCCATACATTCAAGTTTTGTGTCTATCAAAGTATTAGAAATTTCCCCTTCTTACTGCAATGTCCTTGCTTGTCGCAACGCTCGCACACTGCACCCCGCCATCCCGACAATATGCCGGCTTTACCTTCTTTTGACTGCTATAGTACACTGGAGGTCTCCAAGTATGCAACAGAGTCTGAAATCCACAAAGCCTACAAACGCCTAGCACTTGTTCACCACCCTGACAAGAATCCAGATGATGCAGGTGCTACGGCAAGATTCCAGCAGGTAGGTCACTTTCAACTTCCCTTTCGTTGGCACCTCTTCATGGCGTATGCTGACCTTGCAATTGCAAGCAGATTAATACCGCCTATGCTACTCTGAAAGATGCGGGTCTTCGTCGCAGATACGATCATAGCACTTCGACATCATCCTCTACAGCTTCCTCCACACCTTCTCCCAACCAATCAGACGGTCGATCCTTCTGGGGATTCGAGAGCGATGACGACGATGACTCTAGCCCCTACTCTACTTTCGGCGAGGACTTCGACTTTATGTCCTTTAGCGCTAGCAGCTTTTTCTTTCGTCCATTCTCTCGTGGTGTTCCCCAGCAGCGTTCGGAAGCTGATAAACAAAGAGACGTCGACGAACTTCTAGCCAGGCATGTTCGCGAAGAAGAGGAGCGCAAGAAGGTACGCGCAGAGAAGCTTGCTAGGGAGACTGAAGCCGAGGCTAGGAGACAGGCAAAGGCCGCATCAAAGAAGGCCGAGGAGGAGTCGAAGGTGAAGAAGAGAAAATTGAGAGAAGCAGCGGATCGAGCATATCACGAAGCAGAATGGACTCGCTTAGGAGCTACGACACAGGCCGAGAAGCAATTGAGCTGCTCGCACGCCGAATTCTGGACCAAGGAACAACAGAAGAAGAAGTTCAAGTGCGGAGAGTGCCGTCAGAAGCGTGGTATGGTGGCTTTCAAATGTCCGTTGTGTGCGTTGTCTGCTTGTCAGCTTTGCCGAGATACGTTCGCTAAAAGGAGAGAAAAGCTCGCCGCAAACTGAGGAGAATGGAGGCGACATTAGTACTTTTACAAAGAGGACATCAACAAAAGTATATTTGGTAATATAATAGGCCCTAAATTATGGTGTGATATGGGGTAATCGAGCAGGGAATGTGTATATTGACACGGTTTTCTGTCATTGGAGAGATATACCAGGTCGTGTTACGACACCACCAAGAATTTGTCATTCGCGATCTGCTCCGAACACTGAGCGAGGAGTAAATGATACCGTGTGTGTGGAAGTGGGAAATAATTCAAGAGACGAGAAGTGGCGTGCTTGTACAGCAAGACGGTAATAGGGAGAGGCAGCAGAGGAATCCAGGACAATCTACCCCTCTCACCTGACTCTTGTGGCCCTCCAATTCAAGGATCCATACTAATTGACAACATGCCAGGTTATGGAATTGGGGAGGTTTCGTAGTGGGTAATCACACTTGGTGACTGAGGCATTCGACGATACTGACGGTATTGGAGTGGTGTAGATTCCGGTCAAGCGAATACTTCAATAACCTCAAGCATGAGTCGTCATTCCATCACGACCTTTTGAGAAAATCAATGTCCAATTTACGACTAGTATATACTCATCCCTTCTACCTCACATCTGACCTCTAAGATCAACACTTACCTTCTCTCTTCCCCTCGCCCACCCATCCACCATCTCAAACATAAATAAAACAAAACTCCCCACCATGCCCCCCAATATTATTCAACAGATCCCAAGTCTGCCCCACTTTGGCCGTCCACTTCAAATCCACCGTATCATTCTTCGGCGCATTCCCCGGCAGGACATTCATACGATTCTCCGGGTCTTGCATCTGCCAGATCCACCAAATACGGTCGATCATGCCGTGGTGCATGTAGAAGATTGGATCGCCGGGTGAGGAAAAGAAATCCTATTTCACGTCAAAATTATCAAAGTTAGAAAATTGATTTTGAGAGGAGGCAAAGGGAGGGGGCAAGAAAGGGAATATGGGGAGAGGAAAAGGGGTAAGTACTCCGCCGGGATCTCCACCAATAGTATAATGACCCCCAAGATGAACACCCCAATCGCCCTTCTCTGGCGTCCCAAGCATAACCTGCTCAAACGTATCAATATTCGCACTGTTCACAATCAAATTATATGTAAGAGTATCCGTCGTCGCCGCCGCACTATATTTGTTTACATCTCGACGGAGACAGCGAGGGTTGGAGCCGTAATTGTCTGTTCGCGGGTTGGACGGGATGTTGGAGACGATTTTCTGGAATGGACCGAGGGATACAACCATGCTACTCTTATCAGCTCCTCATTTACAAACCCTTACACTCAGAAAAAAACACGTACTCTTTAAACGGCCCCTGAGTAACACACCCTCCACCTCCAGCAGCAGGAATCAGATCGTAAGGTGCTTTATACGCCCCATTCGGCACAACACCCTTATAACTATCCGGTCCACCATTGCCTCCCATACTGGAATCATTCCCATTGAACAGCGGGGAATTGATGGGGTCGTCGGCATATCGACCCCAGTTCCAGTAGGGTTGGTAGCCGGTATAGCCGCATTCTTCGCGGAGGGCTTTTTCGTAAGCCCAGATGTAGAGGCGGTGGGCGGGGAGGAGGTGCGGCTGTGGGTGTTAGTGAGTGGGCTCGGTGGTTGGGGGAGTTGGGGCTGACGGTGGAGTGTAGCTCGCCGGCCATGGATTCGTGCGTTGCGACGAAGTCGTCAAAGCGACTCAGCGCACCCGGATACTTGTCCCGAGGTGACTTTGGTGGTAGCTTTTGTAAGCAAAGTACTGCTTTGATGTACTCTTTTCTTTGCGTTTCGCTGAGATCCCCCCTGGTTGTTTACACTATCATTAGTCTCAATTCTCTCTATTCACTTTCCACTGTGGAGATGAGAGTGGTGAGATGTACCATTCCATTCGACGAACTGCATTCTCGAGCGTGCATCCTGATTTTGAGGGATGCTTTGCGAGGTAGGCTTCGAATTTCTTCAAGCTAGACAGTTCGAGCTTGTCGACGGAATCGAGAGGGTAGGGACCATCACTTCGTCTAAATAGAGTTGTCGTCAGCGGGTACGCGTCAGGATATAGCAAGCTTTGAAGTTATACCGTTCGAGAGTGAATGGTTTCTTAGCTGGGCTCGCTTGCGCATCAAGAACGAGCGATGAGAAGAGTAGTAAAGTTGTGATCAACATCTTGAAAATGCGGAACGTAAAAGCCCTATCGCAATTGAGAAGGTGAGCAGATTTGAGTATATATCTTCTGCCACTAGGATTATATAAGAATCACGGTCGGGTACCATCAAGCCCTCTATCAAGTTTAATACCATTCATCACGGTACACACCAAACGCGATGACAACTGAATCGGTATTTCTCACGAGGGGTTACATGGTAATTACCCACATATGCCGCTCCACACATAAATTATCACCGTCGATCACCACTCTATCCTACTCCCCCTTCCTTCATCAACAACGAGCCTTCCAATCACCACCCAACAATTTCCAGTCGGCACCAGTCTTCCTTTTCTAGAACACAATTTCCTAGGGTTGATGCGGGCAGTGTTAAGTAGATGCGGGGCTCGCTACTGGTGGTAGATGAAGTGGTATTTAAGCGGTATATAAATGTTTACGTTGGCGAATGTAGGAAGAGTGTTTGGGGAGAGATATTTTGCTCGGCACTTACAAACATTGTGAAGCTTATGGAATATTAATTTAGAGTTATATTGTGGGGCGGTAGAGTAATATGGGAGATCTACCGGTGGTTCGGCATACAAGGCGGAGAATTTTAGCGAGGGCGAAGCGAGGCGGGGGGTGTGTCTGAAAGATCATGTCAGGCTTCATGTTTCTCTTTAGCATTGAGAGTTGGCTCGAGAACTGTGACTTCTAACAGAAGGACTCACATAGCTACTGCGGACTGTAATGCTGAGGGATAGTTCGGAAATGGCCTTTCTCACACCACGCGGTTGTTTCACGGTTCGTGGAATTGCTTTAGCGGACACTTCAAAAGTTCCCTTCAATTTCCATGTCATGGGTTTTTAAAGAGGGGATTGGCGTATAGTTGAAGCGCCTTTACCTTTCAAATAACCCTATTCTTCCCTTTCCATGTTTAGAGTATTCGAAATATGTTCGATAAAGGTTCGTGCGAAGTCCTCGAGTGGGTACAGACAAAATAATACTGTGGGCATAACGATACCTTGAATATATAGAACTAATTACCAGTTCTCCCTCTTATCAAAATGTGTGATGTTCAAAAGATGTGTCATGTTGCTAGTTCTGTTGCACTTATCCGGAGTCTGAAATTCGACACTTATGAACATTTCAAATTCCCACGGAAAGAGATGCATCGACGAGATCGTCATCCTGATATACAAGTTTCGCGTGCTTTGCTCACTAACAAACTTAATTTTCTCTCTACATTCTGTATTTTTGTCGACTTGTCATCATTGAAGTGCTTGGCATATGTTAACAAGTATCGGATGCTATTCAGTTTCACTCATAACTCAGATATTTATTTCATGGGGTGGAAATATCATATTTCTTGCAATTGCCCGTTCGTATTTTGTTTCTTAATTGTTTCGTGGTTGAGAGATATGGACAAGTGCAAAAGCCTAGTGGCTTGTCAAATCGGTACTTGATAGCCCGAAACGGAAAAGTGGGATATATTAAGGCTTGGGAAACGCCGAGGCGGTCATTCATTGCATGTACTTACGAGTATTCACTCGATTGAGCCAAAGCTATACCGTCCCCGCACTTCTTCAATCCCGTATCTATATCCATTCCAAAGTCGACATCCCCCATTACGAAATTCTGGTTTGTTGCATGTACTCAGTGCCAAGTTTTGGCAACATCGACATCCTCGGCTACAAGCGGCGGGGTGGCGCTTCACTTTACAACAACGCTCAAGAAATAGTCACCGTGTTGTATAACTAGACATCAAAAAGTTTCTAGATAATCAGAAGTTTTGTGTTGCCCTACAATTCCACTTACAGCAGTATTACCCTGATCTCTAAGTCCTTTCTTCTCTACTTCAACACCACACTTCACGATGTCCCCTGAGGAACAGGCTTCCCTGGCAGACCAAAATTCGGAATTGACAGAGGTATGTATTCCCACCTCAAACACATGAGTTTCTGACTAACTCATCAAGATTCTCAAAACCTATGAAGAAGGACCATCCCTCACCTCTTCAACCGACATCTTTTCCCTCCGCGCCGAACTCGCCGAAGCAAAACGCAAACTCACAGCCTCCGCTTCTACATCATCCCCGCTCTCCGACTACGTTGAAACCGACCAGCAAATACCTATGCGCGATGGCCGATCCATCGCAATTCGTATCCACAAGCCGAAAAATCCAGCACGTGACGGTTGTCCAGGTCTCGTGATGCTGCATGGAGGAGGATGGGCTTTAGGGGATTTGGACAATGAAATTGCGCTGTGTAGGAAGTGGACGGGAATGGGAGGTATCGCGGTGAATGTTGACTATCGACTTGCTCCCGAACACACCTTTCCGGTACCAGTTGAAGATTCGTTTGATGCTTTGGTGTGGGTGAGTTTCTACAATATCCCGCAACATCTGAGAAAATTTGTGTTTAAAGAATAAGTAGACAGCAAAACATGTTCAAGATTTGGGTATAAATCCGAAGAAGGGTTTCGTCGTGGGCGGAGTCAGTGCTGGGGCGAATCTCGCTTGTGCTATTGCGCATCTGTACAGGGATGAGAAGATGCAGCCACGCCTGACGGGACAGTACCTTTCTATTGTTACCGTGTGCGACCCGGCTGCTTTACCAGAGAAGTATGAGGGGTTTATTTTCAGTCGAGAGCAGAATAAAGATGCGGTCGTCTTAGATAAAAAAGGCATGAGCATGTTCGAAGGTTCGCTTCCCCAACCCAAACAAGCCCCTTTGACAGGTACCAAGAATCTGACAAATTCAAGACATCTACAAAGCAGATCCTCACTCTCCTCTTCGATCCCCACTACTCTTCCCATCTCACAAAGAACTTCCACCAGCATACTTCCAAGTATGCGGCGCCGATCCGTTACGAGATGAGGGGTTGCTATATGAGAAGATTCTTAGAGAAGAGTGCGGGATTAAGACGAAGCTAGATGTGTTCCCTGGATTACCGCATAGTTTTTGGTCGTTCTTCCCAGATGCGGAGTTCAGCAAAAGTTTTCAGGAAGATACGACAAGAGGTTTAGAGTGGCTTTTAGAACAATCGGAATATGCATGAAATAGACGTATACATATACATATAGAAATTACAGCCTCTTCGAACTATTTGCCGACCCAGAATCTCCCACGACCATTTCCAAAATACTTTTAACTTGTGCTATATTCTTCAAAGGAATAGGATTCGTCCCAGCCCACCAATCAGCCAGCGTCCGCTCCGCCAACTTATCGATCTCACTTGCCTCGATCCCAACCTCCTTCAATGTCCGCGGCATACCTAAAGCTCGAAAAAATGCGTCTAACAAGTCTCCTAAATCAGTTGTTTCTCTCTTCAATCCTGCTTCAGCAAATGTCTGAGCAGCAGTTTCCTCAGACCATAAGATCCCCTGAGTTTTACCTTGCTTCTCCCTGATCCTTGGCTCATTTTGGCCGTTCTCAAAATTCCACTTCATGACAGCTGGACACATTATGCAGGAAGTTATACCATGCGGAATGCCCATTGGTCCGAGTTGGTGACCGATTGCATGGCTACCGCCCATTAGTACACCGCCTCGTGCACTCTTCATCGTGAGCAAGACACCCATTTAACATTGATGTCTTGCTTCGATGTCCAAGTCATCGACTTTCGTTTTCAATAACCAAGGTACAAGGAGTCTTAATCCTGCTTCAGCATCCGCGTCATTTTTTGATGTAGACTCAAGCGAACAGAGCGTTTCAACGCAGTGGTCTACGCTGCGCACCCCAGGGAAAGCCAGTAGTAAGGTGGAGTCGTGAAACAGAGTTCAGCGTCAAGAACGATGAGCGAGACACCCATGCCGGGTTAGAGGAAGGCTTGTTTGTGCTGTGTTGTAATGTCATTGGTGCCTCCAGCAAGGGAGAAGTATTCTCCGCCCGAGAGGGAGGTGGGGATGCATATCAGAGGAACAGATGCTGGTTTGACATCTTTTTGGGGAGATTTTGATTCGACGGAATAGGCAGCTTGTTGAGAAGGTTCTGTAATGTTGTTTGCTAGTGCCTGAGGACCTTTTAGTCTTTCTCATGGAATCTAGAAGCGAGGAGCTTACAAACACGACTAAGTTTCCCCCGTCGGTCAGACTTCCCGCTCCCAAAGTAACAACGCAGTCCGCCTTCGCTGCTCTCACTTCATTCGCAACTTCAACGATCTGAGACCACAGCGTATGAGGTTTCAATCCCTTCTTCACTCCTGCAGCTTCAATTCCTTCATGTTTCAATGCCCCCACCAGTCGTTCCAGGTTGTCCGTCTCGGCAGAAAGTGTTCCTGAAGCAATGATATATACTCGCGAGCGCTTAAAAGTGTTTTTGACATGCTTGGTGCATGCCTCCTGGAACGGGAGACCGAATGATATATCAGGTGATACGAGGGTGTTAACTGGGGCTCCGTATGAGGCTTTGGGTGAGGGAGGCACGTTGAATGCTGGTCGGTAGGTTTCGTTTTGAATCAGGGCTGCCATTCCAATATGGAGTATATCTGGGATGCAGAGTACAAAATATCGATTTTCGGGAACAAATACCTCACTTCAAAACTTTCAAAAGACATTGATTATACCCTTCGTGCACACAGTGTGAGACATTTTGGTGTTGATAACCAAACTGTGCGAGGATAATACCCCGCATTTTAGTATATTTTGCCCCAAACAGGAGTGGCGCCACCCGCCTCACCTAAGTTCCTCGAAGTCAATCGTCTTTGAGAAACTAGTCCATACTTGAGGTGATGTTCGCTCGCCTTGCTGCAGGTGACTTGTCAAACTGAAAATATCGCCAAGAGAAATGAGGTGTGGCAACCGAGGGTCCATCCCACGGTAGGTGAGGTGATTGATAAAATGAAGCTTATCACTTGCCTTCTCATCATGCTCTAGCCACAGTTTCTGGGTTTGATAACCCAGAAGCTAAGGCATTCGGCAATCTGCAATGTTCAGTAAATTGATCTCGGTATTGGTGAATAGTTGATGGCTGATGGTGATGGTGTTTTGGTAGAAAAGATGGTAGGCGTGTTCCTCTGTGAAGGGCTGATTGGTCAGCGAAGTACATGCTAATCGGTAAGAAGATAGGGGACGGGCACCGTTACAATTCTCCACTTCACCGATTACAACAACAAATAAAAGCTCACAGAAGCTGATTGGATCAGAATTGAAAAATAAAGTACTCCCATTGTTACGCCTAGATCAACAGAAAAAGTCCAGAACTCCAACTTCACAACTGACACCAAAATATGCTAACCATCCCGCCCTGCGCGGCCAAAAACTTCCCCTACTTAATTACAGGCACACCCATTGAAAGCACCCGCGGTGCAACGTCCATTGCTGCCATTGCACCCATTCTTGTTACACGGTCCAGGAGTAGCACCGCAAGTCCCAGTGCAAGGACAACCAGCCAATCCATTCCCAGTACACACTCCACTTCCAGGAAATTTAATCGAGTTAACACCAGCACAGCCATTCTTATCACAGCCTTCCGTCTTCAAATTCCCACAAGAGGTTCCACAAGGACAGCCGTTGAAATCACCAGCAGTGCAAAATCCATTCACGCCATTGCAGCCATTGGCATCACATGCTTTAGAATCGTCACTGCAAACACTGTTGCATGTACAACCCTTGAAGTCGCCAGCAGTGCAAAATCCTCGACCACCACCAAGTGAGTTAGTGCCAGCGCAGCCGTTCTTGTTGCAGTCTCCGAGATTGTTACTGCATGTGGAGGTGCAGGAGAAGCCCTTAAAGGCTACGGTACAGACTCCAAGAGATCCGTCCTGCTTGGAAATGCCTTGGCAGTTGTTTTTGTTGCAAGGTCCGGGAGTGCTGCCACAGGCTTGACGGGGAAAGAGATGGTTGGAGTTTGCGCTCTCAAGAGAGAAGTCGGATGCGCCTGCATTAGCAGTTGCTGAGGCGAGCCCGGTGAATGAGGAGAAAAGGAGGAAGGCTGCTGAGAGGAAGATTTGGGTGCGCATTTTGAGAGTGATTGATGGTATTTGAAATTTTAGAGGAAATTTGAAGATTTTGAGTTATGATTGCGAACTGGTTGTGTTTGATTTATGTTGGAAAGGTGGAAGTGATGTATGAAGGTAATGATGTTAAACATTCATTTACTTGGTGGCAGATCGGTATGAATATATACTTCTAAAAGAGAGACTTGCAATGGATATTGTGGAGACAAGATTCGATGTATAATTTTAGCTCATTCAGACCAGCGTTGTGAGTATTGTCCGCGTACTAACGTTTCATCCTACAAGTGAGAATTGCGGGTATCCAGACCGAGTTTGTCTCATCATAATTGCGGCCAGTCAATCTTTTTGCACCCTTTCGAGTCTGAAAATTCATTTGCCTACTGCTACTGAGGCTGCTGTTAGTAAGAGCGGCTATCAAGAGTTCGAATGCATTAAACGCAGGTCCCCTTGGGTGGTGTGGGGTGATCAGGCGAAGCAAATTCCTTGAAATTTTATTAGCGTGCTTCAATAACATTAGTACAAAAGTACTTGCCACGTCGAATAGGGCTGCATTGTTAAGGAAAAAGACGGGTATGTCAGCGGCGACTGATAATCCTGATCGTGGGGTTGACAGGTTCCGAAGAAGCGCGGCTGTCAGCCGGGTATTAGATGTCAAAAGTAGCATTCCTGCGGCGAGCTGAACACAAGGATCGCTACCAATGGGAGAGCGTAATTACATTAAAAAGCTTGTTTCAACAAAACCAAATAAGCATAAATTCAAATTGAGGCTTTGCGCGCTTAAGCCTTTTGGCAGGGTGTTCCGCAGGTAGGTAGGTGCTTTTGTCGGTTTCTCGGAATAACCTCAAAATTATAGCAGGGTGGAAGTTCGGCCATGGTTATAAGCCGGAAAATAAGAAAGGTTCGGCGACGCTGAGAAGGGCATGAAGAAACAGTATGAGGATGGGAGTCGCAAAGGATCATCTCATATCCGGAGGAGCCTTACGCTTTGTTTCAGGCAGTGCAAGTGAAAATAGTCAAGTGACGATATCCAAACAACCAGATTAAGCGTCAAATTTCAAATCAAGTTGGGAAGAAGTATAATAACGTTGCTTGTCTGTAATTGAAATTTCTCTATTCACACTCAATTGCAGCACCTTCCCACCACTTCACTTCAACGTCGATTCTACTTAGTAACCCGCCACCAACACCCTCACCAATACATATTTTATCATCTCCTTTGTTTGTATTATCTTAGTAACTTTTCACGAATACCCTTAGAGCCTCAAAATACTCACGATGTTGTTCCCGTCCTTCGTCACCATTCTGCCAGTTCTCGGAGCTCTCTCAGGAACCATCAACGCATATCCTACAGAGTCCAAATATGAGTAAGCAATTCACTTCAATCACGCACAAAAATTCTGACCGTCTTTTCACAGAGAACGAGCCACAGCCAAAATGTCCCTCGCCAACCTCCAAACCCGAGCCGTAGGCGACAACTTTGTCCCTGCCGTCCTTACGCGCTACAGCACCATCCTGACAGCCCTCTTCTTCTCCTTCCACGCTATTCGTCTCGCCCACTTCAACGAGCTCCGCCTCGCTGCCAACATCAACCTCCCCACTCTCCTAAATCCAGTCGACGATCTCGGCGTCAACGCCGTAATTGCCAACATTGCTGCTCAAATCCCGCAAGGAAACGCCGCCAACGTAAATCAGCGTACTATCCAAGTCACTGTCAACCCTCCTTCCACTCAAGGAACCGCTGGAGTTGGAGCCCTTACGTTGACGGTTATTCCAACCAATAATCAGAATTGGGGTGCACTTGCTGCTGCCGCTGCGGATACACCCAATGATGGACCTGGAACTGGAATTCAGAATTTGAGAAGGGGGGTCCAGGAGGCGGTTAACAGAGCTGTTCTTCAGAGTGCTCGATACGCAGCGTATCCCATTTACACTGATCTTGATACTCCTGACATCGATGGACAGGCCGTTGGAGTTGAGTTGGCAGTAGTTTTCATTACTTGGAATTGAAGTGCAAGTTGGAGATAGTCTTGAAAGGTGTGCAGTTACGAGGAAGATATGTCGGGGGATCTGGGTGGCAGCAGGCTTTTGGGAGGCTGGAGCGTCGAGGAGTAAATTTGTCTCGCTTAGTATTGTTTTTGTGGCGTTGTGATACATTTTAAGGCGCAATTGGAAAGAGTTTATCCTTGCTTATTCTCAGGTTTCTTAGTGAAGCGCACTGGCGAAGTGATAAGAACACTCTCCAAGGAGCACGCATTTCAATTCTAATGTCGGAGATGCTCTGAATTCTTGAAAGATACAAAGACTCCCGAAATATCAAGGTGTTGATAAATCATCTATGATGGGTTTGCCCTTGCGTTTTGAATTAGTGGCTAAGAGTAAGATGCTTTTGTTCTGTCTTTTGTATGTAGAGCAGTCTTACAAGTCATAAAGCTCTTATGTTGTTTATTTACCCTCCTACTACCTTTGTGAAGTTCCCCTCCAAGGGGCCACCGATGACCTGAACGGACCTTTTCTTTACTCTATATCCGTCCTCAGTCCCGACCATAGAGTCATGGTACTTCGCCCAAGCCTGCCAAACATACCCTGGCTGTTTCCCCTCACCACCGAAATGATTAAACATATAGCTACCACTTATCAGCCTTTGTCCTCAATTAATGATCAATTCAATTTATCAACTCACTAGCTGGTCACATCGGCAGTACCATCATCATGCACATCAATCATGCAGCTCGTAATCTGATGTATACCGACATACGCCCCGAGTGCCTTTTTTTCATTGGCGATGATTTCGTCGATGCCGGTCCAGACACCAGCACCAAGTGCTGAGAAATCAGCGACTGCATCTGGTGTGTAGATTGAGTGAAGCGCGGTCCAATTCTTCAGATCGAGAATGAAAGTTTCTGCCGCGAGTGTGTAGCGGATTTGCTCCTGAGGTGAGGAGTGCCAAGCTGGTGAACCATAACTATAGTGTGCCGCTATCAGAGAGGGAAAGGCGATGATAAGGCCAAGATATAATATATTGGGGATGCGCATATTGTTCCAAGTAAGTGAGAAATGCTTGGAGATTTTTGTTTGGATGATGAGACAAAAAATGTTGTAAATATCACGAGTTTTTGAAGTTGCGGTGAGAAGTAATCTTACATCCCGACTACGTTACGCTACGGACATCCGTTGCATATTTGAAAGCCACAATTGGGATCCGAAGGCTACCGATTAGGAACATAGGAGATTTTTCTGTTTGCTTGGAGAAAGAAATATGCAGCACGGTGCTGATGAGAGTCAATACCTTATTCCCCGCATCGGATGTCCCTGTGCCGGCATGGGACGACCCCGCATATCGGCATCCCACTTGCTCGCTTAGCGAGGGGGCAGGACACTAGAAAAGGAACCGCCAGGAACAAGCAGACCCGAAGTAAAGCTTTTCGACTGCCTTTGAGAAGTAATAATTTATTACGTTCCTTCGAAACATATACTCGGTGCAAGCTGACATGTACGAAGAAGTCTTGCATTGCACTTTGAAAGTCTGAGTCAACATTTCCAAACACATTCGGGGCGTAACAACTAAGAAGAAAGCCCAATTATAAGAACCAGGGTAAGTGACTCGAGAAATTTTCTTTCTTGTTTATACTTTCGTGCCACTCCGCCATTCTGCCACACTGGCTCCACCATTCTCCCTCCCAGCGACTCCCGCGATGACATTTGAAAGCCCAGTCCTCTTAATGCTCCCAGTATTCGGCGTATACCAATTGTAGTCCCCAGTGATAGCCCTTCGAGGCTGGTTGTGCAGCGGGTTGCAACCGCCGCTAAGTTCGAGACCCGGGCAGATCGTAAAATCAAACCCAGGATCATCAGAAGGGTTGTAGATGCATTGTGTTTTGGGGCAATTGATCATGTCTCCAAAGTCGAGCTCAAAATATGTGCAGGTCCCCGCAGCTACCTGTATCGCGACTGGAAGATGGTAAGTATGGTGAAAGAGGCAGAAGGGTAGGGCCTACTTGAAACCGGAACAAATGTATACTGCTTGTGAGGCCGAGACGAACAGGAGGAAGGAGGCAAGGCTTTGTAACTTCATGTTGCTATGTTTTTCGAGTTTATTGATTAAAAGTTGGATCAAGGGAATTGTCCCTAGGCTCAACGGTGAGTTGTAAATGGCAGATGGAAGGGGAAATAATGTTCTTCAACACACCTTTATCATAAAAGAATGCCTCGTGCAGGATGCTCCACTACTGTGTTGTAACCATACCACGTTGTGTGATGTGAGTTTTGTTCCTGCTACAATCGTTATGTGGTTGAGTGAGCATTACACCTCTCAATCAGAGTAGCATGATTTATCATCTGAGGGACTTGATGCAATGATGATGTGAAAAACCTTCCAGTCTGCACGGAAAGATGGCTCACACGTGCTTGTAACACTATTTATCGTGGCGAAAATATAATCTGAATGGACATCAAGGACCGCAACCGGGAGATGGAAATCTTCTCAGTCAACACATACCTTGAAGCGATTTTTTCTGGACGAATTGTCCCTCCAGCTTACTCAGTCTTGCGGAACATGCCCGCGTCTTCAGGTGACCGCTGACGATTTATGCGACCTTTCGCACTTCAAAGATGAAGCCCTGGCTGTGTAATTTACCTGGTGATGTGGAGAGGCAAAACATAAGAGGAATCTTGTGAAGCAGCCACTAATCCTTTGAATTTCGACAATTCGAAAGGAATACGAAGAGATAAAGGAAAGTCAATATTCTATGTTAGGGACTTTTAATGGTGGTCCATCGCTAAAATCAGAAGGCATGATACCGAGATCCTGCTTAGTCTTTCAATCTCATTAGATCTTCTGCTTGATGGCACCCAGAGTCCCGGATAAACGTACTTGGGGGGTATACCGGAGATCATAGTCCTAATAGGATTTGTTGACATGGCTGATACGTACATACGACGTCAACATAAACTACAGCAAACTTGCGCTCATAAGATCTTCTATGATCACCCGAATAGTCAAAATCGCTCATCAACATCCTCCCGGCTGAGCATCCTGGAAACGAGCCATCTAAATACCACGGCCACTGCGCTCCGCTTCCGACCTTTCATCGCCTACGACCTTCCACTCTACCCGCTCCAAACCGCCGGTCCCGGCGGCTCATAATTCTTCGGCGTAGGATTCGCATAAATATCAAACATAATCCCCGGATCTGTCTTCGTATACGCCCCCGGAAAAGCAACCAACGGCCCCGGCGTTCCACTCCCACTCCCCGTAACCGTAACCTGTGCACAAGAGATGTAGAATTGTGCTCCACCAGCTGCTTTGGCTTGGTGCATGGCGATGTGCTCGATGCGGATGAGATATTCGCCTGGTGGGGTGGCAGCAGGGATTTTGAAGGAGACTTTGTTCGCGTCTAGAGGTTATTAGAGACGTGGGAGATGGGGGAGAGGGAAAAGAGGAAGATTTGTACTGTAGGATGGCCAGTTAAGTCCGCTGCTGCCGACTGTGGGCTTTTCGTGCATTATTTTGAACCAGACAGAGCCGCTTCCATCCCAATTTGCGGCTGTCTTTCCAGCAGGAACTTTCGCCATGTATACCAACGCAGGGCCGAGATGAAAGATCCCCTGGTTTGAAGCAAAGCCAGTCGTAGCACCTGCAGCGACGGTCATTGTGCCTTTTGCAAAGTTCTTGTCGCCATTAACGTTGCATCTTATGGCTGCTGAGGAGACATCTTGGACTGGTCCATTTGAGGTGTATCCTGTCCACTGACGAACATATTGCCAGTCTGTGGATCCGATGAGGGATGGGAACGTGTAGTGTGGTGCGGCTTGGGCCACGGCCGCTACTAGGAGAAGCGTAAGGCCTTTCATAGTGAGATGAGAAGTTGGCGTGAGAATGAGACAAAACAATTTGGTAGGGTACCCCTCTTCTTATATCATACCGAGAAACGATGCCATACTACCAAAGCATCATATGGTATCTGAGATATCGCGCAACCAGTCAGAATCAATAATCTATATTACTTCATAACACTAACAGCATTTTCCCCAGATCCGCAACAAAAACTTCCCCTTCGGATGAGAACTTCCACTTATCTTACCTATTTTCGTGACCTTTATCCCCTGTAAGCCATTTATGTACCCCAGGTTCACGCAGGTGATCACATTTCGTCGAATTACGGTGAACGATGAAGCCTTGCAATATAAGTTGTATCTGGCTAAATTTCGAGGGCCGTTTTCCGCCTGCAAATTTGGTTTATCCAGAATAGCGACCACGGCATACCGTCTTTATCGCATTCCGTAATCTTTACATCCGGGAGACGGATTAGATCTATCCTCTACCGGCAGAAACGCGATTAGCAGACATCGTGTTCTGGCTGCATTACAGAAAGCTTGTTTTCCATTTCGCGGGGAAGAGGCTGAGCCACCACAGTTTACCGAGGCGTGAAAAGGGGGCAAGTTTTACCGGCTTGGCGCCGAACAGAACTCTCTCACAGTAAACATTTGAAAAAAAATCAAATTTCACCGAACAAAGGACTAAATTGACTCGCAATCTCACGCCATGTACCTCGGTATGACTCACAAAATAAAAGTTTAGAATGTACGTTTCACAACACCACCAAGATTTCTCATATCCACGCATGCATAAGAGAACGTGATTTATGCTGAAAAAGCCATCGATTCATATCTCTATCCTAATGCTCATCCATATATGACTATTGCAAAGCAAGTGCGCCTCAACTCGGCCCAGAGAATAATAGCCGCAGATCAACTGCCTTCTGATATCGCACCGAACCAGTCAAGTGAATATTGCCCAGCAACAGCGACGGCCATCACATCCTACCCAGCCCCCAATACCAGCCTCTCCAAACATCTCCATTCACCAATCTCAGATTGAGAGAATAAGTGCGATGGCGGCAAGGACGATTGAAGGGTTGATCGACGATTTAGTGACATTCAAGGTGCTCTGTATCCGTATTATAGCCGCAAGCATTGCCATCAGCAGAGCAGGAGCCAACTTGACAGGTACGATGGCTCTCAGCCCAGGTGTGTGCGAGGAGGACGCATTTGCTTTGGTAGCAAGTCTGTTCTGATTGGCTTTTGTGTGAAACAGAGATAGAGAAGGGAGACTTACCCCGCACCAGCCCCAATTGGAACTGGACGGGCAGATGTAGTTTCGGGGAGTGAGAGGGGTTGCAGTGCTCAAGACTGCGAGGATGAGAGTGAAGAGTAAAGTGGTGGTGGCTTGGAAATGCATTTTAGCTTTATTTGGTGTTGCAAGAGGAAGCCTGTTCGTCTTGGTGGTTGATGTTTGTTGATTAAGGCTTGAGAATTGACTTTGGGATGTGGGATGTGGGATGTGTGGAGTGCGTAAGCCGTGGGTTTCGAGAGTACTGTGGAGAGAGAAGGGGAAAGCGTAGGGGGACTTGCTTTTATGTTGGAGAGGTGTAGGAAGATCACTTCGCTTAATAGAACCTTCAGTGAATGTGTCACGGTCTCCTGTGACTAGGTTAGTAGCGAATAAAGGTTTAACAGTACCTTCTTGATTTGTAATTGGTTCACACAAAAGGCTGTGCAGGGTATTCCTACATTGGGGCATTAGAGATCTTGTGAATGAGTCTTTCCAGGAGAAGACAACAATTCGCCTGCTACTATTCTTGCAAAATTTTCACCCTGCTCCTGAGGCTGTCGGCCAATGGTCGTAGACCTAGCATTTAACACGGATAGGACGTAGAAATTGAATCCTATGAGACTTCTTGAATGATAGAGAGGCGCGTGCGCCATAGTACAATTATAATGTTTATACCCAGCTTGGCATGCTCGGGAATCTAGTCGTTACATTCATTACAATACTACATACCACATACAGCCTGTCTCAAGTTGGTACCTGAGCTGCAGAACTAATATCCTTGTACACAACCTCAACTGGGATCTGCTCGCCATTGCAGGAAACAGACCATTTGATAGACGAAACACTAACATCCATCTTCAGGACAGACTTTACGCGCCGGAACTCTTGCCCCTTGCCGTTGTTGAAGACAGGGGAAGTTGAGAACTGCCAGGCCCCGAACTGGACTTTAATTGTGCAGAGTTCGTTGATACCTGGGAGTTGGTTTAGTAGCGGTCCTATAAGGCGGAAGCAGGAAACATCGAGGAAACGCGACGAGCGGGATAGAATTTACCATTAGTCAATCTTGTGCCTGGGTTGTCGCTCTCTGAGTAGAAGATTGTGTAAGAGCATTTCTGTAGCTCTGCAGGGGTCTTGTAGAGGTTGTCAAACGTATGCTCTACTGATTGAACTTTCTTCACATCATCATCCTACATTATTGTCAGTTCAGGCAACGCGTAAATCTCGTTGAAATTTTTTTTTTAAAAAAAATTACCTTTTTCAGATACCAGTCCATTTGTCTCACGGCATGCCACTGTTGCCATCTCTCGCTGAAGACTTTGTCTCGCTCATCGAACCGACCCTCAATCCATGACCGCATATATGTAGGCCCATAGTAGTATTTGGAGACATGGTTCACGACCACTTTCGCACCAAATGCACCTTGGTGTACAGCCCCACGGCAAACTGCAGACCAAGCTCTAGATGGCTGCTGGATTAATAAAGGAGGCGGAGAACGCTGTTCGGGATTGAAGATTTTCTCCACTTGTTGATGTAGATAGCGATTCTCGCCAAAGCCACCAACAAGTATAATCACCTGCAGTCAAATGTAAGTAACTAGATTAATTGTGACGAGAATACTCATGTGTGTATACTAAGAGTATTTGTGTGGTCTTACCTTCGGTGGCTTTCCGGTCTTGGCCTTGATCCCTTCAACTTGATCCCTCAATAGATCCACGATTTTATTCACGACATCAGAGAATATTACGGTGAGATGCTCCCTAATCAATCGAAGGCATTTCAGCTCTACATCACTTATAAAAAAAAGTGGGCGATAAGCAACTTACCCGTGTAGTGAGAGGATGTTTGACTCCTTCTTGGTTTTGAAGACCGCCTTCAAAGAGGCGGATCTGCTGGTTTCCGATCTCTGGGGTAGCTGAACATTCCAAGGACCCACGCTACCGTCAAAGTTTCGCTTCACATTATACTCCCATTCCTTCTCCATGAATCGTTTTTCCGATTCGGGGCTAAGCTTACTCATATGCGATTTGGAGGTGGTAGTGACGTGAGCCTTGAATGCTCGATCGAGATAGATTGCACCACAAAGATCACCTAGGAACCTTAGTATAAAGACTGTATTCTCCTTAAGGGAATTGCTACCAGATGCACCGACACACTCGCTAAGCTCGAATGGTTCGAAGCTGTTTATCGTATAGCCAATTAAGTCCTGAAAGATTAGTTTACTACTTTATCTCCGGGCAATGAGGTTGGGGTAAGGTTGGATACTTACGACTGTACCTCCACCCGCGTCGCAGACGAGGAAAGAGTCACCTGCCTGTCGCCAAACATTGCCTTATCAGCTTTCCAAACCTCATGATCGCCAGTTGTGGATATTACCTTGACGACTGGATTCAACTTCAAGCCAGAATCCACATACGTAGCTAGAGCAGCCGCGGCAGGTTCGGCTATCAAACTCACTTCCGTTTCGCCACAAGGTCTGAAAGCGTTAACCCCAGCCTTCTTAGCAGCAGTGAGCATGTTCTCTTGGGAGCTGTGATCCCAGATTGCAGGAACAGTCAAAACAACCTTAAGCCGCATATTGTCCAGAACTGGGGGCGTAAGACGTTTCCGCAGACGTTCCAAAATGTGTTTCCAAAGAAGCCTCAGGTAATCAGAAATTACCTCGACAGCTGACTTGCCGTGTTTCCTTAAGAGCTTTCGAGTCACATCGAGAACCGGTTCCTTGGAGTTGGCCATGTTGTCGAGAGATCGGTTGGTGAGAAGAAGCTTCGTCCACCGAAACGGGACGTCTTCTCCACCGATCTCGAATCCCCACTTGCTAGGTGTGTTATTAATATTATAGGAGATATCTGAAGGAACCTTTTCGGAATCCGTGGCACCAAGAACCTGAGAGCTCCATTGTGAAATCACTTCCACTTGATCCAATGCACCAGATTTTGCCCAAGCTGCTCCTGAGTAACTACATGGTAGATCGTTAACACGTGTTTAAGCATTTCCATGATGTGGGCTACATACGTTGTGCCATAATCAATGCCGACGACAACAAACGGCGACTCTCCAGAACTCACTTCCTTTTCTTCCGATATGGGAGTGTTGGATATGTGAGAGTTACGAAATGGAAGATCGTACTTGGAAGCCATCCTTGAACGTGGTATATTGAAGTAAGGTTGTGCTGGGAAGCTGGAAAGTGGCTAGATACCCATAATTCGTGCAAGGCTGGCGAAGCGCCATAAAGAATTATGGGAGCCTCATATGAAAGACTCATTTCATTCTTACCTGGCTCGAGTTTAAAACCTGACGAGTTGAATGGCAACCATCGCTCGTGTAAGGAACGCATTAAAAGAAGGCTCCGTGAAAACCTCCACAGAGATTCAGCTAGCTCAGTGAGGGGGGGGAGGGCTTGCTGACATCGCCTCCACAAGCCGAATCGAGACACCGCCGATTCGCTTCAATTAGCACACGCATTGTCAGCTGTGACTTCTAGTGGACAATTAAGGTTTCACAGGGTGAAATAATTTGATCCAGATGGGCCTCAAGTGTCAGTCATTGGCAAGGAGTCATGTCAAATACTGGCTGAAAGACTCACCCGTCCTATCGTCTTATCCGACCCTAGTGATGTGCTCGACCGCAGCCTTGCTTCCCAAAGAGCACTAGTACACCAAGTACAGGCCTTAAATCTGAATCGCATATAACGTATTTGAAGTCGACAAGACGAACTTAATTTTGATCGGCCACCTACGCGCATTCCGTTGCTTTTCGTTTGATTTTCATGAACGCCCGAACTTCTAACCAAAATCAAGATGTCACGCCCAGTATCAACGATTGATGAGCGTGGAATGGTCCTTGTAATGGGAATCACTGGATCTGGGAAAAGCTTCTTCGTTAATACGCTTAAAAAAGGCTCGGTGTTGATTGGAGAAACCATGGAGTCTTGTCTGTTTGCCGTGTTATCATCCTTGTGAGCGCGAAAAGCTGATTCTTAATTTTTAGGTACTTCGAAACCTCAAATTGTGGAGACAAAAATCGGAGAGACAGAGCTTGCAGTAGTTGATCTGCCAGGTTTCGATGATACACATAAGAGCGACGTTGAAGTTTTGAGCCTGATCAGCGAGCTTGTTTCCACCCAATACCATATCGGAATGAAGCTTTGGGGGGTAATATTTCTCCATCCAATCACAGATATCAGGTTTCAAGGCTCCACCGGGAAAGTTTTATCCATGTTCCAAGGTCTGGTTGGAGAAGAGGCTCTGCAGAACGTCGTGCTTGCGACTACACATTGGGGGTCGGTCAAGGACGAAGACATGCCCGCTGCCCTTGCGCGAGAATATCAATTGCGGAATAATTACTGGAGGGACATGCTCGACAATAACGCAATGATGGCAAAATTCGAGGGCACCAAAGCTTCTGCTGAAGGAATCATTGCCCAGCTGATTGGTAGGGAGCACGTAGTACTCCGCCTTCAGAAGGAGCTGGTAGATGACAAAATGCGGCTTGGAAAGACGGCGGCTGCATCTCAACTCCAGGTAAAAGTTACACGATCTGCAAAAGAATGCAGAGAATCAATTCGCGATTCAAAGGAAAAGCTGAAAGGAGGGGTAAACAACACCCAAAGGTTACGAATTGAAAGGAGTATTGCCGAGAACGAAGCACATATCCTCTCATTAGATTCTGACGAAGCCAAACTAGAGAAAAAGGTTGGTGTTGACATTGTTGGTAAGCTCAAAGGCGTTGACTGGAGACAAGCAGTTGATTGGAAGAAGGCGCTTCAGGTTGCAATTGGTGTATTAAGCATTACCTTCAACATTGTTAGTCTGATTCTTGGAGGTGGGGTTTAGCAAGAAGATGCGGAGGACATTTCATCAGAAGTTCTTGAATGTCGTAAAGTGTTGTCCACCTAAGAAATAAATAGTAAGGAATGCCCTACTTACCGAAAGAGGGGATAGGTTGAGAGAGGGCCACGACGGCCGGAGATACTGTTGATGATATAGGAGTCCACGAATAGATACCGGCACCGTGGCCAAGTACTTAAAACCCCGAGAAGCATCCAGTTCCTCTTCCCAAGAGCCTCAGACTGCTTCCATGTCTTTTGCTTCGAAGAACTCAACCTTACTGCCTAAAATGGCATAACTCCTAAACATAATTTCGAGTGAGGCTGTGACAATATTGATAGCGCCATAACGAGGCTTGCAGATACGCCCGCAATGCGGCAGAGTGATGCAGATTGAGCCAGTCAGAGCCTTGTCTCTTACGCATCACCCCACTGATTGCTTTTACTTCTTCAGCCTAACGTTTCTGCAGACACATCAATGTGACTCGTTCGTGCAACGAAATTGTTTCGGGCCAATCAGCCCGTGGAGGAGGTTCAAAATTCATCCAGCCTTCCTGCCAACCTCTTTCTAGATTCCAGTGAGCTGACCGACCCTGGGCAATGAGAAAGATTGAGCCTCTGTCATCAAACCCTTGCCCGAGATAGTCTTGTTGTCCTCGAAGAGTTGCAACAAGATTATTATTTTGATGATATCTGTGAAGTGACTGGTGTCATGTCGCCACAAGCGCTCGTGAATGTACCGCAGCGTGCAGCATTGCCGCAGCCTGTCACAGGTGAGTGAACACTTGTGCTGTCTCAAGTATCCGGCTAACGATTCTCCTGGCACTGAAATAGAAGTAGAAACACCAAAGACTAAAGATCGATTGAAGAGAATGAAGGCAGTGACCGGTCCGCCCCTGTCACGGGCGAGAGATTTCTTTAAACACGCGATAGAAGGACCAAGAAGTCCAGATTCCCCCCAACGTCTGACTAAACCAGATGGAAGAACCACAAGCCGAAGACAAAGTTTTGACGTGCCACGCGCAACAACTCAGGTCAAGCGAACTCTGAGCATTAACTCTAATACTGGTGAATATATACAGACTGAAAGAGACGGCACATTTTATACCAACAAAGGGCCGCACCCGACAAATACATACCCCAATTCAGCCAATGCTGGTAACAAGCAGCTGACCCGAAAGGGACTACCTGTCGCTGTAGAAATGCTGCCAAACAATCTCAGGAAAGAACTACCGCCAGTTTGCAGATTAGATTCCCCAACAATTGGCACAGGGCAGACGAGATTGGAGTCAGATGAGCCTCTATCGCATCATGATATCATATCCCAGTTGCAACTGCAACTACGAGAAGCACGCCAGGAGAATGAGCATATTCGGGTTGAAGCTCGGAGTGTGCGCGAACAAGCAGATGAAACATGGAAGCGAAAGGTGGACGAGCTGAATGATCAGATGATGGAGTACAGACTTGAGACGGATAGAGATCATGCCGAGATATTGAGGAGAAATCAAGAGGTGAAAGACTTAAAGTCACAGCTGTTAACTCTTAATGGATTGTACAAGCCTGAAGTCCATCGAGAACTGAAGCAGTTCGCGGACCAGAACCATGAGCTAAACGCAGAGATCCTGCGAATAAAGGGCGAAAGTGATGTCCTGGCAAGAGAGCGTGATCGATTGCGAGCGGAAGTAGACAGATTTGTGCGACAAATAGCGTCCGAAGCTGCGCCAGTGGACTTATACCACTTCGATGATGCGTACTTTATCAAGCAGTTCAATATCCTTCGAGGAGATGTCAAACAATGGGCACATCGAGGGTTCTCCATGGACACACCAAGAGTCCATGTACCAAAGGGCATCGAGCAGCGCTTCGTTTCAATGACCCCCCACTGGATGGAGTATATGACATCGAATGAACATCGTCCATCGTTCGTTCAGGCTTTCGTGTGGAATCATCTATTGTGTTCAGTGTTCGATCGTAGAGTGTGGGAGAAAAATGGTGACTATTCGTCAGGAGTGTTAGAGGAATACTGGAGCTCTGCCGGTATGGAATCCCAACTTATCGCTTTTCGGTTGTGTAGTCCTGACTGTGAATAGGAAATCAACCCGTAAATATGGAGTTGTGCCATGCATGGCGTTCTACTGGTGCTAGACTGGCAGCGCAATCAGGCACCGAACCCAAGACCATCGAGCAGAAAGGATCAGTGCGCATGTCCCGAGTTGTTGACACGATATATGATTCGGTAAGAGGCTGGTCGACGATGGGTGAGACACAGTCGTGCGCAATGCTTAAAGAGGTCGTGAGGTCTGCAGTCATGCTTGATCTACAGATGCAACAGCAAAAGGCATATTTTGATTTGCATGGTGGCCAACGTCTTGACAAGAATGCCGGCCAGACCTCATCTTCAATGCCGGGTACAATCGAGTATAATGCCAAGTGTATGGACGTTCGATATGGAAAGATCCGCTCGAATCGACCGCCTTCAGTTGTTCTCTTCATCACACCCATTCTTGAAAGAGTTGGGAGTCCGGACGGGCGAGCTTTCCATGGCCGCCTGCTCCTCGAAAAGTCAGAAGTTGACGTGGAACCACCTAAGAAACGTGGGGGAAAGCCATGGTAGATATTCCTTGTATTGTATGGGAGAGGAAAGATTTTACTCCTTGAGATTAAGAAAGTGATGGCCCTAGTCCAACTTGGCTGCTTTGGTCGAGATCAGAAGTCTCGCCATGGAAAGCCACCGAAGCTTCAAGATATCTGAGTGCATTCCGGGGGAAATCCCGTCTCAATATGTTCATTTAGCATTTTCATACTCTTCGGATCAGGGAGCGCAACGCCATTTGGATGTTTCCTGTGGTGTCTGATTCGGTAGTAGCGCCCATTTCTGATGTGTCGCAATTTTGAACTGTATGCCGTTTTTTGGCCCAGGACTGTATCTCGACCGGTCAATGGACTGAGAGATGTTGATTGTTGTGAATCAGCGTTGAAATTTAAGGGATTGCGATCACGAGGCTCATTAGCGGGCACACTAGTGTTCTTCGGTAAACCCAATTTTTGAATAGGAATGAATACTTCGGACGTGGTGCTTTGGATCAAGTCACGTGATTTAGACAAGGTGAGTTCGTGAGCTTGAAGGAGAAAGCTGATGTGAGGTGGCAGTTATAATGCAAAAATTTCTGCCTTTACTATTACATTAAGTACCCACTGTATCCCCAGGGCTAATTCTGATGCATTGTGATGATTACGCAATAGTACTCCGATAACCTGGTGCTGAAAAGCAAGCCGCACGAGGCTGTCCAAGTTTTGGAAACAATTGTAAGGGAAAACGTCAACAAATCCACAGCATTCGATTTCGCGACGCGCTTGTAAGAGAGGAACCGCACCTGTATAATATCATGAATACTAGAAGACGATATATCGGAAAGTACTCTGCACCTCTCGGGAGTCACATCCATGATTGCAGCGTCACAATCACTTCCGCACACCTGCCACCCAAAATGGTCCTAGCAGACTTGCTCCACGTGACAGCTTCAAGAACACAGAGACCGTGACATAGACACAAATTCCGGGGGAAGTTGAATTCTACATATCCATAGATCCCAGGAATGAACGGGATATATTCAAGCCCATTACCCCGACCATATCCAGCCACTAACACCTTTAGTACCCAAATTTCTTATAGTTTACAAGTGCTTCTTTCCTACAAGTAATCAAAAGTTACTCCCGCTTGGACCCGAACTTGACGCCGCAACTCTCGCCTCTACTCGTTCTCTATGCTGCCTATTCTTCAAGTGAACTTCAAAATTGCCGACGGTCGTTTCAGGACCAGGGGTATATAGTTTTCCAGGACAGTCGTGGCAGCGTATTCGTGGCAGATACATGTATTTGATGCCTTCAGGGGTAGGCTGGCCAGCTGGTGGTGCAGGACAAGGAACTTCGGTTGTGGAATTGACAGCGGAGTAGCGCATCACGCCTTCAAAACGATCGGATGGATATGTGGTTAAAAGAGAAGTGAGGCCAGCCGTCAGCCAGCTTGGGGGAGGAGGCTGTGTATTGTTAGTTAAGGCCATTGAGAATTTCTTTTAACTTTGGTTACGCTAGAGCCACGCGATTAAGAGATACTTACGGGAACATGAGCTGGCTGCCCCGGAGCGGGCGGCGGTGGTGCATCGACTCGTCCAATCTGTCCTTGTGCACCAGGTGTTGTTGCTGTTGCCAAAGGTTGGTTTTGTACATTAGGAGTTGAAGGTGGGCCCATAGACCCCGGAACCGGAGTACCAAGAGCAGATTGAGATCGATTAAATGAAGGGGTTTGCTGTATGTTCGGAGGTCGACTTCCAGCCTTTTGTTCTCTGGCAAACTTTCTCAGTCTTTCCCGTCCCACCTTCAATTTTACAATCAACGTTGAACTATCCACGCTTTCTTCACGTGCTTGCTGAGGCACGAACCTCCTTGCGGAAGTTCTGGTCTCATGGTGATGTAATATGGTTGCCTCTGGTGTTTCTGACCTTCCTAGATTGGCCATTCTCTGCTGTGCTGCAGTCGCCGCGCCCCGCATGCCTCTCGTTCTTGCAGTGCCTTGCTGCAAATTGTTCATAGCAGGCGATTCTGGTGACGAATCTTCGCTATCCGAAGAATCCGACAGATCGCCAGCTTGACCTGGACGTTTTCGACTTCCAGCTGGGCCCCCGATTCTCTTGTACAACCGGCTCTCTTCTATTGATTCTGCAGCACCTGGGAGCACAGACGAGACGACCAGTGTTCGTACAGTTCGTTGTCTGTCTTTGAGATCTGGGAGTGTTGGACCGCCTCTTCGATTTACAGATCGCTTCTGTCTTCTCTGTTCTCGGGAATATATAACTTCACTTCGTTCCAAGTCCGCTTCCGTTAACTCGTATAGATAAGGAGCATATTCTCGAGCTTGCTGCTGAGGTCGTAGGACTGCTGGTAAGGGTGATGGTAGGAACGCACTTATAAGGTCAGCATCCTCAAGCGGTCGGCCATCAAATGGATGTCCAACGATGAATAAACCTCTTGTGAAAAGCTGGCTCTGCTCTCGAATACAATGCGCTATCGCAGTCGTGAATTCTCCGGATAGGGACAATTCTCTTGCCATACTTTGTGCAAACTCCTCCGGCGAATTGAGAGGGTTGTTGATTTCCCATTCAAACTTGTCTTCAAGGGTGTGAGGGCCGATTGTGATATTTAGCTTGATCAGTATCCGCATTTCTTCGTCTTTATAAGCGTGATAGGGTAGTTCGGGGTCGAGAGCATCTTCTTCTATGTAGACCTGCGGATAGAAGTCCCCTATTTGGTCGTGAAGTTGTTGTTGAATCTGCTCGAGGACCGGATTGGCAGCTGGGATGGTCAATCCCAGATCTTCCACCAGCTGGTTTGCAAAAAGATCCGGTGGAACGGTTCGGTCATGTAGATTCCACGTGAAAGTATCTCGCAGCTTAATCTTATCCCAGTCTACATCGAGTCGTATGGGAACTAGCTCCTCAACCTGCTCTGCCTGCTGTATCATATCCTTGCGCTTTATGCGCAACCTGGCAGTCTTCTTATGTCCAAGTCTTGGCTTCATATTTGGATACACTAACTTCGTCGGGCCATCTGTGTGTCCGTTGCCGTATCCACTGTAGCCTTTGCCATAGACTCGACTGGCAGGAAACCATCGTTGGTATTCATTGCGAACCTTCCTGTAGTCTTCTGCCTCGTCTCTCATCCGCGCATATGAGGTTTTTCGACTGCCGAGGTCTGAGACCATTGCAGCCGTATGGATCAGGTCACGATTGACATATTGGTCGACGATATACTTGTCGAATTCGGCTTTCGTTCTCTGGCGATGGGGGAGTGCTGAGGAGTCAGTTGCGACGGGCGCATTCGCATCGGACGATTGCTGAGGGTCGGGTGCCATGTTGGCTACATTCGCGACGGGTACGCGACGGGTTTCGAGTCGCTGAGAGGTGGGAAGCGGCGTGGTGGAGTGGGTGATATTATTTCGAGTTGTCGATGTTGAAGCGCGTCGGCTCCTATTGAATGAGGCTGCAATTAGTGAGGTTTGCGTCCGGGTTGAATGTGCTCTATCGGCTGCCGTTACGGTGACCCTCTATCACCAGAAGGACAGCGCAAAGCTTGGCTCACGCTGTTGATCAGTGAGACGGTTGGCAGGGATAAATGCCCACAAGCGAACGACTGGAGCATCCCACCACACATGAAAACATCCATTACTGCCCAACTAGAAAATAGCTTCATCTCATCTACAACCTCAGAATCAACCTCATTCGGCACCAAAATCAACCATCGCACGCGCCATTCTCCAAATAAACCAACATCATGGCCGACAAGAAGGAAGTAGAGGAGATCGGTATGTTTTCCCCTGGTTTCTGAGTGAAGGTGGGCTGTCTGCTACCCCGCTATTCACAGATCATCGAGCATTCTGCTGCAGAACGCGCTTCATACAACACATATGCTAATGGTCATACATCAGATTACACTCTCAACAACCCTGATACTCTAACCAAGTACAAGAGCGCCGCGCAAATCTCCCAAAAAGTTCTCGAGGCCGTTTCAGCACTCTGTGTCGCTGGAGAGAAGATTGTCACCATCTGCGAGAAGGGAGACAAGCTATTGGAAGAAGAAATCGCAAAGGTTTATCGCGGAAAGAAGGTCACCAAAGGTGAGCTTGGCTAGAACTACTTCAAAATTCTGTGTGCAAACGATTAACACAGAGCATAGGAATCTCCCACCCCACCACCGTCTCTCCATCTTCCTTCGTCACCCCATACACACCCCTAACTTCCGATGAAGCCGAGGCCGCAGTCACTCTGAACGAGGGCGAAGCAGTCAAGATCCAGCTCGGTGCACAAATCGACGGGTTTGGAACAATAGTTTGCGACACCATAATCGTGGGTGGTGATGTCTCGGGCCGCAATGCTGATCTGCTGTTGGCTACCCATTATGCAAACGAGCTCTTGCTGCGTCTAATGGTACCTCCCGGACTTCTTGCAACTGGTACAGACGAAGAGAAAGCAAAGGCTGCCAAGGTCAAAGCTCCTACCCAGAGCAAGATTACCAGTTTGTTAGAGAAGGTGGTCAAGAGCTACGACTGCAATCTAGTGGAACACACCACGAGTTGGTCATTCGAGAGAAACGAGATTGAGGGCAAGAAGAAGATCATTCTTGCTCCAGGTGATGGGACTAAGGGCGATGGAACTCCAGAAGTTGGTGATGTATGGGGTGTTGAAATGGGTGTAAGCTTGGGGTCCGGAAAGATCAAGACTTTTGAAAACAGACCTACATTGCACCGCCGGACCACCCTCACATATGCTCTCAAGAGACCAAGTTCCAAGAAAATCTTGAACGAGGTTGTTAAGAAATTCGGCGTATTCCCTTTCAGTTTACGACAATTGGAAGACGAGAGAGATGCAAAGGTTGGTGTTGTGGAGTGTGTTCGAGGCAACGTTTTCAGACAGTACGAGGTAGTAGGTGACAAGGATGGTGAGGCAGTCGGCCGGCTGTTGACTACAATTGGTAAGTCAAATTTCAGTTGTTCATTTCCGCTAGAACTAATCTATTGGTGAAGCTATCACGAAGAATGGTCTCCAGAAGATCGCCGCACCACCGACTCCTGATCTGTCAAAATTGAAGACAGACAAGAAGATTACAGATGAGGAAGTCCTCAAGATCTTGGAGCAACCATTAGCCAAGGAGACGAAGCCAAAAAACAAGAAGAAGAAGAAGTCCGCTAAGAAGGCGGCAGCTGCTGATGATGACGAAGAGAGCAGTGATGACGAGTAGAGCACGTGACTCCGAGATGTCATGGTTCGTGAGGAATTGGAGGACCTTTTACGATGGTTTATGAAACTACATACTCACGATGTCTACGCACTCCCCTCTTTGTTTGCTGCGGGCGGTCTTTTTGGGCTGGTCCAGCTATGATTGCTCTCGCCGTGTTTCGTTAATCGAACACACGATGCACCGCTATGGGTGGCCACTTGGAAAGTTCGAAAGAAGGTATCAAGATGGTCTTCTAGGGCGATAGAGCCTTACAAATAAAGAAACTATACGGGGTGTATAGCAAATTCTGCGTTCATGAATTTCGTAATTTATCGTCTGGAATTTTGACTGTTTACTTTTTTGATATTCTGAGTGAATGAAAAGGGGGCTTTGCCAACTCCGAAACCGCAGAGGATGCGATCCGTTCCAAGTGACTCACATACGATCAGGCAAGCCTTCGATGAACCAAGTAGGAGAGCTCGCGTAGAAGTGAACTTTCGACGAGAAGAAAAATTCGGCTGCGCTGGAGCAATATATTGTCCCGAGAATGAGCCCCCTTTAGGGCTGGCTCCGTTTACCGCTTTTCCCGGCTCCTTCTAGCACAACACACCTCCCCTCCAACAACATCATCACGAATTCTCTCACTTTCATCCCCAACGTCGCGCACCGCACGCGTCGTTATTCAATCTCCACGAGATATCGCATCTCAGGATCTCTATTCCCTGTTTTACTCTCGCGATATTTTCGTCGAAGTCGCGACGCATCAGATCGCAATAAAGCCCCTGATTGCACGTGTTTTCGGCCACCCTATTTTCGCTTCGCAGGTTCTCCGTATCCTCTAAGCGATCCTCGTCTTCTTCTCCTTAAATCTTCACCCAAAGAACACCACCACACCGCGACCATCGCCCCCGAAACACGATCATTGTAAACGTGCATGCAGTCAAACGATCGAGAAGTATTTGATTCTGCCAACTCATATTATGCATCACAGCTAACCATGTCACAGTCGTGCTGCTTTCGCGTGTCGCAAGATTGAAGGGAGGAGGCGGCTCCAGGGAGCCCGGCCACGAAGTGCTGCCATGGCTTCAGGCAGACCGACCCGAAGTCGATATTCCAGTCCATTTGTTAATACAAACAACAATGGCGTCTCCGGTTCCTCAAAGGCAGTGGCAGATGCTGCGGAAAGACCCAAGACGATGTTGGACAAATGGGTTGAGCCACAATTAGCGAAGCCAAAGGCCAGTTTTGAAGAGGCAGGTTTTGCACGCGGTGGAACTGTCATGAATATGGCGCCTCTTGGTACGATGCCAAGTGCGAAAGTCAGGAAGAATGCAGAGAGGGCGGAGGCGTTGGATGGAGCAGGACGAGTGCGAAGGTCAGAAACTTCGAATGCGACCACACCCGAGACACCAGAGCCTCCTCCCGTTGTCGCGCGGCGGCGGTCGTTATCGACGAAGGCTGAAGACGCGGAGCTATCTCCTAAGACCCCACAGGCGCAGACAAGTCCACAGAAGAGCGCTCAAAAGACGAACCCAAATCCGCAGAAAATTGGACAGTCGGTGTTTTCGCTCTCAGATGCTCCCCTTCCCGTACCTACGCCTCCAACCCTTCTCGCGCCATCATACCTACCGCAGCCTTCCCCGAAACCCTACGTGTCCGTCTATCAGCCTCAGCCAACACCCCCCATTTTGCAGGATGTGGATCCAGAATCCGGCATCAACCTCGAGCGAACCGACAAAGTGGTCGAACATGCTGTACAGGTTGCGCTGGATCACAGAAGATATCCTACGGCCTATGCTCTACGGATATTGTATGATGAAGTGAGGGACAAGCCTGATGTTGTCAAGGTCATCGAGGATATTTACAGTGGCCACCCAAAAGAAAGCCAGCTACACTTGTTCGCCGGACTCATGAAGGAGAAGAAACTTGAAGGCAAGAAGGATCGAACAGGAGAGTATTATTTCAATGGAGATGGAAGCGACCCACCTCCCCGTCTACCTTTCTCGGCGGTCAAGACTGCGCTCACGTACGATGTACCTTCGGAGAGACCTAACAGTGGTGGCAACTTGTTCAATGATTCAGCAAGACGTGCTTCACTGAGTTTTTCTATAGCCGGATCCCCGATTGACAGTCTCCCATTCTTCAAGAAGCAAAAGACAACACATATATCGCCATATCCACCGCTAGAGAATGGAGTTCCCACCCGGCCGCTCACCCTCCCTGGATCAAATAATTCGACGAGCCTGGCCTTGCCGACTCGAGAGCGTCGCGATTCGGAAACGAGCGAATCCTCTCTCTCGTCCGTTGACGAGGATCTTATCAACACTGAGGTCCTCAGCCCTGAAAAGAAGAAGCGCACCACGAACAACTCATCAAAATCAAATTCAAACTCAAATCACGTTGGTGTTGGCGGGGGAGATGCGCAGACTCGGCTCGCGTCCGCCAACAATAAGACGAGTGACAATAGCTCAGGGCCTGCGCCTGCCGAAGCGCAGGGTCACAATAGCACTTCGCAGCCAATCGCTGCACCACCAAAGAATGGCCCCAAAACCTACACTTTTTCCACGGTCACTTCTACATCGACTTCCACCTCAACGCCCACGCCCACGTCGACGTCGACACTTTCTTCTTCCCAACCCCACGCCAACTCCAACTCAGACATGGCCCCCGCCGCACTCCTTCCTGCTCTGAGCACCTCATCGTCGATGCCATTTATTAATTCTCACAAAGCAAAAAACGCATTCAAAGGGCAAGGTCGCTTTGAACCCGAGAATGAGAATAGAGTGCGCCTCAAGCGTGCAGCCAGAGAGAAGACCAACATCAGCTCAAACCCCCCAGAAAGCTTTGAGCGTTTTCAACCTCCTGTCGACGTCGAGACGGCTTCAGAAAGTGGTGACATTCCACCTGCTCCTTCCAGACGACCTACCAAGAGACGAACTCTGAACAATCGGGAAGCCAAAAACCGATACAACGGCGACTCTGAAGACCTCAGCTCGCCAACTTTACTCTCTTTTCAACCTGACATCGCCCCAGGGTCCGTGTCTACATCTCGCGCTGGCACGCCGAATGCTGCAAATCGACCAACCAGGAGAGCAAAGACAGGCTCCGGCCTACGTGTCAAGACATCGTAAGTCATCCATTTTTTGTATTATAATTCATGTTCATCACGAAGAGTGCATTGTGCTTGTTGAGCTTCATTTCTTGAATTGTTCTCCTGTCTCGAATCGTCTCAAGTCTTCATTTTTTTTCCTGCCTGGAAGGGTTGTGGGTGCAGTCGCACAGTGCGACCGACGGGGTTTTACACTCCTGCGCCCCATCCAAATCGTCAACTTTGCACAAAAACTTCGAGATTGCGAACACAGCTAATGCGACTCTCCCTCTACAGGCCAGTCAAGAAGAAGGGCGGCATTGTGGCGGGTATCCCTCGTGCGAGCGGTGAACGCAACAACACTCCTGTTGCCAACGGTGCTTCTTGTGAGAATAAGGTAAGCCTATTTCCTCGCTGCACGCATCCGTCGCCCTCTACACTGCCTCTTCCCTCAGCGTCGCTGCTGCTGCGATGATGATAGTCATGGCTGTTTGGCAAAGGGGGCATTCTGGTGGGAGGCTGTCGAAAGTTTGACTCCATTCCCAAGTCCCAACCACCGCTGGGCTGCGAAATTGCAAATGCCCAGGCGGCAATCTCTGCATTCCGCCTTTGCCGAGCAGGCCAACCATGCCACCCCCACATCACCACTGAAACTTGCCACACCTCTCTTCCTTCCACCCATTTCCATCGTTCCTTATTCATCCGCATCCACATCCATCTTCATCCATCTCCATAATTCACATGATGCACTTTGAATCGCCGTGCTGACTCATGATCCAGGATGAGAACGACGACTACTGCTCTGCCTGTGGCGGCAATGGGGATTTGGTTTGCTGCGATGGCTGCATTCGTAGCTTTCACTTCAAATGCGTGGATCCGCCCATGATTGAGGATTCCTTGACCGACGAGGCATGGTTCTGCAATCAATGCGAGTACAACCACAACCCGCGTCCAAGAGATTATTCAAGTCGTGCCTTTGGTCCTTTGCTCGGCAATCTAGAGTCGAAGAATCCAAGTTCATTCCACCTTCCCAAAGACATCCGTGAGTATTTTGAGAATGTTCGGACGGGTACCGAGGGCGAGTATGAGGAGGCCCCTCTTCCACCCAAACCAAAGTAAGTCCCACCATCAAGAAAGCATCACAACAATTCTGACATTGAGTTTAGGGGTCGCGCTGGTTATGAAGAAGCACCTGACTACTATCGCTTGAAAGATAGCAAGGGCAAGGCTGTCCTCTGTCACTCCTGTAATGGTTCTGCATCAGCGCCTAATCGCATGATCATCCCCTGCAGCTTCTGCCCATTGTATTGGCATTTGGATTGTCTCGACAATCCTTTGGCCAAGGAACCACCAGCTGGTCGACAATGGAAATGCCCTGCTCACGTAGACGATCTTATGGATGTTCTCCCAGCAAAACTTGGCCCGGCTCACCGCCTCCGCAAGATCAAGGATTCACAACCCATCGCCCCTTCATTCCCTCGTGGAAGCAGGAACTATGGGAACATTGAGATCGAAAATGACCCCAGTGATGAGGAAGAAGATTCTGGATTCTTTGAGGAGTCCTCATTTGGCAAGGTGTACAAACTGCCGGAGCAGGGTTTGAAACTCGACTTCATCGCCAAGTATGTTGCATCAAATGTAAAGACAAATGACAAACTAACATCTATTACAGGATCAAACAACAAGGCGGAGGCATGGAACGTTATCGTCGAAAGTTGATGGCTGATAACGCGAAGAATGCTGGCTCAGCTTGGTCCAATAGCAACGTTGTCCAACAACAAGCAGCTCTCAACCTCGCAGCTCTCGCAGCGCAAAATCCCCAATTCGGCAATACCAACCTCCTCTACAACACTGTTCTTGTAAGTATCATTTATTTTAAACCTCGTTTCATGCGCATGTCGCATGACGTAATCAAATGGCCAATGCTGACTAGAAATGAAGGCCGAAGCACCACCCACCGTCATCGATATGCTTTCTCAAGCTGATGCGACCAAGCTCACCAAGAAGAACCTCCCCAAGAAGGAGAGAAAGAGTCTCGCAGCTCTCAAAGCTTGGTTAAATTCCATCGAAGGCCTCGACGAAGCAGAAGGCGAGGCGCACGAAGCCCAAGCTGTAGAAGCAAACCATGTTGGCGCTGGGGACGCTCAAGAGGACGGCGAGGATACCGAGATGGTGAGATGAGACAGCTTCGGGAACTGAACCTTCTCCAGCAGTCTCAATTCCGGTGCACCATTTCAGCTCCGATGATGCGCAGGGCGTTCTCCCAAAAGTCTTGGCAGGGATCTCAACAGATACCTAATCACGTGTGCTCTCGCCAAGCTAGCCCATCACTCACCCAGTACTGTTTCCGCCATCGGCACTCCAGTCTTCACACTCGACTGCCGTTTCACCACATTACCTCACTCTGCCTTGGTCATCAGGCTATTGTGCTCACTCGAATGCGCTCGAATGCGATATTCCGGTAACCTAAAATTCGAAAATCTTCCGTCTCATTCAAAGACTTTTTACTTTTTTACATTGCAGTGTTTTGAGTCGTTTTTCTTTATCTTACCTGCATCAATCACATCACATTGGCCGCATTGTATTATATGGCGTTGCGGAATGGGACATACTACGGAGCGTCCCGAAATTTTTCATCTGGATACCACGAGAGCATTGTATCGTACGAAGTACAGTGGTGGATGGTGGAGGAACGATCGTGAGTCCGATATTACACCTAATAATATCGTGAGAATTGGGAGTGGTGGATGTGGCCGGAGAGAGAGACGTCGCTGCTGACTGCTGACTATTGATTGCCATTTCGCGAGGGAGGATAGAATGGAAGGAGTGGACCTCGCGATGGAGTTGCAGGAAACTCGAAATGGCCTAGTTCTAGGGCGTATATAGTACAGTAGTTGTAGGCAGTAGCGAATAAGCAGCGGCGATTTACATACCCTTCGTTCCTTCCCGTCTCGTTTGAGGATGTATTTCGTGAAGTAATCTTCGAGTGTGCTAATTAAGGAAATAGTAGCTGTGCGACAGATAGCACTTTCCTTTTTTCCGACACTTTCTTCAGAGCCCATTTCCCCAGGGAAGTTGCAATGTAGTGAGTCTCAAGCCGTCGAATGTTCCTACACTGGGAGTTCTGCTGGATGTGATGATTCCACATCTCAATTTCACGCACGCAAGCGATGCATCTGTCAGACTAGTCTTCAACAACTACCCCCGGACGTCATCAAAGTACCTGTGCTGAATATAAATTTCGGTGACGCTAACACATGAGATGCGATATAGAATTTGTTCTCATATTTTCTACATCAGAGTCTTGCAGATACGGAGACCAAATCTGTCTCGCCCAGCTTCGTCCATGATGACGACGTGTCAAAACCCCAACCACCTCAAAACGTACCGTCATCGTTGACTATCTCGTCGGCCATTTCAAAGGAAGTCTGGCATAGAAGGTTAGTAGAAGAGATGTGATGCACCTCTGATCCGAGGTCCTGACAGCGACGGTACGAACCAGCAATACAGACCTCCCAATGTCGAACTTCGATTAATTCTGTTGCATCGCAAGTGGAGACCATACCGCAGCATGGGATCTCTATGTTCGATGGAAACACTGTCAGCCACAGTACGCAATCGTGAGATCCCAAGGTTCAAGACAGACAGGAATTTGCTCCTCAGCGGCGCATGTTTGGTGGAAGACACGAGTGGCGAAAACCTTCCGGCTTTCACGGAAATTTCCAGTCAGCACGCTCGTAGCAACTCGTTTACAAAACCCGAGTCTGACATATCGAAGCGCTCGGTTTGCCCTTCGGGGTAGAAGTGGAGCCAGAGCGAGTCAGAGAGAAAGCCCCCAAGGTCTAGATGTGGAAACGGAGTTCGTGCCAAATCGTGGTATATTCATTATCTCCGTAAAAGGACTCAAGTCGCCAAAGCTATACTATCCTATATCAACACAATCCATCAACATCCATCCATCCATGCATCATCCGGCACGTGTCTGTTCCTCCATCCTATCCATACGGGTATTTTCATGACTAGCTCGAGCAAAAAAATGGCTGGTGACTACAACAAGCAAGCAGTTGGTGATATATGCTTTTCGTTTTGTGATACTCAAACATGTCATCCTCTTTACTCCACTGTCGATGAGAAATTTTCTCCTGATTCATCACAATTAGTTCGCATTCCTCCCACTACTCCTGGTCCCCTTCGCAACAGCCTTAACAATCGGCTCCTTCGCCTTCTTCGGTGCTGCCTTCGCCTTCACAACTGGAGAACTAGTCTTCGACCCCCGACCTGAACTTCTTGTAGCAGCTGCAATCGGCTTCTTTGCACTAGATCTCGGCGTAGCTTTTGCTTTCGGAGTCGCTTTAGGAGTAGCTTTTGCCTTCGCCTTTCTACCGTTAGATCTCGGAGGAGGTGTAGGTTCTGCTTCTTCTGCCTCTTCCTCTTCCTCCTCTGCTTCATTTTCTGCGTCTTCGTCTTCGTCGTCCGCTTCGGCTTCTACGTCGGGGGTCTGCCCAGCTTCTTGTTCTTGCTCCACTTCTAGCTCGGAGTTGTGGTCGGCCATTTCGACGTCTTCTTCTTCGGCTGGCGCAGCTTCTCCATTGTCTTCTGGCGCGGATGAGAGTGGTTCATCATCGTCGTTGACGGAAGACGGTTTGGGCATCTCTTTGCGGATTCTTCTTCGTGGAGCTCCCTCGTCGCCGCTGCCGTCTAGGTATTCCCACGATGCGACGCCTTCCCACATTCTGCAACGTTTGTTAGCATAATCCCGCGCAGCCACAGCAAAAATTATTCAACGCACTCTTCATCGTCCTCCGAGCTATCACGATCAGCATAGACCTTCTTTGCGCTCGCATCACGACCACTTCTTCTCCGTTGAGCAGTGCTTTCTGCGGGTGTGCTAAAGTTGCCATCTTCCCGCGATCTCTTTGGTTTTGCTGGAGTCTTCTTGACCTTGACTGGTCGCTCTTTCTTCACTGTTGGGGTTTTGGAGGGTCTGGATTTTCGCTCGGACTTGATTTTCTTGGCAGGATGACCCTCATCGTTATCGTCAGATTTGCGCTTAAGCTTCATCTATATCATTAGTACGCCTCGGTATTAACGGTTTGGGCGAACATACCTTTCTCTTCTCCGCATCCCTAATCAACCCATCAAGCAACTCGTCCATCTCCTCCGGCTCGGGCAAGTAATTCTTCTCGGCAATTGCTTGCGCTACATCATGGCTCGGTAACCCTGCAAACAGCCCAATCGGCAACCCGACCTTAAGAGGCCACGTCTGCATGATCCATCCTTTCTTTTCCTGCCACTTCTTAATCAAAGCTGTGGCGAGATCGCTTAATACGTAAATATTATCCGGATTGGAAGTGCTGACCGCATCACGAGCTTGCTTGACACGTTCTGCATACTTGTACACGAGTGGGAGATTCTCCTCGGACACAACCGTTGTCATAAAGTACAGAAGATATCTGGCATGGTCCAATAGCTCATCTGGTTGCAGGCTGAAGTCGGGATGATGTGCCAGGAGAGAGATGAGGCGCGCAAATACTGATTCCAGAGCTCGAGACTTTTGATCATGGAAGACTTTCGCGCGAGAACGGATCCATATAATTGTAGAGTTTCGGAAGCTCTGGTCAGGTTCGAACGCAGTCAAGAAAATAATGGTGTAAAAGCGATTCGACAATTTGTTCTTGACAAGATATTTTTGAAGCTTCTCCACAAAACCTCGTCGGACATTGACAAGAGCATCTTGGCAGACGAAAGAAAGACGATTGAACTCAATAGGTGACAAGAGCTCATCGAACATTTTGTTGGTGCATAATTTCAACATCAACTGAGCAGCGAGCAGGCGTAATCGAGACTTGTGGTGTTTTGGTGTATCGTTCTTCTTTGACAATTCTCCTTCTTTGACTATGAGCGCATTCAAGAGTTTGTAGACTGGAACCGCCAGTTTCTTTGCAGTTTCGACATCTTCAGTAACTCGAAGACGATTTACAAGGATCTTCAACGCCCAACATTTCGCTTGGCATTCATCATCGAGTTCATCATCTGCCTTCCAGCTGCTGTCTTCTGGTGTGATTTCCGTCCGTGTCTTCAGAAGTAGTTGCTGTGTAGTGATGTCTAGAATTTCATCGTTGGCCTCATCTGTAATCTTTGGATCCAGAAGGGTCAATTGGCTGATTGTTGCCAGTTTGGTCAAGAAATGATCTCCGCCGTATTCCCAGGCTTGTATCGCTTTCTCGAGCAGGTCCTTTGCATGCATTTCTTTTCGATCCGAAGCAGCCATCAGAATACTGACAGCGTATTTCGCGGCTTTGGGAGGAGTTCCATATGATGCAAAATCGATCAGGGTCTGAAGAAATTTGCGGTCTTTGGGCAAATCCTTTGAGCTCTTGTCATCTTTCGCAAATGCTGCGAGAGCTTTCAGAGTCTCTACACTTCCTAGATCGTTCGACTTCTTAGCGGAAGGCGCTTGCTCTACTAAGGATTTGCAAAGCTCCTTGACGTTGTCCTTGAATATGTCAGGATGCTTTTCGGATATTTCTTGCATGACTTCGTGTGCAATAGGTCCCAATCCATTCTCATCGCTTCTAGTATATGACAATATGTACGGGAGGTGGCTGCGATTGTAGACGAGTGATGCCGATCTATAGATGATAGGAATGAGCGTATCAAGAAGACCAGCGGGCGCTCCTGGAGCTGCTTCGATGCGCTTTTGAAATTCTTTGATGGCCTTATACACGGTCTTGAAATCGCTTTCTGGAGCCATCGCAAATCGAACAAGTTGATAGCTTCGTCTGTCGTGGAGCTTGGCGTACTTGTAGAGGTCACTACTGGTTCGTAACGAGTCTGGCATCAAGTCCGATAGCCATTTGAGGACTGCATCGAGTTTTGCCTTGATTTCTTTCACATTCTCATCCATGACACCGCCGTTATATTCTTCGCAGCGCTTCAGAAACGCTCCAAGAACCTTTGAAAATGTTGGCTGGCGACCTTGCATCGCAAAGAATGCTTTCTTGGCTCTGGGGTCCAGAGACTTGACAACAAGCAGGATACGTTCTGTGCGGATTTTGTCGGCATTGAAAGGTCCTTCGCCATTGGTTTCTTGAGTCTGAGATTCGCCGTTCGCAGCTTTCGAGCCCTTCGTTTTCGCTGGTGGATACCCAAGTGGCATAAGTTGCTCAAACATAACGTGATCTAGGAGGACATTGAGCTCGAGGTCATTTGCATAATACGCATCAAACACTTTAGATGGAATTCCTCCCAGTGCAGTAACTACGGCTTCGTTGTTGGTGGCAATTTCGCCTGCAGCGACTCCCCATAATCTGCTCAGTGTAGTCATACCTGCAACTCTGACATGATGTCGTCGATCACGGACACGATCTGCGAGACTGCACAATACGGAGCCAGACTTCGTCACACTTCCATTTGGTGCAAGTCTTGTCATTACATCGCGGAAACTGAAGCCACCCACTGCCTTCACGGCTGCGAGACGGACCTTTTCATCAGCATCGTTCAATTTCTCTCCAAGTCCTCTCACAAGAGAGATTTCGTCTTCTCGACTTAGTCCTATGCCTCCAGCTGAAGTGACAAGGATTCGCCCAACTGCAGTTGTCCAACCTGATCTGATGATTGATGATTTGTCATTTTTCCTGCCGATGAAGCTGTGATAGACCGCTGGATGAGTTTGTGAGAACGACTGCGGCGAGATAGGGGTGGTAAGAATGCTGTCAGAAATAGGTGCGGTTGGGTAGGTCTCAAGCTTTGCAGGAGGATATACTGCAGGATCCATAACTGGAGGTGGGGGAGGACCAGCCGCGCCAATTCCCGAGATAATATCCCCAAGCGTCTCTGTCGCTAGCAAGCGAAGCTGGACGTTCTCTGCTGACAATTCTGCTTCGAGCTGAGGAATAACATTCTGTAAAACAGCTGGGGATGCGCGCCATAGCTCTCGTAGCAGTCTATGTGCCTTGTGCAGCTCTCTGAGGTCGGATTCTGTTGGGCCTGCTGGGATTTCCTCCTCATCTGAATCCTCTGCACCATCGCTATTTCTTCTGTGGCCATTTGCCTTTGGCACAACCCCCGCTGACATATCCATAATAACTTCGTTGAAGTATTGACTGACATAACGCGCCATCTTCTCCGGGCATGCATTGCAGATTGTCTTTGCCATGTTATATGCTTGCGGAAGCTCCTTTAAGAGCAGAGTAGATTGCTTCTCATCCTTCTCGCCTTTCGCCTTGCCTCCTCCCGGTGCTGTCGCGCGAAGGAACTGGGCAACTATGATGTCAATTGCTTGAGGTGGCAGGCCCGCAGCTTCATCAACCAAAGTGACCAACAGCTGGCTCATGTTGTACTCGACATCCTTGGCAATTTGCTCCCCAGTGGAGGATTTCGAGGATCCCGATATCGTGTCGAACAGTGAGCTGAATAAGTGGAGTGTCAATGCCTCAGAATTTGGGATATCTGTGAGCAGAATAATGCTCTTGACCTCTGCCAAAGATACCAGGACATATTTATGTTGGTTATTGTATGCATGGGAAGGATCCGACAGAGCTGGTAGGATCTGGGTAATGAAAAGGGTAAAGATGTCCTGGGCGCGATGTTAGCTCCTGAATTTCTGCAATGTGGAGGTCGTTCAACAGACCTTGAGTTGAGATCCAGTAAAGGGCGCGTCGGGAGCGCATAGCTTCAATACATCCACCAAGCAGCAAGCAGTAAATGCGCGCACACCTTTGTCCTTGTGGGACAAGAGACTCTGCCCTGCGAGTTCCTTCGCGACCTTTGTAAATGAATCCTTATCTACCTCCTCCTGATCGATTTCCCGCAGCTCGTTCGACAACGTATCTAGTCTGCGAAGCAATTCGCCTGTTGGAATTGGCTTCCCAGCGCGCCACGACAGCGGCTCATGGAAGGACAGTCCAACTCCTTGCGGCTCCTCAATCTCGGCACCGCTACGGCGCGGAGCCATTATGGATGAAGAACTCCAGTCGCGTGGTTCTGGCGTAGATTTTGAGGTCGTAGATGCGAGAAATGGACGGTGGTGTATGGTTTGTTGTGCTCGTGGGGATAATTGGTCGATGCGGAGAGCTTGGTTCACGATGCTTGTCAAGTCAAGCGCGTGTAACACCACCGCCGGACGCGTCAAGAGTTGATCCACACAACTCACTATCAACGCCAATTCACTCGCACTTTCACAAAATGTTCGGAAATCTTCTGTGAAGGAATCAATGTCTGTTTGGATGACTGGGCCTCTATCGAATCATGATGATTTGCTGTATCACTGTAACATTTGCTCTTCCCCTCGCCTTGGCGTGTCTTCATCTGATGCTATTTCAGGCACAACCCGTTGACAATTCTCATTTCGAGTCGTCTGGTATCTCAACGACCTTCGTCGAGCTATACTGTAGCAGTAAACTAGGTATTTGATGGCCTTTTCTTCCACGATGCTACGGAAACGACCGTCTCTCCTTGCTTGTCGCAATGAACCCTCCGTCAGATCCTGCGCTGCCCTGGTATCGGTCTCTCTCGCAGCGCAGCGAGTAGCTAGGAACGTTTTCGAGAAGCAGCAGGATAATCGAGCATTCTGCAGTAAGCCACCAGAAGGCTAACAGCCTGTCTAACGTCGAAGTGCATTTCCTCACTGCGCTTGCCCTCAGGCCTTCAACCCCATGCCACGTGACCAAACCACGAGAACGACACAGATCGCAAAAGGAAGTAGATTTGTCATAAGCGTCCTTACAAGCAGGACTCAGGATGTGTCTACATCTGTGTCAGCAAGTGTTGATCCATGGGAAGACCGGTCCTCATTGATATATCCAGTATCATGGCCTACGTTGATTAGAGATGAATTCCATGCCGTGTTCGAGATACTGGATAAGAACATATGGAAACGGTTTTGGAGGCCAATCAAGATATCTTTGCTGCAATTACTGAGACACGGGTATTGATCTTGAATGCAAGTCTACTCTCTTCGCGATCGAGAGCCTCGCGCAGACCGCTCATTGGAAATCGTACTCATGTAGGTAAAGCAAACAAACCATCACATGTGTCTACGACATTTTACACCCAGAGAAAACGGAAAGTCAACCGTGGCCCTAATCAAAACTCTCCAAATAGTAAGAAGGCATCAAGGTTTGTCATCAAGCTAGTTGCGGGTGTTCTCGACTATTTTAATCCGTTCAATCTCCAGACAGTCGGCATTCACTGTTTGTTGTCATCGACCCGCAAATAAGCGAATATCAAACCTTCCTCTTCTCCACCCTCAAAATTCCCTCTAGCACCACGATCTTTCAATTTCGCCTTTCTCCCCCACGTTCTTTACGTTCCCCAAGCCCAGCGACGCGCTCGTTCTGCAGATCGACTGACCTTTGTCAACAACCTCACGTTAACATCTTCGAATCAACGCAGCAAATCCAACAAGGATCAACGTCTACCAACAACGCGCAATGATGATACTCGAGATGGAGTGCTCATTGACCATGGCCATGATGGCAGCACTCCTCAGCATCGCCGCGACACCTGTAGTTGGCGCTGGTCAAGGAGATATCGCAGACCGTGAAGGTAAACATCCCGATCCTAGCCGCGATGATGTGAATACTGACCTCCAAGCCAGGTGTCCAAGCACGCAACGCTCTCGATCTCCCTGAGCTGGATCTCAGAGGCGTTGTCAGCTCAATCGCAACTGATGCTTGCACTACTCACCCTTGCGCCGAGCCAACCTCCATATCCAGTGGTCCGGTCTATGTTACCACCGAGCACCCAAAGCCCTCTTCTTCCAACGAGGGGGCCGTACGCTCTCTTCCAAGCTACTCGTATAGCTCCGCTTCCGTTTTGGCCTCTATTACATACCAATCGTCGACCAAGACCGAAGGTGTCCTGAGCTCTTCCTATGGAGGTTACTCTTACAGCTCGGCTTCCATCACGGCCTCTGTTACAGCCCACTCGTCGCCATCTCATACTCATGGTGTTCATAACTCTTCAAGTTCTAAGTCGCTTCCCCCATCTACCTCTTCAGATGCCGATGGATTTATCAACTCGATCTTGACCCTGAAGCCAAGCACAACTACCTCGACTATCCTGTTCACTGCCACGTAAGTATCCGCCAGAGCAGAATCTATACATCTTCAAAAATTAATAGACGAATCAGACCAGAAATCCCGACTGCTCAATCTACTGCCGCGTCTCATAAATCAACGCCATCGCAGCTCTTCACTTCCCAGTCTGCGAGCTCTGAACCATCGTAAGTGTATCCCTACCAATTGATGGAACAGTTCGATAAGTGCTGTCCCAGGTCGGTCAGTGTGATCTCAATGACAGTTGTGCCAATGGCATCAACCAGTGCCTCCAGCGATTCCACGAGCTATACCACCACCGACACAACAATCACACGTACACCAACTCATTTCAGTACGATCACACTCTACAGCTCGACTCCAGTTCCACCATCCGCCGACAGCACTTCGGTTGTCTACTCCAGTGCTCCAGAGTCACCAGCAACCTCCACAACCGAGTCCACAACAACCGGAACAACCACTGTCCACCACACCATCTACGAAACTCTCACTTCCTACACCCCGTCCAGCCACGGTGGCTCGCTTCAATCCGCAGACTCTGGAAGCGACAACACTAACAGCGGCACATCCACCATCGTTGGCGGCGAATCCACAACCACCCAAGCCATCGCCATGAACCCAACCTTCAGCGTCTCCTCCTCCATCTCCGCAGACAACGCCTACACCCAACCCAAAGCCGCCTGCGGCTGCACACCCATCACCGTAACCGTCACAGCAGTCTTCACTACCGCAACCGTAACCGGCGACGTTCCAACAAGCACAGTTCCAGACTCGGCAACCATAACTTCCAGCATGGATGAAGACAATCACCCACCACCTTTGGGATTCATCGGGCAATCAATCTGCGGAACTGCAACCCTCCCAATCTCAGTCGTAGACCTAGTGACTTACTATACAACTCTCACCGGGCAGCCCTGCTCTCCAGGCATCATCGCCAGCGCAACCGCTCCTCCGGTTTCAACATCCTCTTCCAACGAAGCAGTTGAGACAGCAAGCTACGAATACGACAACACCCCTCTCGCAACCGGCATATCATCGCCAGTTACTACCTCAAACCACACAGTCCCATCTTATATGCTGCCTCCCGCCGTTCCAAGCACCAGCGTCCCTGATAGCGTCAGTGCTGCGAATGCGGAGTTCAATACACAGGTGGGTGTTGAGCTTGCGTTCTTGGTTGGGTTTGCGGCGCTGGCTTTCCTTGTCTAAATTTCCTTCGAGAACTTATATTTGGATGAGCGATACTGAAATCGTTTCGTCAACTATAGAGGATCTACTTTTTGCTGGATGACGAGGGGATCTTTGTTCTTGTGGAGCGGATCTTGCGACATCAGACAGGATTGGTATATCCACGGTTGTGGAGCCTGCTATAGATTGATCATTTGGTGAGTTTCCTCCATTCAGTCTCATCAGCTTGTGAATTGGGGAAGGGAGGAATGCTGACGAGATGGGACAGTTGGACTACTTTACGACGTCAAAGCCTTGATTTTCCCTACCGTGGTTGCGACCTTCGAGTATGACCTTTCTCAGTTCTCTTTCGAATCTCTTGAATCGTGGAGGGATACTGAAATGGGATATGATCCGGATGTGCACGGCTTCCAAAAAGGTCTCTTACTTGAATGTCATGAACCAGCAGATAGTAGACTAGGATTCTTCAACTAGCCTACCCCAAATGAAAGTTGGGTCTTTATATTTGTTTGTTCCTTCCATACCTAGGTAAACAACCCATGAAAATGGCAATTGCCCAATCCTTGATCAGCAACGTGAGTAGGAGCGATCAGATAATACGCCTCGCCATCCAGCCAGCCAGCCGTGCCTTCCATTCTAGATACGCAGAAACCCGCCAAGCCTGGTGGCCGTAACAGCAGCTCATTGTGGTAGGAGCTCAGACCGAACCAAGACGCCCACTTGCACCTCCCTTGAAAGAATCCGTTCCAGAACGCCCTAGGTACACACGTGAGATACGCTGCAAATTTGTAAACCGCCCAGCCATGTAATTATGCCATTAAGTCCTCCACTTCCGCTTCCATTGTATATCAAGAAATGACCAAGTAGATGAGCCACTTTTCCTGCACACCAAATAATCACCAAGTGTATGGATCATAATTCTCTCTTCACCGGAGGTCCAGGACTCGGTCGACCATTTCCCTGCTCATCTGCTTTTCGCTTTTGGCCTTGCGCTGTTGATGGGTTCAGAGGGCCATTACTTGCTACTCCTGCGCTCGCGACTCGTTTCCGCTCCATTTCTTTCTTCTCCCTTGCGCTTTGCTCTGCTGCTCGACGTTTCCATTCATCTCTAATTCCCATTGCTGCGTTGATGAGATCTTGTTTCGTTACACGATCTGTGATACTTTCAATCACGCTTTCCACCGTACTTGTATGATTCGCGTTCGTCTTATCATCGCGAAATCGCATGAAGCGCCAACGTTTTCGCGAATCCATGAAGCATTCCACGATACTGTCATCAAGCGGCCGTTGCATCGCCTTCAACGTCTCCCATTCTTCATCATCAACAAACATATTCGCATACCAAGGATCCTCTCTCCCATCACCCGCAAATACATGTAAGTTGAATATCGGCATGGCATCGTAGTCAACATACGGCTCTCTTATCCCCTCAGCGAGATCTATTTCGTCTGGTTGGACTTTCGGCCATTCAAGACAAAGGTGAAAATCGATGCTGTTTTCTGCTTCTGGTTTCCATTTTAGGATGTGTTGGTCTGTGCCGTGCTTGTACTCTGATGTCCGGCATGTGAAAATTAGACCGTCGTTACCGTGGGGGAGCTCGGGGAGGATTTTGCCAAACATTAGTTCGATCGCGTAGCTGAATTGCATGGCTTTCATTTCCATTATGAAGTGCATGTATTGTTTCTCCTATAAAATAGTCAGTGCAAAATTCTAGCAAACGCAGAATAACGGGTGGAGGTGTGCTTGCCTCCGGGTAGTCTTTCAGCAATTGGTCGTAAGGCTGCATAATCCGCTCCCGAAAATATGCCAGCCGTTTGTCCAAAGTTCGCTTCATCAAGGTGTTTCCATCCAGTATCATACAATCAAAGACCAAGTATTTTGGCTGCATGCTTCCATCCGGCAGCTTATCCATAACCAGCTCCCCATCAATCAACGTGTTTATATGAAAGTTCTCGACCGCCTTCGGCACTGGGAAGTGCAAGCCATTCTGAGGCACAATCCAGTAATCATTCCGCCGGTCAATTAAGAATTGCACTTCGTTGTTGTGTTCGTCGGCCGTGAGGTAAAGGAGGAATCGCATGCCGTCGGACTTCTCGCAGACGTAATAGCTATCATGTTATATCAGAACAAGAAAATATATGGGTTTATAGCACAGACATACTCTTCCTTTGTCAATTCCACCAAGTGCTTTCTCGCAAAGCTCACAGGCTGCGCGCCTGGGAAACCGATCTGCTTCCGATCCAACAAATGCGCAACCTGTTGCCGTAAGTGGTGAAGGTACTCTCCGCCCATCTTCTCCCCAGGCGCATCGATAGACGTGAGGGGGCGCGTCTCCGCCATGATGGGAACTTTCAAGGTAGCGGTTGGGAAATTCTCAGGAATGCTTCGAGACAGCAGTCGCAACGACGTCGAAGTGTTCGCGCAGCTTGAATACACGTATGTAATGAACTGATTATCTCCCCTGGGTAGGTTGAAGCGTCGTGAAAGCGGCAGGACCGTTGTTCAGGATAAAGAGTTGAGGGTGATCTTCGTTTGTCAAGATTGTCTTCGAGAAAAAAGAACGGTTCAGGAGGGTGGTCGAGGTCGGTTTTGGTGGGTTTCTGGCGGTCTATGTTGCGCGGACATCTATCCAGTCCATGCTGCCAACTGTGCAGCTTGGAAACTAAGTCATCTCATGTAGCAGGTCGAGGCGCAAAGCTTTTGGAGTTTTGGAAGGCTGCAGGAGAGGGCGAGATGTTTGAAGTCGTTGTCACGTGCTCACAAAGTGCTAAAAGGAGGGGTGTATTTAGCGGCGAAGTTTAGCTGAAGCATTTTACATTTCGACACTTCACCGCTTCCCTGTATTCGATGTCGAATTTGCGGCCTTTCAATATCCCATCAACATGTTTTCTGCTACTCTTCTATCATAGCCTTCTTTCCTCTTCTTGAGTCAGCCATTCTAATCCTTCCGATTTCGAAATACCTTTCACAACAAGCTGGAATATACCAAGGACAAAGAGTATCAACATCAATTTTGGACGACTGTGGTGTGTCATTCACTACATTACAAGGATTTTCTTGTCGATAACTTTCTAATTTCTAGGCCACAAAACTCAAGTAACTTTGTTGTAAGAAGGGTCAGCGATGGAGCAGAGGCATAGTAAGCGTTCACGTCTGAGTGAAGTAGCATCACTTCTCTTTTATTCACCACGAAATCCCGGATGCTATATAATATCCACATCGCAATCTAAGCCTCAAAGAACTAGTCTTTATATTCCAGTCCTCGAAATTCAACAGCATACGTTCACTTGCCATATTCTGACACACCCAATTTGATAAAATTTCAGCTCCGGCACCCTAACAGTAAACTCTTCTGGGAACCGCTCAACTGTCTCAACCTCTTCCCTCTGACTTGGATGAGTGACGTCGCCTTCCACGGCCTTGAAGACGATACAGCAAATGTTAGCTGTCATTTTCTTGTCAGCGAGCCCTAGCTCGACCTTCCTGTCCATGCGGGCAGTTCGTACAAGTGCTTCATCGAGGCGTGTGATGTGATTGGTAGTCATGATCAGGACCCGGCCCTCTGGTGACGCTACACCGTGGATAACGTTCAGGAGAGCAGATAAGAACATCTTTCCAGACTCAGATCTACTCTTTTAAGAGGGAGAGCTAGTCACGATCTAGTGAGAGTCCTCTATTTCGGCGTCTCCGGACCGTATCGAACTAACGCGTCAATATCGTCCAAAATAATAACGCAGCGACTTAGAAGCTTAGCGAATAGACTCCTCAGGCTGTCTTCATTACTAATATTAAAAAGGCTAAGGATATAGATATCTAAGCCAAAATGTCTAGCGACGGATAAGCTTAGACGTGATTTTCTAGTCCTAGGGTGTTCATAGAGCAGGTAACCCCAATACCGCAGTTAGGATACTGCTATCGAGCTGTTTAGTCCAGGAAGTCTCTAATATCTTTTAGCAGCTCCCCTTTCACCCCCTCGTTAAGAATTACTATCGAGATAGGTCTTATATCTAACACTATAGGTCTTACCTAGGTACTTTCTTCGTACTAATAGAGAGACCTTTTACCCTAGACACGCTTTAAAAACTCGATATAGCATTTAGTGAGCAGTTCCCTAAGAATTCGTGGAGCTCTGCTAAAGCAGGAAATAGAGACCTCTTCTCGACTAGTGAATTCTCCAGCCCGATATTGACGCCGGACACAAGTATATAGTCATTATACCAAAAAAAAAAGGCGACCATTCCAAGGCGTGCAATATACAGTCTTTCGTTTCGTATCTCCATCATTTGAACGCCCAAACCATGTTAATGCAGAGGCTGAATCGGTGGTCCACGGGGTCTAAACTGCACTTTATCCAACGGCTGCGCTTTCTACAACGCGCGTATAACCAGCCCCCCTCTCCCCCTTTGACGTCACATCATTGGGGCAATTGAATGTGTACAATAGTAATGTTTTGAATTAGATAACCCTAAAGATGAGGACATTTACAACTTCCTTCCTCTAATGATTTCCCTTTAGTCTTGATGCAGGTTAGGCAGAGGCCTGGCTCCAGTTTCCTGCACTTCTCTATCCCCTGTTGTAACTCCACCTTAAGCTCCATACCGTCCAATTTGAAGCAATCGCACCATCTCATCTTGCACTTTTTCAATCGGTACGACTAGAATTCCGAAGCCTTCTTAACGATAGTTGAGAAACTTTGTTCTTCAAATGAATCTTCATAAGGCAGTAATTCGCGTTGCTTAAGGGAATACAGATATTCTCCGTTGACTTTGTGGACTTTGTCACAGCAAAAATCTGCCATTCGAGAAACTAGATCTATAATCCCTTTCTGAAGGCTCTTGAAAAGCGCCCTTTTCCGCGTATTGAATTCACCTAAATGAATTAGACATAGACAGGATATAAGGCCTCTCGTAATCTCCTACATACCTAGAAGGTTGGCATGAATAATTGGGTTATTGCTTACTATCCATAAACAGGAAACGGACCAGCTTACAGGAGTATCATCCCCCACGACACGGCTGCAAATTATTCGGGAAGATCAAGAGCATATGCGAATAGTAAGAGGCGACTGAGGTCTTCAAGTGACTGAGACCTGCTGTTTCTTGAATCCATAAAGTACCATAGCCAACAATGGCTTCAGCGCAAATATATTTGTCACAGAATATAGCCAGATTTTCCAAGCATAGTGGACTAGGTATTGAAGGGATATCATAAGAACAGTGATGGGCAACGTGACAAAAAAGTGTAGTAGCTTCCAGGTCATCTTCCGGAAGAGGAATAACAGTCGGCTCCCCTAGTTGAAGATGTTCAAACCCCTGTTTGAAGTGAGGTTTAAACATTGCCTCAAATACAGGAGATACTAAGGAGAGAACCTTCGAGGATACTAGTAGATCATCTCCGTTAAGCCTAAGTACAGCATCATGATGAGGATCAATAACAACCTTAGACATCTTTTCGTGCCGGTCGTTAGGATAAGTTAGCGTGTTTAATGATGATAACGATATGTAGCCCTACTTTTACTACACTAACATTACCCCGCGTCACAGGAAAGCACTCCTAGTACAGTGACGTAGCACGTCTACCTAGCTTCACGGGAGGGGTGCGTAAATCTGAAGAATCCTAGAGTTCTAATTGGTCGACCTCTACGCTAGCGCCACACCCTACGGAGGGCTTGCATTCTATCATTTCAATAAGCCCTCTTGTTTATTTTCGAAGTGGTAGCATAGCTTGAACTGTCACTTTGAAGTTGTCAGTGAGGAACCTTCGCAGGAAGCATACATCCAGGACTATCCTGCATTACCAGTAGAAAATCGCGAATTCAACCCGGCCCAAGGCGTCACGATAGCTTCACGGGGGGAAGTTCGGATGCATGCACGACGTCGGCTTGGGTTCCCCTCGTGTACTAAGGGACTTACCGAGTCTGACGAAAGTGGACAAGATATCCCTTCTGCAAACCATCAATTTCCACAACTGCCGCTCAACTCTGTGGCACTAGCATAGCATAATTGCATCACAGGCTCAACCCCACATCGATTTGAGTTCTCCAACGGCTACTTTCTTTTCGAAACCGGCAGCACATTGAAGCCGAAGCCGAATCCAAGATCTCGGTCCATAACGCTCCCGAATCGCAGCGGATTTATGGCACCAACTTAGACCCAGGCAGGGCAATGTTTTCTACCCAACTACAACATCACAACAACCAGCTACTTGAAACCTTCTGCAGCTCCCTCATCGCAGGCAGATTCCGACCCAGAGCATCGGGTTGCTGAAAGAAGTCACACGTTGTCAAAATAACCAACCAATTACCAACACTCGCTGTCGTTTCCTCCTTTAGTGATGATTCTATGCCTCCATTTGCTCTCCCCATGCTCTAACAGTCACTAATCGTTGCAAGCACATGTTTAGCCATGTCGCAGCGTTGCATTTCTACAATCTTGGAGTGACGACAGCGCCAGGTGGTGGATGTCGATAGCCACGGATCATCGGTGTTGGAATTCCGGATGGGAATCTCGCAACCCACTGTCGCATCCGGAATCGTACTGGCTCGATTCTTCTTCTCAAATCGTGCCGTATGAAAACCTTGGAAGCTCCCCGAATCTCCTATCAATAAATTCCCGTCGGCCAACTATTGGAGATATGATACCGTTGCCTTGGGACGAGAGAACATCATGTGCGCATTTCCATTTGTCCAGTGCCAACATTTTGTCACGCATTGGCGAACAAAAGAAATGGGGTGTTTTAGGGACCCCCATTTTGTGCTTTCTACATGTGGAAAGTGCAAGGTGAAGAACAGATGATCGGCTGAAGAAGTGGTGATAGTGGCAGTTCGCCCTGCGGGAAAATGATAGTTATCCCTTTGCCCCGCCTCCACATCTGCACCGGCCTTAAAGATCACAGAAACAGATGAATTTCTTCAGCCAATATGTGATCGATCTATAGGGATGAATCTAGCCGATCTTGTGATAGAATTATAGACAAAGGCTTTCAGCGTCGTCTCTTGAAACGTACCAAAGACATAGAAGTTGAAGATGCATGTCTTGCCAAGTCAATAAAGTTCAAAAGTCAGACGCCTCCAACTCGGCTACTACGCCATAATAAGGGCTGAACAAAAGTTAGTGGGCTGATTCACGTGAAAGCCTGACTACGCCATCCAGTTTCATTTTAGTAGTAGGAGGAGAGAATTATATCCGACACAAATGGACAGCGGCAATTCTTCCTCGTATCACCCAAGGCGTTTCTAGAAGCATTAGGGTGATCTTCCAACTCCCAAGGGAGACCCCAACTCTCATGCACCAACACTTACGAGTTGCCACGTCTGCCATGCGAGGATGACTTCGCCCCCAACCACCAACAACGTTTGCAGATTCAAGGGTGATAAAGAACGTTTAAAAATTGTATTTCGGGTTGGGTTGGGCCGCTGGCTGAGGTGAGATTGAGGTTGCTGCTTCGCCTCCCAACAACCAACTGCGATCGCTGTACCGATTGAAGAAGTACCTTCGTACCCCAACTTTGAGAATAAGCTTATTCGTTGGAGAAAGTTAAAAGGCTTATATTCAGATGGTAGAAGGCGTTCTTCCGAGGAGGAGTTGCAAAAGCAGCCGCCCTGACGAAGGTCGCGGAGAGGGCGGCCTAACGCATCGCAGCGCCTCCCCAACATCGCATGTCAGAAAAAGCCAGCGGTTAATGACCCCATATCATTCCTTGGAATATTATCATAATGGGGGAGCGACTTTTTGAAGATCTGTGACTGGATCTTGACGTGAAGAAAAACAGTTCGTGGGAGAGAATTTGCCGTACCCCGGGATGGTATAATACCTTAGTCCAATCCCGACATCTATCCCCACGGCGCTTGAATCGGGCTTTCTAGAACAGGTACGAAAAGTGATTGCTCAGTGTTAGAGCTAATCTTCCGATTAGTACCGTCGAAGATCTGTTACTCGTGGGGCGTTAAGGAAAATTTAAGCCCAACTTTACTACTGTGGTCGGTGACGAGTACCGTTCAGCTCGTGTCTGTTCGGCGACTACAACTTTGTAATTTTGGCATTTTCCAAAACAAGTGCGACTCGACGAGAAAGCATACCGTCTTCGAGACATTCAGACATGGGCTTCCCCATGAATTGCTCCACAAATTATAGAAATCCATGATTCAGGCTTTCAGCACCATACCAGCCACGCCATTTCTCCACCATGTCTATATCCGCCACAAGAGCCAGATACAGAAGTAGACGACTCAGAAATTCGCCCTTGCTGCCACCATTAGAAACCTTCTCGGACCTCAACCATACATATCTCTGATTTCGTCCCAGCATTCAGGTCGAGATAATGTGCTAACCAGCCACCATAGTTGTTCTGAAAAGCGTGTGATGGGATAATCTGTAACTTTGACTTTACTCGAGTCCCTGAGGAGAAGTGAAAAGCAGTTGCAATCCATAGCTGAGTTATCACAAAGTATGTTGTCAACGGTCCTCACTGGGGCAACTAAGAACTAGGGTCAGAAGTTGTTCCGTTGTCCATGCGTGGATTTCCCCGCGATGGCTCGGGGGGGTTTTAAGAATTGTTTGAGGGGTAAGCCGTGTCTGACATGCAACCCGAATATTAATCTTGATAAATCCGAAGTCGCATGATGACGAGGTACGATAGATGAGATGTTCGATCGAAGACAATAAAAAGCGGCAGATCTGCTATGGAAAAGCAGTTCGATCTTGTTAGACATCTTACCTCTTTCAATCAATCTCGGGTATCTCCGCTTCAAACAAGGGAAGCAAGTAAGACAAAGATGGAGAATCTATCATAGCACCTAAAGTGCACGATCTTGCCCCTCATTTGGCGGCGGGAGGCTTCGACGAAGAATGTGAGATCTGATTGCAGACGGATAGAAAATTTACGATGTTCTAAATCTGCATCAGCAACAGGCATGCATCCCTATGGCGCTTAATCGGGACAAAATCGTCCAAATCAAATTTTTTTATATTTTTTCTGAGTATTTATAATGAGTATTGGTGTTTCTACTAAATGGGTGGACGAGTGTCGAAGGAGTGCATGCACTGCCATGCAGTAAACCCACATCTTGTTAAACAGCGCTAGTTGACATTGTTGACCATATTAGAGGCTTGCAACAAGTAAGTTATGCATGGCTCTTGACATAGCCATAACGATCCTCATGTTGTCGGGGTGTTTGAAATGCTTCTGTATGACGGAGCAGCTTCATGCCGCGATTTGCGCGAAACGCTGCGGGAGGCGATACCACTCGTGCGCGAGAACCAGGAAAGCTGCTGTAAGCGCCTTACTCTGCCAGTGCATAGTTTGCATGCCCCGTTCTGCAACGGAACAGATGAAATTTGGTCTTCGTTTCCGATATAAGTGGGTATAATCCGCCTAAAGCAACCACACCAGGGCAAGAAGATCGCAGGGTCTCCACTGGCACAAACCAGGAGGGGGAGTAATAAAATATAAAGAAACGTGCAGATGCTCAGGTTGCTGAAGAATTTTGGGGAAATAGCTGTTCTGCCGCTGCAGCCATCAAATAAAAGAGTATGGGCGCTTTGGATAAGCTCTCTAACCACTCTTACCGCGCCGTATCTGACAGGGCCCAAATTCTGCAGCCAGCGAATCTGTGGAGACCACGAACTCAGTGTTGGAAGGCTGTGTACTTGCATGGTACTGCTGCCATCCTATCCAGTTGGGCGCGTGTTGTTGTATTCGCCACCCCTTGTTGCTTGACCTAATCCATGAGGTTGTTTGAAGGCGAAGACCCTTGCGAAGTCCATCAAAAGCGGCGACTATGCTGAAATCAGTCGAATCACGAGATTGCATATTACTGCGGGGTGGGCAATGCGAAGCGGGCTTTGGTCCCGGCAGTCTGGGTCGCCAAGTGCTCCTGTAATAATGCTCGATCGGTCCCAGGAGCCAGGCAGTGGCTCTGCAATTCGCAGCAGCTGAAAGCAGCCTGAGCGAGACGGCAAAATGTGAGCGATCTTGTTTCTGCAACACTTGTGTGACTCTGCTCTCAAGAATCGGTCATCCTACAATGACATTTACTAACGATATTTGGAAACAGTAGCAACAAATATAGGAGAAGTAGACTCCATGAATGGGTACGATGTCAAGCAAAGTCATCTGACGTAGGTGTGGAGGATTGCTTTCAAGAAGCCTTATCGAAACGGCTTGAGGTCCTGAGCTGCCCCTGCACACCGAGACTGCGGCCTGCTTTGTCCATTTCTCGGCCCGTAAACTTGAACCGGGCCGTGTTGAGGTGATAACTCACTCTGGTACTTCCTGCAGGCTTTCCTGTTTCGGGCAACATGCTGCTTTCGTTGGCCGAAAGACCATATATTGCTGAAGATCCAGACTCGGCCCAAAATGCCGGGAAGGATCTCTGTGACTCTAAAACCATTGGATGTTTAGAACATCCTCGCCTTTGGTGGCGCGACTTCTCGCTTCCATCTTGCTGGTGCAGAAACCTAGACTTGTCTCGCGCTCTCAAGCCCACATTTCTTGTGGCTCGCTTGCATGCATCTTGCTCACTTTCCCCAATGGAGAGTGAAATCCCCAAGTTCTGGGTGAGCCGTGTAGGTGTAATAGAGCATGTTGGTGACAGCCCTGCTCGATTGTTGGTGTTCCTTTCTGCCCCTCTACATAACCCCCGTTGCTTCGTTATCAACGTTACACCTGCCCAAAGTCAATCCTTCTCATTTCGTTCGATCTTAAATCTCACATTTGTCCTACTTAACCTCCAAAGAGTCTCTAACATGGCGGTACCAAAGATTGAAGAAGACGATAAGCTTCATATCATACTCATCGTTGACGCCCAGGCAACAGAAACGATGTCTCCACACTCTCAAAGTCCAAGAGCAAACCCGATGGCGTTATCGAACTTTCTAAACCCCGCGGATGAAGAGGTCGAAGGCTCCATAATGGAATCTTTTCAGCAACAGCGGAGAGCTTCTGACACCTCGGTCCTTTACCAGACCGCAGATTCCCACTTTCTAAGTCTGCCCATACGTCGAAGAAGTCCAAATGTGGGCCGCAATCGACGAGGCTCTGGTCCACAGTCGCAGCGTCTTCCAGAAGAAAGACGACGTCGTCACAACTCCTTTGGACGACAATCACCAAGGGCTACCCACGCTAGGCGGTATCATCCTTTTCGGTCGCCGTCTCGATCACCACCTCAGATGGGTGAAGATGATGACTCCACGGCCAGCAAACCGGGCCACTCTAACAGGAAGTATACCGTAGAGGAGGTGTGTTGGATTCGATACACGAAAGAGGACTGTGGGAAGGCCTGGAAAGACTTTCCTAGACTTTACTTTATTCAGTTTCTTGAGCCCCTCGGTATCACCGAGTTACCAAACGATAGAAACACAGCGCAGTGTTTCTCCTCTCGTTACTATCGAGACAACGACCGCCCGGCCATCGACGAAAATGGCAACTACATCGTCGGCGACAATGGGAGAGTCCAACTGGTGCCTGCCAAGGTCCGAGATCGCACCACGCCCGAGGGTAAGGCGCAGGACGTCCCGTACACTTTGGTGGAGAAGCATCCGGAGCGGGCTCTCATGTACCCTTGGGTGCAGGAGGTTCACAAGGAGGAGGCGAGGGCGATTCTCCGTGGTGAGAGACCCGGCAGTAAGTGACCCATACCCGCGACCAGGAACGCCAATAGACTAACACTCACGCAGAGAAAGAGCAATGGCGTCGTTTGCTTCGTCACCTTGAGGAACAGGGCTTGTATCTCATGGACTGAAGTATAGGATGTAAATTGGTCCAACAGCATCTTCTCGCCTCACATTAGTCTGCCTCTTGAGAAAGAGGCCGGAGCTTTAGAATTGGCGTGTTTTCGGCGTTTTGGTAACTGGGACTTGAGGCATATACCGGTCAAGCCATGACTTTATCTGGTTTGCGTCGAAGGCACCAGGGGATCAAAGAGGTATACATAATAAATAAGGAGCAGTGTCATCTATCTCGCTCTTTGCTCGCACATTCGTTGCTGGAGAAATAATCTGGTCATGAATGTTGAATGACTAGCTATTGATCTGCTCTAGATCAGATACTTTAGTGAGTATCCCGGATCTGGATGCAATTGAACTAACCGCTCCCGTTCACATTTCCATATCGCTGTCCTTCAGTGCACTTCCACGAGTTTCCGGTCTTCGCATCCACGGTTGCTTTGCCCAAGGATACTTAGAATCCTCGTCGTCGCTAAATTCGATATCATCCTTATCAAATTCCTCCATGTCCGAGGCATTATGGTTGCGATAATTATAGGCGTTCCGGTCGTACTCATCATCAGAGTCCACTTCCTCATCGGGATAATCCGCGGTATAGTGGTCCTCGGCGTTCTCATCATCTTCCTCATCTTCCTCCTCCTCGTCACTATCCCATTCCTCTAGATAGAATTCATCAATGTCTGGCTGGGAGTCAAGGACAAGGAGTCCAATATCTTTCGCAGTGCCAGGTGATTCGAGTGTATCAACCGAAACACGGACATAAGTATCGATCACATAGTCTGCTCCATCTTCCACATCTGTGGCATCCCGGGAGCCATTCAAGGCCTCCTCGGGATGTCGCTCATGATACCGTAATGCAGGCTTTCGAGGCTTAAATCTTGGCTGCGGTGACCCCCCGTTATGAGAACTTCCTGCTCGACGTGTCATGTCGTCTTTCTCCATCGCAGCGATGTTCTTACTGATTTCTTGCAATGTATAAGCCTCCATCTCCGCAGCAAGCTTGTCGGAATTGACATCCCAAGGCATCATGATACCAGACGGTAAACGCATCTCCTTTGGCTTCGAAATTGGCACTGCCATCTGAGAAGCCTCGGGCAAGACGTTCTTCTTCTCCGAGTGTACATGTTTTCGCGCGGCGAGACCCGGTTTCTTTTGTGGACGACGCTGTTCGGCATGATCTACAGCTGCTTCCGTTGTGACCATCAAGCTTTTATCTTCGGCCGTCTTTCGTTTCTTCGTGGCGTCGCTCTCGCCCTTACGTTCCACAAACACGACAGGCACCGCGCGTTTTCTCGATTTTCCATCAGTTCGCGAGCTGGACGTGTCGGTAGGAGTTGAGCTTCTTGACATATGAAAGCGCCGAAGATTCGATGTTTGCAGAAAGCTGTTAGGTGTGCCATTGTTTGCCTGGACTTCGGGGACGCCAAAGATGTTGTGAGGAGTGTGAGAGGGCTTGTTTGTGTCATCGATGGCAGCACCTGCTTGCGCGAGAGCTGGGGTATCAGGCTCCTGAGATGGCAGCGGAGACAACTCAGCGGAGACACGGTCAGCATTATTAGACTCTGCTGCGGCTGGCCGGTTGGCAAATAGATGAGGGGTTTCGAGTGAGGGGTTGTCGGATTCTCGATTTTTTTGTTTCTTGAAGACGAACCCCGCAGCTCGTTTCAATGGCCGGTCGCCGTTGCTTGACGGCTCGTGGACATCTAGAGAATGCATAAGCTTGTGCCATCGCGAATGAAGGTTGTGGAAAAGCTACATAGGTATTCCGGTGCCTCATCATCAGCCTTTCGCTTGAGGGTAATGCTACTCGGAGGGAGAGACATGATGGCGTAGATTTTCAAGTGGAAATTTCCAAGCACTCGAAGCGGGTTACGAGACCCAAGATTTGCCAGTCAGCGGGCCTCGTTGTGGACCTGAGTGCGAGGTCTCGTGAAAAGGAGGACGAGGCTGAAGGTTTGCAGATGAGGTTGATTTTGGCACCTTGAGAAATTGCTAGAGAGATTAAGCTTATCTTAGCGTGTGCGTGCGGGCCACCGAGCGCTGTGACAATGCTGACTCATCAAAGCCATTCAAAAGTCCCCCTGCGAGTTTCTTCGTTTTCTGCACCTACAAACACCTCACTTTCAAATCAACATTCACGATTCTTCTTGTATTCCATGACTAAAGGACACGCCAAAACGCGGTCTTCGCGACCATATGCCTTGCCTCTACCGACCCAATTCCCAGGGTGCTGATAAGCCTTCGATGGAATGATTTAATTGTGGCGTCCCCTAGTTTCGATCACCACTCGTCTTTTCACGCGACAGAACAAGTTCTCCCACACCTTTTTTTTTATGCACGGCAAGTCCCATCAGCCCAAACTCGTACCTATCTAGCGCGCTTCTTCAACTTCTCAGTTTTGTGCAGTTTTCAGCTCCTTCAAATCGCTTGTCCACATCCACCGTCAATAATGCTTGTCCATCGTGAGAAATGTCTCCGGAATCTTCTCTTACTTGCCTCCTCCACTTCAGCATATCTCCAATGCTTTTACCCTGACGGGTCAGAAGCAAGTGATTCCATATATGTGCCTTGCACTGCCGAGACATACTCTTCCTGTTGTATCCCATCTGAGGGAGATGTCTGTCAGCCTAGTGGACTTTGTTATTGGCCATCGGGTTCATATCTCTTCCGAGGCGCTTGCACAGACCAGACATGGACATCCTCAAATTGCCCTAAGGTCTGCATGGAAGGTAAGATCTCTTACGCCCACAGAATCTTCTGTTGTCTCGCGAGGCTCACTGAATTTCTAGAAATAAAGAATAAACGGATACGTGCTACGCCTTGCGATGGTAATGGAAATTTCGCCTGCGCCGACTCTACATGTCCAGGTGAAGCCTTTACAGCGTACTCAATTCAGAGGACTCCGACTACGATTGCATCCGATGGTACCACCTCTCCAAGCACATTATCAAACCCCGTCTCTCGAGTCACGGATTTCCATTCAATTCATCCCACTGTTTCTCCGTCCGGCTCTACCATCAACTCTAGCTTCGACGCCAATTATACCTCATGCAGAGCAACAACTAATGGTACGACAACGTCATCTCCCTGCTCTCACCAAATATCGCCATCGTTCAAGGGGCTGGGTCGTGGACCAACAATTATATTAACCATTCTCGGTTTCATATTTGTACTGGGTGGTGCCTTTCAAATTTGGTTTTTATGGAGCAGAAAGAATAGAAAGATTGCTAGAATACAGCCAAAAAATTCACTCGCACATCCTGTTATTGACGATTCAACCGGCAAGCCTCCAGCATCTCCGGCGCCCTCTACACGTCAGTTTCCAGAAGAATCGCACGGCATCTCGCGCATTCCAGAATTGGGAAGACCCCATTCGATGAGACAGGATAGACGAATTAGGGAGAGCAAGAGCTGAGAAATCCTAGAGAGGTTTGGGGAAATTCTTTGCTTGTCAGTTAATATGGATAATGTCATGTGATTATCACATGATCAAGGGTTTCAGGGCATCCACCTCTTTGGGCAAATACAGACCAAATAAATGGACATCCAGGTCTAGAAATGAAATCTACAAATTGCCGTGTCAAAGTTCCGGCATTGGCGTCGTGGGTTTTGGGAGCATTTTATTTTGTCTTCTTCGTGGGTGCTGGTTGGCGATGTGTACTTCATTCAGAATTCATGATGTTCTTGATATTCTCTTGGATCTTTAAGTGTTCATAGCAGATCACGGCCTTGACAGCGAACTAATATATACCTAGGCAGTATTTCTTGTATTCTATTATCCCGAAGAAGGCGACTGAGAGCTCTTTTGGTTGGGGTTGACCCCGCAGTGGGTCCCATTTTTCAAGGGGAGAGAACCCGATAGCCGGCCCCTCCCGCTGTCATCCTTCCCATTAAAGTTAACAACGCACGCTTTCTGTTACACAGATGATGAACGTGATCGGGACTGGAGAGATACGTGCAGAACCACCCGATAACAAGTTGATTACAAAAGCTTTGATATTACTTCACCTTTCGAAGTCATCACTCCCCAGCAACCTAAGAACTCTTTTTCTATCTCGGGCCGGGTTCTTTCCTTCCAGTTTCCAAAACCACAACCAAAAGCTTCAAAATGGCACCCAGCCGCATCGTAACAATATCGGCAGGTCCCGACCCCGATGCAGCCATCCCAGAAAGTACAGCCCACCACGAAAACGAGTGGTACAACCAAGACTTCGAAGGGTATCGCATAACAGAGCAACCACTTTATCGAAAACGCCACATCCGGATGGTTTGCGTCGGAGCAGGTGCAGCCGGTCTCCAGATTGCTTATAAAGCTGAGCGGCTTTTGGAAAAGGTTGATCTGCAGATCTATGAGAAGAATGATGATATTGGAGGCACGTGGTTAGAAAATCGATACCCGGGGTGTACTTGTGATATTCCGAGTCATTCTTAGTATGTGGCGATATCCCGCAAAACCCCTTCGAAAAGTTGACTAATTAATCTTCGGTCAATTTACTTGGGAGAAGAATCCAAATTGGAGCCACTTCTATTCCTCTTCAGAAGAAATATGGAGGTATTTCAAACATGTCTCGACAAAATATGACCTCGAAAAGTACATCAAGTTCAATACTAAAGTCAAGTCTGCAACCTGGAATGAAGAGGCCGGAGTGTGGCGATTGATTCTAATCGCAAAAGATGGAACCGAACTTGAAGACCAGTGCGAAATACTTGTGAACGGATCTGGAATTTTGAAGTTTGTTTTCCTACCTCAATTTTTATCTATAATTCTAATATCATCACAGCAGCTACAAATACCCGAACATCCCTGGAATCGAGAAATATACTGGGAAGCTCATGCACACCGCGGCATGGGACAGCTCATATGACTTGTCTGGCAAAACTGTTGCCGTCATTGGTGGAGGTTCTTCAGCAGTTCAAGTCATTCCAAACATCCAGCCTAGTGAGTTTGGATGGTCAGATTTGAATGGCGGTATCTAACTCATCTAGTCGTGGGGAAGTTGTTGCCATTTCTAAGGTCTCCTGTCTGGATTACCACCGGATTTGGTGCAAAATATGCTGGTCCCGGTGGAACAAACTTTGCCTGTAAGCATATACAATGACGATGCAATTAGTTCTGGGTGATATGTTGATGGTATGACAGATACAAAAGAGCAAATTGAAGAATTTCAGGAGAACCCTGCTGTCCTCGCCAAGTACAGCCGCGATGTTGAGGGAGAACTGAACAAACGATTCACCCTGGTAAGTCGATTGCCCAAGCGCGGTTGCAGCAATCAGCTAAGGGCACAAAGATGCAAAAAGCTAGTAAAGACCAGAAAACATCTCGAGACCTGGTCGCGGATATTATGACCGAACAATTGGGTGATGATCCAGTGCTAACCAAGAAACTAATTCCCGGGTTTGATCTTGGCTGCCGGCGGATGACTCCGGGATCAGGATATCTGCAATCTTTGACGAGAGAGAATGTTCAAGTTGTGCCAGAGGGCGTGGTCAAGTTCACTAAGAACGGACTCGTGGATGAATCTGGAAACGAGCATGTTGTGGATGTAGTCATTTGTGCAACAGGATTTGACGTCTCCTTCACACCTCATTTCGAAGTGATTGGGAGACAAGGGGCAAACATAAGAGAGCAGTTTGGCGAGCTCCCGAAAGCATACCTCAGTGTCACCGTCCCAAATTTTCCGAACTTGTTTTGTAAGTTAAAAGGGACCAATCCATCAGAGTACCAGCTAACATTATGATGAGGGTTCATAGGACCCAACGGCCCAGCCAGCCACAGTTCCATCCTCCCAATCCTCGAATGGCACACCCGCTACCTCTTCCAAATGGTCCACAAGCTCCAGCGCGAAAATATCAAAGCCTACTCCCCCAAGCTCTCCGCCACAAACGAACTCTTCAACCACACCCACGAGCTAATGAAACGTCTCGTCTGGTCATCAGCTTGTAGCTCCTGGTTCAAGCAAGGGAAGAAACATGGCCCTGTCACTGCAATATACCCTGGGAGCAGATTGCATTATTTTGAAATGCTGAAAGACGTGAGGTACGAGGATTATGATATTACGTACTGGACGAATAATCGGTTTCAATTTATGGGGAATGGGTATACCGAGACGGAGATTAGTGTTGATGGGGATCCGGTGTGGTATTTTGATGATCCTTTTGTTAAGGTTTAGAGCAGGATTTCCGGCAACTTCTCGAAGGCGAACTTCGGATCCAGTTTTCAAGGTTTATAATTATGGTAAATACCTGAAATGCCACTTGAACAGATTTTAATACCTAAGATATCCATTGAAATGCCGTTATGAAAGTAGCATACATCGGCTTTTAACAAAATGCCACTGGCGCCGAAATCTGTGAGCCGAAACGGGTCAGCTTGGTGGTCCCGAGCCAAGCCACGAGTTTACAAATGACTCTATTCCCAGCTACCACTTTAGCGTTGACGTTGTTCTACATGCAATAGGCCATTGCCCCTGTATTTTCCTTTTGGAAAGTGCTGAATACGCATGAATGAGATTGAGATAAATAATGCCCGGGAGCATGTAATGCGACGCTTGATAGGAACCACTTTGCGTCAGATAAAGCAGTATTAAACTACGACGCGTAAAGCACTGTGATATATGTGTAGTAGTAAGGCCTAGAATTGCAAAGTCTGAAGGCCCTGGAAATGGCTTTATTTCAGACTTAAAAATAATACATTTCCCATGGCTGATCCCAGCCAAGGGCCGAGAGTGGCGTCGCATTCAAAGTTGAAGCATGCCACTTTTATAATAGCATTTAAATAGGCATCTGAGGTATTAAAATTTATGCGAGTGGCATTTTAGGTATTTGCCGTTATAACTATAGAATCCGTCAAGACTCTTTAGGGAAATCTGGGTGCGTATTGTTGTGTGTATTTTGTTGTTTTCAACAAGTGAGATCTCACATGATTTGCAACACTTCGAGGTTTCAGCATCTTTAATGTAAGATGTGAAAAGCATAATACTTATTACGGCATCCTCTTAGTACCCAAAAAAAATTCTCTTGAAAATGACAATTCGCAATTCTGGGAGGTATAATATTCGCAATTTGACCCTTAATTGCAACTTTGCAATTCGACTTCACTAAAATTTGCATTTCGATGATTTGCGATTCGTTGATTTAGTAAACTTGGAGGGCAGATTATGCTCTCCTTTTCCTATTAAGCGTTATAATCTTATATACGAAAATAAGGACACAGGATTATGACGATATTCTAGTCTGTCCTCCTCATTGTTGTAATCTTCCTTGTTCACGGATCATAGGACAGCGCATGAGTGAGCATTTCAAAGCCTCGCTGCACTTGACGCGGAATCCGAGAGTTGGCTGTCAAGGAGACTCTAGGTTTTGCCTTTGCCTCCGGCTAAGCAAATTGCGATTAAGTCGAATTAGACTCATTAAATTGCGACAATCAGAAGTTCAAAAACTACGAATTGTCAATTCTAAGGAAAAAAGACTTTTAGTACCAAGTGGACGCTGTACTCATGTCTGTAAGACTTTCTTATTACTATTGTGTTTTTCAGGCCTTTGATGATTTCAAGTATTTGTAGAAGGAATGAGTGTAAATTAGTCGTACAATTCCTCTGAAGTCTGTTCTCTATTACACAGTTCTTTACATACTTACTTCAAAAAACCGGAACAAACCTAGCCCTAACCTCGGGCTTCTGAAAGAACCCAAAATGTCTCAACTTCCCATCCAAATCCACTCTTTCTTCTACCTCAACAACATCAAAACTCCATAAAACCTTCCCCAAGAACAGGCGGCCCTGCAGCCACGCCATCTCCTTGCCAATACAGAGTCTTGGTCCTAAGCTAAAGGGGAAAAGGCCTTTAAGGTTGTCGCTGGCGAAGGCAGGGGAATAGAGAGGGTGCGAGGGACGGAGGAAGCGTTCGGGGTGGAAATTGAGGGGTTCGTGTAGGTATTTGGGCGAACGAGACAGGGCGAATATGGATGTCTGGATGTGCGTCTGGTTGGTTTTCTTGTTAGTAAGGGGCTGCGAAGGGGAAATATATTTTTCACTAAGGATATTTGAGAGAACGCTGCCAATTTGCGAATGATAGGGGACTGGTAAGACGAGAGAGAGTTTGTTGTTTCAGTCTCCTTTGCCACTGAAAGAACAACAGAAAGGGGAGGGTGATAGAGATTCACACATACCCCTTTCGGAATGTACGACCCATCTACCATCTTCCCGGGACTCAGTCTAGGCAACCCCGTATTGTTACTGGGTAATAACCTTAGACTCTCCTCCAAACACGCATTTAAATACTCCATTTCTCTCAACTTGCCGGTCGTAATATCCTCGTAACTCTCAAAGCCGCTCCGAACCTCTTCCACCAATATCCTGTAGCATTCTGGCTCCTGGAGTAAGTAGTAGAGTGTGCCGAAAAACCAGTCGGACATGGGTCCAAAGCCAGCAAACATCACTTGCACGGCGATGGATCCGAGGTGTAGCAACTCGTGTGGCGATTTGGGAACAGGCGAGGTGGAGGGGAGGATGTATTCGAAAAAGTCGACGTGAGAGGTTTTGCCACGGCGTTCGATACCTAACAGAGAAGATGTTAGCTCATTTCCTTCTTCTAGACACCTTGTTCAGTCTATGAATGGGTGGAATGCCCAGAGGAGCACTCACGCCCACTTGCTCCGACTTCTGTGGAGGTGGACAAAAAGAATGTATTTAGGACATACGTCGTGCAACCTCCTGACGCGTGCCTTGCTCCATGGCCGCAAAGGAGCCTAGTTTTGAGAAGGGAACGAAGAGGTATTTGAGTGGGGAGAGGAGGGGGAAACGTTTAGCGACTTGGAGAATAGTAGAAAACTTGTTGAATCCCAGGAGAACATCGAGGTGGATAGTATTTTTTACTAGTACCGTCAAGGTCCGTTAGTCATTGTGCTTTCTCGAGAGTCAGAGAGAATATTAGATAGAAAGTAACAAATGTGTTGATTTTGTGAGTTCTGGGATAGTCAAGGTAGACGTACAATCTCTCATCTCTCCCATCCTCTCATCCCACGTCAAATCAGCAGACAGGTCCATTGCCAACCAATTCGTCCACTCTACCAATCCCACACTCTCCTTGACCCCGCCCAGATCCCTCATCTGGGATACAAAAGAATCAATATATCGGTGTACCTCTGGCTCCATGGCCCTGATAGACCGATTACTGAATGCAGGTGCGATCTTTCGGGCGACTTCGCGGTGTTTCACGGGGTCTTCTTCCCAAATGATGCCACCCATATCTTTTCCGCGGTTATTGAAATCGGTTTTGGGGAAAACTTCGAGGTGATTTCGGTGCGAGGCGTATATGTCTGATCGGAATTTATAAGTATAAGTAAAGAATTTCAATCTAAACAGAAGATTCCTTGAGTTAGGGGCGTGATGGAAGCGGAGAAATACCAATGCTGGCTTGCGGAGTGATGAATACAAGCTCGTTGGGCGCAATGCGCACCACACCTCCGTATCTCTTCAAAGCATTTTCAATCGCCCATGGGTATCGTCCCGAAAGCCTATCGTCTTCGTCAGTCACAATTCAGATCATGTCCGACTCCTTAGTTCAACCATCGAAGTCCAACTTCTGTTACTCCCCTTTCTACATCTTACAAGCAGGACGAGGTGATCTGACATACCAGTGATATCCATACCAAACATTTGACACAGCTGCAATCTTTGGACCAGGGAGTTTGGAGAGCGGGTGGAAATACAATAGATAAATACATCTCGTCGCGGCATAAACGGAAATCTAGAATACAAATTAGTTGCCTACTTGTGCCTCGGCGTTACTTGCGTACAAATGTCGATAGCCGCCAGTTGTTGGATTTTCGAGAAATGAAGAAGACTAGAAGGAACGGGGACCTACAGCTCCAAGCATGATACTCATAAAATCTCGTGTAGACATCGTATCGAGCGACGTGCTGAGCTGACGAAAAGCCATCGCCGTCCGTTTCCCTCCACCCATTGGCATATGCCCAGGAGACACGTGATTAATGGTTTGCAGTTGATGGCTCAAAGTATTTTGAAGATTTCTGGTGGCTTGCTACAGAAAACCCCAATTAAATAATCATAAACAGGGAATGTGGTATTGTACCGTAGATCGAAGTTGATTGAGCAAAAAAAAACAACAGGGAGAAAAAGAAGATCGTTGTGTTGGAACTTTGTTTGACATTTGATATGAGTTGTGCTGCTTCATCTCGGCTAAAAAGGGGCCAGGGATGAGCTGCAGCTGCATGGCATACAGGTCTTCCCCACGCGGTCTCATAAGCATACAATATACAAGGATCCAGTTCCTCCCGCCTCGCCCCAGGTGGCGCCATTTCAAGCCGCAACACCGCATTGATCCTGAAATGTACATTGGTACTGCAGTGCTGCGCAAAATCCGCTTGTCTGGACAAACCGAGTACCCATCGGTGCTACATTTCCCAAAATGGTATGTGGGTTCGGAATTCCGAGCACCTCTCCTGTACTATGTAAATAACTTAAATTCAGAAGGCTATATAAATATTAAAACATCTTAAAGAAACTAATCCCTTCTCCCCCTCTCTTTCCCTTACTAAAACACTTTTAAGAACAAGTTGGTAAACCCTTCGGGGTGCTTGTAACAGTAGCCCTAACGTAACTTGTGCTCTTAAGTGTCGTGGATTTAACGATCGTTTTCGTTGTTGTAACTGTTGGGGTCGGGACCTTGGACTCACTCGTCTTGGTTACCACAACGGTCTGGATTAGCAATGTGGTCGTGGAATGCTCTGTCTCCACGGCGGTCTTGGTGATGATTTGGGTCGTCGCGGGAAGTGTGGATGTTAACTCGAGCTTAGTAGTTTCGAGACGTGTGATTGTTACGGTTGAGGTAGGGAGGACGGTTTGCGCGGTGAGGGTTTTGATTGAAGTCTTTGTTCCCACATAGGTGGAGGCTGGGAGGGTAGATGTGGTTGTCTTAAAGATGGTGGTGGTTGTCTGGCTAGAGATTGTTGATCCTGGAAGTATGGAAGTCTCGGTCTTCGCTGTAGATGTAACAAAGGATGTCTCGGTGGTAGTGTATCCTTCTAATGATTTGGTGGCTACGGATGTTCCTTGGATGTCGACAATGTATGTTGAGGTGGACGTGGGAAGTGTGCTCGTCTTAGAGACCACCGCAGTGCTTGATACAGTCAAGGTGTAAGTCTGTCCCGGAAAGATGCTAGTCTTATAGATGTATGACGTGTAGTAGTCGGTTTCTGTGCTCTTTGAAGCTGCAACCGTCAGAGCGGATGAAGTAGTGAATAACTTAAAAAACGTGCTGGTTGACTGAGGTATAGTATAGTACACTGTGACAGTCGCCGTCAAGGTAGAATTGATTGAGCTGCTGTCTCTTCTAGCAAGATCATTCTCTACGTAAGCCTCTATTTCAAAGCCACGCTTTGCCTTTGCAGCTGCTGGTGTGCAGGTCAATTTTGTAGTGACTTTAGTTGTTTTGAGTACAGTCGAAGTGAAAGAAACATATGACGTGGATGCTTTCTTCGCAGCTACAGTTACCGTGGGACCTGCAGGGATTGTGACCAGAACAGTAGTGGTACGGGTAACGTCCTTTGGGGTGAGTGTCTTGATGTTGCTGGTAAGACTTGTGCTCGTTTGTGTGATCTTAACTTGAGGGGCGGTTGCGGTAATCTCCTGCTGAATGGTTGAGGTACTCTTCACAGTTATTGTCCTTGCCTTAGGGGTGGACGTCAAGAGTACTGTCTCTGTTGAAAGCGAGGTCACAATATGTGATACAGCCTCGGGAGTCAAAGTAGCCGTGTAAACATCTGAGATCGTGTGTGTCTGGACCTGAGTGACCGGATTTGGCGTAACAGTGGTTGTTCCCGTAATCTTCGACGTCTTGGTAACTATTCTTGTAGTTGGGCTTCCCTGTAACGTGACGGTGGTAGACACTATTTCATTAAGCGTGACCGTGGTGGTCTTGGCAGGTGGGGTTACCAAGGTCACCGAGGTGATGGTTGATCCAAGGGTGGTGTATTTGTAGACGTCAGATCCAGTGGTAGAGATTGTGGCAGAAATCTTTTCGGTGACGTTCTTTGTTGTGATAGAAGTTGAAAGAAGCACCGTTGTAACATAGCTAACAGTACTCGTAGATGTGGTAATGGGTGTAGAACCTGTCGGGGTAACCGTAGAGGTGATTGTAACTGTAGGGGACGCAGGTGTAACAGAGAAAGGAGAGATGCTGAGAGCAGTGAAGTCAACCCAAGATGTGCTAGAGAAGAACGAGGAGATTTCGAATTCCGTTGCCTCCGCGTCGGTCATTTGATGAGAGAAACTGACTCGAGATGTGCTAGTGGCACCTGGGCCGGTATTCTGGTATTCCCCGAAGAAAACGCCGTTGGTGTTCGGAGAACTTGAAGACCATTGATTCCAGCCAGCAGCACCAACGCAAGAATCAAGATAGGTCTTGATATATGCAACGCGAGCATACTGGTTCCATGGCCTTCCTAGAGATATGGAGCCGGTCATGCCAGCAACTAAAGCGCCTGCAGCAGATGGAGTCACTGTGCATTGATCAAAAACAAAACCGCCCACTGAGGTACTGGCGGTGCGTTTATCGGCAGTAATGGAAATGCTATTTATGTTTGGGGAGATGGTCGAAGCTAAGAAGTAAGCGGATCCAGCCCCCCAGATGAAATCCACTGAGCCCTCAATATAACTGTTATATGCGAATACGCTGGCGCCTGCAAGGGTTAATGAATGAAGTTAAACATGGCCAGGGAACTTACCGGCGTTGATATCGAAGGTGTCTTGGTTGCCAATCATCTGACAACCATAGAATGAAGCATTACCGCTGTTGCCAACCGCGAAAGCAAGAGATGCGTAGTCATTGGTAGCACCAAAAGCGTTGATCATATTAATATTGTAAAATTTGACGTTCTTGCCTCGTGAGTAAAAAGTCGCCGAGTCAGAGTTGCTCTCGTCGCTTTGCGTGTCGACACCATGGGAGTTTGTGATGGTGACTTGGTTGCTAGAGTAGTGGCTTGGAGAATCCGCATACCCACGGAACACTGTTTCGCCGGAGCGGTTGAATGTGAGCTGCTCATTGTACGTTCCCGGATAGATGAAAACTGTGGCAATGGCACTGGTAGATGGCAACGTGGCGATGCACTCTGCAATTGTAGAGTAAGTCGTTTGACCACTGATAGCTGTTTGTGAGACAATACAGGCTCCCGTCGGAGGGCTGGTTGAGTTTCCAGTCGTTGATGAGCTTGTAATAACCGCTGGCTGAGGCGTGACGATGGAATTCCAATAGGTCATATCGATCCATGATGTAGAGGCCATCACACTGCTGAGAGTGTAGGTATCCGAGGTGAGAAGAGTGGCATTACCGAATGCGACTCGCGCAGCCGTGTTGTTTTCCCAGTTGCCAGGCCCTGAATTTTCGTATTCTGCAAAGGTCACGTAATCGAGACGTGGATCAGTAGTGGACCATGCTTTCCATCCAGCTGGTTGTATAATGCTGTCCAAATAGGAATACTTGACTATAACCTTCGCATACTTACTATAAGGCCTTCCAATATAGACCAGATGAGTGAGATCGACAGTTGCATCAGCTGCAGCAGTGAATAGACACTGGTCAAAAACGTATCCACCAATTGCTGTTGAAGAGGCACGGCTCTGTGCCGTGATACTGGATTTCGCTTTCTTAGCACCTATGGTGCAGCCTTTAAAGTATGAAAGCGAGTAACCCCAGATAAAATCAATAGCACCCTCGATGTATGAACTCTCGTAGTAAGCATAACCGGATGGATTGCCAGTAAGAAGAGTATCTTGCCAGCCGATAAATGAACAACCGTAAAATCCTATCTGATCACCGTATACTGATGCGGCCAAAGTTACATATGATGAAGCAGCGCCATCAAGATTATCAGTATTGATAAAGTCAATATTGTAGAATGATATCTGGGTTGAGGCCGTCGAGATCACAGCAGTCTCCGCATCGGTGTGTCCAGCTGCAACAGGTGCAACGACCGACAGACCACGTGCAAACGTGAGAGTCACTTGGTTCCCAGTGTAACTCTGGCCAACGTTGCCGGATTGATAGCCAACGATAGTGACCGGACCTGATCTGCCGACCGAGACCTGTTCGGTATATGAGCCAGGGTACATGAAAATGGTCTGAGACGTCGTGTCTGATGGAAGCGAAGCCAAAGCAGCGGTCAAGTTCGTGAACGAATTTGCAATTGAGCCATTGACAGAGACAAGTACAGCCCCTGTCGGGGTACAATGCCACTTACTGGGCGCGATGATGTTGCATTGGCAGTTGCAGGAGTGGATGTGGTTGTGTTTGTCGAAGTAGCTGTCCCATTGACGCCAGAAGCTGAGAAGCTGAAAGATGGTACTAAATTATACGCCGTCATATCAATCCAGGCGGTGCTTCCGAGGAATTTATCCAGATCATAAGCAGCGACCTGGGCATCTGTGAGGTTTGTGGCGAATGAAGCTCTGGTAGTGGTCGCTGTCCATGCGGATGGTCCTACGTTGTTATACTCTCCAAACATGACATGGTTGGTCTGGGGATTTGATGTTTGCCAGACTGACCAACCGGCGGAATTGATGTTTTTATCAATATATGAATTCTTGTAGACTGCAACCGAGTAGTTGGAATACGGGCGGCCAAGGAATGATAGTCCGAATGAGGAACCATAAGTGCTCGTGTATGTGACAAGACAAGAATCAAAAACATATCCACCTAGGGCAGATGCCGAAGCACGGCTCTGGGCCGAAATACTGGCTCCGGGAGTGTTGGTAGCGATGTAACATTGATGAAAGTAAGCTTGTGAGAAACCCCAAATAAAATCCACAGACCCCTCGATGTAACAGTTCGAGAAAAGTTGCGTTCCTGTGTTGGCAAGCAGGGTGTCTTGAAACCCAATAAAAGAACAACCGTAAGCAGCCATGTTGGTGCCATAGAAGTCAGCTGCTAATGCAGCGTGATTCTTGGTCTGAGTGAAGGTATTCACAAAATTGATGTTGTACAGAGCAAGGCCACTTCCATCAGTCTTTTTACTGTTGATGACTGGAGTCAATTCGTCCTCTCCAGCGCTGGTAGAGACGCCATAGCTAAACTGAATTGTGACATTGTTCTGGGAGAAATCATTCACAAAGCTCGTGGTTCCCCGCAAAGTCACCTTTCCGGTGCGATTGATATTAATCTGCTCAGTGTAGGTTCCAGGCATGATGAGGATGACCTTTTCTGCACCATCATTTGGAAGTGCCGATATAGCAGATTCTACGCTTCCATATTCCGTGCCATTCGGAGTGAGCGAGACGACGAATGTGCTGGAAGCTGCAAGAGCAGTAGTCGTCGATGATGGAAAAGAAGAAGTTGATGATGTAGACGTTGGCGTTGCGGTGGTAGTGTTGCCAAATACGGAATCAGGGAACCCTGAAAATGGGACGGTTGCAGAGGAATCAATCCAACTCACGTCACCGAGCACAGCTGAAAGTGAATAAGAGTCGTCATCTGTGGGTATTGTTGCCTGAGCTATTCGTGAAGCTGGCACATAGCCCGGTCCGGTGTTGTTGAATTCGGTAAATGTGACATTCGTCGTAGACGCCGCCACATACCACCCGGCAGGTTTGATATGCCCATCCAAGAATGAATTTGTGACTGCAACACGAGCTGACGTGGAGTAATCGCGACCTAAATAAGTGGATTGGCTCATCGAGGTTGTTGTCTTTGGGACGAAAGCACATTGGTCAAAGACGAACTGCGACGGGTAGGTTGATATATAGTTCTGTGCAGCGATGGAGTAACCTGGTCGGCTTGAGACAATGATAGAATTGCTGATGAAAGCAGCTCCATATCCCCAGACAAAATCCGAAGAGCCTTCAATTCGGCAGCCGGATAGGAAAAAAGTTCCATAGTTTGCGAGGAAGGTACCTTGTCCCGAGATGAAGCCACAAGAGTAGAAACCTACTTGCTGAGCCTTGATATCCATAGCAATTGCAACATAACTTGGAGTGATAGCAGCAGTATTGATGAAGTTGATATTGTAGAATGAATATTTTTTGGCGTTGTATTGAGTCGAACGAAAGACAGCATATCCTTCTGATCCACCAGCGCTGCTGATGATAGAGCCAGAATATTGCAATGTAACTACGTTCGAACCCTGAGACAACGGGTTCGTCGACTCACCGCGGAATATTGTCCTGCCCACTCTGCTGAAGCCAGTAATCTGCTCCGTATAGGTACCCGCTAGGATATAGACGTACTGTGTTGTTGAATCGGATGGAAGAGCTGCTATCGCCATGCTCAAGTTCGCATATGTCCCACAGGACCCAGCAGACCCGACGACAAGAGCAGTGGACGGAACAGATGCTGGCAAAGAGCAGGTAGATGATGGAGCGGCCGACGTTGTTGAGCTCACAGAGGCAGACTTGGTGCTAGGCGAAGATGAGGAGAGAGATTGTGTTCCTATCATGGAACTTGTGTTTGACGAACCACTGCTTGTCAGAGGATTGATGCTTAGTGGGCCTGAGGAGCTACTTTCGATCATAGCAGTTGCAGATGTCGTCAAGCTCAAAGAAACAGAAACCTGGGAAGAGCTACTGCTGCTTGCTGAGCTAGAACTTGGAGATGTAGAACTTGAAGAAACAACGACATCGGCGGCAGCAACGGCCTGGCGCACCTTAGAATCAATCCAGGAGGTTGTCGAGGTCGAGTATCCAGTGAATGAATTTGCAAACACATAATCAATGGTCCAATTAGAGAGCATCGATGTCGTCATCCACGTATCTGCTCTAGCGGTATTGTGGAGATAGCTTCCGGGGCCAGTTGTTGCATACTCACCGAAGAAGCCGTCCACTCCGACTGCTCGGGTTCCTCCAGGTGCGATGAGGCTAGCCATGCTCGTATATTTGAACACGACTTGCGCGCCATTCCCATTCGATCCTGCCAAGTATACATAGTTATTCGTGGTACCGGGCTTTTGAATGATACTGCACGAATCTAATACCGTCTGGGAGTATTGTATCGGTGTCGAGTATCCGTGGCTATAGATGATGGTTGAGGATACAGCTGTGGCAGTCACTGTTGAATTAAACACATAAAGCCCCAGATAACCATAAAACACCTTGTCCGTTCCCTCAATGTACGAATTCGCAATAAGAGCCGTCCCGAGGGTCGAAGTTATGGTTGTTGATCCAGAGGAGATGAATTGGCAGTTGTAGAATGCATTCTTGGCCCCACGAAGAGACACCGCGGCAGCAGTGCCTGTTGCCGTGTTGGCGAAGTTGATGTTTCTCCACGTTATTCCAAGAACAGCGTTGGTACCGATGCTCATGGGGGTCGCGCTATTTGATATCGTGACCTGGTTTTTTGAGTAATCATCGCTCGACGGTGACTCCCCGACTATGGTGACCTGGGCCGTTCCCACCACGACAACGTTCTCATAGTACGTGCCTGGCTTGACGAGAACTGTCGGCTGGGCAAAAGTCTGGGCATAAGAGATGGCTGGGTTGATGGCGGTAAACTGCGCGCCACCGGCGGCATCGACCACAATAGTCCCTGGTGCATTCGTGAGCGATGCTTACTTGGATGGGGAACATTCCCAAGACTTACCACTTGTTGCTGCTGCCGTAGCGGACGTCGTTTCGGATGTCGTTGTTGCGACTGTCGAGGTCGGGCTCAGTGATGATGCGGCAGCGACTGGCGCCGAGGTTGAACTTGAAGACGGTGTGACGACTGATGTTGTTGATGAGCAGCTACTGCTGCTGCTGCTGCTCGACTCGGTAGGCGAGTCCGAGCATGCGAGAATCGTCGATGCCGCAGCGGAAGACTGCGCTCCAACGCTGGCGATCCAACTAAAGGCCAGCAGCCAACAGGCGCGCCCGAGTCTTCCTCTTCCTAACGCCATTGTGAGCTCGTGGGCTTCGCCAAGATCTGCCTCAACCGGAACCTGGACCTGGACCTGGACTTGGAATGATCGACGAGTCTCGAGATACTAAGTGTTCTCTTGCTGCGAATGGTACAGCAGTCTTATTTATTGTTCTTCGAGGAGGGGAGCCCAGGACCGGCCGTATCTTGGCCGCCTTTTGCTCCTGGCTATAATCCATGATATCGCTTTGACTATGGATTGGCCATGATTAGCTATCTGCGATCTGTGATCCATATCGTCGAGATTCAGCTGAGCAACGGCCCGATCGTTCGGTACGGACCTGCTAACCGAATCCAGGCCCAGCTGGAGGGGCCCGCACGTGGGCACAAGCACCGGGATTGTCAGATCGCCCGTTATGGCTTGGTGTTGGCAAAGCTTGTCGAGTTCTTCTCCGGAGTCCAGCACAAGTACATCACGCTGCATCGCTCGCGGTATCTACTTAAGTATTATGCGTAAGGGCGGTACACCAAACGAGCTGTGTACTTCATCTAGAATAATTGTCCATCGTGAATCCCCCAACACTGTGCTTGCATCTGTTCTTGTTCTTAGTATCTTCTATCGTCTTGCGCCGGGGCGCCATCGTGAGATCCAGGCGAGCCCTGCCACGTGTGTGGCGCTTAGTGGCTTGGCAGCCGCTCGGGAGATCGCGGTCAATAGTCTAATTTGAGTCTTGTAGAGAGGCAAACGGGAAGAAGAAATTGCGCGGAGAAATTATTCACTATAATCCGTCTCTCCCAAGAAATGACTTCACGAGGTAATCCCGACCCGTCTATCTGGCACAGTCTAACCCGTACTATCGGATCCTGTAATCGTGCTAACGGAAAGTAGGTGAGCCAGCCAGCCAAGGGACCATGATTGCAAGTAGGATCAGTGCGAGGCCAGTAATCGCATTATTGTATTTAGTTACTGTAATAGTATTCTATACTTTTTCCGATTTTCATGCCTCCAGGCCGCGCGGCTCTGCGAAGGGCAGAGGTCTAGACAGGACGGGGTAACTCCGCACCCAATGGCAGGAGGGAGGCATCGATTTGTTTCTATATCCGGTCTTCGGTTGCACTAGGCCGAGAGCATCGTGGAGATTCACCGTGGCCTCAAATTCAGCGCTTACTATCCAAAAAATTTCTCTGCCAGAGAGCAGCCAACAAAATCATCGCATTAGAACCTGTGCCATTAGTAACGCCATCGACCCCACCTATCTCGGTAAGCTGAACAACCTAATAGTACCTGAAGTCAAGGCCCTCTATGTAGAGAAGGACGCAAACTATAAATTCGGCAAGGAAACAGGAAACTTTTAATAAGATGTTACGGTTTCATTATCACGTGCAAACCAAGGCCTGAGGCTCGGGAGTACCCAAGCGGTGCAGCACCGACAACCAGGGCCATAAAGCACCAGGATTATGAGGCAAGATCACGTGATAGAACAGGAGGCTTGAGTAAGAAGTTTCTATATAAGTAATATGTATTTCCTTAGATAAGAGTGTCATGATTTCATTATCACATGCAGGTTCTGGCCTGAGGCCCTATAGTACCTTAGTACATATTGTTATAGGACCTTTGCCCACCCTAGCACTTTACCTAACTAACACTTTTAGAGTGACCTTCTTTTCTGCTCCTTTGACCTACTACCTATGTCTAATTCACCTATTTACCCACAAAATAAGCGCATTTTTGTATTGCTCTAGATCTAATTATTTACTTAATTAAGTATCCTTAAAATGACTTGTCCAAATTTAAAACTAAAAGGTATACTATATAAATCACAACTTACTAATACTATCTGCCTCTACTTCTACTGCTTTAGTATAGCACAGTAGATCTCTTTTTGTAAAGCTATACTTAGATTTAGAGTTTCTTAGAAATCTGTTTATAATAAGGTTAAAGGAAGGGCTTTATTATAGGCATTTATAAAAGTTAGGCAAAGGCTCTCCCCTATAAAGGAAGATAACTTACTTAGGAGATTAGTTAATTATAAAAGTAGGAATAAGCTATAAAAATATAACAAGTATAAAAGATAGCAATAGAGCTTCTTAAAAGTAAGGGGGACTTTAAGCTTCTAAGAAAGAACTAGTACTTAGCCTTTTTTTTCTTAATACTTAGAACTTTAATCTAAAATAATAGCTTTATATGTTATAGATTAAATTGGTTTATAAAAAAGAAATATTATTAACTACTAGTTTATCTTATATTATATATAACAGAAGAGGTATAAGATATATAATATAAATATATATAATATAGATAAAAAGGGGATAGCTCTTAGTATTTTTAAAAAGTTATATATAATTATACTAAAACAAAAAGGAACCCTTATACTTTTACTAGTTTAGAAAGTTAAGAATAAGCTATCTTATTAGAATACATTTTCTTATATATTAAATACTTTTAACTTAGGCAATTTTTTAAGATATTAGGAACCTAAATAAATAGTATAATATAATAAAAAGAATTAGACATAAAGAAAATGACTATTATATTATAATATTACTAAATAAATAAACTAATAATAAGCTTAGAATTACTTAGCTTAAATATTATTTTAATATTTATACTTATAATTATATAATAAATATAGTTTAGTCTTTAATATAAAAGCCTAATATAATATTAGTTAGTATTATAACAAAAGTATAATAGTTAAGTTAGGTTGTTTACTTAAAAGTAAACTTATTACTTATATTAAGATAAATAGAGTATATTATAAATAATAAACTAAGTTAAGCATAAAGCTCTTATTTAAGAAAAACCTAAACATTTATATAGAACCTTTGTTTCTTATAGTTATTACTACTAGTATATAAGTATTACTTATATATAATACTAGTATATTAGTAGTATATATAGTTATATAATAAAGACCCTTCTGTTTCTAAGAACTTTCTATTAACTAGTAAATAACTATTATAAGTCTAAAACATATAGGGACTAAGAGTTCTCCTAAGAGCATTCTCTTAGGAATATAAGGTTCTTAGAAGAGGATGTCCTAGGAACTATAAGTTCCTAAGAGTATGCTCTTCTAAGCCTATAGCTCTTAGGTTATTATAGCTCCTAGAAGCTGTTTATAACAGATTACTAAAAGTAAAAATATTAAATCCTTATAATTAACAAGTATAATTATTATATTACTAATAAAGTAATTTGCTTTTATATTAAGAATAAGATTTTTCTTTTTTGCCTTTCTTCTTATTTAATATATTTCCTTAAACCTTATAATATTAGCTTATTTAGAATGCTTATTAAAATCTATAAGAATAATTTAGTAAATAAATATTAGTTTAGTAGAACCTATTATATTAATAAAGAAGAATTCCTTAAGCTTTATTATTTATTAAGAGATAAAACCTTAACTATTAAGAATATAAGAAGTACTTAGTAAAAATCAGGTATTTTATAATAAGAGCTTAAAATAGGACTTATTGATTATAAAGCTGTTTATTCTTAACTTCTTATAAAGAAAAGACTATTAATACTATCTACTTTAGCTTTTACTTATATTAGAAAGATACTAAGAAACACTTATAATCTTTAGCTTGCTCTTAACTACTTTTAAAATACTATTAATAAAAAGAAAGCTTAACTTATAAGTACTAAACTTAGTAAATATATAGCCTATATAATAGTCTAATAAAAGTTACTAAGCTTAATAAATAAGGATCTTATTTAAGTATAAAAGAAAGCTAAAAAGAAGAAGTAAATATACATATCATCTTTTTTGGATTTTGCGACTTTTTTGGAATTTCACACGCACCCGACAAGAAAAACACTATTCCTTTGGGTTATAGGCCAATTAGGACTCCCTCTTTTGACTGAAATTGGTTGCACTAAGCTAGCGCCCTTTATTAGCAAGCTGCACCCAAAAATGTCAGATTCAGGGGCTGAACCGCTCCCTTCAAGCCCACCACCACAAGAAACCAACTAATCAGAGCAGGCTATAGAGGTCAACGAAGGAGAAGTACAGCAGCTTCCTTTACTTTCCACAGGCTTTACTTGAGGACCTCTACAAATGGACTTTAACAGCATCACTACTAGCGACCCTCTCTAGCAGCCATCTGTCTAGATTTTCCGGGCTAACCTAAATGGGAAACAACC